>OU342740.1:162334475-162934475 GCA_910589775.1 Avena eriantha | reverse complement strand
TTAGATCACGGAAACCAGATCATCCATTCCCCCGAGTACAGTTGATCCAATCAACTTTGCACAAAACCGATCTATCTCATAGATCGACCACCAAAACTGCAATTAGATCCAATCTAATGACAACCGCAGATCACAAATACGCGATCTCTATCCTAAAACCAGAAGCTAACGCTCTGATACCACTTAAGGGCCACGTAGAGATAAACAAAACTTTTTCCCTACGCAGTGATCCCAAGATCCAGCTCAGGTAGAAGGCCACGAGGATTACCACTAGACATGCAGTTGCGGAATTGATGAAGCACGTCGTTTGATGCAGTGCAGTCCTCATGATCTGTTCCGGTTCCATGATCCACGATCCGTTCTTTCTTCACGATCGTCGAAGTGCTGAACGTACAGCACCTCCGCCGGTATCCACACGTACGAGGAGGAGCGCCGGTGATGGACTGCTAGGTCTGGTACGGCGGCGACAGGATGGACTGGGGCTAGGGTTTCCAACACATGGAGTGACCTAACCTTGTGCTCTAAGCACCTGCGCCCCAGCTTATATAGGGAGTGAAAGTTGGCTCCACTCACTTGTGGCCCATTCACTAAAAGGCCTATATTAGCCACTGCAAGTCTCACTTGCTGACTAAGTCCATGTCTCTATTTGGGTCCAACCCAAATAGATTTCCTGTTTGGGTCTAACCCAAACTGCTCCCGCTCTTAAGTGTGTGACCCGACAGGCTCATGGTAACCCGGACACGATTCCGAGTCTCACTCGTGATCGATCGGTTGGTAGCGGCTCCTAGCAGAACGTGCCAACTCCCAAGTACCAATAAGTCATGACGACATACCTTTCCAATGCGAGAGTCCCTTTAGCGTCACGATATACCTTGTCGGACTATAGGAGAATGATCGTCATCCCTTAAATAGTCCGACTCTCTTTCTTGATCCGAGATAAGTGATTCATCTGACTAACTCTTAGTTGGTTGCCTCGGTTAACACTTAACCGAGACGCGCATGGCCATTCTTTCCGAATCATATCTTCCGAGAGGGCCGAGAGAATATCTCTCCGGGTGGAGGGGCAAAATCCCATCTTGGTCATTCACATCACGTAGCTTGATTCACAGTCGAACCGAACTCTGCCTTTATAACTGCCCAGTGACGGAACAACGTTTGACAGAACCTAAGTCGGTGATCCTCAACTCGGATTGTGCAATAACCTCAGGTCTAAGGATTACATTGATTGACACATGCAAATGATGACTTGTTCGTTGCATCTCAATATGGGCCAGTCCGACTCGCTTAAACTCTTTAGCCGAATCCGTGTAAGTCGGAATATCATCTCCATCCCCATGACAAGTGGAACCTAGTCATCTGCCGACTTTCACATTGGTCTAAGTTGTGTGTCCGGCACAACCTCAATGACCAAGGATAATTAGTATGAACAACATGAATATGTAGTTCCACAATCGAATCACATATTCAATGATACATATCAGTAGTTCATACATGGACCATTACCTTATGGATACACAGGAATACCATCATACATGATTGCCTCTAGGGAATATTCCCAACAGGTAGGAGCTCATCAGGTTTACCACCTCGAACCAGATCAGTTCGCGGCGGAAGTTCTCCTCGGTCCCGAAGATGACGTCCAGCTGGATTTTACCCAGCGGGGGGCAAGCCGTTCCTGGCAGTATGCCATGGAACGTTCTGGTGGTCGGGCGCAGGTCGCATTCACGAATGCCCAGCTTCTCCAGCGAAGACCGGTAGAGCAGGTTGAGGCTGCTGCCTCAGTCGATGAGGACACGAGAGAAACGACAGGTGCGTGCATTGCTGATGATGAGGGTGTCGAGTACCATGGCGTAGCCCCCGGGAGTCGGCAGCTGCTCCGGCTGGTCTTCTCGGCTCCATGTGATGGGGGTTTCCGACCAGTTCATGTATTGGGGGACTGGAGAGACAATGGCATTGACCTCCTTGGAGCGTCGCCTGTGGCTGTGCTTGTCGTCCAGCTCCGTCTCGAAGATGTCGTAGGCAGCGTGTGGCTAGGAGTAGCCATTGTTGTTGTTGCCGCCGTTGCCGCCATTACCATCATTGTCGTATCCCCTAGCCAGTGGTGGTGGTCCACTAGGGGGGAGGGAGACATGGCTGCCGCCCTGACCTTACATTGAGAAAATGCCTTTCCCAGTTAAGATTAAGGAACATTTTATGATAGCTAGTATGGTTAATGAAAGTATAATCAAAGCTGTTGAACCTGATAAACAAATGGTTGATGAACCTATAATATCAAATGTGAAATACTTTGTTACTAAATATGAAAAAGAGGGACACACTATCCTTTGTAAGGATACCTCTAATATTGTTTCACAAAGTAGTGTTATGAGAACTAGTATTCCTGTGTTTTCTGTTAGAATAAGTGATCATTGCTATGATGGTCCTTGTGATGGCTATATTGTTAAGTTTATTCATGATACTGAAAGTTATTATGAGAGAGGGAAAAGTGTTCTTATGCATCTCAATAATATCAAGTTTCCTCGTTTTATGCTGAAAGTTTTTATGTTGCACTTCTTTTGCCTTTCTATGCAAGTACCCTCTGGTTTTAACAAGTTGTTTGTTCACAAAATTCCCTTGCATAGGAATTGGGTTAGACTTAAATGTGTGTATTTTTTCTTCTTAATGCTCTCTTTCACCTCAATTCATATTCCTGAGTGAGCATCTTCAAAATTATCATTCCCATCTTAATGGCTATAAAGAAAGAGCTTAATGGGAGACAACCCATTTTGTTTTTTAATTTCAGTTTGTTTTTGTTTCTTTGAGTCTTGGAAGTTACTACTTCGGTAATAACCGCTCCATATCCGTTTTATTTGGTTTTTGTGTCAAGATCAACCTCTAATGAGAGAGAAGTTATATTTGGGGAAGTTGCTGTCCCGAAACAGATTTTTGTGCTTCACCGTAAACATTCGTGAGAGATATCTGTATGTAGGATTGAGCTGTAATTTTTTGTGCTTCAGCCCCAGGTTGTTATTTAACTTTCGTTAGTTTTGCACTTTTTGATTTGAGCAACAGAAGATTTTATAAAAAATTGATCTTTACCTGCTGGTCTGTTTTGACAGATTTTACCACTCTTTCATTTGCTTCTTTAATCGATTTCCTTTTTGAATTCTTTTTGGGTTTTCGGAAGGAGTTGCTACAGGAGGTTATGTTTTGATGGTTTTCATTTGAATTTGGACACAAAAGTTTTACCACTTCACTTATACTAATGTTGCTAATGAGAATTGTGTGAAGTTTTGTGTGAAAGAAATTTCTAGGAAGTGGAGATAATGGTGTAATAAGGAAGAGAAGGGTTTTATGACTCAATTAATAAGTGTATGAAGATGAATATATTGATGTTATTCAAGTGGTGACTCCGGAAGAACCCCCTAAATACCAAATTCAGAGACCTGCAGAGTCCGTTTTCAAATAGGTAACAGTTCTGGTAAGGAAAGTTCCGCGAAAATGCTAGCCAACTATATTTTTGCAGTTTTCAGTCAACAAGGAAAGTTACGAAGCGAAAGAGGGACAGAAACGGAGCTAGGGTGTCCCACACCACCCTGTGGCACGGGCCCACCCCTGGCCGCGCCACCAGGTGGTGAGTCCACCCTGGACTCCGACTCTGACTCGTTTTCTCCCAGTACCTTCCTTTTGATATGAAACTTCGTAATATATAACCCCCCGTATCTCCCGAGGTTTGTATATCGTGTTTTTGTCGCCTTTTGTTTCGATCTGTTTCTGCCAGGACATACTCTTTGAAAGCTTAGAAGCACAATGGTGTCCGCCAAGGATAAAGGGGAGGAGCCTATGAAGGGGCTGGTACCTTTAATCTCTTGCCCCACATCAACGGAAGCTCTACGAGTCACTAATGAGTTCTGCGATAAGTACCGGGACTTGAGAAGGAAGGTGGACCTGCTTCAATGGGAGAATAATAGGCTTTGCAAGATGCTGGAAGATTTCCTCACGTCAACGAAGAAAATATTACCACCATCACCTAAGGAGTAACTCGTCATCAGGTTTAGCATCCCCTTGGTTTGTTCCAAGCTTGGGGGAGTGCCTCGGTATCACATCACTATCTTCTATCTTTTTACCTTATTAGTAGAGTCATATCATGAATAGAGGAGTTATTATGTAGTATGGTTTGCATTATGGAAGTGTCCCCTCTCTCGTTAGATATGTATCCCTTGGTGTGAGTTGCCGTTATGGAATATTAATGAGAAGTTCTATCATTCACTCTTTTGCATAGCTTATATTAGTTTTCAATTTGTGGTTATATGATTTATCTTGTTGTTAGTATTGGTATCACTTTGGGATCATCGGGTTAATTTAGTTGGTTTTGGCAAACCTGGCTCGGTCAGTAGCAACACTATTTTTTAGAGTTGAATGAAAAGATAAAAGAACTCTAAAGAAAAATAATCTCATCATATTTCTTTCTTGATTTGCTCATAAGTCTAGTATTCCCTAGTTAAGGTATTTTGTGCTTCCAAGGAAGATTGCATGTTTTTTTTAGCACTTGTATGTTTGTTTGTTTCCTTCAACTCTTATACTTTCTACCCAGCCTTGCTAGCCAAAAACCTGTACTGAGAGGGTATTCTTCTTGTGCATCCACTCCTTTAAACCAAAACCCATGCCATTTGTGTCCACCCTACCTACCTAGTAGCATTATTTCTATTCCAAGTAAATCCTTGTTTTGTCTACCTCCCAAATTAAAATTGTTATGTGAAAATTAGTGATTAAAGCTATCACAAACTTAATGGCACACTTTACTTTCTTGCATTTAATAAACTTGAACCATTGTGCTCACCTATGTTGCGTATATGCTTGCACTTTCTAAGTTGTGAATTAGCAGAACCATGCTGCCATGGGGAACACTTTCAACATTGAACTGGTACTTTGTACCAAGTTGATATCATGTTCTTTTGTCTATGGATGTCATCGGTGTGAAATGAAAGGGGAGCTTGTAAGTCCATGTATTTATGCATATGTGTTAGAGAAACGCCTGGGCCGCTGGTCTAATCCATGCTGACATGGTGGAAACCTGCAGCGTAACCATAACGAGTATCTATGAAACATTCTTCTTATAAAAAAGAGATAGAGATTGAGAAAAAGAGAAAAGAAAAAAAGGGAGAGATATTATGAAAAGAGGAAAGAGAGAAAAAAGCACCATATTCCCATGGTAAATAAGAAGATTGCTGAGATGCTTGTTGTCTGCTTGCCTTGTCATTTTGATATGGGGATTCTTCCGTATCATCGGGCAAGGGGTACCCCGTTGGTGGTTCTCTATGATACACATATGCTTACGATGACAAGAACTTACCGGTGACTAAACTTGAGTAGCATGAGGAGCGACCCTCCTATTCAAGGGACATGAGATTCTCAACTTACAACTTGTCAAAGCATATCCTCATATTTGATCACTTTAACCTTAATCACCTAAAGATGCCTATGATAGGGGAAGTGAGAGCTGAAAGCTAGTAAGTATCATAATTTTTGGGAGCTCTTTATGAAACTTGAAATCCCTGCTTCCCTCTGCGAAGGGCCCTTTCTTCTACTTTGTAGTTGAGTCAGTAAACCTACTCCTCTCTATCTCAGCAAGTATTTTGAGTTGTTGTGTTTCATTCATTCATATGATGATTTATTCAATCATGTTTCTTATGTTCCTTGTTTTGCACATTGCTCTTATCTTGGTGATTACTACTTTGAAAGCTATCATTGAAAACCAGTTATTTGTGAACTCCAGCAAATTATCAACTATTCTTCGACCAAGAGCTAAGTTTGCCATTACCAATTATGATTTACTTTATGTATCTTTATTGTGTTTCCTTTACTTATTACAACTTGAGTTATATAATAGTGAGTTGTATTCTATTATGATCTATGTATTTGATGAATGCGATGCTTCTTGTCCGTATTCTTTTATCGACTCTTCACTCCATAAACCTGAGGTCATGTTTATTGAGCTCAGTTTCGCTTGGGGACAAGCGAAGTCTAAGCTTGGGGGGAGTTGATACGTCCATTTTGCATCACTATTCTATGTCTTGATTCACTATTATTCATTGATATATTTCATATTGAGAGGTGATACTTATGTTATTTCCTATGTTTTTGCATGGTTGATGACTTTTGGAGCATGGACCGCTACAGTCAGGATTCTGATGGAAAAGGTGTTGTTTGGAGGCAAAATTCACGAAGATCAGAAAATTCGGGAAAATATACGGAAAATCCTATTTTTCCAGAAGACTAAGGATGCCAGAAGACGGAGTGGAGATGGGTCACAGGGGGCCCACACCACCCCCTAGCGCGGGCAGCCCTAGGCCGTGCCAGCAGGTGGTGTGGCCACCGTGGCCCACTCCAGCGTCTCCCCTCTGGCGTATATCATCCTCCCGAAACCCTAAGACTCGGGGAGCGACCATAGAAAGATTCCGCCACCTCTGTGGGGCGGAAAACACCAAGAGAGAAAGATCTCTCCGGCAGACAGATTTCTGCCGGGGGAATTCCTTCCCGGAGAGAGGAGATCGTCGCCATCAACACCATCATCAAGCTGGACTTCATCAGGATCATCATCATCTTCATCACCACCATCATGATCATCAACACCCTCATCACCATCTCCATATTGCTGTAACAATTGGGTTGAATCTTGCATAGTTCATAGGGAAACTTTCCCGGTGTTGATTACTCTTTGTAGTTGATGCTATTGAGTGAACCGTTGGATTATTGTTTATGTTAAGATTGTTATACATTATTATTCCATCTCTGGTCATGATACATATGATGTCTTGTGAGTAGTTCGTTTTGTTCTTGAGGACATGAGAGAAGTCATGTTGTTAGTAGTGGAGTTGTGTTGAGAAAGATTCAATAGTTTGATATTTAGGTTGTGGTGTACTTCTTCTAGTGTTGTCATGTGAACGTCGACTACATGACACTTCACCTATATGGGCCTAGGGGAATGCATTGTGTATTTGGCTACTAATCGTAGGGGTTGCCGAAGTGAAAGAAACCTGAACCCCTTTTAGGAAACCATTGCAAAAGGGACGTAAGGGTCTTAGAGTTTAAAGCTATGGTTAGGTTTCTACCTTAATTAATTTTTGTACTTACGGATGTTTGCAAGGGGTATAATCACAAGTATGTATTAGTCCTGGATGGGTCGGTACATTAGCACAGGTTCACCCACACAACACTTAGCAAGCTAAAGAAGATTAATCAACTCTATGAAGCGAAAGCACTTGACAGTCTTCCCATGTGTCCTCGAGAACGTTTGGTCATATTAAGTAATACAACCGGCTTGTCCTTTGCTGCATAAAGGATTGGGCCAGTTGCTGCATTTATTTCTACTGTCTTTTATTTACTCGTACTTTGTTTACTTGCTTTATCAATAACCCCTAAAAATCCGTGTGCTAAGCATTTGCAGAGAATTCCTGATCCATACCACTAGCCAACACCTTCTTCTCCCCGTTGGGGTCGACACTCTTACTTATCGAAAATACTGCGATACACCCCCTATACTTGTGGGTCATCAGGTAGGAGCTCCACTAACATACTCTACCTGGACGTCTTCAGGAGACTGCAGCTCCTGTAGTCGATGGTCGAGTCGACCCTCACAACCGTCCATGACATCGTCCCTAGCCGGAAGGCATATCCAATCAGCAAGGTGACGCTGCCAGTCCCCTTCATCACACCAGCCAATTTTCACACCGAGTGAATCGTCTTCGAGCTGGTGAACTTCCGCAGCTCGTACCACTATGTCCTGGCCAACATGCATTCGCCAAATTCATGGCAGCCCCCACTATGCGTACAACATGATGAAGCTCCCAAGGCAACGCGGGGAATCATCACCGTCCACGACGACACCGACATGGCCATGGAATGTGAGGTCAATGGCACCAACCTCATCGACGATGTCATCACCGAGGAAACAAAGCACGCAGACGAACTCGCAAAATAAGCGAGTGACATCACCAAGGACGACCCGACAATCCTGAAGAAACCCACCTTCGCTAGTGCCACACAAGCAACCTTCGAGTCCTCCACGCACACCCGCATCTTCGAGCTCGCTTGAGGTGAATTGAGCCGGAAGGTCACCGTGGGAACCAACATGAGTCCCGCATAGGAAAGCGCACTCATCGAGTTCCTACGTGAGAATCATGACATCTTCGCACAGAAGCTATCTAACATGCCTACACTATAAGGAATATGGGCTTCTATGACCCTCCATTTTCATCATAGAATCATCACAGTTGTTCATCTATGACGATCGTATGACGAAAATGACGTCGAAAGTTGGGAGTCACTAATGAACTATACCAATGATTTTGCTAAGATCGTCATAACCGTCTATGACGATATTGGATTGTCATAACAGTTACGATCCAATATTGTCATGGGAAAATAGCCTAGCAAAGTCAGATCCTACATGGATGATCTGACGTGGCATAAATATAGCCCAATCCATTTCAATGATCTATATAGGCCAATCCCACTAATTTGGGCCTTTTTCTTTTTTAGGTGTTGGCCTTTTTTATAGTTCATTTTCTTTTGGGCCTTGGCCTTCTACAACTCGATTCACTTTTGGGCCAAATCCTTTTTACAATCCATTACCATTTTAGGGATTAGCCTTATAATAGCCCATTTATTTTAAATGTTTCTATTCTGATGAAATACAAAACTCTGATTCAATTATTTTTTGGTTGTAGCTTTTTAGAGCATAAATAAGATTCATTTCACTAGTATAGCGAGCAAGTAAATCAAATATTATAATCATTCAAGCAGAAAAATAATACTACAAATAGTACATATTCTCATATTAGCACTAATATTTTTACATCACATAGGAAGCTAAATTCCTATATATATATATATCCTATATTGACAAAAGGTGAAATTAGACATACATCAAAGAAACTGCAAAGAAACTACAAAAACAGTTGATAGACCACCAATGTTTCATCATCTTCCTGTTCCAACTTCCAAAGAACAAAGTACCTAGCATTGAAAATACCATGTATCGGAAGCATATAGCATCAAACTAAATGCATGGAATAGTGTGATTAGCACTAGTCTATTTTAACTTACCAATACAAACATAAACACATGAAATGAAGCAAAAAGTGCTACCATGTTAGTCCCAACACATCACAATTCTGCATTTTTACCTTCGACTTACAATATTTAATGGTGGTAAGAAATTAGATGATATTGAATGGCATGGATTCACGAAATATGAGACCACAGTATTTCCCATGAGCTGCTTTCACAAAACTAACTATGAAATTACATAACTGACCATGCCGAATACAGTCGACAACTATCAAAGAGGAGAAAGCATACTCAATGACATAGTTGTGCACCTACATCATCCAGAAGCACTAAACTGTGATTGCATCATGGAAAGTACAATGGGCAGTTGATTGGTCCAACAATGTAAAATATAAGCCCAAATGCAATAAATAAACTACATGCCTACAAAAGCGCAAATTGGCAGTAGTTCAAAAGCGGACATTGTTCAAAGACAAACATATTAACTCGTACATCCAAAGGCATTATTTCATCTTCCAGGACAACCATACATAGAAAAAGCTCAACAGAGTATGATCATCGAAGTAAAAATAACTGCAGTAATTACCATATAACACACTCTGCTAGTGAAAAATCAAAATAGCATAGCCCACGGTACACTACTGGTGTGCAAATTCACACTACTACTATAGTTAAAATACTTAATTGTAATCTAGCAAACAAATTTTACATGCTAAGAAGGTACAAACCCAAACACTACCTAAGGGCGAATAGTAGCAACAGGTACAAGCCAATTCCTCTTCCCGTCAAGATCCGGTGAAGCACTTGATGACGGCGGTAGGTGGGCAAGATAGTGTTGTTTCAGTTGTAGTATCAAGGATATTGTTGTTGTGTGTCAGTAAGCATCAAGGATGCTGCTGCTGTGGGTCAAACCAAGTAAAATAAGGGCCAAGTGAATTTTAGAATGAAATAGTTACTCCCTACTATCCATATTAATTGATATTGAATCTGATGTATCTAGACATATTTTAGTACTAGATACATCCAATTCAGCGCCAATTAATATGGATCTGATGGAGTACATCATGATGAAGCATATGGATTCTAGCAAACTACATAGTTATATTAGCACACTACTGTCAATGATCACAACAGGTTCAAATATATTTTTCAAGCTTTAGAGTAAAACATAACTAGTCAAATATTTTTTTCAATAAGCATCTGCAAGCATCAATTATATTTTCAAGCATGTTAATACTATGCAAATATAAGGAATGTCTAGTAAACATGACAAATATAAATATATGTCTGCATCCACTCCTTCACAAAATATATGGCTCAAAATCCGTGATAAACATTAAGTCATTAACAATAGAAACAGCCATAATGTTTTATAGAAACCATAATAAAATCATCTGATAACCTAGTTTCTATTTTCACAGTATAAAAATTCTAGTCCAGATGATTTCAACCCATCAAAGGGTGCAGATAATTATAGCCCAACAAAACAAGCAGGGCGTCAGGCTATCTTTGTCCCTAATAAATCACAGTACATATTAGCTTCTTGTATTTTGAAAGGTTTTCATGTAGCACTGAGAATTCATGCCAAACAAACATACATACAAGTCAAAATCGTGAAAGAGTAACAGTTCAGAAAATGTTCAGTTAGCTAACTTGACCCTAATTTTATTTGTTGGTCGCTTAAGTTTTTTTAGATAAAAGGCACTAGGTGCCCAGCTTTAAATTAATAAAGCAACAATGTTCACAACAACCTAACAACATACCAAACAGACCAAAACATGATGAGGCCTACAGCTTAGCCATCAAGACAACGAGAGCACGAGGGCGGCCACCCAAAAACATACCAAAGATAGGGGAGACCTAACGGGTACTACACTACATTGGTCACCGGTGCCATCAAGAGGTACATCGCCCTTAGCTCGCCTGCCATCCATTCAAGCCCCTCCTCGTCCTTCGCCCTTGAGTTTAGTTTCCACAGCTGCAAACAGATACGCATTTTGTAGAGCATATCAGTAGGGTGTCGAATGACCTTCGACTGGATCAGCCATAGTGACCAAGCTAATCCTACGAATAAGATCCAAAGGTGGCATCTCGGTTGCCCCGAGAAGCCCGACAGGATAGCGAAAAAGTATGCAAAGCTAAGCGGCTGCTAGGAACATCCTAGGATCTCACATAGTGCGCCCCATGCGAACTTTGGCAAGGAACAGGAGAAAAAAATGTGAGCGACATCCTCCGCCCACCCGCATAAGGCACATGCGCCATTTGTCGGGTTGTGTCTAGAAGCAATAAGGAGGCTAGTGGGGAGGCGACCAAGAGCCAGTTGCCAGGAGAAGATTTTATTCTTGAGGGGATTTTTTGCCGCCCAAATATCCTTGAACTGCGCTACAGCCACACCCTGGGATAGCAGCCTATACATGGACTTGACCAAAAAACTCCCAAGGGCTCCGGGTGCCAGGTGATCGAATCTAGGCCTGGGTGGAAGGTCACCACCTCCAAGGCATCTACCAACGCGAGCAAGGACTCAACACCCCTATGATCCAGATGCAGGCATAAATGGAGGTTAATTCGCGTGGGTAGACAAACTGCCGCCATAGTGGCCGAGGGGTTGTAGTAGATTTTGATTTATGCAGACTCTTCTAGAAGGGGGAGCCTCCCTGCCCCAAACCCACAAAGATGTCATTGGCCTCGCCATACTTAGTCCTGATGATAGAGGCCCAAATAGAGTCGTCGTGCTGGTAGAGCTTCCATATCCATTTCATGAGGTGCGCAATGTTCATCTTCTTGGTGTTGATTAAACCAAGGCCACCCTACTCCTTTTGATGGCATACCGCAGGCCAGTTCACTAAGTGGTATTTGCGCTTGGAGCCCGCCCCCTCCTAGAAAAACTTGGATATGATCGAGTTAAATTTATCATGGATACTATCTTGCAGCAGAAAAAGTCCCATCGCAAACAGAGGGAGGTTGTCTAAGCATGAGTTTGTCAGGATTAATCTTCCACCCGAGGAGAGAAATCTGCTGAGCCAAGGTTCTAGCCTGCCTCCCAATTTTCTAACAAGGAATTCCCACTACTCCATGGTAAGCTTACGGTCCGAGATAGGCATCCCCATATAAGTGAAGGGGAAACCTCCCATCTTGCAATTTAGAGCGCTTGCCACCTTTAGTTGGACCTCTAGACGTTTAACCACCACCATCTCTCTTGTGATAATTTATTTTGAGTCTAGACATGTTTTCGAAGCACATCATGAGGAACTTAAGGTTGGCAAGGGAGGCCTCGTCTTGCTGGATCAGAATCAGCGTGTCGTCCGCATACTGCAGGTGGGTGATTCCCCTGGAATCAGGTGAGGCACCACGCCTCTAATGTGGCCTACAACATTGGCCGCGGAGAGGATGGCATATAGGGCTTCGCCGATAAAGTTGAAGAGGAGAGGCGAGAGGGAGTCCCCTTGACGCACCCCTCTCTTGTTGCGGAAGGAAGGTCCCACCTCCCCGTTGATTGAGATGGCTGTTTGCCTCCTTAGATAAGGTGAGTGATCCTGTGGATGTAGCCTTCCTCAAAACCCTTTAGGCAGAGGACTTCTAGAAGAAAATCCCAGTTGACACGATCGTACACTTTTTCGAAATCGAGTTTTAGGAGAATCCCAGCTTGTTTCCGCTTCTTGAGCTCGTGAATGATTTCCATAAGTGAGAGAGCCTCCTCGAGGATGAACCGGCCTTTGATGAACGCCGTCTGATTAGGACTGATAACTCGATTGGCTATAGGATCTAGATGGGAGGCGTATGCTTTCGAGATGATCTTGAAGATCACGTTAATAAGGGCGATGGGACAATACTGGGAGATAGATTCTGCCCCAGGAACCTTGGGGATGAGCGGGAGAATGCTAGAGTTTAGGTGAGAGAAGTCTAT
The DNA here is from genome assembly GCA_910589775.1 of Avena eriantha. Classification (NCBI taxonomy): domain Eukaryota; kingdom Viridiplantae; phylum Streptophyta; class Magnoliopsida; order Poales; family Poaceae; genus Avena; species Avena eriantha. The sequence continues at coordinate 162,921,520 of OU342740.1, read as the reverse complement.
CTTCCCAAGGACGAAGTCATTTAGGATGCACAACACTATCTGTTTCAGCCAAATCCAAAAGGATTTAAAGAAGATAACCGGGAAGCCATCCGGGCCTGGGGCAATATAGGTTTTCATGTCCAAGACCACAAGATCAAGTTCCTGCATCGTAAAAGTGATCGTGAGGGAGATTTTGTCCTCAACTGAGACCTGATTCCCATTCACACAGGTAGATGGGAAAAGGCCACAACACCTAGGAGCATAGGAATCGAGGAGTTCACAGTCGGAGTCATAAATGTGCGCCTGAATCGCCTCCCCTCCCTGAGGGTGCCCTCCCCCGAGGAGCACGAGGTGATGTTGGATTTTCTCCACAGCCCATTGGCCACCGCATGAAAATAACTGGTGTTCGCGTCGCCCATGAGAGCCCATCTCACGCTATCACGCTGGCACCAATACTCCTCCTCCTGACGGTAAATCCGAAGAAGTTGCTCCTCCATGTGATATCGAAGGGCCCAACCATCCTTGTCTAAGCCATTCGTCCCAGCTTGGAAATCTAGCTAGGAAATATGGCCAAGCAGCAGGCCCTTGTTGGATTGTGCCTCTTTTCCTTGATTCGCATTCCACCCCAGGAGAAATTGACGCAGAGAAGAAGACAGGGCATGCCACCACTCCACGGGGTCTGGGACCCTAACCCCTTGGAGCCTGGAGGCCCAACATGAAAGCACCAGCTCCTTAAAGCCCGGCACCGCAAGCCAGCTTCAAAGAAGAAATGATTGGATTTGACTCTGGCTCCCTTGCTCGAGTCAAGTTTAGAGGTGTGTGGTCCGAGCTCAGGATGGTTTCCGCGACTAAGGAGAACAAGGGAAAGATATCTTCAAATACTGGAGAAATGAAGACCCAATCTAGGACACAACATACCGGATTCAATTGGTATAGTGAGCTCCCATGCGCACAACCTCCCGAAGCGCCCAGTTAGCAATATGAGAGTTGAAGAGGTGAATTCTTGTCCAGTCGAGGTTTGATTTATTCTTGTCATCGGCGGAATGGATCATGTTGAAGTCCCGTCCAAGGATGATGGGCAGATTGCACCTTACGATCTTGCCAGATACCTCGCTTAGGAAATCAGCAGATCGAGCGTGATCCGCAGGGCCGTAGACCACTATGATTTCCATCGTGCGGTGCGAGTCTTGGTGTAGCACTGCCGCACTGAGAAAGAATGTTCCCCTATCCACATGGTCCACTTTTAGCCCTACCAGCATCCTGCCAAAACGGCTCTTGGCCGGAAGCCAACACCAATAGAACTTGTCTCCCACTTCTAGGCTGCGAAGCTCAGTATCAGTGAACTCTTGCTTGATGGTTTCCTGAAGGCACACTACCATGGTTTCCATGGCCGTTGGCTAGAAGCCAACACCAATAGAACTTGTCTCCCACTTCTGGGCAGTTTGCTTAAATTGCTGCAACCAAGAGCATATAGTACATATTCTAAGGATAACCTGCAGCTATAGAATCAAGTAAAAGAATAATAGGAAATGAGCACATGAACATGGTTTGCATAGGTTTTTTGTGGACAAGTGGAATTCATTAAAAAAACTAAAGAGAGCCCGATTTGGATTATTTCAACACCATGCGGTGAGCTGAGGGAGGGGGCAGCTACTATGCAAGGTGCAGCGTTCAAGGACCAAGTTACAATGGTGCAACCTCAGCTAATTGGAGGAATGTGGCACATGGGCATCAAAGAGAGCATATCAATTTCCATTTCCGTTCCTAATAAAATATAGAGGAAAACAATCCACTATACCCCTGGCAAAAAATGAGATTTTACTTCTGACAAAATATCAGCACTGTGTTCGTTAACCAAGACGAAATATCCGCAGTCATTTACCATGAAACATATTGGATTACAACATGGAAAGGACAGGCTGCAAAGAAACTCACCATCCTATGAATGTAGTCTACAATCAGGAGAATCAGTCTCAGAATAGCATTCTTTAGTCCTCACACCTACCTGTGGAAGATAAGATAATTTAGCTTAAGTAACAGTAACTGAAAACCATCCCAATTTTTTGTGTAGTTCCTAGGGTGGTCTACGTTGCTTGCTCCAAAGATAGCGAGAGCCAGCAGCGGTAATGTGGGGAGCCGCCATGGAGCGGGGCGTGTCCACTTGGGAGTTGATACGTCCATTTTGCATCACTATTATATATCATAATTTACTGTTATTCATTTATATATTTCATATTAAGAGGTGATACTTATGTATTTTCATCTGTTTTTGCATGGTTGATGACTTTTGGAGCATGGACCACTATAGTCAGGATTCTGATGGAAAAGGTGTTGTTTGGAGGCAAAATTCGCGAAGATCATAAAATCCGGGAAAATATATGGAAAATCCTATTTTTCCAGAAGACGAAGTAAGCCAGAAGGAGGAGTGGAGATGGGCCACAGGGGGCCCACACCACCCCCTGGCGCAGGCAAGCCTAGGACGCGCCACCAGGTGGTGTGGCCGCCCTAGCCCACGTCTGGCTCTCCTCTCCGGCATATATACTACTCCCGAAACCCTAATACTGGGGGAGCGACTACAGAAAGATTCCGCCTCCTCTACAGGGCGGAAAACACTGAGAGAGAAAGATCTCTCCGGCAGAAGATTTCTGCCGGGGGAATTCCTTCCTGGAGAGGGGAGATCGTCGCCATCAACACCACCATCAAGCTAGACTTCATCGGGATCATCATCATCATCAGCACCATCAGCACCCTCATCACCATCTCCATATTGCCGTAACAGTTGGGTTGAATCTTGCATAGTTCTTAGGGGAAACTTTCCCGGTGTTGATTACTCTTTGTAGTTGATGCTATTGAGTGGAACCATTGAATTATTGTTTATGTTCAGATTGTTATACATCATTATTAGATCTTTGATCATGATCTATATGATGTCTTGTGAGTAGTTCGTTTTGTTCTTGAGGACATGGGAGAATTCAAGTTGTTAGTAGTTGAATTGTGTTGAGAAAGATTCAATAGTTTGATATTTAGTTGTGGTGTACTTCTTCTAGTGGTGTCATGTGAACGTCGACTACATGACACTTCACCTATATGGGCCTAGGGGAATGCATTGTGTATTTAGCTACTAATCGTAGGGGTTTCCGGAGTGAAAGAAACCTGAACCCCCGTTAGGAAACCATTGCACAAGGGACGTCAGGGTCTTAGAGTTTAAAGCTGTGGTTCGGTTTCTACCTTAATTACTTTCTTGTATTTACGGATGTTTGCAAGGGGTATAATCACAAGTATGTATTAGTCCTAGGAAGGTCGGTACATTAGCACAGGTTCACCCACACAACATTTAGCAATCTAAAGAAGATTAATCAACTATATGAAGCGAAAGCACTTGACAGTCTTCCCATGTGTCCTCGAGAATGTTTGGTCATCTTAAGTAATACAACCGGCTTTTCCTTTGCTGCATAAAGGATTGGGCCAATTGCTGCATTTATTCCTATTGTCTTTTGTTTACTCATACTTTATTTACTTGCATTATCAAAAAACCCTAAAAATCCGTTTGCTAAGTATTTGTAGAGAATTCCTGATCCATACCACTAGCCAGCACCTTCTGATCCTCATTGGGTTCGGGACTCTTACTTATGGAAAACACTGCGATACACCCCCTATACTTGTGGGTCATCAAGACTATTTTCTGGCGCCGTTGCCGGGCAGTGAAGCGCTATTGGAGAGTGGAACTGGTAAAGGAAACTTCTACTGTGAGTATTGTTTACTTCTGTTAGTTGTTTTATTTTCGTTATGGATAATTCACTGAGTTTCTTGTTTCGTAATGCTACTACCACTACTAAGGTAGTAGATGAATCACCACCTACCGAGAATGATGTTTTTAAAATACCTACAAGAATTATTGATCGTGTTATGGATAACTACTATGTTGGGGATGGAACCCTGTGATCATTTACACTTTATACATGAATTATGCGGGTTGTTCAAGTGTGCATGTATTACTACAGATCAAGTTAAGAAGAATTTATTCTCATTATAACTGAAAGGAAGAGCTGAAGAATGGTATAAGCTGCTGAAGAATGGTCAAGCTCTGGAATGGGAGGAAATAGTACCTCTCTTTTATTCAAAGTTTTATCCTCCTAGTGAGATTCATAAAGATCAGAATGAAATATAAAACTTTTGGCCTCTTGATGGAGAGAGTACAACTCAAGCATGGGGGATATTGAAGTTACTAATGCTCAAATGTCTCATTCATGATCTCCCCAAAAATATTATTATCAATAACTTTTATGCAAGGCTTTCTCTTCATGATAAGGATTTATTGGATGCCTCTTGTGATGGATCATTCACTCGCATGGAAGAAGAAGCTAAATGGGATCTTCTGGACCATATTCAAGACAAAGCATGGGAGAATGACAAAGGAAGATAGTCAGGTATAAATTATGATTATGAATGGATTGAATATTTTATGGGAACTGATGACTTTCAAAATATTAAAAATGCTTATGGTCTAGACTCTCAAGCTATTGCAACCTATTTAAGGCTTTTGCTTCCTATATTGAAGTGCCTAAAAAGAAGTGGAATAAGTATAATCAACCTTATAAAGATATTGCTAAGAGTGTTCCTACAAGAAACATTGGAGTTTATACTGCTAATCATGTCTTATCTGAACCTTACATTGAGAAAATGCCTTTCCCAATTAAGATAAAGGAACATTCTATGATTGCTAGTATGGTTAATGAAAGTACAAATAAAGCTATTGAACCTGATAAACAAATGGATGATGAACCTATAATAGCAAATGTGAAAGACTTTGTCACTAAATATGTAGAAGAGGGACACACTATCCTTTGTAAGGATACCTCTAATATTGCTTCACAAACTAGTATTATGAGAGCTAGTGTTCCTGTGTTTTCTGTTAGAATAAGTGATCATCGTTACGATGGTACTTGTGATAGTTATATTGTTAAGTTTATGCATGATACTGAAAGTTACTATGAGAGAGGGAAAAGTGTTTTTACGCATCTCAATAATATCAAGTTTCCTCGTTTTATGCAGAAAGTTTTTAAGTTGCGCTTGTTCTGCCTTCTTGTGCTAGTGGATTTTGGTTTCAATAACTTGTTTGTTTACAAAATTCCCTTGCATAGGAAGTGGGTTAGACTTAAACATGTGTATTTTTGATTCTTAATGCTCTCTTTTACTTCAATTCATATTCCTATGTGAGCATCTTTGAAATCATCATGCCCATCTTAATGGCTATAAAGAAAGAGCTTCTTGGGAGGCAACCCAATTTATTTGTGTTTTCGGTTTGTTTTGTTTTTCTTTGAATATTGGAAGTTATTACATCGGTAATAACCTCAGTTTATCCTTTTGTTTGGTTTTTGTGTCAATATCAACCACTAATGAGAGAGAAGAAAGATCTGGGGAAGTTGCTGTCCCGAAACAGATTTTTGTTTCACCGTAAAAATTCGTGAGAGATCTCTGTATGTCGGATTGAGCTGTAATTTTTGTGCTTCTGCCCTAGGTTGTTATTTAAATTTCGTTAGTTTTGCACTTTTTGATTTGAGGAACGGAAGATTTTTGAAAAAAATTATCTTTACATGCTGGTCTGTTTTGATAGATTTTGCCACTATTGCATTTGCTTCTTTAATCGATTCCCTTTTTGAATCCTTTATGGGTTTTCGGAAGGATTTGCTACAGTAGCTCTTGTTTTGATGGTTTTTCAATTGAAGTTGAACTCAAACGGTTTTATCACTTCACTTACACTAATGTTGCTAATGAGAACTGTGTGAAGTTTTGGTGAAAGAAATTTCTAGGTAGTGGAGGTAATAGTGTAGTAAGGAAGTGAAAGGTTTCATGACTCAAGTAATAAGTGTATGAAGATGAAGATATCGATGTTATTCAAGTGGTGACTCCGGAAGAATCTATCAAAGATCAAATTCAGAGACCTGCAGAGTCTATTTTCGAATAGGTAACAATTCTGGTAAGAAAAGTTCCGCGAAAGAACTATCCAACTATATTTTTGCAGTTTTTAGTCAATAAGGAAAGTTACAAAGAGAAAGAGGGACGAAAATGGAGCCAGGGTGGCTCACACCACCCTGTGGCGCGGGCCCACCCCTAGCCGCGCCACCAGGTGGTGTGGCCACTCCTGACCCCGCATCCGACTCGTTTTCTGCCAGTACCTTCCTTTTGTTGTGAAACTTTGTAATATATAACCCCGCTAATCCCTAAGGTTCGTATATCACGTTCGCATCATGTTTTCGTTTCGATCTGTTTCTGCTAGGAACTATTTTTGAAAGCTTAGAAGCACAATGGTGTCCGCCAAGGATAAAGGAAAGGAGCCTATGGCGGAAGATCTCCAAGACCCCGGGAAGGAGAAGGAGATCAAGAGTGAAGATGACGAGGAGGCAAAGCACACCGGCACTACCATTGCAAGCATTGCAGTGGTGGAAAACATTGCGAGGACTATGCCAATTGGAGGGAAACCTCCTCCTCATCGTTCAGATCCCTGGTCACTTCCTCCACGCGTCAAGAATCCTTTCCATACCCTTATCCATGAGCATCAATACCAAAATATGCCCAAGGAGAAATTACCCTCCAATTGGGATTTGCCTCGTTCTAGCCATGCAAGAAAAGAAAACTTCAAGGAGGAAGAGTGGGGAAAAATCGCAAGAGCTGGAATTCGCAACCCAACATGATCATGAGCCGCATTGAGCAAAACTCACAGCTTATTCGTAATCTCACCTTCGAGATTGAGGACTTGGGGAAATTGATCAAAAAGCTCATTGAGAGGATACCACCACCACCGAAGGAGTAATTTTTCATCAGTTTTGGCACCCCCTTGGTTTATTCCAAGCTTGGGGGAGTGCCGCGGTATCACATCACTATCTTCTATCTTTTTTACCTTTTTAGTAGTCATATCATGAATAGAGAAGTTATCGTGTAGGATGGTTTGCATTATGGAAGTGTCTCCTCTCTCATTCGATATGTATCCCTTGGTGTGAGTAGCCATTATGGAATATTAATGAGAAGTTATATCATTTAATCTTTTGCATATCTTATATTAGTATACAATTCATGGTTATATGATTTATCTTGTCGTTAGTATTGGTATCACTTTGGGATCATTGAGTTAATCTAGTTGGTTTTGGCAAACCTGGCTTGGTTAGTAACAACACTATTTTTGAGAGTTGAATGAAAAGATAAAAGTACTCATAAAGAAATATAATTTCATCATATTTCTTTCTTGATTTGCTCATAAGTTTAGTATTCTCTGGTTAAGATCTTTTGTGCTTCCAAGGAAGATTGCATGTTTGTTTTTATCACTTGTATGTTTGTTTGTTTCCTTCAACTCTTATACTTGATACCCAACCTTGCTAGCCAAAAACCTGTACTGAGAGGGAATTCTTCTCGTGCATCCACTTCCTTAAACCAAACCCATGCCATTTGTGTCCACCATACCTACCTATTAGCACTATTGCTATTCCAAGCAAATTCATGTTTTTATCTACCTTCCAAATTAAACTTTTTATGTGAAAATTAGTGATTAAAGCTCTCACGAACTTGATGGCACACTTTATTTTCTTGCACTTAATAAACTTGACCCATTGTGCCCATCTATGTTGTGTATATGCTTGCGCTTTGTAAGTTGAGAATTAGCAGAACCATGCTGTCATGGGGTACACTTTCAACATTGCACTGGTACTTTGTACCTAGTTGATATCATGTTCTTTTGTCTATGGATGTCGTCGGTGTGAAATGAAAGGGGAGCTTGTAAGTCCATGGAGTTATGCATGTGTGTTAGAGAAACGCCTGGGCCGCTGGTCTAATCCATGTTGTCATGGTGGAAACCTGCAGCGTAACCATAACGAGCATCTATGAAGCATTATTCTTATAAAAAAAGAGACAGAGATTGAGAAAAAGAGGAAAATAAAAAAGAGATACTATGAAAAGAGGAAAGAGAGAAAAAAGCACCATATTCCCATGCTAAATAAGAAGATTGCTGAGATGCTTGTTGTTTACTTGCCTTGTCATTTTGATACGGGGATTCTTCCGTATCATCGGGCAAGGGGTACCCCGTTGGCAGTTCTCTATGATACACATGTGCTTACGATGACAAGAACTTACCGGTGACTAAACTTGAGTAGCATGAGGAGCGGCCCTCGTATTCAAGGGACGTGAGATTTTCAACTTACAACTTGTCAAGCATATCCTCATATTTGATCACTTTAACCTTAATCACCTATAGATGCCTATGATAGGGGAAATGAGAGCTGAAAGCTAATAAGTATCATAATTTTTGGGAGCTCTTTATGAAACTTGAAATCCCTGCTTCCCTCTGTGAAGGGCTTTTATTTTACTTTTTAGTTGAGTCAGTAAACCTATTCCCTTCTATCTCAGCAAGTATTTTGAGTTGTTGTGTTTCATTTATTCCTATGATGATTTATTCAATCATGTTTCTTATGTTCCTTGTTTTGCACATTGTTCTTATCTTGGTGATTACTACTATGAAAGCTATTATTGAAAATCAGTTATTTGTGAACTCCAGCAAATTATCAACTATTCTTCGACCAAGAGCTAAGTTTGCCATTACCAATTATGATTTACTTTATGTATGTTTATTGTGTTTCCTTTACTTACTGCAAGTTAAGTTATATAATAGTGAGTTGTCTTCTACTATGATCTATGTATTAATGAATGTGATGCTTCTTGTTTGTATTCTTTTATCGACTCTTCACTCCATAAACCTGAGGTCATGTTTATTGAGCTCAGTTTCGCTTTGGGACAAGCGAAGTCTAAGCTTGGGGGGGAGTTGATACGTCCATTTTGCATCAATATTATATATCATAATTTACTGTTATTCATTGATATTTTTCATATTAAGAGGTGATACTTATGTATTTTGATCTGTTTTTGCATGGTTGATGACTTTTGGAGCATGGACCGCTGTAGTCAGGATTCTGATGGAAAAGGTGTTGTTTGGAGGCAAAATTCACGAAGATCAGAAAATCCGGGAAAATATATGGGAAATCCTATTTTTCCAGAAGACGAAGGAGGTCAGAAGGAGGAGTGGTGATGGGCCACAGGGGGCCCACTCCATCCCCTGGCGCGGGCAAGCCTAGGCTACGCCACTAGGTGGTGTGGCTGCCCTAGCCCACCACTGGCTCTCTGCTCCGGCATATATAATCCTCCCGAAACCCTAATACTAGGGGAGCGACCACTTTAAGATTCCGCCACCTCTACGGGGCGGAAAACACCGAGAGAGAAAGATCTCTCCGGCAGACAGATTTCTGCCGGGGGAATTCCTTCCTGGATAGTGGAGATCGTCGCCATCAACACCACCATCAAGCTAGACTTCATCGGGATCATCATCATCGTGATTATCACCACCATCATCACCATCAACACCCTCATCACCATCTCCATATTGCTGTAACAGTTGTGTTGAATCTGCATAGTTCTTAGGGGAAACTTTCCCGGTGTTGGTTACTCTTTGTAGTTGATGCTATGGAGTGGAACCATTGAATTATTGTTTATGTTCAGATTGTTATACATCATTATTCCATCTCTGAACATGATCCATATGATGTCTTGTGAGTAGTTCGTTTTGTTCTTGAGAACATGGGAGAAGTCATGTTGTTAGTAGTGGAATTGTGTTGAGAAAGATTCAATAGTTTGATATTTAAGTTGTGGTGTACTTCTTCTAGTGGTGTCATGTGAACGTCGACTACATGACACTTCACCTATATGGGCCTAGGGGAATGCATTGTGTATTTGGCTACTAATCGTAGGGGTTGCCGGAGTGACAGAAACCTGAACCCCCGTTAGGAAACCATTGCACAAGGGACGTCAGCGTCTTAGAGTTTAAAGCTGTGGTTAGGTTTCTACCTTAATTAATTTCTTGTAGTTACGGATGTTTACAAGGGGTATAATAACAATAATGTATTAGTCCTAGGAAGGTCGGTACATTAGCACAAGTTCACCCACACAACACTTAGCAAACTAAAGAAGATTATTCAACTATATGAAGCGAAAGCACTTGGCAGTCTTCCCATGTGTCCTCGAGAATGTTTGGTCATCTTAAGTAATACAACCGGCTTGTCCTTTGCTGCATAAAGGATTGGGCCACTTGCTGCATTTATTCCTATTGTCTTTTATTTAGTCGTACTTTATTTACTTGCATTATCAAAAACCCCTAAAAATCCGTTTGCTAAGTATTTGCACAGAATTCCTGATCCATACCACTAGCTAGCACCTTCTGCTCCTCGTTGGGTTCGACACTCTTACTTATCGAATATACTGCGATACACCCCCTATACTTGTGGGTCATTAGTGATAGGGAAAAGGGGAACCACCATGAATGCTAGGTTGGGAAGAGGTAGATCTCGCTGTCAGATCCATGATGTATCTACGGTGGCAAGACATGAGAAGGTAGAGAGGAGGATCTGAGGAGCAAGGCATGTAGGGCTAAGCGAGCCACCGTTCATGGCTAGGGTGCTCCACATGTACAGGGGAACACATGTGCACCGAGGATGAGCTTACTCCATGCCTTGCAGACGCCAGAGGAGGACTCGTGCCGAGATTGAGGACCTTGAGGGATAGGGAGAGGCAGAGGTCACCGACCTTGCGGACAGGGGCGGAATCTCGTCGCCCTCCATGGCCATAGATGCCTAGAAAGGCCGATGGTAGTTTGTTGGGAAGGCGGAGGAGATCAGGTGAGGATGGAAGGGATCAGGGTGCCGCTGTAAATGGATGGGGAAAACCGCAGCTGCCAAGGGAGGAGATGGGTGTGGTGTGGTGGCGGGGGAGAGATAAGGGTTAGGGTTAGAGGATGGATGGGTCATGGTGGCGGGGGATTTGGTGTGTGCGCGTGATGGATTCAAATATTTCCCACATGTGTGCATGATGGATACAGATATTGGCCGCGCTGGATGCCAGGTCATCAATCCGTAGCAACTTTCCACACCTCACCATCCCATCCATTCGTTATGTTCATATCCTATGGCTTGTATTGTCTTTCTCTTATATCTCTATCTGTGTAGAAATTATGACGATTTTGTCCATAGAAATTACGACGTTTTGTCTCGAAAGCATCATAGTTTAGTAAGGATTTGGCCCTCCTAAACAGCTTATGACCATGTGGTATAGAATCGTCATAAATCTATGACGATTTCATTCACAGTCACTACCAAAACCTCATAGGTTGACACATTCCTTGTAGTGCTAGTGTCACGAGAGAAGTCGTTGAGCACAAGTGAAATGCCGACCCGAAGGAGCGACTTGTCAAGCAGTCTTTACGGCCCTTCAATGAAGAGCACCGCCAAGCAATCACCAAAGAGGTGGAGCGACTACTTGGCACAGGGTTCATTCGTCCCATCAAATACTCCAAGTGGCTGGCTAACCCAGTCCTAGTACTGAAGAAGAACAACCACTAGAGGATGTGTATGGACTACACCAACCTCAATAATGCCTTCCCAAACGAGGAGTTCATTCTCCCGCGCATCGACTAGATCATCGACTCGACCGCGGGTCTAAATCGCTGTGCTTCCACGACACTTACTCCGGCTACAACCAGATCAAAATGGTCGTCGAGGACGAGGAGAAAACAACCTTCATCACACAGTTTGTAGCCTTCTGCTACATCGCGATGACGTTTAGCCTCAAGAATGCCAAAACGACCTACCAACATTGCATTCAGGAGTGCCTAGCACGCCAAATTGGCCGCAACATCTGAGTCTACATTGACGACATTGTGGTGAAATCCACTCGCCAGAGCAATCTACTCGCTGACCTGGCAGAAACTTTGCGAATCTGTGGAAGTGCCAAATCAAGGTCAATCCGGAGAAGTGCACATTCGGTGTGCCCACCATCCAGGATCTGGGGTACGTGGTCTCCAAACGAGGCATTGAAGCAAACCCCTCCAAGATCAACACCATCGGGCGACTCCGGAAGCCTGAGTGCATGCGTGACGTCCAGAAGCTGGCAGGGCGAGTCGCGGCTCTCGGTTTCTTTATCCCCCGGCTCGATGAGCAGGCAATGCCTCTCTACCGGTTGATGCAGAAGAACCCCGCATTCATGTGGGACACCGAGGCCGACAACACGCTCAAAGCATTGAAGGAGGTGCTACTCGTGGCGCCAGTACTCGCCGCTCCTAGGGATAAGGAGCCAATGCTCGTCTATGTCACAGCCTCCAATCGAGTCATTAATGCTGTGATGTGTAACACTCTCGAATCGGCCCTATGTAGATTTTAGCGATTCCAGCCAAACCCGCATAGAAACGATTCAAAGATGCCCACCAGGCACTTGCGTGCGGGTGGAAAACGAAGTAATATCATTACACATTAGTCCATGATGGAACCCTACTAACGACGTCAAACTTATACCAGTTAAAGCAAAAGGGGTGCTGACAAAGGGCAAAGGAAAAAAGAGCAGCATCAGTACTAAGGCCAGTACACGACAAGGCTAGAATTCGGCGGCTCTCGCCTACATAGGTATGGTGGACTAAAGCAGCATCGAAGCATGCACTAAACAACCTATAGAGACTCGATAAACTGTTTGCTATTAGAGAGAGATAAGAAAGACCTATTCGGAACCAACCTTATACTAACACCAATCATACCCACCCTGGTAGTCCCCCTCGAGACCAAACGAGGAAGTCAAACCGAGGAACTCACACAGTTGGCAGTTTTATTCATTCCATTATAGTTGCAGCACTTACTAGTCAGATATAGATATCATGAGTCATCCCGATATCATAAGCAGTGGGCAGTTTTAGTTAACTATTCAGTTGTAGTTGCAGTACTTACTAGTCAGATACAATTAGCATGTGACATCCCAAACCCAGCAGTTGTTGGCACTTCTATTTCATTCCATTGGAGGCGATACTTACTAGGAAGGTATAAAATGACACGATACACCCCAGTTCCACCAGTTGTTGGCACTTATATTATCCATTATATTGTAGTGAAGCTGATTACTAGTCACATATTATGTCAAATTTATAGCACTACTTTAGTTACGCTTGTCTATGATCGAGATATTGTGCTCCAAGTCGTCCATAACCGCGGACACGGCTTTTAGAAAGATTTACCCTGCAGGGGTGCACAAATAGCAACACACGCACGATAAACCTCAGAAAAACCAAATCAAAACCCAACGAGGCTTTCACGACAAAGCAATCATAGGATTCGTAAATCATTTCAGGGGGCCACCCCACTAAGCTACCCGCAACAAAGTTGGCCGGCTCCGAGATGGACCCAGGGTTTGTGTCAATGGCTGAAAATGACTGGGAACCCGAAAGTGTGACTAGGCTTGTCGATACCGTGAAAACATTCCACGTTCCAAAACAGTACAGGTGCTCCACGCACAATCGTAAATAAAGTAGTAAAGCTTAGCATAAGTACATGATAGTAATAAAGCCCCAAACTACTTTGTGGCCCCAAGAAATAAGAATGAATCAAGCTCTGGCTAAGGGGATTCATGGTCCCACATGCAGATAGTGCGATAGTCAAGGAACAGGTATCAAGTACTCGGGGCCTACGGGACACAAGTGAGCGGTTAAAAACCAAATATTTGCTATTGCCCACAGATGCCTCTACATTAGTTATAACTATTCCCAACATTTTAATCAAGTTGTATTTAAGGTCATGATCATCTCCACCATTAAACATGTGCCAACCTTCCAACAACGGTGGAGCGACAACCATGCGAAGCAGCACCTGAGCAAGCAACTACGACTGGGAACCCAAAAGTGTGACTGGGCTTGTCGATACCGCGAAAACATTCCACGTTCCAAAACAGTACAGGTGCTCCACGCACAATCATAAATAAAGCAGTAAAGCATGGCATAAGTACATTATAGTAATAAAGCCCCAAACTACTTGTGGCCCCAAGAAATAAAGTGTGAATCAAGCTCGGGCAAAGGGGGATTCATAGAGTCTCCCGTATGTGGATAGTGCGAATAGTCAAGGAACAGGTATCAAGTACTCGGGGCCTACGAGACACAAGTGGGCATAAAAACCAAATAGCATATATTGCTCACCAGTGCCTCTTTCATTAGTTATCCATCAATTTAATAGTTGTATTTGAAGTCATGATCCTCTCCACCCTAAAGCATATGACAACATTCCAATAACTGTGTGGTACTTCAAGACACGGGATCACACCTAAGCAAGTGACTACGACTCGCAGGACCATCTATCTATGAAACAACGGGTAATAGGAGGTGTCCAAGGCAATATAAAGGTTGCACGAAATATATCTGGTACGAAACACTAAAGCATCGTGGCACGGATAACAATAGATCAACAGGAGGAAATAAAGACTATAAATGCAAAATAGGTAGAAAGGGAGAGAATGCTCGCCTGGAAAACATAGCCGAAGGTTCATTATCCGAATAACTTGTCGATACTCGCATCAACTCAATGGCCTAATCCGCGAAGAACCAAAGCACTAGAAGGAACACCGGATTCACTATTTAATACTACAGCAGAAGATCGGGCATGTTTATGATATGATGCATGACATGGAAAGATGCAATGCAATTAGGCAATATTAAGCGGAACCGGGGTCCCAACAATTAAATAGAAGGTTCATGTTCTTTAACTACCCCGCAAATTAAATATGGAATTAACAAGTCAAAACATGGCATCGGTTCGCTACCCAAATTTAAATGGAGCCAATACAAGACTAGAAAAGCCCGCATATGGTCTCCACATTTAATTATTAGGTGAATCGACAAAGTACCCAACCCAAAAAATAGGGGTCTCGGATAAGGGGATCACACATTGGGGTTCGAAGATATTTTATGCCGAGGGTCTGGGGATCAGTCTTCGGGTCCGGGAACGAGAGCTTGTGGCCTCTGGGTCTAGGAACGAGAGCTCGTGGCCTTGGTGTTTCAGGATGCAGATCTTGATGGACACTGTCCGTCGGTTCCCTATCGGCGATCTTGTTGTCCATGACGGGGTACTAAGGTTTTGGCTCTGAGTGATGATGGCGGACTTGGTTCGGCACCATGGTCTTCAGATGCACTCATACACGGTGTTGGGATCTTGATAGCATCGATCGGATCTAGGCAGAGGGCCGGGTACTTTGAATATGGAGCGAGGTCACTGCCTTGAATACAAGCAACACACGAGCACCAACACATACATGCACGGACATGGGTGTGCACCTCCTGGCTTACACGCACCGGTGGACAGACAAAGAACGGGGGCCGCAGATGCTCGTGGGGAGGGCGCCTTCGAAGTACGTGCGCGGTGCAGCGAAGCGTCGGCGAGAGGAGGCCGCGGTACAGCGCAGAGGCGAGGAGGCAGGACCTCACTAGCATCGCGTGAAGCGGTCCATGTGGTGGCACCTTGTGACAGAGGGACTCTGGGATCGGGTCATAGAGCAGCGGCAACGAGGAGCGCGAACGGGGCTAGGCTTGCAGGGCGGTGCTGGTGAGGAGGCCGACGGCGGCGTCCTGGGGCCGCAGCGCTCGCGGGGTCCGAGCGAGGCCGGGTCGGGCTCGTCCGGGTCAGGAGGATGCGCAGAGGAGGGCCGCCCATCGCAGGGGCAGGGCCGGGTGGAGCTTGACACGGGACCGACTATGCGGGCGAGCGCAAGGCAGGGCCGTGCTCAGAGGTGGGGCCGGCGGTTGGTGGTGCTGCGGGGTACCACGACGAAGGGATCCAACCAATTTATGAAAGAGGGGGTCCAACCAATTTATTCATCAAACTAAGAAAACCAAGCAAACGAAAACGAAAAATAAGACGCTCCAAGAACAACACAACTGTGCATGAAAAAATGAAGCGTTTGGAAGAAACCTAGGATTTTTATTAATGAAGAGGGGGATGCCTTGGGCATCCCCAAGCTTTGATGCTTGTACTTCTTGGATATTTCTTTGGGTGACACGCGTGGCATCCCCAAGCTTGAGCTTTAGTTCATCCTTCATCTAATTACTCATTCCTTCCATACACCTGAAATTTTTCCTTCATACAAAACTTCACACAATCTTTATTAGCAACATTAGTGCACTCAAGATAATAAGTCTTTAGGTTCAGTTCTAACACCAATAAACTTCCATTAGAACACTATCTACTGAAGCACTTCCCTCAAAAAGCTCAATTCCCCAAAAGAACTCAAAAAGGAACCAACAAGAACTGAATGCAGAAAATGGCAGAAATCTGTCAAAACAGACCAGCAGGTAAAGACGAATTTATTCGAAGACCTTCTGTTTCTCAAATCAAAAAGTGTTGAACTAACGAAAGTTAGATAACAACCTGGGGCAGAAGCAAAAACATTCACGCCTCAAAATGACATACATAGATTTTACATGAATTTTTACGGTGAAGCACAAAAATCTGTTTCGGGACAACAACTTTCCAAAGCTTTAGTTCTCTCTCATTAGAGGTTACTCTTGGCACAAAAAGCAAATAAAAAGGATAAGGAGAGGTTACTACAGAGGTAATAACTTCCAAGACTCATCTAAAATTTTTGGGTTATCTCCCAATAAGTACTTTTCTTTAATGCCTTTAAGTTAGGCTTGATAGTTTGAGAAGATGCTCACATAGGAAATATGAATCGAAGTAAAAGAGAGCATCAAGAAGCAAATTCAAAACACATTTAAGTATTACCCACTTCCTATGCATAGGAATCTTGTAAAGAAACAAGTCATGAAAGCACAAAGCAACAAGCATAGGAAAGAAAAACAAGTGCAACTTGAAGACTTTCAACATAAAGAGGGGAAAATTAATATTATTGAGATGCATAAAGCCATGTTTCCCTCTCTCATAATAACTTTTAGTAGCATCATGAATAAAATTAACAATATAAGTATCACATAAAACATTCTTATCATGAGCCACATGCATATAATCATTATTACTCTCCACATAAGCATAGTCATTCTTATTAATTGTGGTGGGAGCAAATTCAACCAAATAGCTATCATTATCATTTTCATCACCATAATCATCAAATATAGGAGGCATATTGTAATCATAATTAATTTCCTCCTCAATAGTAGGTGGACTGAAAATATCGTATTCATCATTGTAATCATCATATATTGGAGGTTTGGTATCATCATAAGCAATAGAATAGCTATCTTCCAAAGCTTGGGGACTAAAAAGATCATGTTCATCAAAACAAGCTTCCCCAAGCTTAGACTTTTCCATAGCATTAGCAATAAAGGTGTTCAAAGAATTCATACTAATAACATGGTGGAACTTAGGCTAGAGATTACAAATACTTGTTATGAGTTATACTTGGAGTTGGATGTCTTTATGAAATTGTGGTGTTTGTTGGACTCATCTAGTACTCAAGGGAATAGTGTGGGGTTTTCTAGATGGGAAAGATGAGCTTTGAGGTGTGCTGTTATAGCCCTACCATCGATTAGAGTGTCCAAACGGAGAGTAGTTAAGAGCAGTATCATAAAGAAGAATATATTTATATGAGAGTGTTCGCTAGTGAAAGTATGATCCCTAGGCCTTGTTTCTAAGCATTGAAACTTCGTTTGCTATTAGATTTGTTACATGTTTGCTTGCTTCCATCTTTATTTCAGTTTTACTTTAGTCTTTTCCATGCCATCAAGTTATCTTCTATCACCCTTACCACTTATAATTATCCATACCACTTGTATTTCACTATCTCTTCGCTGAACTAGTGCACCTATACACCTGACAAGTGTATTGGGTGTGTTGGGGACACAAGAGACTTCTTGTATCTTGATTGCAGGGTTGCTTGAGAGGGGATACCTTTGACCACTTCCTCCCTGAGTTCGATAAACCTTGGGTGATCCACTTAAGGGAAAACTTGCTGCTGTTCTACAAACGTCTGCACTTGGAGGCCCAACAACTGTCTACAAGAATAGAAGTGCGTACACATCAGATATCATAGTACATCATCCATTACAAACCAATATATGGTCTTACACGAATAAAGGATCTCATGATCCAGTCTTAATACAACAAGCAGCGGAATAAATAATAAGCATAGCTGTGGGGTCCATCTTCAGGGGCACAGGCAATGCTGACGATGGAAGATAGTCCTAGTTATCATAGCTATCCTGCTGTCCTTCATCTTGGCAGTCTCCTTCATAGTCTAGCCATAGGAATAGCTAGGGACAAAATCCATGAGTACTCTTTAAGTACTCGCAAACTATCACTAACAAGTAAGGTAGTGCTAGTGGAAAAATGCCAACTCTAGGTTTATTTGTAAAGTTGAGTTTCAAACCTAAGCTGAGTTCAGAAATAAAGAAAGATAAAATAAAGTTCTAGAATCACTTAAGTTGGGAACCTAGTGTCACAGTCACAACCCTGTTGTTGTCAAGTCAAGATTCATCCTTCATTTCATAAGTTATTTTGAAAATATCTGACAACGAAACAGTATGACCACTCCAACTATCCATAACCGCGGAGGCAACTATTCGAATAGTTTGACACTCTACAGAGGTGGTACACTTTCACCACAAGATTCGATACATCTGTCAGGGATAACCCTGAAGCATCATACTTAGTATACAGATAATCAAACATAACCTTCCCTTTACACACTCTAGTATAAGCACCTCTCCTATGAGTATGGCCTCCCAACCATGACCATCTGTCATCTTGGGCAATACATAGGTGGACAACATTGAGAGGTAGCCTCAGCTCAAACCTCTCCCGCGAGGGAACTAATACTAATGCATATAAACTTCCGGCTAAGCCTTACCCAATTTAGGTATTGTGGTTGTACGGTAAAATTGGAATGGTATCGCATCCGAATCCAACCATCAGTTTTGTAACCGGGCTAAGGCTCATGCCTCAACATTTTCAGTATCATAAACCATTTGTGTTTCTCAACACATGTCAAAACATCTCAATAGAATGACTCATCATTCCAAGGTTTTCACAATTCATTTTCACCAAGGGTTCCCATCTAAAGTGACTCAAGTTTTGATTTGTCTCTAAGCTACTAAGTTAAGAGTGTTCACTAAGGTGCGATGCTAATCTCAATCTCATGCCATAGAATGAAATCTAAGGTTATCTAGATATGTCAAGTTTTATACTTTTTATGCTACCTTCAAACAAGTAAGGGACTTTGGTAAAGTAAAGAAAGTAAAAGCTTTGAAAGTAAAACATGGAGTAGGTAATAGTCAAAGTGGTATAACCAAAGCATGCCTAATGCATCTTTCTTAGGTTATCTAGCTTAAATCTAGCTTGCTAACAATAGCTTCCCTTGGTTGGTGCAGTGGTTGAAATTCTCTTCCTCCTCCTCTTGGTAGAACTCCTCCTCCTCGAAAGCTTGGTCGGTACTATCGTCTATAAATACATACGGGATACACAATCACCAAACAATACTTAACTAGTCTACTTAACACACTAAGGCACACATTTGACGATCTATTATCATCACAAGCATCACAAGGTTTTATTAACTAGCTTCATTCTTTTTATTTAAGAAAAGTAATTTCTACTCATTGAAAATAACTAAGATTTAATATTCTCCAATTAAAATATGGGATCATGTGGACACATGTCATCACCACATATTCTAACATACTGGAATGTGATTTAAAGGTTGGATCACATTTTAATAAGTTTAAGTTTAATATTTAATGATTTAAAGTGACTAGAAATGCCTATATAGCACTAATTTGGTACTAGTCCAAAGTCACTGCATGTAAACCTTAATATTATTACATATTCAGATAGGTATGGTTAAATGTGATTTTTGAGAGTTGGAAATGAACTCAAAAGCTATCATGGTTGATTTTATAAAAATGTTTGAATGTGCAAATGCTTCTGTCTTGTTATTTTTACTAGGAGAGATATATAACTCTAAATGAATTAAATCCAACAGGCTTGGATAGATCTTTTCAGAAGCTTTCCATCAAAATTGGAATCACTCAATTTGGTTCAGTAAATCTTCCTGAATTGATTTTTGAACTAAGGGGCAGAATTGAGTTTAAACTTAAATAGGAAAATCTATATTTCAATTACTAGGTCGCGCGGGAAACTAAATGGGCCAGCCCAGTGGCACTCAGCGGCGCAGAGGGTGGCTGACAGGTTGGTCCCGCTTGTCAGCGAGACTTAAAACCCGAAATGGTATCTAGCGATCTAGGCCACACGATTATAATGTAGATCAACGGCTCACAATCATCATCACAGACTCGTCGCCGGCGAGACCGAACCCTAAACAGCCGGTGGGGGTCTACTGGGGACGTACCAGGGCTCCATCTAGTGCGGCGAGGCGGGTGATCGAACTAGATGGCGACGCCGGACTCATGCGAAGTCACAGCAGGGGCTGCGGTGGACGGAATCGATGGCAGCGTCTCCTCCTCTGAAGCGGGCTCCTCCGATGCGATTCCGGCGAACTATGGCTCGAGCGGCTCCGGCGAGAGGGGGAAATGTTCAGGGGAGAGAGGGGAGTGGAATGGTGTGAGGAATTCGTGCTAGGGAGGCCTGCTTATATAGGCGCGACGGTGAGACCGAGAGGTGTGGGCAGAGCTCATCGGTGACGACGGCACATGGGGTTATCGGTGTGGGTGAGTCAGGCGGACGGTGGATGGTTCCCTAGCGGTCATCTACGGTGCAATGGCGCGGCTAGGGCGGTGGCATATGGTCGGGAGCGTTGCGTGCTCTAGGAGACAGAGGCAGTACTGGACACGGCGCTCGGCGACTGTGGGTCGCGCAGCGGTGCACGGCCGTGTCTGGCAGGGTGCTGGGGTCAAGGCGGAGCGGCGCGCTCGGTCTGTGGTCGAGGCGTGGTCTGTGGCGTGCTGGCGGTGAGGGTGCTCTTGCATACTCTGGCGCGGCACAGAGACTTAGTGCGCGGCATTTCCTCGGTGGTCTAGGGGCTAGCACGGGCCGTGTGGTGGACCGTGGGCAGCTGTGAGGTCACGCCTCCCTTCCTGGAGCGGCGGAGAGGGGCTAGTGGTCGCCTGTGGCTTGGGCAAGGTTGGCCGGCGGGCATATCCTCGGCGTGGCGCGACACTCTGGTGCTAGGCCAATTGGTAGGTCCTTGATGGCTTGGTTGGGTCGGGGGCAGACAAAGGCATTGACTAGGGTTCAAATGGTTCGACAAAATTTGATCAAAAACAGTAATAGTTAGGCCAATTTGATTCTGCCCACAAGGTATTTGACAAAATGGCCGAAAGAAGAAAACTTTTGAATTTTGAAATGAAATTTGGTGCAGTTGTTTATCACATGCTTGAGCATCTCTGGTTGCTTTGGATCTTTAAATGGAGGTCATTTGAGTGGTTCTTGAAATAGGGTGATCTTGAAACATACACTAGATTCAATTTTCAAATGTCATTTAAATTTAGTGTTTGAAAGTTTTTGGGATGAAACCAAGTGGGCCTTGGTACATCACTACTTGTACTAGCAAGGGGTGCAAAGATCCACAATTGTTTCTGTTAAGATTTGAGTTCTAGGAATAGCCAAAGTAGGCTAGGTTAATAAAATGGCACAAATGACCATTTTCTTATTTTATTCTTTTTGATTTATTTTTTGTTTGGGATTTGCTTGGGAATGATCTAGATGATGCTTAATTCACCTTAGAATCATTTACAACTAATGGATCACTCAAACATGGCAATTCAAAACAACTCCTAAATTAAATGTACACACATAAGAATGTTTAATGATTTTAAAAGGAAAAGTTTTTGTTAACCATAAATTGGGTAGATTTGATCTTGATTAACCTTGGATTAAGTTTTGGGATGTTACAATAGACATAAGAAATTTTTCGCGGGCAGGCTACAATCGAGCTGAGTGTATAGGCTATAGACATACACGTGTTTATGCAGCCGCTGTCAACATTGTGGTGTGGAGTCTCTCCGGTAGAGTTTCTACGCGCCAGAAGGACAAGCTCGCAGCTTGTGATGTATGCGTCCGCGGTTTCTCGCAGCAGAGATTCGACGTGGACGAGTAGACTATATAGGTTGGCATGCGTTCTCATGGCGGTATAGTACGGTGGGTCCCGCTTGCGCGGGTGAGTGCATCTCCCTGCGTAGAATGCACAATAGGATGCATGCCTCACATATGCGGTTATAAAACATCCCCCTCTTCATTACTTCTCGTATCATTTTTCTTTTTATTCTTCCATGCCATGGCTTAGATTCCACAGTGTGTCGTCGTTTAGGTAGCTAGGCTCGACAACCCAAATGACGGCATAGCCGTATCTCACAGATTATGGGTGTCGGTGTGGTTGATTTTAGGTGTAGTGGTGCTGCAAGCGGGATCTCACCAACGTAAAATGCACCGATAGGTTAGGTATAGGTTTTAGGTGAATGTGGCATCACGAGCTAAAGCTTGCGGATGTTTGTTGTATAGATAGGATAGCTACTCGGATTCAATAGTTTTGTACATTAGGTATACCGTCTTGTAGGTCGTAACGATGCGCCAAGCGTGTTCGGTTCCCTGCATACGTCCGACGACTCTACGTCCGCTACTATGTTGATGCCTATCCATCAGACTACTGCTCTTTCCTGGTCTGTAGGTGGCTCTCGGCATGTCTATGTGCGGCAGTGATGTTTGCATGTTTCAATGCCCGGTAAGCGGTCTCACGCCCCTACCGCTTTTTTTTTCTCTTTCCCTTTTAGCTTTTATTTTATTTACTCATCGTTCTCACTTTTTTGCTTTTTATTTGCTTCGGTTTTCCTTCCTCTTTAGTTTTTTCATTATGTTTTCTTCTTTCTCTCTTTTCTTCTTGATTTTTCCCTTTTGGCGCTGGCGTTCTTGCTTCTGATTTCTTTTCTATGTATTTTTCTATGCTCTTTTCCGTCTTTTTCCGTTTTGAACTTCTTAGTGTTATTTGGTTTTTTTAAATTGAAGTTTTCTTCCATTTGTTATCCTTACTATTTTCATATATTTTTCTGCTTCTTACATGTTTGTATGCATCAGGAGTTAAACATGTAAAGGTATAAAATGAAATAAACGCTCTCACGATCATGAATGATGAGCAAACGTGATCAACCGCGATAAATTCCTACCACTCTCGCAAACATAAATGACAAGCAAACTCTCACATACATAAATGACAAGAAAACATGATCGAATGCAATAGCTGCCTGGTGGCGCGAATGATGTGATCGAATGCGATAGCCGCCTGGTGGAGCAAATGATGTGATTGAATGCGATAGCTTCCTGGGTGCACGAATGATAGCCAACATTTCCGACATTTACAGAACGCCCCCATGTCGTGGTTGATCCATATGAAGTGTCCAAGATGAATAATTATTGTGCACTGCCGAGGAGGTTCTTTCTATGACTTCTTGAAGCGGACGATGGCAAAACAGTGATTGATGCAACCACGTCATCCGAAGGTTGTACAAGTTGTTGTCAGTTCTATGGAGAAATCCTCCCGGGGGGCTCACCCTAGAAGAAAACCGTGACCCCTCCCCCACCGCCTGATCGGCCCAAGAGGGTGATACCCGGGTAACTCACTGGAACAGAGCTACCTGAAAAAGATCCCCGTGGCATGGAACGACATGGCGATGACTGCAAGTGCATAGATCATTTGTAGCTAGTTTCGAAATAAAGATATCGATCCCACAGGGAGCAGGAGTCTGAAGTCTAATAACTCTTTGAACTAGATACTGAAATAGTAATGCTAAATAACGTTCTAAGTAACAAGATATAATGCGAGGTTTGTATAAAAGATATTTTTGGGTTTTCAAATAAGAGAACAACAAGTAAACTAAATCTATAAGTAAATAAGGGAATGCAAGTATGATTACGAAATTGTGCAAGATGATGGAAAGAGTTCTCACGGAGTAGTGGATCCACCGCTAGTAATTAGAAAGAGTGATCAAAATTATTATAATGAATTTCTCCTTGATGATTTCTCCTTGATTCCCCAAGTTAGTACGTAAAGAATGACAACTAGTTTATAGTCACAATAAGTGCTATCATCCTTTCATATACCAACAAGTAATCCCCTTCATCAAGTCCCCACAAGAGGCAAATATTAAGGAGGTGCTCAACACCCAACATCAAGATGAAGACAATTAACACAGACACATAATCAACAATATCACATGATAATCTATATCTCAATTCTATCTCATACTAGGGTTTCTCCATCTCCCAAGAACAAAGGGAACTACTCACACATGAAGGAAATCAACATCATGGATAGCATATGGATCAAGTATGATGATACAATTGAAGAGAAGTGCAAATCCAAGATTCAATCTAGAATTACAAAAGGTAACCCAAGGGGATCAGTGATGGAGACGTTGTTGATGAAGATGACGATATAGATTGATGTGGAGGCCTTCAAGATCCTAGTCAATTCTCCGGTTGTGTGATGGTTATGGTGTACATCTATTTGGACGTGGCTATGGTGGAGGCACGGTGGCAGGGCTCTGCCGTGGTGGAGGATATAGCTTGGTGGCTTTTCCTTGGGTCCTCCCTCCTTTATATAGGCCTTGGGGGTGCCCTACGATTCCTCCAATGCCGTCATATGACTTAGGGAAGGTTTTGGAGCTTTTCTATGGCGAAAACCCATCATTTGCGACCTTTTTGGCAACTATACGAACGGAGATATCGACCAGAAAAATAGCTCAAGCCGTATAGTTGCTCGTCAAACGGTGTGTCCCCTTTAGTATTTTGGCCACCATTTCTACATACGAACTCCGTTTTGGATGTTCTTGGGCTCGTTGAGTTCGTATCGTCGAAGGCTATAGTCCTATGGTATTGTATCTTTATTTTGAGAATTTGGAAAAAGTCACTTTTTCAACCTCTCAAATGGCTAAGTCTGGTCCCTGCAGCTCCTCTATATTATGATCTCTTTGTTCCTTTTTCCTTTGTTTTATCCATAATCATCATCAACACCTACACACATGTCATAGACAAAGAAAAGTGATAAAATTCTACCTAAACTACTAAATGTGCAAAGCTCATATGAAAGTAAATGAGAAATAGAATTCATGCATATAAGGCATAGCTTTTGCTGGAAGAAACACGATATGAGGGATAAATGGCACAATTTATATGGCTAAAAGAGGTGGTATTTCACAACCATCAATGTCCCCATGCTAGACCTTGCTTGTCCTCGAGCAGGAAGGGTCGGTAATAAATCAATGTTTGGGAAATAGCTTATAATTGAAAATCAATGCCTTGCATCCTTATTTCTTCTACAAGCTTGAAGAGAGAAAACATGTATTCATACAAGGCAGCACAAGCTCAGTTGTAAAGATCACTAGAGATTCATCAAAACTTATATGCTCCATGTCAACAGTGAATCTACTTGCAGACAAACTTGTGATCCTCTTATTGCACCTTTTGTATAACTTTTCATATCATTATTTTTTATGAGGCAAAACTTAGTCAAAAATAGATGTCAAGCATAAATACGAATAAAGCTACCCAATCATGTCATCTTGTTAAGGCTCTCGAGTGAAAACATCAATTATTGAACTTTTAGAAAGTTCATCTCTTAGTAACGAGATTTATGCCAAAAGGAAATGCGAGAACATGTCAAAAGAAGCATAGCATTAGAGTGTGACTTTCGGTCATCCACGTCAATGAATCATGGCTATCAAACACTCATTTTCTATTGTTTGTCTTTCTAAAAATTCAGTTCATCAGTAATGAGATCATACCAAAACTTAGTGTGTTTAATCAGACTGTGCAGGCTAAGAATGGATACTGATGACCATTACCAAGGTTTCCCTTTTCGGTATAATGACTTCTCATAATGTTCAGAGGAGTATTCCCTCTTTTTCTTTGAACGCAGGCCCATGAGAATACCAATGCATACCCAAATATAGCATTTATGCTACATATGTTGGGCAACTCATAGCCAAACTCCAAGAATTTCCTCTTTTTGGATTGTTCAAAGGCCAGCAGAGTAGTTAGCATCCCATGTTGTGCGATAGTGGTGCAGACACGCATAAAGCAATATCATACTTTAACCAACAAGTCAAGATTTAGCATGCATCTCAATTACCGCTAAATATTAGTTTCTTCAAACAAATCCTTTCATAGAGTACTATCAAGTCGATCATCACATCTATGGTGTTGAGTATCTTTAAGGCTAAACTCTTAAGACAATTAAACAACACCTTATTTAGCATACAACTCAAAACTTTTAAATATCATTTCCAATTGACAACTCCTTTCGTAAGTAAACTATCATGTCTATTGTTTTGACATTGTGGGTTCGAGCATAACCTATTCATTTAATACAAGTATATTTAGTGACAACCAACAAATTTCAAAAGATCTTGATTAAGTATTCATTCTTTCCAAGTATAGAGATTGTGGCAATGTTTTCTCGAGGATCACAAATAGTGTCACAAGCCTGATAAACAATTTGGCAAGATGCGTACAATCTCTAAGTCAACTCCTATGGTTCCTATCATGAGCAAGGGTATCCCCATATGAATACAGAACTAGGCTCACTTAAACAAGCTTTCAAAAATAGCGGGATACATGATTGCATTAAACCTTCATCAAATACTAACATTGCACAAGACTCTACACATGCAGAAGTAACCTCCCCAAGCTTAGAACTTTGCGAGAACCAAACTTGAGTATATCACCAAAATAAAAGAGAAAATACAGTTTCCAACAGAGAGTGTGATAAGTGGTTACCTCCCCATGCTTAGTTGAAAACAAGGGTGACACACTTTACCATTGAGGTACAAGTAACCTCTCTTTTGATGGACAAAAACCCTTTGCTTCAACATGTATTTATTGATATGACCCGATGTGCCTTCCTCGAGGACCTGCTTGAAAACTAAAAAGAAAAAGAAATATTTTTGTGTTTCGGAAGACACGGGTTTAGCTCACAAGTGATAAAAATACAAGTCCCACTGAGTCGGTTCATCAACCTAAGTACCACGCTTAAGTCAGTAAAGTAACTCCAAGAGTTACACATACTCCCAGATTTTGATAAAGTGCAAGTGAGACAGAATATGAAACACCCCTATGTGCATAATAAAAGAGGTTCGAGTTGGAAGGTTTTACCAGACACTGATTGTCGAAGCATTGAATTGAAGCAACCAAGTAGATAATGTGAGTGTTTGCACGGCCAGCACTACCGTACACGTCGTCACACAAGGTTCAAGTCCCTACGAAAATAACAGACAAAATAAAATGTATTAGTTTGGTATACGAACATAGTTCGTTTACCCCACCGATAAAAGGAAAGTAAAAAAGAAAACATGAACTTCGATAGAGAGTTACAGTCTAGGAGGTTTCTGAGGTAGAAATTTATTGCTTACATATGATCGGCTTCTCTAGATCATGGGAGAAGCTCCCAGGTGGTGTTTTGAGGTTTTTAGAAGAAGAAAGAATAAAATTTTGACCAATGGTTACCTTCTAGTTAGCGTTTGAGGGGTTTTCTCAACTATACGCGCGGAACTATACGGACAGAACAATGCGATCTCGCCGTATAGTTGGCCTTCTATCAAAATTTAGGATTTCCCCTGGAGGCGCAGCCATACGGCCGGAACAATATGATCCCACCGTATAGTTGGTCGGCAAACTGTCTGTCCCTGGGAAAGGAAATATACAAATGCATCGATATCTATACGACCAGAGCTAGACGGCCGGAATTTTTATTCCCTCCGTATAGTTGGTCGTTAAAATGTCAATATATTGGAAACGAATTTGTATGGAGGCACCGATATCTATATGACTGGAACTATACGGCCATAATTTTTGTTCCCGCCGTATAGTTGGTCGTAAAACTCTCTGTATGCATAAAAAAATCTGTTTCTTCGAAAATTTATTTCTTATCTTGTAACTTAGTGATATACATTGTT
Organism: Avena eriantha; assembly: GCA_910589775.1. Classification (NCBI taxonomy): domain Eukaryota; kingdom Viridiplantae; phylum Streptophyta; class Magnoliopsida; order Poales; family Poaceae; genus Avena; species Avena eriantha. The sequence continues at coordinate 162,893,802 of OU342740.1, read as the reverse complement.
TTGACAGTAAAATAACAACTTTAATTTTGGACCAACAACAACATGTAGTAACAATAAATTCTACCTTTTGAAAACTACAACAAGATAACTCTAATAGCAAATCATGCAAAGAATAAAAATGCCAATGCAACATGAATGCATCAAGACTCAAGACAAAAAACTAAGAAAGACACCTAATGACTTCTAGGTTGCCTCCCGGGAAGCGCTTTCTTATAACCAAGTACCCAGGCTTTTCTCCAATATGATTTCAATAGATAGGAGCCAGAGAATTATTTATTCTTACCCCCGAAAGAGGTTTGGAGCACTTACTATTATATCCTTGTCGAAGTCTCACCTGCTTGCGGTGCATCGGAATCTTATAGATAAATGTGTTATTTCTCATAAATGATGATTGTTGTGCCATGTGTGGTGAGCATACCTACCTAGATAGCTTCAACAAAAGTATTAGATATTTACATGTAAAGTCAAACATTTTACCTTTGATAGCATCATCGAGATACCATTCATAGTACACTTCTTGGGCTACACTATCATGAGGGAACAATTCATAATACTCATCTTTAGCAGCAGAAAAAATTCAAAAGGGTCTCTATTCGCTAGTTCATCACCCTTACTATCAAGTTCATCAGTTCTAGAGTTATCAATCCTATCTCAAAAAGAAGCATCATCAACAAATGTTTCATCCAATATGTGCTCTCCCAAAAACCTGCTCATTAATACTACAAGGATTTATCTCTAGTTCATCTTTATTAGTGTTGTCCAAATGAGTATCTAGGCATAAAGCCTCCGCAGATAAATTATCTTCAGTTTCACCACAATAAGAATCATTACTGGAGATTGAGGCATCATAAACAAACTTATTCTTAGTAGAATGATGTTTGTCTTCATCCTCACCGTTTTGGTGTCTCTCCTCATTATCTAGTGGTTCCTGCAAAATGTTAGTTTCGGGGACTATTGTTTTACATAGCCCATTGCTCTTTATCACAAATGCATTCCCACTAAAATGTTCTTAACAAAAATTGACAATATAATCAATAATATTACGATACCTTGTTAGATCCTCATTATTGCTACTTTTCATAATAATACCAATTTTCCTAAGCATCTCATGAGACCCTTCATAAACTATGTCTTCCAAGAGTTTAACATTATTGCCATTTATGTGAGTATTGGTTGATAAAAATTCTTTAAAGAGAGGAATGCATTCATAATCATAACGCTTCTTAGGCTTACCATTATATTGCCTCATCCCTTCGAATAAATTTAACAAATTACCAGAACAATAATCCACCTGCTCCCACATGTCCATTAGTTGCATATCCTCAAGGATTAGTGGTTCTTCTTCGTGTTCACACTCTTGTTGGGAAGGAACTTTGTCCTTCCCCAATGAGATTTCCTGTCGCATGTTAATAGCATCACAATATTCATAGAAAGATTCAGTTTCTAATTCCCCACCAAAGTCCCCAAAATCACTATCTAGGCACAAATCCTCCTTAGAACAATCATCATTAGTTTGGAACTTATAGAAATCATTATAGATAATGAGATATTGTTTGCATGCATACTATTTGTGTGTTAGAAAGTTATTTTTAGAAGTATGAGATTCAAGTGGTTGATTAATTTGCTCCTCTTCATTCTTACTAAGATAATTTGCGAGTACCTCAATGGTAGTATTACCTTCGGGCTTACCTTCCACTAGGTGAGAGGGTGCAACATCAAGTGCCACCTCTTTATTAACAACATGTTCTGGTGGTTTATGTGGAGGCTTTTTGAGTGATGTTTCCTCAACATAATCTTTTGGAGCACCCTGCAAAATGTTAGATTCTTCCATGGCAGCTTTAATCCACCCAACAATAAATTCATTATCATGGAAGTTATCTTGGTAATACCAAAATAAAAGGGAACTTCTTTATCACTCATATCGAGTGGTTTACTTTCTACCTGTATATTTCTTAAACGAAATAACAACCCTTGGAACCAGTAAAAAGTACAAATTGTAATGTGTCCTCCCCATCAAAGCATTTAAACTCATCTCTATTATAGTTTGCTAGTTCGGTATCAAAATAATTATACTTACACTGATAATTAAGGTGATCTGGAGATCCGCAATAATCACAACATAATTGATAAGAGGCACATAGTGTGGATGAATATTTTTCCACCCAAGTCAACCATTCTTTTAATATGCCTTGCCTCTTATGAATATCTCCCATAGTCCTTTTCTTTGACTCCTCCATAATAGATTTCATCTGTTGAAAGGTAGTTATCTCGGTAGACATCATTCGTAACAAATATTTTTATGGGTTTCTGGTTTGTAAACAAAAGAAAAAAATACAAATGCAGCAAATAAAGAAAGCTTAAAACTAAATCTAGCAAAACTAAAATAAATAAACAAAAGGTAAAATACCTACAATGCTTAGCTCCCCGGCAACGGCGCCAGAAAATAGCTTGATGACTACAAGTGCACAGATCATTTGTAGCTCGTTTCGAAATAAAATGTGAGTTTGAAGTCTAATAACTCTTTGAACTAGATACTGAAATAGTAATGTGAAATAACATTCTAAGTAACAAGATAAAATGCGAGTTTTGTATAAAAGATATTTTTGGGTTTTCAAATAAGAGAACAACAAGTAAACTAAATCTATAAGTAAATAAGGGAATGCAAGTATGATTACGAAAGTATGCAAGATGATGGAAAGAGTTCTCATGGAGTAGTGGATCCACCGCTAGTAATTAGAAGGAGTGATCAAAATTATTATAATGAATAAGACCATTTATGATATGTGTGGAAGGAGCTCCATATATGGACGAATAGCCAGCAACCACTGCACACATCATCCTCATAACCACAGCAGACAATAACCAACAACCATCGTGTTACCATGTTTTTAAGGGATTTCTCCCGTGGCATCGACATGGCTTGATGATTTCTCCTTGATTCCCCAAGTTAGTACGTAAAGAATGACAACTACTTTATAGTCACAATAAGTACTATCATCCTTCCGTCTACCAACAAGTAATCCCCTTCATCAAGTTCCCGCAAGAGGCAAATATTAAGGAGGTGCACAACTCCCAACATAATGAACAATATCACATAATAATCTTTATCTCAATTCAATCTCATACTAGGTTTCTCTATCTCCCCAAGAACAAAGGAAACTACTCACACATGAAGGAAATCAACATCATGGATAGAATATAGATCAAGTATGATGATACAATTGAAGATATGTGCAAATCCAAGATTCAGTCTAGACTTACAACAAGTAACCAAAGAGGATCGGTGATGGAGATGTTGTTGATGAAGATGACGACGTAGATCAATGTGGAGGCCTTCAAGATCCTAGTCCCTTCTCCTCTTGTGTGATGGTGATGGTGTAGATCTATTTGGAGGAGGCTATGGCGGAGGCACAGCGGTAGGGCTCTGCTGTGGTGGAGGATATAGCTTGGTGGCTCTCTCTTGGGTCCTCCCTCCTTTATATAGGCCTTGCGGGTACCCTAGGGTTCCCCCAATACCGTCATATGACTAAGGGAAGGTTTTGAAGCTTTTCTGGGGCGAAATCCCGTTGTTTCCGACCTTTTGGCAACTATACGGGCGGAGCTATATGACCAGAAAAATAGCTCCGGCCGTATAGTTGCTCATCAAACTGTTTGTCCCCTTTAGTATTTTTGCCGCCATTTCTTCATACGAACTCTGTTTTGGGTTTTCTTGGGCTCGTTGAGTTTGTATCATCGAGGGCTACAACCCTATAGTCTTGGATCTTTATTTTGAGAAGTTGGAAAAATTCATTTTTTCAACCTCTCAAATGGCTAAGTCTGGTCCCTACAGCTCCTCCATATTGTGCTCTCTTTGTTCCTTTTGCCTTTGTTTTATCCATAATCATCATCAACACCTGCACACATTTCATAGTCAAGGAAAAGTGATAAAATTCTACCTATACTACTAAATGTGCAAAGCTCATATGAAAATAAATGAGAAATAGAATTCATGCATATAAGGCATAGCTATAGCTAGAAGAAACAAGATATGAGGGATAAATGGCACAATTTATATGGGTAAAAGAGGTGGTGTTTGGCAGCCATCACATGGCTATCTTTGGCCTATGACTCAGTCTACCCTGCTAGGGTCATCATGGCGCTCGGAGGCGACAACACGGGCTTGCCACGTTGATGGCATGTGCTCTATGGCTGGCCGCATGGCTATGCCATACCGCCACGTGTATATTGACACTTGTGGTATCCCCTTACGATATAAAAGGAGGCCCAGGTTGAATAGAGAAGACACTTTGCTTAGAGTAGGGTTCCTTCCCATGAGAAGGAACAAGTTCTAGTCTAGTGACAATCAGATAGTAGGCATTCCAGTATGTAGGGCTTCACTCACGGCAGACATGTCGAGGGGATTATCCTCGGGTACCCTAAAAGCACGCTCAAGTACAATTAAAAAAGGCAAAACTTCAATAAGATTAAAGAAAACAGCGGTCCTAGGCGCCCTGGGCCAACTACGAGCTACCCAGCCGGCCTGCAACGCCATTCCCAGCTAGGCCCTCTTCTCCTTCGGCCTGGGCTGGCCGCTGGCCGCCACTCTGCCGATCCACCCAACATCCCTAGTTGGGCCCTCCTACGCCTGCAACACCTAGCTAGGCCTCCCGCGGATGCTGCTCCCGGTTGGGCCTCCCATGTCATCCGCCTGGTCTAGCCCCGGCTGCGCCCCCTGCCTGGGTTGCCGCCCGGCTGGGGCTCTACCTTGCCTCCCCTCCCGGCTGGGCCCCTGGACAATGGTAGTCATGTAACTCCTGGTCACCACGCCGCTGGCCTGGAGCTCGCCCCCGTATCGGCTGGATCGATCCCAGCCAGATCGGCCAGCTGCCGCCCGGCTGCTAACTTCCTATCGATCAAGCACCCAGAGCTTTGGATTCCGGGCACCAGAAGACATCGACAAGAGTAGAAGAGGAACATCGCTGCCATGCCCCTACAACTAGTACCAGATGATGTAGCAAATAGTCCCACACTATGCACTATGCATGGCATTGTACCTGAACACTGTTTACTACATCATGCATGACATAGGCTATAGCAAAGTTAGGCATGTGGGCCTGCCTTGTCCCTTGGCATGTCCCATAAATGACCAAGGGAGGCACACACGCATGAGCTAATCGAGGAGGACTTGATCAATCGCTAGCTCAAGCTCAGCTAGATAGCTCTCTCACTGAGACATGCACACACGCACAGATAGCAAGGTTGGACTATGTCAGTTAGCTAGCTCACATACAACTCGGGGAGAAGTTTTTATTCTTTGTGGTGATCATCTCATAGTCATATCGGCAGGAGTAGGGGTGTTATCTCCATACGAGGGCCTCGAACCTGGGTACTTCCTGCGTTCAGCTACGCATGCTTGTGCACAATCCCACTTGTGGGCAACGTCGATACCATTCTTGCTGGTTTCCCACACCTCTATATAGCCTTCTTAGACACTCTCATTTCCATAACGACCACAGTTGGCGCCCACCATGGGGCAAAATATAGTTTTGGCTAGAATTCTATTCTGCACGGGACTAATTTTCTTCATCATCATCGTCCCCGACTCAGCTCCAAAATCACTCGGGGGCTCATTGGTTCCTCCGCGCTATTGTCATTGGCTCCGCTTCATCAAGTTTCTCGGGTGTTCGCCGAGTCGCCTGGGGGCTCACCATCGGCTCTACGCCATCCTCACCGCTGCCATGCCAAGAAGCCCAGATGTTCTCCGCTGCCCGAGCCATCTAGCCGTGTCGTCCTCGACGGCTTCACCGTCGCCCGCGCCGTCCTCAGCAGCGCTGCATGCCGGCACGTCTGTCTTCAACGTCTTCAGAAAGCTTCGCGTGCCCACGTCCATTGGCACCGACACCGTCCACCCGTGGCAGCAGCCTCCATCGCGAGCTCCCCGCGCTGCCATGCCCGCAACAGTCTCTCTTGCAGCATCTCCTCGCGTGCGGCAGGTGATACATTGCAAATGTATCTATAATTTTGGATGTTCCATGCTTGGTTTTATCCACTTTCTTGTGTTTTGTCCACACTCTGGAGTACTTTTGATATGATTTCTTAGACTAACCTATTAACAAGAGCCACAGTGTCAGCTGCCTGTTTTCTGATGTTTTTGGTTCCAAGAAAGTCAGAAAATGAATATTCTCGGAATTGGATGGGACAAAAGCCTAAGTCCCTATTTTTCCGGAAGTCATCAGATGCCAAAGTACGAGACGGAGAGGGGCCAGGGGGCACCACACCACCTGGCCGCGCGGCCCAGCCTGGCCCGTGCCAGGGGTGGTGTGGCCTCCTCTGGCACCCCCTCGGCCCCCCTTCCGCCTATAAGATGCCCTCGGGATGAAAACCCTAAGTGCCCAATAAAAAATCCACGAAAAGTCTGTAGCCGCCATCATCTCCATCCCTAGATCGGGAGGGATCTGAAGCTCTTCCCGGCACCCTGCCGGAGAGGGGAATTCACCCTGGAGGCCTTCTTCATCACCATGCAAGCCTCTGGTGTGATGCATGAGTAGTTCATCCTTGGACTACAGATCCATGTAGTAGCTAGATGGCTGGTTCTCCTCCTTTGTGCTTTCATGTCTAGATCTTGTGAGCTCCGTTCATGATCAAGATCATCTATTTGTAATTCTGCATGTTGTGTTTGCGGGGATCCGATGGATATTGAGATGCTAGTTCAGATTGATTATTGATTCTATCATTTCTTTGTTATTTGTGATCTTGCATGCTTTCCATTGTTAGTAGCTATCTTGGCCAAGTAGATGCTAGCAACTCCAAGAGTTAGTATTTATGTTCGATAGTGGGTTCATGCCTCTGGTAATCTGGGGAAGTGACAGAAATCTCTAAGGTACTAGATGTGCTGTTCCTACTAGGGAGAAAACAACAATCCTTTATTCATAGAACAATCGTATTGTTTACTTTACATGCAGTTCGTAAAGCAATAATCTGTTGCTTGCAACTTAATACTGGAGGGGGTTCAGATGATAACCTGAAGGTGGATTATTAGTCATAGATGTAGTTAGATGGCGGTCTATGTATAATGTTGTAATGCCCAATCAAGTCTCAAAGGAGTCAAGATGATTAGTATATGCATGTATTGCTTTCTCGATGTTTGTCAATTGCCCCACTGTAATTTGTTCACCCAGCATGTTATCTATCTTAAGGAGAGCCACCTCTAGTGAACTATGGATCCTGGTCCTTTTTCTTTTACATACAATCTACAAATTGTTTACTGCTTTGTGTTTACTTTCTGCAAACTTTTACTTCTTTCCATTCGATACGTTTAATCCTTTGTTTTCCGCAAAACACGGTAAGATTGACAACCTCATCGCAAGTTGGGGACAAAGTTTTATGGTTGTATTGTGCAGGTCTCCACGTTGCTACTAGCACCGGCAGTGTGCCCTGCCAAGGCTCAACTAGCAACACCTTTGGGGTGTTTCCTCGCTCCTACTAGTTTGATTAAATCTTAGTTTCATCACTAAGGGAAACTTGATGCTGTGCTCATCATACCTTCCTCTTGGGGTTCCCAACGAACTCTACATCAACATCGCACCAGCATTTGCCTGGCGCTGACACTGAGCCATCAGCAGGCTAGCAGCACGCCCACGCAAGCTAGCATTAGCAAAGCTGCAAGCCACTGCCAGCACCTAGGTAGAGCAGCAAGCCAGCGCGCGCATGCGCGAGCCAAGCAAAGCACGTAGGTCATGTTTTCCATATAAATACAGTCATATAGGTACATGCATACGTACAAGCATGTGCATACCGCCGCATATTGAAGGGAAATGGGTAGGCTACACTAGCGTAAAAACAAAATTTTCAACCGTGTCAACCAAGAATACTATTGTCATAGATCACAGGATTACGACTAGACGCACAGTTGTGGAACTGGATGAAGCACGTCGCGGTAGTGTAGATGTTCTATGTCTCCTCCTTTTCCTCGTCCCACGAACAGCTCCCCTTTGCGCGGCTCGTCCAAGTGCTATAGCTGCAGCACCTCCGAGGTATCCACATGTCCGGAGTGGAAGGTCACACGGCAGACTGCTAGGTCCGTACGTGCAAGCCATGCGTAAGAGGAGTGGTAACTGGGTGGAATGCTCAACCCTATTCAGCTCGCCTCACTCTCTCTTATATAGGCATCCCTAGTGGGCTTCTACATTAGTAGCCCATTAGAAGCCTAAGCCTGGTCTAATTCAGATCCAATCCTGATTAAGCTTCCAGCCCCTAAAGTGTGTGACCCTATAGGTTCATACACGTATAGACATGACACGAGTACACTTACTCTGTCAATAGTTGGTAGCAGCCTCTATCAAGACATGCCAACTCCTAAAAATATACAAAGATCATTTGAACGAACCATCACAAGGTTGAGTACATGTCTTTCCCTTTGCCCTACGATATTTGGTCTAGCTCCAAGCTGACCTCTCTTTCTCGATACTGTGATTCAGAATCCCTTTACTCGGTTAACTCTTAACCATATGCAGCACGACCATGCATTTCTAGATCCGATCACTCGAGGGGCCTAGAGATATCTCTCTCAAGTAGAGAGGGGCAAATCCTATCTTGATTGACCGATGCATTGCAGCATGTATCAGGAAAAATCTGAAAGCTACCTTTATAACTACCTAGTTACGGAGTAGTGTTTGATAGCCCCAAAGTAGGTTGATCGACATCTCAAGTACATGCGACAATCTCAGGTCTAAGGACAAAACTTACATGATGTATAGAGAGAGCTGCAAGTATTATTGCCAGTCTCGAGTTGGGTCAGTCCAACCCCATGTTCATTACATATGTCCACATCATTGGTTTGACATTTCCATGTCTATGACTTGTGAAACATAGTCATCAACCAATCGATGTGCTAGTCTAATATTTACGTGTGTCCTCACATGAAATGACTAGGGACAACTATTAGATAACCATACAAGTAAAGAATTTCACAAATAATTCACATAATTGCCAATCAATACAAGTTTCCTGATATATGGATATTCAAGGAATATTATAAAAACTCATGGATACAAATGAAATACAATCATCTCTTTGATTGCCTCTAGGGCATATTTCCTTCAGTCTCCCACTTGCACTAGAGTTAATCTGGATAGTATCTAATACCTATTGTTCTTGTGTGCGTTTCATGCGCAGGCTGCGGGAGTGGCTTTTTCAAGGGATCAACAACATTTGAGTCTGTATGTATTTTCCATAACATGACACTACCATTATCAATGAACTCACGAATCATATGGTAACACATGCGAATATGTTTGTTCTTCTGGTGCTGTCTAGGTTCCTTGGCTTGTGCAATAGCACCATTGTTGTCACAATAAAAGTCCATGGGATTGGACGCGCCCTGAACCACACCAAGAGCGATTAGGAAATTCCTAATCCAAACAGCTTCCTTTGCAGCCTCTGAGGCGGAAATATATTAAGCTTTTGTTGAAGAGGAGGCCACTGTATCTTGCTTTGAACTTTTCCAGCTCACAGCACCACCATTCATCTGTGTAACCCTTTACACTGAGTTCAACCTTCACTCCATAAACTAGGATCATATCCTTAGTCCTTCTCAAGTACTTAAGGATATTCTTTACCGTTGTCCAAGGCTTTCTCCTGGATCAACATGGTATCTGCTCGTAACACTTAGAGCATAGGAAACATCTGGGCCAGTACATGTCATTGCATACATGATGGATCCAATAGCCAAAGCATATGGAACCCTACTCATATGCTCTCGCTCATCAGTGGTTGAAGGACACTGAGTCTTGCAGAGTTTAATGCCATGAGACATGGGCAAGAACCCCTTCTTAGCCTCTTCCGTGCTGAACTGTTTCAACACTTTGTCAATGTACGTACTCTAGCTTAATCCAATTAGCCTCCTTGATCTATCTCTATAGATATTGATACCCAGAATATATGCCACTTCTCCTAAGTCCTTCATAGAAAAACTATTTTTCAATGAAGTATTAACAGACTCGAGCATAGGAATGTCATTTCCAATCAGTAATATGTCATCTACATACAAGATTAGAAATACAAGCGATTTCCTATTTTCTTTCTTATACACACAAGGTTCTTGTTCCTTTTTGATGAAGCCCAACTCCATTACAACTTCATCAAATCGAATGTTCCAACTCCAAGATGCTTGCTTCAGCCCATAAATAGACTTTTGAAGTTTGCATAACTTTCCAATATTGTTTGGATCGACAAAACCTTCGGGCTGCATCATATACACATCCTCAGTAAGTATTCCATTTAAGAAAGTCTTCCTGACGTCCATCTGCCATATCTCATAGTCGAAATATACAACAATGGCTAGAACGATCCGTATAGATTTAAGCATCGCTACGGGCGAGAAAGTGTAGTCGTAGTCAACTCCTTGAACTTGTCCAAAACCTTTTGCAACAAGTCGAGCTTTATGGATGTGAACATTTCCATCCATATCAATCTTCTTCTTATAGATCCATTCTATGGCTTTAAAACCATCAGGCAGATCAACCAAGTTACAAACTTGATTGTCTCCCATGGACTCTATCTCGGATCTCATGGCAATCATCCATTTCTCAGATTCTGGGTCCACCATCGCTTTTGCATAGGTCGCAGGCTCATCATTTTTTAACAATAATAATTCCTGCACTTCACGGAGTCTTGCGGACCTTTGTGGTTGTGGTGCTTCTATTGCCACGGGTTCCTCAACTTGTTTTGCTACAATAGCATCACTCGTAGAAGCATCCCACACTGGCTCATCTTGAACTTCTTCAAGTCACACCGACCATCCACTCGTTCCCTTTGTGAGAATCTCTTTCTCTACGAAAACACCACTACAAGCGACAAACACTTTGCCCTCTTCTCGGTTGTACAAGTAATACCCTAAGGTTTCCCTTGGATAGCCCAGGAATATGCATTTGTCCGATTTGGGTGTTAGCTTGTCTGACTGAAGTCGCTTGACAAATGCATCATAACCCCAAATATTTAGGAAAGACAACTTGGGATTTTTTCCAGTCCACATCTCATATGGTGTCTTAACTACGGATTTAGACGGTACCCTGTTTAGTGTGAAAGCTGATGTTTCTAGAGCGTAACCCCAAAATGATAATGGTAAATCCGATTGCCTCATCATCGATCGAACCATGTCCAACAAAGTTTGATTACGCTATTTGGAGACCCCCTTTCTTGGAGGCGTTCCGGGCGGCGTGAGCTGTGGAACAATTCCTTAACTCTTAAGATGATTGCTAAACTCGTGACTCAAATATTCACATCCGTGATCAGATCGCAAGGCCTTTTTTTCTTGCCACGTTGATTCTCTACCTCACTCTAAAACTCTTTGAACTTTTCAAAAGTTTCAGACCTATGCTTCATCAAGTATACATAGCCATATCTAGTAAAATCATTAGTGAACGTAATGAAGTAGTGATATCCTCCTCTGGCTGTCGTGCTCATTGGTCCACATACATCAGTATGTATGAGTTCTAACAAGTCTGTCTCTCTCTCTCGAGAAAACCCGTAAAAGGCGTCTTGGTCATCTTTCCTAGTAAACAAGCTTGACATGTCTCGTATGATTCGAAATCAAACGAAGTTAGAATACCATCACCATGGAGCTTCTTCATGCGCTTTTCACTTATATGCCCCAAACAACAATGCCATAAATAGGTAGGACTCAAATCATTAGGCCGAAGCCTTTTTGAACTAACATTGTAAAGAAATACATTATCAAGATTTGAAATAAATAACCCATTCACAATGGGAGCATCAGCCATAAACATAGCATTCTTAGAGATTACACAACCATTGTTTGTACTCGTGAATGAATAAGCATCCCTCATCAAACATGAAGGTCATAAAATGTTTCGACCCATACTAAGAATGTAATAACAATTATTTAACTCCATAGTAAATATTGACACAAGGTGAAGTTGCATGACACCGACGAATAATGCAGCAACCCTTGCTTTACTTTCAATGCGAAAATCCACTTCTCCTTTCTGCACTTCTCTAGTCCTTATTAGCCCATGCATTGAATTGAAAATATGGGCAACCGATCTGGTATCAAATAACCAAGAGTTAACATAAGAATCTGCGTGAAAAATGTCCACAACATTTACAACAAGCGTACCTTAGTGGGAAGTACTCTTACTTCCTCCCTTCTTCAAAGAAGCCTGGTACTTGCTGCAGTTTCTCTTCTAGTGGCCATATTCATGACAAAAGAAACACTCAGTGTCTCCTGTAGGTCCAGCCTTTTGCTTGGCTGCAGGGTTTGGCTTAGGGATCATATCCTTAGCCTTGCGCTTCTTATTCTGCCAAGAAGTGCCCTTTTTCTTAAAGCTAGGCTTGTTCTGCACAACGATCACATGGCTATGCCCTGCACATTTCTTAATGTCACATTCTGCTATTTTCAGCATCCCACATAATTCATTAAGGCCCATCTCCACCCCATGCATATGGTAGTTCGAAATGAAATGCCCATAGCTAGATGGAATAGATGCCAAAATGAAATCAGTAGCCAACTGTTGGCCTAATGGAAAACCAAGTTTTTCCAAAGTCTGACTGTAACCAACCATTTTGATCACATGGGGGCCTACAGCTGGTCCCTCTACCAGCTTGCATTCCACAAAGTACTTAGCGACATTGTTCCTCTCAGTCCTAGCTTGAGTCTGGAACATGTCCTTAAGCCCGACGATCATACCGTACGCTTCCTGATCCTCAAACTGGTTTTGAAGATTAGGTTCCATGCATGCAAGCATAAGACAGCTAACTTCAAGAGATTCATCACATGCTTTCTTGTATGCATTCTTAAGGTTATTAGTTGCATTATCAGCATGTTCATCTGGGATTGGGGTATCTAGAACAGTTTCCTTTTTCTCAGCCTTGAGAACAATTCTCAGGTTACAGACCTAGTCCGAATAGTTTGTTCCATTTAGATTATCATTTTCAAGAATCGACCGCAAAGCAAAAGGTGATGAATTGTTCGGTGCCATTGATCTACAACAAAAAAACATGAAAAATACTAAGTCATGTTACCATGAAAGAGTAAAACATATTAAACAATTTAATGGCATATACCCCCACTTAAATCAACATCCCTCTATTGATACTAAGTGATTCAAGATCCACAATTAACAAGTTGACTACTGAGCTTTACCATCACTTCTATAAGACAAGGTAAATAGGTAAGCAACTTTTGCTAATCATATCACATATGACTCTTGTTGTTGGGTGATATCTCTATGTCAAAACTAGGTGCCCAACCTTTATGCCCCAAGGTCCTTAACTATTATGATGACCTTGTTAAGCTCACCAACCCTTATGCCTGTAGGTATCCGATACAAACCCATACAACCAAGGAAAACCGCGGCACCCTAATTTCATAGACCCACCAACGATTGTACATGGCATAGGATGGTGCAAGGTTTGGTTAGGAGGGCATGGTTTAACTTAAACTTTGTGAGGGATCGTTCTACTTCTATCATCTAAGCATGCATAGTAGTAAAACGTATAAGAATAGCATTCACATAGATGTGATATAGTATGGCCCATTTTCTCATGGTGATAATCTCCATCGTCATAGAACATGTCCACCATGATGATATCCATCTTCATGCTCTATGCGATCCATCCTCCAAGTGATGAGTTCTCCAAGAACTAATACAAGCTATTACTCCTAACAGCTAGTAATCAAAATTACATGCTATTGGGATCATCACAAGTTGGCATGCGGGACATTACAATAATTAACAACACATATGGCTCCAGCCGTGTTGCCCTACTCATGACATACAGGTCATGAAAAATACATACATGCATCACATACATTTTGGGCCATACTGGTCACATACATCCTGCAAAAACAAGTTGTGCGTAGAATTGCATTCTACTGGATCATGTGAAATCACATCACCTATGAACCTTAACGTGATACGAAAGGGGGGCTACGACTAAGGGGGGTCTAGGGGGTCTCCCCCTGCGGGGTTCGAAGGGACAGCGCCCCTTGCGGCATCTATACAATTTTATTTAAGGATTTTGATCAGCAAATCAAATTTACCATAAACCGACTATTGTTCCGATTCGACCAAACTCCTTTGATCACGGTACGTCGATTCAGATCTAGTTCCCGATTCGATCAATCATATTGATCTTCGCGTGAGGCAAATGGATTTATGTGTAACTTTCTACCCCGATGACAAAAACCGACCGGTAGGGGTAATTCGTTCGACGAACTTAGAATCACGACCACAGAAAGTAAGATCATAGATCAATCTAGAACCACCGCCATACAAACAATCACATCATTCATATAAATCTACATATCACCATATGCAAACATCCTGAACCTATGACTGAACAGTATCGGCACTGATACCACTAAAGGGAAACTGGTAGGCTACACTAGCGTAAAAATAAAAATTTCTACCGTGTCAACCAGGAATACTGTTGTCATAGATCACGGGATTACCACTAGACGTGCAGTTGTGGAACTCGATGAAGCACGTCGCGGCAGTGTAGATGTTCTACGTCTCCTCCTTGTCCTCGTCCCATGAGCAACTCCCCTTTTCCCGGCTCGTCCAAGTGCTACAACTGTAGCACCTCTGAGGTATCCACACATCTGGAGTGGAAGGTCACATGACAGACTGCTAGGTCCGTACGTGCAAGACAGGCGTAAGAGGAGTGGCGGCTGGGTGGGATGCTCAATCCTATTCAGCTCGCCTCACTCTCTCTTATATAGGCATCCCTGGTGGGCTTCTACATTAGCAGCCCATTAGCTACCTAAGCCTGGTCTAATTCGGATCCAATCCTCATTAGGCTTTCAGCCCCTAAAGTGTGTGACCCTATAGGTTCATACACATATAGACATGACACGAGTACACTTACTCTGCAAATAGCCGGTAGCGTCCTCTAGCAAGACGTGCCAACTCCTAAATGTATACAAAGATCATTCAGATGAACCATCACAAGGTTGAGTACATGTCTTTCCCTTTGCCCTACGATATTTGGTATAGCTCCAAGCTGACCCCTATTTCTCGATACTGTGATTCAGAATCCCTTTACTAGGTTAACTCTTAACCATATGTAGCACGACCATGCATTTCTTGATCCGATCACTCGAGGGGGCCAGCGATATCTCTCTCAAGCAGAGAGGGGCAAATCCCATCTTGATTGACCGATGCCTTGTATCATGTATCAGGAAAAACCCGAAAGCTATCTTTATAACTACCTAGTTACGGAGTAGTGTTTGATAGCCCCAAAGTAGGTCGATCCACATCTCAAGTACATGCGACAATCTCAGGTCTAAGGACAAAACGTACACGATGTGTAGAGAGAGCTGTAAGTATTATTGCCAGTCTCAAGTTGGGTCAGTCCAACCCCATGTTCATAACATGTGTCCACATCATTGGTTTGACATCTCCATGTCTATGACTCGCGAAACACAATCATCAACCAATCGATGTGCTAGTCTAATATTCATGTGTGTCCTCACATGAACTCTAACTAGGGACAACTATTAGATAACCATACAAGTAAAGAGTTTCACAAACAATTCACATAGTTGCCAATCAGTACAAGTTGTTATATATGGATATTTAAGGAACATTACATAAACTCATGGATACATATGAAATACAATCATCTCTATGATTGCCTCTAGGGAATATTTCCTTCACAAATTTGATACAACTTTCGCGGCCGCGGCCGCCTCCGGCGTGCGTTCACCCATGCCGCCCATCCGCTAGTTGCCTCCTCCGATGTGCCTCCTCGCCTATGCTCTGCGCGTCGCAACACCGGCCGCCATGACGCCTCCTCCTGCACCCCCTCCCACGCGTGCGCAGCTTGACTCGCTACCGCTTCCGCGCGCTCGGCCGTCCTCCTCCCTGCAGCAAGACCAAGAGCGACACGCATGTTCATGCACGCCGCCGTGCCGTTCTCCATGGCCGTCGCGTTCTAGCATGCCTGCGCTCCGTCCCCAGCAGACCGTAGCCGCGCCCTCCCCGCATTCGCTCCCGCGTGCGTATCTCCGCCCGCAAATTCGCCTCGCCGCGCTCCCCTCACGGCAAGCTTCTACTGCCTCGCCCGCGCGCTCGTACGCCTTCCTGCCTCGCCTTCGCCATGTCGCTGTGCTCCAACAGCCCTACGCAGCCCAGCGCACACCTCCCCTGCAAGCTCCTCCCCGCGCACCCCCCACCACAGCCCGTGGGCAGCATATCTGCGCATCACGCACCGCGGTGTGCATGCCAACGGCGCCAGCTCCCGGCTCCGCTCGTGCATTCCCAGAAGGAAACACAGAAAGGAAGGTAGTGGGGCCGAGTGTGGTGGTGCATGGCTAGCCAGGTGATGGAAAAAAAGAAAGAGAGAGAGAGAGGGGAAAAAATAGAGAAAGGAAGTGGCCAGGCCGACTAGGCCATCCGGTTAGAAAAAAGAGAGAGACGGGGGAATAAAAAGAAAAAGAGAGCCCGCAGTTTGTAGTTGGTTGAGAGAAAGAGTACAAGAAAAGATAGAGAGAAGGAAAATTTGACCATTTGAAGAAGAAAGAAAAGAATCCGGTTGGGCTTATGTGAGGAAAAAAGTAAGAGAAAAAATAAGGTCGTCCAGGAGTAATCCGGTTAGAAAAAGAAAGAAAGAAAATTAAAAGAAAGAGAGAAAATTCAGATATGGCTGGTCCGTTCTGACTATTTGGTTCATCTGTCCGGCTCAACCTGTTTACCTATCCGATTCGTCTGAATTGGTCCTGCTCCAGCCGGGCCTGGTCCGTCAGGGGCCATAATGCCCTGTTTTGTTGCCTGTTAGGCCGGCCGGACTAGCTTCGACTGGGCCAGGTCGGCTCGGTGCACCCTGAAGCGTTTGGTTGTGTGGACGGCTGGGGACTGAATCGTCTGCACCACATTTGGTTGCCTGGCCGGTTGGACCCAGACTATCCGGCTGGAATGCCAGTTCAACCGTTTCAGCGCATGCAACGCCTGCGGAATCACGCCTTCGACCGTACTACACCGACTGCAGTAATGTGAGTGTTTTTTGAACCTCAAGCGATGCTCGGGGGCTCCTCGCCAGATGTTGACATGTTTCCTCCTTTATTTTCCGGCTCCGGCAACCCCTACCCGGGGGCTATTCCATAAACCGACTTAGTAGTGTGTGACTGTGTTAGAGACCCACTCTTTGCCTTAGCTACAGACCGCAACCCGGCTAGCAAGAGCAAAAGCCCGAGGCATACCACAGGAAAAACGACGAAGGATACGACATATTGGACATTCTGGCCAAGTGCCTACTTTGTATTTTCGGCTACTAAGCCCCTAGTACAATGCGCAATGTATCATCAGCTCCCCCTTCGGTTCTAGCTCCAGACCACAACCCGGCTGCCCGGCAAGGATACAACATAAATAGTAGAGCGCACGAGAATGTGACTAAAGTGTTCAGAAAAGCACGAGCTATTTTTTCAAAAGTGAAACCGGCATTTGGTTGACAGCATGTGTTCTGTATATTAATGTACTGAAAACAATTTTTTTCTTTTGTGTTTATTTTGCATGGACTATGCCGAGTCGAGAACATGATAAGATTCAAAGCACCTAACTTCGTCAACTAATTCGAATCTCGGGGGCTACACCCACCGGGTGCGCTCGCGCCCCCCGGTGTAATCAAGTGCTCCAGTCCGGCTGAAGGCGTTCAACCGGATAGCAAGTTCAAGGTGTTGAAAAAGGCAAGACAAAGAAGATTCGAAGAACCTGTCTCCATCATCTACTCCGAATCTCGGGGGTTACACGCAGTGGGTGCGCTCGCGTGCCCCTACCATTGTTGTGTTGCTTCCCGGGCTAGAGGTGTCCAACTAGACGCCATTCACTTCATCTACAACGACAATGTCAAGTTTTGTGGAGCGCACGCTTGGGGGCTAGTGTCGGGGGGATTATCCCCGTGTACCCCAAAAGCATGCTCAAGTACAGATAAAAAATGGAAAACATCAATAAGATTAAAGAAAACAGCAGTCCTAGGCGCCCTGAGCCGACTAGGAGCTCCCTAGCCCGCCTGCACCGCCATTCTTGGCTAGGCCCTCCTCGCCTCTAGCCTAGGATGGCCGCTGCCCTCTTGTGCCCTAGCCGGCCGCCCCTCTGCTGATCCACCCAGCCTCCCCAGCTAGGCCCTCTCGTGCCTGCAACCCCTGGCTGGGCCTCCCGCGCCTATAGCTCTAGGCTGGGCCTCCTGCATCGTCCGCCTGGTCCAGCACCGGATACGCCTCCCCCCAGGCTGGGCCTTTGTCTTGCCTGCCCTCCTAGTTGGGCACCTGACTAGTGGCGGTATCGTAACTCCCGGTCCCCCTGCCTGGAGCTCGCCGCCTGATTGGCTGGATCGATCCTAGCCGGATCGGCCAGCTACCGCCCGGCTGCTAGTCTTCCTATCGATCAAACACCCAGAGCTTTGGATTCCAGGCACCAGAAGACAATGACAAGACTAGAAGTGGGACATCGCTGCCATGCCTCTACAACTAGTACCATATGATGTAGCAAATAGTCAAACATTATGCACTATGCATGACATTATACCTGAACACTATTTACTACCTCATGCACGACATAGGCTATATCAAAGTTAGGCATGTGGGCCCGTGTTGTACCTTGGCATGTCCTATAAGTGACAAAGGGAGGCTCACACGCACAGGCATATTGAGGAGGACTTGATCGATCGCTAGCTCAGACTCAGCTAGCTACCTCTCTCACTGAGACATGCACACACGCATAGATAGAAAGGTAGGACTATGTTAGTTAGCTAGCTCACATACAGCTCAAGGAGCATCTTGTATTCTCTGTGGTTATCATCTCATAGTCAGATCGGTAGGAGTAGGCATGTTACCTCCATATAAGGGCCCTCAACCTGGGTACTTCTCGCATCCCGCTACGTATGCTTATGCCCAATCCCGCCTACGGGAGCCGTTGATATCATTCCTATTGTTTTCCCACACCTCTATCTAGCCTTCTCAGGCACTATCGTTTCCATAATGATGACAGGACATGAACCTGGGTAAAAACTATGTCTCTCTTTGTAATTGTGTTCGTCTAGCTCGCCGATCGAGCTCACCCGACGTTATGCCCCTAGCCGAGCAGCAATAGGGGACTCATACCCCTGGTGTAAAAATCTGCGACACGACATCTGGCATGCCAGGTAGGGGGCGCACCTCCTGTACCACAAGACGACAACCAGTGTCCCCATGCCTCGGAGCTCAGGAGGGGACGTCCGAGGCACGGTGGGGTCACCACTCGTGCTAGCGCCGCCCGACACCTAGTGGAACAAAAATGTCAGGAAGAGGAAGCCTCTAGCCATCCTGTTTCAAACGAAGGGTTCGTTGGACCATCGTGCCCTTGAGGAGCGCATCATCCGAACCAGGGAAGGAGGTTGTGACCCCACAAGGCTAGACTCCCCTAATCGGCATGTCCGGTGTCCCCACGAAGACGCACCCTGGCCCTCTGGGGGCTCGACCTCCACTAGGAGTCAACAGCCTGCCCTGATTCCCTATGGGGGCCCCAACCCCGTCATAGGTTTAGCAACCATGGAGGCCATGTTGGAGTTTCCACCAGATCCGGTCAGGGATAACTCACGCCCCAACGCTTAGCTAGCGAGATTGGCCTACATCGTCAGTGTCGCTCGGCATGAAGGGGGATCCACCATCTCGCATTAAATGGTCAGGGCCCCTCCTTCCCAGGGAACATGGGGGGCCGGTCAGGACCCCACGATGGAAGCTAGGCCCCCACCCGCTAGTAGAAGATCCCCGGAGCAAACTCGTCACCCACCGAATCGCTCTCGCTCGGAGAGCCGCCACGAGGGTGATCCTTCCCACACTGTGGCCAGGGAGAGAGGTGACGATCACGCTTCTTTGGGCTCCTATCAATCCTCAGGGTCATGATACCTACACCGGATATTGAGTGAGCTCCAAAGGGAGGATGCCCGGGCGCTCATCGAGTGCTAATATGAGGATCAGCTTCGCGGCAGCATCGAGCTAGCCAAATCTAGGTAGAGCGCCACATCATTCATGGCCAGATACACGACCTTCATTCTGGAGCTACAGAGAGTCACTTGGCCCCCAAAATTCTGGACCGACGTACCCGACAATTACGACAGGAAGACCAACCCAAAGGATTTCCTCTAGATTTACTACACGGCAGTAGAGGCGGCTGAGGGTGACGAGTGGGTCGTGGCCAACTGGTTGCCCCTTGGCCTCAAGGGCGAGGCCCGAGCCTGGCTCATCAACCTGCCTGCCGGCTCCATCAAATCATGGGAGCATCTATATGATAAGTTTGTCGAGGCCTTCTAGGACGGGTTCAAGGACCCTGGTATGGTTAGTGACTTGCACAAGATGTCCTAGAAGCCGTGGGAAGGCCTACACAAGTTCACTCAATGATTCTACCAACTACTGCATACCATCCCCAAGATAACCCCCGAAGCCATCATGGCAGCGTACCATGTTGGCGCTCGGGACCCTTGCATGAAGGAAAATATGAGTACACGAGACCTGGATACCACCCCGGAGTTGTTCTCCTTAGCGGACAAGTGCGCTCAGGCCAAAGAGTGGTGAGTTCAGCCAACAAAGTTGTTGATGAAGATGAAGAGACCACCAAGAAAAAGAATTGCAAGCGCCCACCTGTGAAGAAGGCCCTAGCAATCGAGCCAGAGCATAGGAAGACCAAGGCACCCGAGGTGGACGCTGCTAACACCAATGATGGGCCATGATGCCCACTCCCTGAAGAACGACAACCGGGTCAAATCCCTGGTGGAGATGTGGACCCTGTGGCTTGCTTCATATGCCTCAAGCCTGACTACCACGCAAGGGACTGCCCCGAGCGACGTGACCAAAAAGACACGAAAGGAAATCCAGATGGACTAGGCGGGGGCCGTGACAACCGAACCCTATGGGATCATGTCCAGAGTCGTGATGACATAGGGCATACCCCTCAAGCTTATGGTGATGACGACGGACCTTTCCAAGAGGCCCGAGCTGAGGGATAAGATGGGATGGTCCAGGACAGACCCAGGTCGTGGTCCTAGACCGCACCTAGGACATTCACTCTTTGCCACGATATGGCATTTATCCCATGGCGTGCCATTTCTACTATACGAAGGGAGATTTGTCCCGTGGTTGGTATAAAAAACCAACCAGTTTCGGAAGACATGACTAAGCATCATCACCCTGCTGTATCCAAAACCCTCACCCATCGCTAAGGTGTGGCATTCCTCCTATGCGAAGGGAGGTTTGTCCCCTAGTCGCCAGGCCACAAGAACCGGAATATCCCGGAAGACTATCCCAGGCTCTGGCAAACCGTTGTTCTCAGAGCCCTTACCCGTCGCCGCGGTGTGGCATTTCTCCTATGCGGAGGGAGATTTGTCATGTCACCGTTGGGCAGCAAAAATTGGGGCAATCCTAAAAAGAAGACCTAGGCTTCGGCACCTCACCATGCCCGGAACCCCACCTCCCATTGGCATGTCGTGGCATTTATCATATGCAAAGGGAGATTTTTCCCATGGTGAAAGGGTTACAAGAACCAAGTCAATCCCTGAAGACAAGCCTGGAGCATCAGCACATTGCAAATCCCGGGACCTTTATCCATCACCAAAGCATGACATTTTGCCTATGCAAAGGGAGAATTATCCCATGGATAAAGGACCACCAGAAAATCGGTATCAAACCAGAAGACAGACCCGGGCCTCGGCACTTTGCCGCACCCGGGACATTTTGCCCAGTGTCACGGTTCAGCACCTCCTATGTGAAGGGAGGATTTCCGCCGTGATCAAAGGGAAACCCGAACTCAAAGACGAGACTTAGTACAACCTCGAGCTCCACGAACCGGCTGAGCCTGGGACGCGACTATGGGCTCACAAATTGCGGGGGTCTTGTGTGGCAGCCTATGCTATCCACAAGCAAAACTGGAAGTGTATCCGACACGAGATCTTTACCCCGAATGCGACTACTGTATCTATGATCCCGGGAATGGTCATTCCTTGCAAATTTCCCTCCCTACTAAAAGTTTTCAAGAAACCGAGGCTTGTCGGGAGCCGGGCACAATGGAGAGAGGATGGGTTCACGAGAGAGTCCTCGGGTATATTCCCGTGGCCCCGTTCATGGGACCTCCTCTAGCCATTTCCGTAGTAGAGCGCTCTAGGCAGCCAAGGAGTCACGAGGGTGACCTCGGGTGTATTCCTGTAGCCATGTGGATGGGACCTTGGTTGACCAGTGCAGAGAATAAACCCGTCGCCCTGAGGCTCTCCCACGTATGATGCACCAATACGATACTGGGCTCCACATGTCCGAAGATTCCGCTGGAGGGGTTGGTAGTACTGTAGGACTTGTGTGACACATATATGGTGCCTGAGTCAGAGACAACAGGAGCTGCAAGAACCTTTTCGGGAGGCTAGGGACCCATGAGGTTGAACCTGAGTATATTCCTGCAGACCTGTGGACGGGGCCCTATCCAACCGGACAACAAGGCTAGGGACCCATGAGGGTGAACCCGGGTATATTCCCGTGGACCTGTGGACAGGGCCCTATCTGATCGGAGAACAAGGCTAGGGACCCACGAGGGTGAACCCGGGTATATTCCCATGGACATATGGGCGAGGCCCTATCCGACCAGACAACAAAGATTATGCAAGATACCCTGGGAAACTCTTGTTCAACTTAAGGTCTAGATTATAAAAGCAGCAATAAAGTTACATCATAAATTACAAGATGCCTACTACAAACTACTGGACGTGGCGTATGGCAGACGCCACGATCGTATATAGCATAGAAGCAATGGTGGCCTCTGCCATGAGTTTGTCCCCCTTAGGGATCGACAGAAGATCGATAGTGTCGTTGTATTGGAAATGGCAGTGCCTGAGAGGGCTAGATAGAGGTGTGGGCAAATGGCAGGGAAGCTACCGATGGCGCCCGCAAGCGGGATTGGATAGAAGCCAATCTAACCGAGACGCAGGAAGTACCCAGGTTGGGGTCCCTCGTGAGGAGGTAACACCCCTACTCCTACCGATTTCACTATGGGATGATATGAGAGATACAAGCTGCTCCTCGAGCTATATTAACTATCTAGCTAGCAAAAATCCAAACCCCTACTACGAGAGCCTCGCCCCCTTATATATGTTGGGGGCACTGAGATTACAGGCTAGGCTGGCGAGCGGGTCCCATAGGCGACCCCCAGACGGCTAGTCATCTACTGTGCCGCGTATTGGCAGGTCTTGTCAAGAGTACACGCCATGCGGGGGGTAGTGGGCACAGTGAACACCGTGCAGGCTGGCGTCAGCAGCCGGCCACTATACCATCGTCAGCCACAAAGTCATCGATATGGTCCTTGCCCTTATTGCTTCAAGTCTTGTCTCCGTACCTGGGTGTACTGTGCATTGTTCTGCATGTCGCCCTGCCTCCGTCTTGATTGTGTCCGACTACAATTGTCTAGCCGGATCAATGTCTTGACAACCTTCCTTGTTCCGGCTACTCTGTGTGCCATCTTGTGCTTGCGTCCACATTGCTCCGCTAGCCGGCCGTAACCTGCTTGCCCTTGTTCTTGTCCGGCTAGGCTATCCTGGGGTCATCCCCCCGACACTAGCCCTTGAGCACGTGTAGATTTCTCCCTTAGGTGAAATGTGCGCGTGCTCCCTTCCACGTTTGAATTTTCGTCCAGATAGAAACTGGCAGTTGTGGTGCTCCGTGACGTTAGTGCTGATGCCGGCCACGCCCACGCGCGCCATCATTGCGTTGCCGTGTGCAGTGTCACGTTCCGTCACACATTGTTTGGGGAACTGTTGCCTGGTGCTTCGGTTTTTGTCACCAGATCTTCTGAGCGTGCAGTGCCGCCACATGCGATCCCGAGCGGTGGGTGGGGGTGCGGGGCGGCCCAACGGGTGCCACGCGATGACCCGGATGGTTTCTCTCCCCCGGGGTTAAATACCGCCCGGGGAAGAGGTTCCTCCCACACTGCTACCCATTTCTTTACTTCCTCTCTTGTGCTCGCTACTTGCCCTTTCTTTGCCTCTAGTTGCTCGCTGTCAAACTCGCCACGCTGCCCGTTCGTGGTCGCTGGAGACACGGCCCTCGCATCTCGATGCCCGCGACGATGTCGAAGGAAAAAGTGATGTCGGCTGACCGCGGTGCCTAGTGAGGGTCCTCGGTGATGGAGGAACACATCGCCAAGTATCGAGCCATGTGGGTCCTTCCGCCGTAGTCGGTGGTGGTGGCATGGCTCGTGCCGCCAGAGGAGTCGCCGCACCCCTAGGAGGGGGAGTGGGTTATCTTTCTGTCCCACCTCGCACTCAGCTTTGCCCTCCCAATGAACCCCTTTCTCTTGTCCTTCCTCTCCTTCTTCGACCTGCATCTTCACCACATCGGCGCCAACACCATCGGCATCCTTGCCCACTTCACCGCCTTCTGCGAGTGCTACCTTGGGATCCAGCCGGATCTCGGGATTTTCTGCCAGCTCTTCCGCATCCGGCCGTAGGTTTAGTTTGCCCAGGGCCAGCTAGTCCCCTGCGATAGCGCCTCCACCTACTCCCGTGCCTAGACCGGCTACCTAAAGTTCTGTCTGGACAATACGGTCTGGATCTTGTAGCAATCATACTTTTCTGTCCGCAACGTCACCGAAGTCGACCGAATTAACCTTCCTGCCTTTCAGGATGTGGAGTCTAGCTAGCTAAAATGGGACCTGAAGATCCATGCCGGGAATCTTGGATATCCCAGCTGATGATGCCCTTGCAGCACCAGGCACACAAAATGTGCTTCTACTCCGGCCAGCGGGATCTGACCCAACTCTCCTGTCGTGATCCTCGCTACCACAACCTCAAGGAGTGGGTGTGGAAAATCACGAAGGATAAGCTTCCAGAGAATTGGAAGTTCGGGCTAGCCCCGTACTTGCGCAAGAACCGCACGCCTCGGGTAAGGCTTCTGCTCTAGCTCTTGTTTTCTATTTGTTGCTTCATATGTTCATCCGACTGACGTTTTGCCTTTTTTCTTATGGCAACACCTTCCCTGCATCATCTGGGAGGAGGGCGAGACCCCCTCTAGTCCTTTACCCCCGATCTTCTAGAGTTGCGTGCGCGGCTATCTGGTGGGGAGTCCAACAGTGGGGCTGACGTCTTCCCCAACCGAAACGACGAGCCGGCGCATGATCCCCATGTGTCGGTTGTCGAGGAAGAGGAGACCGCCCCGGGCACCGAACTGAGCCGGCGCCGAGCGGCGGATGGCGACTCCCGCCGGTCCGCCGCGGGGCAAAGTCGATCTAGCCGACCCGTGTTGGAGGAGCCGGCAGCCAAGAGGAGCAGCACCGGCACGACGCATCCAAGTCGAGGTGGCCGCAAGAAGGTGGCGCCACCAGTGGTCCAGGGGTAAGGGTTTCCTTCCCCCTTTTCTGTTCTTTTTCTTTCGACTGTTCTGTCTTGCCTCTCTTGCATTTCTTACTTGCCCTATCTTTCTCCTTGCAGCACCCTCATATCCTTCAGCGTCGCGAGCCCCGCACGGGTGTCCACCGCCTCACCGCCTCGTGCCGGACCTGCCAATCCGGCTACTACCTCTGCTTTTTCCCCTTCTCCCATACAAGGGACCCCGCCGTTGCGCCACGCGGATTCAACTATAGCGACTAGGGCCGACAATGCCATGCCAACCATCATGGTCCAGCCGGACACAGCCGAGACTTAGTAGTGGCGGGGGCTCCTCTGCGGGAGCGAGGACGTCCATAGCTGGCAAAGAGCTGGTGGTGGTGGCCGGCGACAACTCCGATGGTGAGCCGAGAGAGGAGTGGCGTGTGGCGCTCCTCATGGTGAAGGAGTACCTGACCCTCAACGCCGTTGACTCCTCCTCCTCCTCTGCCATGTCCATGGTGGATCTGGTCGCCACCGTGGAGGTGCCGGTGAAGGAGATTCGGCTGCTTGAGGCCTCGCTCGGGGCCAGCCAGACGCTGGAGCAAAAGCGTGTGGTGGTGAACGACACCTCCCAGAGTAAGTTTTTCTATCCGGCTACGGCCTCTTTCTTCATTGATTTTTACGCACATCCTGTTGCGCCTATAGCCGTCATGGTCTGCACCTAGCGAGAGATTGATCGGCTGACCAAGGAAAAAGAATGCCTCATCCAGAGCAACTCCACCCTCCGCCTTCAGAACAAGGAGTGGCACTCCAAGGTGGAGAAGCTGAAAGCCATCATCAAGGAGCGTGACAGCACCCTCGCCAGCTGGGTCCAAGCCTTCGAGCTCCTCGACATCTAGTGCAACGATCAGGAGAAGGAGGTCAAGTGGCTGGCAGAGCGGGAGAAGGTCCTCCAAGGTGGAGAAGCCACTGGTGTTGATGTTGTCTTGGTACAAGGACACGCATGTCGAGAAGATCGACAGAGGCTTCCGCGCCGGCGTGGACCTTGCGGCCGTCCGCTAGGCCCATCCGGAACTCCGCACTTCCGCCATAAAGGACACCGGCTACACTGAGGTCGGCGAGGTTCTTACCGACTCGGAGTCTACCGGGACACTGGAGATGCAGGCCAAGCCGACCCCATAGCTGAATGATGGAGAAGGCAGAGCAGGAACCTCCAGCGCGCCTCCTCCTCCCCCTAAAGCCATGGCCTGCCAGGACCAGCCTCATGGCAAGGGTCTCACCGCCTAGATCTGATCCCCGGGATGCCAGGTGGAATTGTAGAAGTTTGTTTTTGTTAAACTTGTGTGTATGAACTGGTGACCTTGCGGGAGCTTTGACTCCCTTTATCTTTATGATTCGTATGTTTGCTTCTTATATTTCCTTCTGCTTTTCTGTACAGTGAGTGTTTTTCTGAAGTTGCCGATTAGTCTCTTCCGACTACTTTCATCCGGCGAAACTCTTCTAGCCGGAGGACTACTAATTCCAGTGGGGGTGTGCCAGCGCACCCACTGGGTGTAGCCCCCGAGATTTGGAGTGCTTGATGAAGACAAGGACTTCCAATCTTATCTCTTTCTTTCCTTTGAATTCTTACTTCTTTCTGGCTGAACACATTCAGCCGGATAGCCTGACCTTCATTTTGGGTGAACACCTTCAGCCAGACAAACTGACCTTCATTCCGGCTGAACACCTTCAGCCAGACAGCCTGACCTTCCTGGACCAACCGAACAACCACAACCAATAGTGGGGGCGTGTCAGCGCACCCACTGGGTGTAGCCCCTGAGATTTGGAGTAGTTGGCGAAGCCAAGTGCTGTCAATCTCCTCTTCTCTTATTCTTGCCTGCACCAGGGGTCGAATATCCGGCTAAACTACCGTACCCGGTCAGAACTACCTGATAGCACTAGGGGCGCGCGAGCGCACCTAGTGGGTGTAGCCCCTGAGATTCGGAGTGCTTGATGAAGGCAAGGACTTTGAATCTTCTTTGTTCTGGAAATCTGACTCGGTGTAGTCATGCAAAATAAACATATAGATGGATTTGTGATGCCCCAAAATATATCGAGCTCGTTGGGGAACCCCAATAGGAAGGTATGATGAGCACAGCAGCAAGTTTTCCCTCAGTTATGAAACCAAGGTTATCGAACTAGTAGGAGCAAGGAAACACCTCCAAGGTGTTGTTTCCAACTTGGAATCTTGCACAACACAACCAAAGAACTTTTCCCCCAACTTACATTGAGGTTGTCAATCTCACCGGTTTTGCTAAAAACAAAGGATTAAACGTATCGTGTGGAAGAAAATAGTAGCTTGTAGAAAGTAAACAGAAAACAGTAAATAATTGTAGATTGATTGTAAAAGAAAGGACCGGGGTCCATAGTTCACTAGTGGTGATTCTCCTTAAGTTAGATGACATGTTGGGTAAACAAATTAAAGCGGGGCAATTGACAAATATCGAGAAAGCATACATGCATATACTAATCATCTTGACTCCTTCGAGATTCAATTGGACATTACAACATTATACATATACCGTAATCCAACTGCATCTATGACTAATAATCCACCTTCAGGTTATCATCCAAACCCCCTACAGTATTAAGTTGCAAGCAACAGATAATTGCATTACGCATTGCGTGTAAAGTAAACAATACGATTGTTCTATGAACAAAGGATTGATGTTTTCTCCCTAGTAGCAACAGCACATCTAGTACCTTAGAGATTTATGTCACTTCCCCAGATTACTAGAGGCGTGAACCCACTATCGAGCATAAATACTCCCTCTTGGAGTTGCTAGCATCTACTTGGCCAAGATAGCTACTAACAACGGAAATCATGCAAGATCACAAATAACAAAGACATGATAGAATCAATAATCAATCTGAAATATCATCTCAATATCCATCAGATCCCCTCAAACACAACATGTAGGATTACAAATAGATGATCTTGATCATGAACGGAGCTCACAAGATCTAAACATGATAGCACAATGGAGGAGAACCAGCCATCTAGCTACCACATGGACCCATAGTCCAAGGATGAACTACTCACGCATCACACCGGAGGCTTGCATGGTGATGAAGAAAGCCTCCAGGGTGAATTCTCCCCTCCGGCAGGGTGCCGGGAAGAGCTTCAGATCCCTATCCATCTAGGGATGGAGATGATGGCGGCTATAGACTCTTTCATGGAATTTTCATCGGGTACTTAGCATTTCTGTATCGGAGGCATCTTATAGTCGAAAGGGAAGGCGGAGGGGGTGCCCTAGGTGGCCACACCATCCCGTAGCGCGGGTCTGGCTATGCGACCAGGTGGTTTGGCGGCCCTCTGGCCCTTCTGCGTCTCGTATTCTGGCTCTGTGTCCCCCTCGGTAAAATATTGACTTTGGCTTCTGTCCCGTCCATGTCCGAGAATATTCATTTTCTGACTTTCCTGGAACCAAAAATAGCAGAAAATAGGCAGCTGGCACTATGGCATCTTTTTAATAGGTCAGTCCAAGAAAGTGTATAAAAATACTCCAAAGTTGGAACAAAACATAAGAAAGTAGATAAAAACCAAGCATGGAACATCAAAAATTATAGATACGTTATCAACTTATCATTTTGCTGTTAATATATTAATCAGTCAGTACACGAATTATCAATCAGGTAATGGCTTTGTTTTTTTTTCAAAAACTAGCTTGCGCTTCTCTAGACACTTAGTCACTTTCTCATGCGCTCTACTGTTTATGTTGTGTCCTTGCTAGGCAGCCGGGTTGCGGTATGGAGCCGGAACCGAAGGGGGAGCTGACAATACATTGCGCACAATACTGGAGGCTTAGCAGCCAGAAAATTTCAAACTAGCCACAAGGCCGGAATGTCCAATCTGTCGCATCCTTCGCCATTTTTCATGTGGGATGCCTCGGGCTTTTACTCTTGCTAGATGAACATCTAGGTTGTGATATGTAGCTGAGATGGAGAGTGGGCCTCCGACACCATAGCACACTACTTAGTCGGTTTATAGAATTAGCAGGTCGGGCCAACCGTCGAGCCTCCGGGTAGGGGTTGCCGGAGTCAGAAAAACTGAATTGAAGAAGAACGACATGCAAAATGGTCCGTGAGATACATACACTGCCAGATGACTAGGTGTAAAATGGATGGAGTAGGGCCGCGTTCTAGGGGCACTCTATCTCCTCATCCGACTTGTCCAACTTGTTCCCGCGGGGCACCTGCGCATCGATGAGGTAGTAGGAGTTGTTGCGAAGTGCCCGGCTGATATGAAAGGGCCCTCCCAAGGCGGTGACAGCTTGTGCATGCCCTTCGTGTCTTGCACCAGCCAGAGAACCAGATCGCCTTCACGGAATGCGATGGGTCAGATCTAGCTCGAATTGTAACAATGCAGACTTTGCTGGTACAATGCAGAACTGGACAACGCCAGCTTGTAGGCCTCCTCGAGGAGGTCCACGTTGTCTTCTCGTGCCTCTTGGTTGGCCTTCTTGTTGTAGAGGAGCTTGTGGAGCGAGTCAAACTTGATGTCCGCAGAGAGGACGACCTCTGAGCCGTAGACGAGGGAGAACAGGGTGATGTCAGTTGACCGATTCGGGGTGGTGCAGAGGCTCCACAACACAGCCGAAAGTTCCTCGATCCAACATCCAGGAGACGACTCCAAGGGCTCGATGAGTCGCGTCTTGATGCCGGCTAGCACTAGGCCGTTTGACCTTTCGACATGTCCATTGGACTGCAGGTGTGCGACAGATGCAACATCTGGCCGGATCCCCTTATTGCTGCAAAATCGGGAGAAGCCCCCCTGGCGAAGTTCGTGCCATTGTCCGTGATGATGCTGTTGGGGTAGCCGATGCTGTTGATGATGTCCATGAAGAAGGTGATGATTGTCGCATCGTCCAGCTTCTGGATAGGCTTCGCTTCTATCTACTTGGTGAACATGTCCACCGCCACCAAGAGATGGGTCATGCCCACGCACCCACTTGAAGGGGTCGACCATGTACAGCCCCCAAACAGCAAAGGGACATGTGATCGGGATGGTCTTGAGTACCGTAGTCGGCATGTGCCTCAGTTGACCAAAGACCTGGCACCCGTTGCACACGCGGACCAGTTGCTCTGCATCCTCAAGGTCAATGGGCCATTAGAAGTTGTGGCGGAACGCCTTGGCAACTTTGGCCGGGATGAAGCATGGTGCCCGCACTCTCCCTAGCGATGTCCTTCAGTAGTCGGTAGCCCGTGTCCGCATCGACACATCGCTGGAAAATGCTAGATACACTGCACTTGTACAGTTCTTTGTTGATGATGTTGTACGTGTGCGCGCACTGCCAAATCTGCCTGGCCTCCACCTCGTCATCCGGGAGCTCCGCATTGGCGATGTAGTTGATGAAGGGTTGTGCCCAAGGTGGTATCTCCTAGATGGTGAGGACGCTCCCATGCTCTGTTTGGGGAGTATCGAGAGGCCGTCTGGGTGGTGTACCCGGAACAGCAACCCCCGAGCCACTTGACAAGCCGGCAGCCCCCAGGTCTTTGGAGACGGAGGGTGTGGGCGGGCCAGAGTCGGTGCGGTGCTTGATCTTCGCTGGCTCCGATGGTTCCGGGTCGACTGAGCTGGAAGCCCCTGGGCTTTTGTCCCAGATGATGGAGTCAGATTCGGGAGATGGGGTGATGGATGGCTTGTGCAGATGCTCCAAGGAGACCCCTGGTGGGATCGCCTGCCTGGTGTATCCGACTAGGGCGAGTGAGTCAGCTACCTCATTGTTGATGCGGGGGACATGATGGAACTCACATCCGTTGAAGCAGGCGCTGAACTTCTGTACGTGGAAGCGGTAGAGGACCATGTTCGCATCATGGGTGTCCCATTCTCTAGATACATGCTGCACCACAGATCCGAAGCCCTGAAGCAGAGGATCTGGCTGATGCCTATCTCCCTGGAAAGCCGGAGGCCGTGCACCTCATACTCGGCGACATTGTTGGAGGCCTTGAAGTCGATCAGGAGGACGTACTCCTACTGTTCCCCTTAGGTGAGGTGAGGACAATGCCGGCTCCCAAACCCCCGAGCATCTTCAAGCCGTTGAAGTGCATCTTCTAGTGATCCTAGTTGTGAACCGGTGGCTGGTACTAGGTCTCTGCCCAGTCGACCAAGAAGTCCGTCAGAGCCTACGACTTGATCATGAGCCTCAGATCATACTGGACGGAGTAGGCAGCAAGCTCAATTGCCCATTTGGCATCTCGGCCGGTGGCATCCTTGTTGCCGATGATCTCCAAAAGGGGCATGATGCACACCACCTTAATCGGATGCTCTTGGAAGTAGTGCGTGAGCTTCTTGCATGCCAAGTACTCTCTGTAGAACATCTTCTAGTAGTGGGGGTAGTTCTGCTTGGAGAGGGACAAAACCTCACTCAGGTAGTAACGGGCCTCTACACCAGCTGAGCATGGCCTTACTCGGGGCAATCCACCACTAGGACGACATTGACGACCCGGCTGATGGCTGCTATATAGAGAAACATCGGCTCATTGCTAGCCGGTGTGGCTAGAACCGGCGCTATGGATAGCATGCGCTTGAGGTCGTGGAACGCGGCATCAGCTTGCAAGGTCTAGTAGAACTTGTATGTGTTCTTCATTAGCTGGTACAGCGGGAGTGCCTTCTTGCCCAGCCGACTGATGAAACGGCTGAGGGAGGCTAGCCATCGGGTGAACTTCTAGACCCCGAGAAAGCTCTGGGGCGGATACATCCTCTCGATGGTTGCAATCTTCTCCAGATTTGCCTCGATTCCTCGTTGTGAAACAAGGAAACCAAGGAGCTTGCCGGATGGCACGCCGAAAATGCAGTTCTCCGGGTTCAGCTTCATCTGGTACTGGCGAAGGTTTCTGAATGTCTCCCCCGGGTCCTCAAGAACGGTGCGCTTCTCCTTCGTCTTGATTACGACATCATCCATGTAGGTGTGCCGATTCCGACCAATCTACGAGTGCAAGAACTTTTGCATGCAGCGCTAATAAGTGGCGCCTGTATTTTTCAGACCGAAAGGTATGGTTACATAACAGAAAGCCCTATACGGGGTGATGAATTTCGTCTTCATCGTGTTAGCTTGATCTAATTGTAGCCGGAATAATAGTCCAAGAAGGACAACAGGGCACAGTCGGTCGTGGAATCGATAACTTGATCGATGCGGGGCAAGGCGAAGGGGTCTTTTGGGAACGCCTTATTTAGGCTAGTGTAGTCGATACACATGCGCCAGGTCTTGTTTTTCTTCAAAACTGGGACTGGGTTGGCCAACCAGTCCAGGTGGTACACCTCCACGATAAATTTGGCTGCGAGGAGCTGGGTGATCTCATCGCTGATGATCTTCCTCTTCTCCTTTGCGAACGGACGGAGGGGCTACTTGACCAGCTTGGCATCTGTCCCTACATGAAGTGAGTGCTAGGCGAACTCCCTTGGGACACCCGGCATGTCTTTTGGCGACCATGCAAAGATGTCCCGATTCTCAAGGAGGAAGTCGGCGAGTTCGCCTTCCTATTTGTTGTACAAGACGGCGCCAATGACAACAAACTTGGTCGGGTCGGACGGGTCGACCACGATCTTCTTTGTCTCCTTGGTTGGTTGCAAGGACTCATCCCCAGTTGGCTTCCTGTTGGCCGACACTTCTTCTTAAGCCAATGCAACATTGCGCATGATCTTATGCTTCTCAGCGATGATGACAGCTTCCGACGAGCACTCGATCGACCCTCTAAAATAGCCGACGATGGTGATTACACCATTAGGCCCTGACATCTTTGTCTTGAGGTATGCATAGTGGGGGACGACCATGAACTTGGCAAGGGCTAGACACCTGAGGAGAGCATGGTAGGAGCTTGTCAGGTTCACCACCTTGAACCACACCAGCTCGCGGCGGAAGTTCTCCTTGGTTCCAAAGATGACGTCTATCCGGATTTTTCCCAGCAGAGCGCACGCTGGCCCTGACAATACGCCGTGGAACGCTGTTGTAGTCGGGCATAGGTCGCACTCGCGGATGCCCAATTTTTCCAAGGAATACCGGTAGAGCAGGTTGAGGCTGATGCCCCGATCGATGAGGACCCGAGAGAAGTGGCAGGTGCGCTCGTTGGAGACGATGAGGGGGTCGAGCACCATTGCGTAGCCCCTGGGATTCGGCAAGAAATCCGGCTGATCTTCCCGACTCCAGGTAATGATAGTCTCTGACCAATTCATGTACTAGGGGACCGGGGAGACGATGGTGTTCACCTCCGTGCAGCGCTACATGTGGCTATCCTTGTAGTCCAGCTCAGTCTAAAAAATGTGGTAGGCGGCGTGCGGATACGGGTAGCCATTGTTGTTGTTGTTGTTGCCTTTGTTGCCGGCTCCCCTGGCCGGTGGTGGCGGTCCATCGGGAGTGGGCGGTGGAGGATGGGGTAAGCCGCCTTGGTACTTTATATGGTGGGTCCAGCTGCAATTCTGGGTGGTGTGCGTAGCCGGCTTGAAGGGTCCACTATGCCACTTGCACCGGCCATCAAACATCTGCTCGAAGGTGAACCATGGATTCTTTCTCCTTGTGTCGCCAACCAGTGCATCTGGTACGCCCTCCACCATGTTGACCTGCCTCACGTGGTAGCAGGGCTTCTACTGTCCGGCTTGGTGATCGCCCTGGAAGTGGTTGTCATTGCCCTGCTGCCTGGACATCTGGCTTCTCCTCCTGGGATACTTGGTCGTTCGCGACCCAGATATGTGGGGATCGGTCGACCATCGGCATTCAACCGGAGGGGTTTCTTCATTGTTACATCAGCCGTGGCATACTGGTCCGCAACCATCATCAGCTCTTCCATGGTTTTCATGTTGTTGTCGTACTTGGGGGTGTCCCGCGGAAGCATGAACTTATCCTGGAACGGCTCGTTCTGGATGCACGGTCTGAAACAAACCGGTCCCACACTACTAGTATAAGGCACGTGCCACACACGTGTATACTGTATGAAAGGTGATTTAACACACATTAAGTTGTTATTAACCAACAGACTTGTTAGAGGAAAAATGCATACATTAAGTATATTAATAATATATCTACACATATTGAGAATACAACCTACTGTGCTATGAAATTTTGGGGGTAGTGACATGTGAAGGAGATATGCTCTAGAGGCAAATAATAAATAGGTTTATTTTATCATATCTCAATTAGTTCATAATAGTTTCATACTATGCTATAACTGTATATATACGAAACGTTAATACATGTGTGGTATGTAAATAAACCGTGTCTCTAGTTACCTCTAGTGAACTAGTTCATTGCTCATGAGGATGATCTAGGGTTTCGAGATCATGGGCATTTATGCCAATTGACAATGAGGTCACGTCATTAGTTGAATGATGTGATAGACAAACAACCCAACCAGTTGTATCTTAATGAGATCTAGTTACAAAGTTCACCATTAATGATAAAACTAAGGAAACCTCGCGACATGTCCTTAGACTATGAGATAATGCAAATCACCGTTCTGGAGGGAGCTTAGATGGTTATCAAGTATCACTCCGTTACTGGGTGATCGAAAAGGTGCTACTCAGGTTTCCCAAAGGAGCGTGTAGGGGAGTACATATCAAGACTAGGATTAGCCAATCCATGTAACAGATAGATACATATGTGGCCATCTCGGTGACGTTGCATTAACGAAGCTTGCAAGCGTGTGACTGGGTCACAGAATGCAACGACACGGAAACGAGAAAACAAGTTCATCAGTAACGAGATCAAATGAAGGTATGGAGATACCATAGATCAAATCTCGGATGAACTAGGTATAAAGAGGCAAAGGGAATAGGAAACGATTGTTTACGGTTCAAACGACATTGTCATCATGGAATGCACAGTTGTCAATATGGGCATCCTAGTCCCGCTATTGATCATTGATAGAGATCATGTCTCTGCCATTTCGGAGCCGTGGGGAAATACACTTAAGGGTATGATGAGCTAGAGATCCTCTGTAAGTTGGAATCGCCATATGAAAGAGAAAAGGAAACCGGAAAAGTTCCGTGAGAGAACCGGAATCGTTCCGCGAAAGTTCTGAAGTCGTTTAGAGGAAATCGAAAGGGAACTGAAAGGTGTTTCAGGTCAAATCAGATTTTGTAATATGTATTTACATATTAATTAATGTAATTAATATTAAATATAATATTAAAATCTAATTTGAAGGGGTATTCCACTAATGGGCCAAACTTCCTAGGGAAAAAGGGCCCATTAGGGAAAACCGAAGGAGGGAAGGGCCAAGGGCCAAAGGGGACAAGGTCCAGGCGCCTCAAGGGGGCCCACCCGGCCAGCCTAGGGCTGTGCGTGGGGTAGGACCCACCCCAGGCCGGCTGGCCCATGAAGGCCCATGCGCCTCTCCCCTCTCCCTTGTTTAGTCCCACATGGGAAACCCAAAGGGGAGGGCACACCCCCTCCCCTATATAAAGGGGTGCCCATGGGTGGGAATAGACACACCAATATTTGGAGAAGTCCTTTGGTTGACTTTCACCTTCCCTCTCTCTCTCGTCTCCATGCGTTGGTATGGTCCCAAGTAAGGACTGTCCGAGCATGAGACACCGCACCTGCAGCACGCCGTTGCGCTGCAGGGATTCCAAGCCGGAGATCTACTTCCGCACTCCTGACAGGGATCAAGGAGTCGAAGGTCTTCATCGTACACCGTATGTGTACCAAACCACGAGGGGCCTCACTTGAGGAACCTTGGATGTCATGAGCTAGAGCTGGTACACGATGATTAAGGAGCAAGGGGTGACCTGCGAGGAGCTTCACGACCTTGAGGTCAGCTATGGCTTCGACTACTTGAACCATGTTCCCCTCAGAACGTTAACCACGTACGGTCTACAAGGGTATGTATTCTATATGCTCCGGCCGTTACTGCATTACTACATAGATA
This sequence comes from Avena eriantha, assembly GCA_910589775.1. Taxonomy (NCBI): domain Eukaryota; kingdom Viridiplantae; phylum Streptophyta; class Magnoliopsida; order Poales; family Poaceae; genus Avena; species Avena eriantha. Next base: position 162,857,592 of record OU342740.1, on the reverse strand, counting down.
GATCTTGGGCGTTAGGAGGTTCCAACGTAGGAATTTTTTTGTTTTCTGCTACAGAACCCTTTAGTGATATCAGAGCCGATCTATGCGTAGGAGTGATGTATGGCCAGTACGCACAAGTATTTTCCGGGCATTGATCCCTTAGTTGTTACCCTCTAACGTGTACTTGTTTATATCGCGGTATTGTTTGATGAAGCGGCCCGGACTGACCTTACTTGTATTCGTACGCGAGACTGGTTCCACGCTCAACATACGGCTTGTACCATATAAGTGGCTAGCGGGTGTCAGTCTCTCATTCAATAGTTGATATAGCATTTACAATGGAGGGCCCCAAGAGGAGTGCAGTAGAGACAACTGTTGGATCCATGTTGTGGTTGGAAAGTTCGTAGATTAGAAACGGTTCTATTGCGAAAGCCCTAACAACCATGTAAAACTTGCAAAAGATAAAGTAGAGGCGTCTAACTTTGTTTTGTAGGAGGTCTTGTGTTATGATATGGCATTGGTCGTTACGAATGTAAAGTAGTTTACTTTTATGTTACTAAGTTAAGTAGTAATATCCATCGTTCAGATGGACGACCGGGTGGTGGCGTCGTGGACTTGGCATCAAACCAGGGCAAGATGGAGATCATGCCGGAGCGCTCGATGGAGATCAAGGCGCAGGAAGAAGGACCATATCATATCACAAATTTACATGTGATGTTGATGCCTATTTTATATCTTATTATATGCTAGTATTAGATAATCAACGGTAGCAAATAAGATAATCCCTATATAATTCCAATGATCGTGTTCCCCTTGTGTGTGCACCACCAATAAAGTTTGCCGTTATGAAACCGGTCGTGACGATCGGGGGCTAGACATATCTACATTCGCATACAATGGGTGTAAGCCATGTTGCACAACAAATACACACAAGTTATATTTGGCGAGCCTAGCATGTGTAGACATGGCCTTGGAAAACAAGAGACCGAAAGGTCGAGCATGAGTCACATGGTTGATGTGATTGACATTAGGGAATATCTACCTTTGATGCTGCACTAATGGCCGTGATGATCGGGGGAGGTGCAGATGATTGGGATCATGTGATCACTAAAATCGTCCAGGGGATGACAATTTGAGTGGGAGCTCAATTAGAATTGAACTCATATTATGAACTTAGTCTAGATGTCTGTTTGCAAATATCTTAGTAGATCATGGCCTATCCCATTGAGGTCCTTTGCGACCATGGGAATATACTTCTTGATATGGAACTTAGCAAAAGGGTCCAACTTCATAGATTAATACCCACGCCTGAGGCATATCCTCGTAAAAGGTGACCTTCTCTTCTTGATACTATGACCACTAGGAGATAATCCGATGACTCCGCAATGTTTGTGTGTTCTCCGTAATCATCGAACAAGCCATTCTCCATTCGATGGAGAGTTGGATTACAATCTTGTATTCTGCAAGATCAGGTACATAAAGTATGAGCCGTTGGATGAGTTTTCTTCCATGATGGATGAAAAAGGGAACATTTGGAGAAACACTTAGCAATCTTGCATTAGAGTTATGAACTCTCGGAAGGGCTTGATTGCAATGGAGGTCATGAATGAAAAAGGGTATATGTTAGATATACAAAGCTATAAATGTAATTCTCGCAAAACTTATTGCAGTTTATATAAGTATTGGATACTTGTACCGTTCTGTGAAAACACGATGGTCTGCTTGAGAATTGCTGGAATTGAGGCAATGTGGCTTGATGACGACAAGCAAAACAGTTGATAGTTGACATCACCCCCTTTCCTCAAAGGTTTATCATTTGGATTAGTGGACTTGAATATAATTTTTAATCCTTGTTTGTGCGTCTTGCTTTTAGCAAGGCGATTGTTCATATGAATAAGGTACAAGCCAGTTGTACTGCTCTTATGAATAATACCTTTATGGTCACATTACGATTATAAGAGTTGTTCTCATCATTATGTTAATGATAATAGTTTAAGCATTTATAAAGGATTAGATTGCTAAAAGATATCCAAGGTTTAGTAATGACATGACACTATAGTTTAAGTCATTTTGGTTACTGCATGTTCTTCATTCTAAATGAACATCGGGGTCCTAGACGCTTTATCTAAAGACTTTGCAAAACCATGCCTCTTGGGTAGAATGACTAAAACTCCGCATTCTGGTAAGTGATATGCGAAGAAATGTTGAACTTTATACATAATGATGTATTGTATTTTCAACAAGATAGTGGAAATCATTATTTATACTTAATGTTGAATCTTATACATAGTGATGTATCGTATTTTCAACAAATAGTGGAAATCATTATTTCACACTTCATTGTGGATTTAAGTGAATATGAGCATTTGCTTAATGAAACATAAGTTTGAAACTGTTTTGAATTGTTCAAAAGATTTCAAAATGAAGGAGAATATTGAATTAACAAGAATACAAAAGTCTCTTCGATTTGATAGACATGACTAAAGTATTTAAGTTAATTTTATCATAAAAGGACATCTGAAAGAGGTTTCACAAATTATGATAATAGGGGCAATTTCAAAGTGTATTGAAATGTCTAAAATATCATAATCATTATGTATTAGATACATATGTTATAATATTATCTCTTATCGGGGTTATAGTTATCATTTAGAGTTAGAGATCGAAACAAGCGAACACTCGGTTGAAATACAAAGGAAGATCTAAAGATTCATGGAAACAACACCATAAGTGTTATGGCATGTTCGAGTTTCTAGAGATTTCGATAAATCGAAATCGTGGCGAATAAACAAGTCTTTGTAGAGCATTCTTAGGAAGCTATGAATGCATCTTCCACAAAGGACAAACCTGCTATTGTCCAAAGTTCACGTGTCTTGATGAAGATACAGGTGGAAGAAAGTAAAAGATCAAAATAAGGTATTTGACCTTGCCTCCGAATTGTTGAGTGGCGTAGCGGAATTTGTTTCGTGAAACCGAACTATACAAATAGAGGAGAAACTAATGATAATGATCATTAAAGTTTCAGCGAATACTTTTACTAAAGACAGTAGGATTCAACAATATATACTCTGCAAATTCGTGGAAATATATTATTGATTCACTTGTCATGTTTATGAACAAGACATACCTACGAATTACAAAAAAAGCGTGATGGACCTAAGTGCGAGAAATGACTAGGAGTCATAAAATCCTATTTTAAGTTATATTTAAGATTGTGAAGTAATATGTTACTTGATCTTATTAAGTAAATAAGTTTACTTGATATTTCTGAATGACTTCAAAGTCATAAGAAGGAAATGAAACTTAATGGAGACATAAAGCTCGATTTGTCACAAAGTATGGACAAATTCAAGGAGTTGACTACAATATAGCGATGCTTGAGTCTATTGGATTTACACTAGCAATATATGGATATTGAAGTCTCATAGCTGGAATTCACAATTTGATGATGATCAAAGAATTTTGGAATGTCCAAGATTATAGAGAGGACCTGCATTTGAGTGGGAGCTAATTAGCTTAGCCAAATCTTAATATGTAAGAGACATATTTTGAGTGGGAGCTATGTAAATTGGCTGAATCATAATATGTATCAGACATATTTTGAGTGAAATCCCTGGATCTCAAATATGAATGTCATATTTGAGTAGGAGCATGAGATCATTCTAGGATATGTGGACGACATATGTGAGTGGTGTGATTGGTATTATAACATTTATGTTAGTAAATATGGATGAAGTTGAACAACTTATTAAACGATAAGATCTATCGAGATAGATTGGTAAGTTTAATAAACATCACAGTTGAATGCTTCCTAGACTTGATTCTGAAGATGTTCAGAATATCCTAGATGAGATTCTGAAGTAGTTCAGAATGGAACAACAAAAAGAAAGAGGTTCTTACTTGTATGAAGCATTGAGTTAGTCTTGGTATTGCAATGATGGTTAAAATGAAGAAAGAGATGTGTTGCATCTCCTATGCCTCAGTCATAGGTTCTTCCATACAACCATATTGTATACTCAACATAATGTGGCCCGAAGTTCTGGTTGGAAGGACAAGCTCTTAACTGTAAGAACTTGTCTTGAAGTGATTCTTGGGTTAATCACTGAACCAGAATTAAGTTTGTACTTAAATAGCAAGAAGCAAATTAAGTGGAATAGTTGCATTTCATGCACTAGGATCTACATAGATATAGAAGTATAAAGGCTCTGTCTGATGTGATGTATATTGTTATGGCGGGGCTAATTCGCTTTTAACGTAGAATGATGTGCCCCAGGGCACAGTGCCCATGAGAAAGCCCTCGAGGTTGATCTAAAGTCACTGTAGGCTCCTGGAAATCGGCCTCGTTCTGCTACCATAACTGCCGTATATACACAAAGGATTGCAAAGTGTGTTTCGAAGTTTAGATGACAATAGTGAAAACGACCGTCATTATAAATAGTATAAACAAAGTCTCACTTTGTTGCCAAACGAATACTTCGACCCATTATGAGATAATGGTGTGAATGTCAAAGTTAGGAAGACATTAAAGATTTGCAAAGACATAATGATCTGGTAAAACAGAACGTTTTCCATAAGCATGCATGATCAATAAACGCATATGTGATATGGTTTATGATGAGTAAAATGCAAGATAGATTATTTGTACTCTAGTGCAAGTAGGAGACTGAAGGAGATATGCCCCAGAGGCAAATAATAAATAGGTTTATTTTGTCATATCTCAATTAGTTCATAATAGTTTCGTACTATGCTATAACTGTATTAATACGAAACGTTAATACATGTGTGGTATGTAAACAAATCGTATCTCTAGTTACCTCTAGCGAACTAGTTCATTGGTCACGAGGATGATCTAGGGTTTCGAGATCATGGGAATTTATGCCAATTGACAATGAGGTCACGTCATTAGTTTAATGATGTGATACACAAACAACCCAACCAGTTGTATCTTAATGAGATCTAGTTACAAAGTTCACCATTAATGATAAAACTAAGGAAACCTCGCGACCTGTCCTTAGAGTATGAGATAATGCAAATCACCGTTCTGGAGGGAGCTTAGATGGTTATCAAGTATCACTCCGTGACTTGGTGATCGAAAATGTGCTACTCAGGTTTCCCAAAGGAGCGTGTAGAGGAGTACATATCAAGACTAGGATTTGCCAACCCATGTAACAGATAGATACATATGTGGCCATCTCAGTGACGTTGCATTAACGAAGCTTGCAAGCGTGTGACTGGGTCACAGAATGCAACGACACGGAAACAAGAAAACAAGTTCGTCGGTAATGAGAACGAACGAAGGTATGGAGATACCGTAGATCAAATCTCGGATGAACTAGGTATCAAGAGGCAAAGGGAATGGGAAACGACTGTTTACGGTTCAAACGACATTGCCATCGTGGAATGAACAGGGGTCAATATGGGCATCCCGGTCCCGCTATTGATCATTGATGGAGATCATGTCTGTGCCATTCTGGAGCCGTGGGGAAATACACTTAAGGGTACCATGAGCTAGAGATCCTCTGTAAGTTGGAATCGCCATATGAAAGAGAAAAGGAAACCAGAAAAGTTCCGTGAGAGAACCGGAATCATTCCGGGAAAGTTCTGAAGTCGTTTAGAGGAAATCGAAAGGGAACCGAAAGGTGTTTCAGGTCAAATCAGATTTTGTAATATGTATTTACATATTAATTAATGTAATTAATATTAAATATAATATTAAAATCTAATTTGAAGGGGTATTCCACTAATGGGCCAAACTTCCTAGGGAAAAAAGGCCCATTAGGGAAAACCAAAGGATGGAAGGGCCAAGGGCCGAAGAGGACAAGGCCCAGGCGTCTCAAGGGGGCCCACCATGCCATCCTAGGGCTGTGCGCGGGGTGGGGCCCACCCCAGGCCGGCTGGCCCATGAAGGCCCATGCGCCTCCCCCCTCTCCCTTGTTTAGTCCCACATGGGAAACCCAAAGGGCAGGGCACACCCCCTCCCCCTATATAAAGGGGTGCCCATGGGTGGGAATAGACACACCAATATTTGGAGAAGTCCTTTGGTTGACTTTCTCCTTCCCTCTCTCGCTCTCGTCTCCATGCGTTCGTATGGTCCCAAGTAAGGACTATCCGAGCATGAGACACCGCACCTGTAGCACGCCGTTGCGCTGCAGGGATTCCAAGCCGGAGATCTACTTCCGCACTCCCGGCAGGGATCAAGGAGTCAGAGGTCGTAATCCTACACCATATGTGTACGAAACCATGAGGGGCCTCACTTGAGGCACCTTGGATGTCGTGAGCTAGAGCTGCTACACGATGATGAAGGAGCAATGGGTGACCTGCGAGGAGCTTCACGACCTTGAGGTCGGCTACGGCTTCGAACGTTAACTGCGTATGTTCTAGAAGGGTATGTATTCTATACGCTCCGGCCGTTACTACATTACTACATAGATAGATATTGGGCGTTAGGAGGTTCCAACGTAGGAAATTTTTTGTTTTCTGCTATGGAACCCTTCAACATGATGGTTCTAGAACATGGTGGAGTTTGCTCTAGGTATTATTCAACACGAATCCAGTTGCTCTTAACCATTTTATCTAACATCCCAATGGTCACGATTGGTGCAATGGATCCAACTCAAAACTGCTCCATTATCTCTAACTATTATAATGGAGCAGTTTTGAATTGGATACATAGCACCAATCCTGACCATTGGGTTATAAGATCCAATGGTTCAGAGCATCTGGATTCGTGTTGAACTGTACCTTGAGAAAACTCCACCATGTTCTATAACCATCATACTTTAAGTCTTGTTAGAGCAAAAAATGCATACATTAAGTCTATTAATAATAACTATCTACACATATTGAGAATACAACCTACTATGGTATGAAATCTTGAGGGTGGTTACATGATGGTTCTAGAACATGCATGGTGTAGTTTTCTCTAGGTACTATTCAACATGAATCCAGCTACTCTGAACCATTGGATCTATGATCCCAATGATCAGGATTGGTGCTACGGATCCTATTCAAAACTTCTCCATTATAGTAGTAGAGATATAGTGTATGAATAACTTTGAATATTGACCGTTGTTTCAAGACTCGCGAATCCCAACATTTCCAAATGTTGGATCTTCTTTTCCATTCTAGCATCTAGAAGATTCAATTGACAGTCTTCATCATAATGAATGCTATGCACAACACTCAAAACACACTTCTCCATCATTCTAGAATCTTCTCCCTCGTTTCTCTCGAATATGTTACTAAAATCAAATACTTGAAAATTTTGGTAACATGGTCTATAGAAACGAGGGGGAGATTCAAGAATGATGGAGAAGTGTGTTTGTGCATATAGCATTTCATCGTGATGAAGTCTATCAATAGAATCTTCTAGATGTTAGAATGGAAAAAGAACCAATGGCTAGAAATGTTGGGATTCGGGAGTCTTGATCCAAAAATTAATATTCAAAGTTTTTCGTACACCATATAGTGTTAAGACAGTGCTAATGGTAAGACTAGTACTTGCTTAACAAAACAAAACAGCGCACTCCTTACTTTCAATGGATCTGGTTGAAGAAAATGGACGAATCTACCAGATGCGGGAACTGTATCATAAACTATACTAGTAAGTTACACGTGCCTTCCACGTGAGACTCAGATAGTAGAGGTATGACATATCGTCATCACTATATAAAATTATAATTGGTAAAGCACAATAAATTATAAATTTGATCAACATATATAAAGTATGGGTGCATATTTGGTCCTTGTACTTTGTATCATCATGTAGAAGTCAAAGATTATTAGCTACCTAACACATCATGTTTTTGATAACATGGTCTAGAGAAACAAGGGAGAAGATTCTAGTATGATGGAGAAGTGTGTTTTGAGGCTTTTGCATAACATTTATTATGTTGAAGACTATCAATAGAATCTTCCACGTGCTAGAATGGAAAAGAAGATCCAACAGCTAGAAATGTTGGGATTCGCGAATCTTGATCCAACGATCAACATTCAAAGTTATTCGTGCACTATATAGTCATAAGATAAGATAAGATCATGTAGAAGTTAATGATTATTAACTACGAGGGAGAAGATTCTAGTATGCTGGAGAAGTGTGTTTTGAGGTTTGTGCATATCATTCATTATCCTAAAGACTATCAATAGAATCCTCCAGATTCTAGAATGGAAATGAAGATTCAACGGCTGGAAATAATGTTGGGATTCGCGAGTCTTGATCCAACGGTCAATATTCAAAGTTATTCATACACTATATAGTGGTAAGATATCTCTACTACTATAAGGAATTGGATCCATGGCACCAATCCTGGCCGTTGGGCTGTTAGATCCAATGATTCAGAGAAGCTGGATTCATGTTGAATAGTACCTAGAGCAAACTCCACCATCCATGTTCTAGAACCATCATGTCACCACCCCCAAAATTTCATAGCACAATAGGTTGTATTCTCTCTACTACTATAATGGAGCAGTTTTGAATTGGATCCATAGCACCGATCCTGACCGTTGGGCTATTAGATCCAATGGTTCAGAGCAACTGGATTCGTGTTGCATAGTACGTACCTAGAGCAAACTCCACCATGTTCTAGAACCATCATGTCACCACCCCCAAAATGCATAAACTAAGTCTATTAATAATAACTATCTACACATATTGAGAATACAACCTAATGTGCTATGAAATTTTGTGGGTGGTGTGGTTCTAGAACATGGTGGAGTTTGTTGTAGGTACTATTCAATGCGAATATAGCTGCTCTAAACCATTGGATCTAATATCCCAATGGTCAGGATTGGTGCGATGGATCCAATTCAAAACTACTCCATTATAGTAGTAGAGTTATGATGTCAATATGGTCATGACCTTGGCTGTTCGGGTCAAAGCTAGGAATGTACATACATTGTAGGCCAATACACATTGTGAAGAAGCCAGAGCATTTTTTTATTCAAAGGTGTCAGAACACATGTTTCTCATTTTTTATTAGCACTATAGTGTACAAATAACTTTGAATATTGACCGTTGGATCAAGATGCGAATCTCAACATTGTCAGATGTTGGATCTTCATTTCCATTTTAACACCGAGAAGATACTATTGATAGTCTTTCTTTTCTTATCTTACCACTATTTTTTATATATAGTGTGCGAACAAGTTTGACTATTGACCGCTGATTCATGACCCGCGAATCCCATCATTACTGCTAGCTATTGGATCCTCTAATCCATTCCATCATTTAGAAGATACTATTGATAGTCTTTGTTATCTTATCTTACCACTATATAACGTATGAATAACTTTGAGTATTGACCGTTGGATCAAGACTCGCGAATCCCAACAATGCTAGCTGTTGGATCTTCTTTTTTCCATTCTACCGGGTGGTGGTACTTTTCTCTACTACTATAATGGAGTAGTTTTGAATTGGATCCATAACACTCATGCCGATTGTTGGGATGGTAGATCCAATGGTTCAGAGCAGTTGGATTCATGTTGAGTAGTACCACTTTATCATTATCAATTTATTTTCACCCATCAACTTAGTCATATTCGTAGGGCCCACAGATTGGGGAGGTCGCGGTCGCCTTGGACGCACCACAAAATTATGACTGGGCCATCGAGTGCAGGAAGTAGAGTCAGCATTCCGTCCAATCGCTTACCCTAGTCATCGTCATCGATATTTGCCACACACATCAGCTTCATCAGCAACATTGATTGTCCCCTCGCTTCGGTAATTTGCCACATTAATCTGACATCACCTCCTTCCTATTTAATCTCTCCCTTCCCCGCACCAAACCATCTCTAATACTCCACTTCCAGCAACCATCTCCATCCTCGTCTGTCATCCATGGCCACCTTCCCGCTGCTGCTCGCCGTACCAGAGCGCAAAGACACCAACATCTCCGCACAGGAGGACAATGCCCTACACATTTGGGCCTTCTCCCTGCGGAGAACAAAGTGGAAGCTGGCATGCGCCTTCATCGACCCTGGGTACAGTCACCGCAAGTAACAGATGTACGACCTCTACGATAATCCGGACGGGACATTGAAGGTCAAGTTCGTCAACTTCAGGGACACTCGTCTCCTCTACGGGCATGCCTTCCACTGCGGCTGCGAGATGGTGTTGTTCACTGGCGCCAACATTTTCACCAACTACTGGAACCGGTTCCCAAAGAATGGCAAGTTCATCCACAGTGTTCTCCCGGAGCTGTCGATGGCTCTGGATTTGCCGCCTCGTTATCCGACGGTGCCGCCGATGGCTCCGGCGGTGATGCCGCCTTATCCGGAGGTGCCGATGAGTCAGTAGCCGGCTCTATCGCTAGACCTGTCGTTGACGCCGATGTCACGAGCTTACCGGACCTGCACTAGTTCAGAACCGAGTACTATATATGTAAACTCATGCTGTTATGTCAATGGTTGAATGAAGTTTCTTTTGGTACTACTCATCAAAAAAAGTTTCTTTTGGTACTACACACTATACCCTGTAGTACTAGTAGTACTGCGAATGGCGATCTATTGAATATCCTTCCCCACGGATGTTTGTGAAGGAAGTGAAAATTTTGAAGCCGGGAAAGTTTGAATTGCTACTCTATTGTAAGGACCAAAATGGTTCCCACCAACATAGCTGACGAACACGCTAGAGAAAGACATGGAGCCGCCGACAGAAGGCAGGTCATCGGTCGACGCACGTGTGTAGCGCCATGTTGTGAACGAGGGAGTGATCAGACGACCGGGGTGTGGGGGTGGTGATGAGGTAGTGAAGGAGAGACAAACCACATTTTGTTTTGCGTGCATATATATTGTGGTCCTAAAATTTACTCTACTCATTGTACCCAGTATCTCGTGTCAGGAACCAATCCGAGCTTTGCTCTAACATCGCACCGCCTTCAAATCCTCCTCTTCACAGCTCTCTTGTTGTGTCCTCTATGCTCATATTCTCTTCTCGCTCATTATTTTTTAACAGAAAAAAGGAAATAAATTATGCTTACATGCTTTTCAGAAAATAAATTCCTGTCACTTGGAAAATTCAAATTGATTATTTTATGTTTTTAATATCTTCGATTGTTCTCGAAAGTTGGCCAAATTTATCGGCATGCAAATTCTTGGATATGGGATCATGAGCATAAAGTATGATGTAGAGATATGGCCTTGACCTTGTGGTCATTTGCCTTGAAATCCAAGAATTTTTCATACTCGTTGACAACTATGCTTAAATTCGTTGAAATTTCACCACTTACATTTAGGTTAGCATTTTACACGGTCGGTGGGAGTACATTCTACATCAAGGACATAAAAATGGGAAAAATTACATCGAGGTCCACACATTTAGCACAAAGGACCCTAAAATTGAGCAAAGAAAACCGTCGGGTTTGGCTCCTTCTCGGGAGAGCAGCTGATGGAGCCATACTCTTCATACTACTTTCTCTTTGATTGTTTTCACAATATGGCCAAATCTGTCGCCATGCAAATTCTTGGATACTCGATAATTAGAATAAAGTATGATGTAGAGATATGGCCTTAACCTTTTGGTTGTTCGGCTTGAAATCCATGGATGTTCATACTCAATGACAACTATAGGCTGAAATTCATTCAAATTTCACCACTTACTTTTAGCTTAGAATTTTACACGGTCGGTGGGAGTAAATTTTACAACAAGGACCTAAAAAGGGGAAAAATTACATCGAGGTACATTCATTTAGCACAAAGGACCCTACAATTAAACAAGAAAAATAGTCGGGTTCGACTCCTTCTCGAGAGAGTAGCTGATCGAGCCACACTCTTCATACTACTTCATATTTGATTGTTTTCAAAATATGGCAAAATTTATCGGCATTCAAATTCTTGGAAATGGGATCATCAGCATAAAGTATGATGTAGATATGGACTTGACCTTGGTTGCTAGTCTTGAAATACAAGAATGGTTCATACTCGTTGACAACTAAGCTTAAATTCATTTAAATTTCACTACTTACTTTTAAGTTAGAACTTTACACGATTGATCAAAGTACATTTTACATCAGGGACCTCAAGAAAGCAAAAATTACATCGAGGTCCATACATTTAGCATAAAGGACCCTAAAAGGATTTTTTGTTGGTTCGGCTCCTTCTCGAGAGATCAGCTGATCTATGCCAAACTCTTGATACTACTTCATCTTCGATTATTTTCAAAACTGTCGTGGAATTGGCCACGGTAGATGCTATAGGGTAGCTTACGTAGAGGAAAGGGCAAGGCGACGTAGGAGAATCCGGGAGCGAGATTGGCACACGATGTACCCAGGTTCACGTCCCCTCGGTGGAGGATCGCTACGTCCTGCTAGCAATCCATTATATGATCATATATTGGTTTACATGGAGCTGTCGTGGGCAGAGGGAGACACTAGATCTAATTAGACGTGGGAGATCGATCCTGTGGGGGTGCGCCTGGTGGCTTTATATATGCAGCCAGTTAGGGTTTACAAGTGCTAATGGGCTTTCTGTTGGAGTCGCCGTCTTGGGCCTCCAGTCGGCCTGGCGTCTGGGTCCAGTATGTGCCAGTCGCCGTATTCAGCGAGTCGATCCGCTCAGGGCTTGGCTTCAGTCAGCTCGCTCCAGCTAGCAATTCCGCTTCATGGACATACCTCGATTGGTATTCCACCATCAGTAGACCCCGAGTGCGTCAGGGACTCGGCGATGACTTCAAGCCGCCGAATCAGCGCAGGTGATTCCAGGGTGGAGTCGATGGTGAGTGGTTGACGAGCTCCTGAAATAGAGAAATAGCTCATGAAGTATCCCAATCGCCAAGGCGAGTCGACGCGTCGGGCGAGTCTTCATTGGACGGAGTCGCCCCTTGGAGAAGTTTGACCGACGCCTTGTCAACTTGCTATTGTAGATGATGCGAAGGCCACCAAATCATTGATGGTGAAGTCGCCAAGTCACTACAGGGGAATACGCGGGACGAGTCCCTGGTGGCGAGTCCCCGAGAGTGTTGAGTACGCGAGCGCGAGTCCACGGTGGCGAGTCCCTGAGCGTGGCGAGTACGCGAGGGCGAGTCCGCGGTGGCGAGTACACGAGGGTGAGTCCGTGATGGCGAGTCCCCGAGCGTGTTGAGTACGGGAGGGCAAGTCCACAGTGGCGAGTCCATGGTGGCGAGTCCCCGAGCATGTTGAGTACGCGAGGGCAAGTCCACAGTGGCGAGTCCCCGAGCGTGTTGAGTACGCGAGGGCGAGTCCGCGATGGTGAGTCCCCGAGCGTGTTGAGTAGGCGAGGGAGAGTCCGTGGTGGCAAGTCCCCGAGCGTGGCGAGCCGTAGTCGTGGAACCACGTGCACACGCAGTATGCCTACGAGTAGTCCCCGAGGCTCGAGTTGGCTTGTAGAGGCGACTTGAGGCTCTTTAGAGATGCATATTCTAAAAATAATAGTGGTTGTTGCCGAGCATGGCGAGTCCGCGTGGGGAGCATTCGCGGTGAGCGAGTCCGCGAGGAGAGAGTCCCCGAGTGTGGTGAGTCCGCGATGATTGCGAGTCCGCGAGGGGAGATTACTCGAGTGTGGTGAGTCCGCGATGATTGCGAGTTCGTGAGGGGAGAGTCCCCGAGTGTGGTGAGTCCGCGATGATTGCGAGTCCGCGAGGGGAGATTACCCGAGTGTGGCGAGTCTGTGATGATTGCGAGTCCATGAGGGGAGAGTCCCCGAGTGTGGTGAGTCCGCAATGATTGCGAGTCCACGATGGTGTTGATTGCGCTGTTTTTGTTAGCGAGTCTCTCATCTTGGCCCGGGGGGCCAATCGCTTGGCGACTCCAAAGATGGCTCTCGGCTTGGCGCTCTTCCTGGACGATCCGAGGCTCGGTTTGCGAGTCCTCGTCCACAGTACTTGGCCGTGCGAGTCGCACTGTCTAAGGTTGAGGAGGACATGGTGTTGTTTGTGTAGCACTGCCATTTGTCTTGGCCCGGAAGGCTAGTCGAGCAAGGCGACTCCAATGATGCCTCTTGGTTAGCGTTTTTCGTGGACGATCCGAGGCTCGGTTTTCGAGTCCTTGTCCGCACTACTTGGCCATTGCGAGTCGCTCTTTCAAAGGTTGACAAAGGCGAACTGATTTTCCCCAGGGGGAGAGGCGCCTAGTGGTGAGTTCATGCAGCGTGGCATGCGACCCCCTCTGGCGACTCGGGCGATGAAGGTCCCTTAGTAGGCGCGGTGTTCGCATTCGACGTAGCCAGAAAGATTTGACGCGGCGGAAGTATGGTCGTGCTTTAAAAAATTCGACGCGGCGGACACGGGGTCGACGCGGAGGACAGAGGTCGTGCTAGGGCGAAGTCGACACGGCGGACACGGGGTCGACGCGGCGGACGGAGGTCGCGCTAGGGCGAAGTCGACGTGGTGGACATGGGGTCGACGTGACAGACAGAGGTCACGCTAGGGCGAAGTCGACGCGACAGACACGGGGTGGACGCGGCGGACGGAGGTCGCGCTAGGGCGAAGTCGACGTGGCGGACACGTGGTCGACGCAACAGACAGAAGTCGCGCTAGGGCGAAGTCGACGCGGCGGAGACGGGGTCGACGCGGCGGACGGAGGTCGCGGTAGGGTGAAGTCGACGTGGCGGACATGTGGTCGACGCGACGGACAGAGGTCGCGCTAGGGCAAAGTCGACGCGGCGGACACGGGGTTGACGCGGCGGACGGAGGTCGCGCTAGGGCGAAGTCGACGCGGCGGACACGGGGTCGACGCGGCGGACGGAGGTCGCGCAAGGGCGAAGTCGACGTGGCGGACACGTGGTCGACGCGACGGACAGAGGTCGCGCTATGGCGGATTCGACGCGGTGGACGGAGGTTGTGCTATGGCGATGCGAGTCCCGAATGCGGAGAGTCCGCGAGGGTGGGGAGTCCCAAGCGTGGAGAGTCCGCGAGTACGGCGTTTAGCCGGAAGGACTAGACACGGCGGCGAGTTGCGGGTAGCGAGCTCAATCGGACCATTGGTCGGACGGAGTCGCGTGGCGACGTTGCTTTGGTGGAGACGTGATGTAGTCAGTAGTATGGCGATTTTGCAGCGGACGAGTCGCCGAATGTGGGGATTCTGCAGCGGGTGAGTCGCTGAGCATGGCGATTTCACGAGGGTGGTGAGTCCCCTGAGCGAGTCCGCCAATTCAGATTGTGTCGCGCACGTATTGCAAAACAGACACATATATAAAGATTAGATGAAATAAAGTAACCGATCAACAAAATAATCACCAGAATGCTTCGTTGGATGTCAAATTAATCCAACATGATGACACGAGCCGATCTCTCATGCATCGCGAGGCTATACTGGCTGATCTCGTACGTATTACATGAGAATAGTGCGTCGCCGGACTTGATCCTCCTGATATTTGCACATGCAAATTGATTATTAGACATGACCGAATATTATAAATAGAATATGCTTAAGTGGTTCCAATCGGATGCATGTATGCATCGCTCCTGTTATTGATTCTCCAATCCAAAATCTGATTTGGAGTCAGCCGTCGTGTGGTTGTCCCTATTGATCATGCATGTCGTGTGGTTGTCCTGGTTGATGGCACATATTCACATGTGAACAGCGGCGCCGCTCCTCGTGCTCGAAGGGACAAATTAGAAAGTGCTTGCACTTACAAATAATTAGTAGGTAGAGTATAAAATAGAATAAGCATATTATGCTTAGTAGTAGAATTGGATCGTTTTAAATGATCTTTGCTCATGCGCATGGTTGCATCTCAAGACATGCATCTTTTTGACGAAAATAAATAGGATTACCTTGGAACTTGCACTGAAATATGACCAATTGTCGTCCGTTGTGGAAACGACCATGCGATCGTACCATATGATAGGCGAACAATACGGCCCTGCCGACTTATCTGGAATTGGGTTGCCGCGTGCTGTTGCAGCCAAAAAATCCACAGATATAGCTTGGACATGATCAGTGCATGCCAATAGTAAGAGATCTGATCTAATAAAATATCAGTTGCTAAAGTAATCGAAGCAAGATGGGATCGGATGGAACTAAAACTCAGCTGCGCCTGGCGGCGGACGGACGAGACGAATCGGCTTCCGACTGAGATAGCAGTTCTTGAACAACACGTGCGATCTGGCTTCCGTCGACGACAAGGGATCCCGTCCGGATCATCACCTCCATGCACCGCTTGCCCCACGGTGGGCGCCAACTATTGTGGAATTGGCCACGGTAGATACTAGAGGGTAGCTTACGTAGAGGAAAGGGCAACGCGACGTAGGAGAATCCGGGAGCGAGATTGGCACACGATGTACCCAGGTTCACGTCCCCTCGGTCGAGGATCGCTACGTCCTGCTAGCAATCCAGTATATGATCATAGATTGGTTTACATGGAGCCGTCGTGGGTAGAGGGAGAGACTAGATCTAATGAGACGTGGGAGATCGATCCCGTGGGGGTGCCCCTGGTGGCTTTATATATGCAGCCAGTTAGGTTTTACAAGTGCTAATGGGCTTTCTATTGGAGTCGCCGTCTTGGACCCCCAGTCGGCATGGCGTCTGGGTCTAGTACGTGCCAGTCGCCGTATTCAGCGAGTCGATCCTCTCTGGGCTTGGCGTCAGTCGGCTCGCTCCAGCTGTCGATTCCGCTTCATGGGCATATCTCGATTGGTATTCCCCCATCAAAAACATGGCCAGATCTGTTGCCATGCAAATTCTCTAACATGGGATCATCATCATCATATAAAGTATGATTATGATATGGCCTTGACCTTGGTCGTTTGGCTTGAAATCCAAGAATGTTCATACTCATTGACAAGTAAGCTTAAAATTTTCTAAATTTCACCGCTTACACTTTTAGACCTAAAAGGCGGGAAAATACATCGAGGTCCATACATTTAGCACAAAGGACCCTAAAATTTAGAAAGGAAAATAGTCGGGTTCGGCTCCTTCTCGAGAGATTAGCTTATCGAGCCATGCTCTTCATACTACTTCATCTTAGATTGTTTTCAAAATATGCCCAAATTTGTCGGCATGATAATTCTTGGATATGGTATCAGCAACATAAAGTATGATGTAGATATGGCCTTGACCTTGGTGGTTGGTCTTGAAATACAAGAATGCTTCTTACACATTGACAACTAAGCTTAAATTCGTTTAAATTTCACCCCAATAATTTTAGGTTAGAACTTTACATGGTCGATCAAAGTACATTTTACACCACGGACCTCAAAAAGTAAAAATTACATCGAGGTCCATATACATTTAGCATAAAATACCCTAAAAGAAAAAATCTGGTTTGGCTCATTCTTGAGAGATCGACTGATCTGAGCCAAACTCTTAATACTACTTCCTCTTTGATTGTTTTCAAAACATGGACAAACCTGTTGCCATGCAAATATTCTAAATGGGATCATCAGCACAAAGTAAGATGTTGATATGGTCTAGAACTTGGTCGTTCGGCTTGAAATCCAAGAATGCTCATACTCATTGAAAAGTAAGCTTAAAATCGTCTAAGTTTCACCACTTACACTTTTAGACCTAACAAAAGGGGGAAATTACATCGAGGTCCATACATTTAGCACAAATGACCCTAAAATTAAGCAATTAAAACAGTCGGATTCAGCTTCTTCTCTAGAGAGTAGCTGACCAAGCCATACTCTTCATACTACTTCATCTTCGATTGTTTTCAAAATATGGCCAAAATTGTCGGCATGCAAATTCTTGGATATGGGATCATCAGCATAAAGTATGATGTAGATATGGCCTTGACCTTGGTCATTTGTCTTGAAATGCAAGAATGGTTCATACTCGTTGACAACTAAGCTTAAATTCGTTTAAATTTCACTACTTACTTTTAGGTTAGAACTTTACATGGTCGATCGGAGTACATTTTACATCAGGGACCTCAAGAAAGCAAATATTACACCGAGGTCCATACATTTAGCATAAAGGACCCTAAAAGGATTTTTTTTATTGGTTCAGATCCTTCTCGAGAGATCAGCTGATCTGAGCCAAACTCTTGATACGACATTCTCTTTGATTGTTTTCGAAACATGGCCAGGTCTGTTGCCATGCGAATTCTATAACATGGGATCATCAGCATCAAGTATGATGTTGATATGGCCTTGACCTTGGTCGTTCGGTTTGAAATCCAAGAATGTTCATACTCGTTGACAACTAAGCTTAAATTCATTTAAATTTCACCATTTACTTTTAGGTTAACATTTTACACGGTCGGTGGGAGTACATTTTGCATCAAGGACATAAAAAAAGGAAAATTATTACATTGATGTCCATACATTTAGCACAAAGGACCCTACAAGGAAAACTTTATAGTTTGGCTCCTTCTCAAGAGATAAGCTGATCTGAGTCAAACTCTTCATACTACTTCTTCTTTGATTGTTTCAAAATATGAATAAACCCGTTGCCATGCAAATTCGCTGATATGGGGTCATCAACATAAAGTATGATGTTGATATGGCCTTGACCTTGGTCCTTCGGCTTGAAATCTAAGAATGTTCAGACTCGTTGACAAGTAAGCTTAAATTCGTTTAAATTTCAACACTTACACTTTTTGGTTATAATTTTAAACGGATGGTGGGAGTACTACATCAAGACTCGAATCCCAACATTGTCAGACGTTGGATCTTCATTTCCATTTTAGCATCGAGAAGATACCATTCATAGTCTTTGTTTTCTTATCTTACCACTATTATATAGTGTGTAGGCAAAAGTATGAAAATTAATTTATGCAAATTCGTTAAAGATATATGTATGTATTTTTTTAATAAATATATGCATGTATTTGATCTATTAATGACCGACAAAATAATTTTATTTTCTAGATGCTAAAAAATTAAACATAGTTGAAAACTGGGGCGTAAGTGTGAGATGTTTTCTTTTCTTTGTTCCTTTGGATCACTTTTGTCCATCAGATGAATATTGAATGGTATATATGGGGGCATGTTGATCCGAGTCCCCCTAGCAGTGGGCACGTGGAGTAGTAGTTGAACAATTTAAGAAAACACTTAAAATCCAAAATATAAACATTAGCAGCAAGTGCAGTTTACAACCAAAATACACCATTCCTTGTGCCAACTACTACTATATTAACTAGAAAACGAGTGGTACTTATCTACAACTAAATTAACTAGTAATCCATCATTACCATCGCATTAGGTTCACTTAGCGAAAGATTAAGATCAATTCATCCTATCGATCCAAACGCAGAAAGACAGCACGAGGCCGCCCTGACGCACACCGAGGAAACGGCGGCGGCCTGGACGAGCTCACCGATGATGAGGCTGAACACGATAGCGTCATCACCATAGAGGATGACCATGGATGGCGAAAAGGAAGGTAACGACATCATTACTATACACTCCATGGGTTGGCTGTACGATAGCCTATGCACTTGTACCTTGTGGACACCGTTGAGGTGCAAAAGGAGATCGACCAGCGAGGCGGTGAATATGCAGCCAACCTCCATGCACCCACACGGGCTGTATAGGAACGTGGCCTTGTGGTCGTCGAGGTCGTGGTAGGCGACCATGGTGAGGCAGCTGTCATGGGGGCATATAACAGTTATCCGCGCTAGCTCGTCTTTGTCCATCGCCGGCTAGATCTTGGTGGAATCCGTCGACGCGCCCAGCGTTGGAGTGGTTCCCTGGAAGCTCGGCTCACCAATGTAGTGCCCGTAGTCTAGAATTTTTATGCAGCATTGAGTTGATAGGTGAAAGTAAATCAGGCACTTATTACCCTATACAGTATTGTACTAGACAAACAGATCCTACCCGCGTGAGTGGTAAGAAGGTCTACGTCTTTTTTCGGAAATGGATAAGGTCTACACCTAGAGAGAGATAGGGAAACCTAGGGCCTGGTGCAAAGTGTACAGTGATGCGGGCGAGAGAATGAGGATTGCATGCATGTCTTCAACACCATCTGCATTTTATTCTATCTGTTTGTCTCTTCTGGATCTTTCTTTCTCGGCATGGCTGACTCGTTTCTCTTCTCCATTTCTTTCTTGTGGTTAAAGCTTGTCCAGATACAGAGTACTAGTAGTAGTATATTTGAACTAGTACTCAAGTAATATAGAGTATATGTATTTTTATACTCGAGTTGTACTACTAGTACTCCAATAGTAATACATATGTCTTCTTTTTACTATACTACTACTCCATTAGGTAGGCATCTGCGGGGGGTGGGTGGCGGGCGGCGGTGGCTATTTCCGGCTTTTTCCTACTCCTAGGGCGGCGGGCAGCGGTGGCAGTAGGGTTCTAGTAGTATAGAGTAGTACTGGAGTACTCCTGCTCACTGATTCATGAAGTAAGACTTTAGTAGTGTACTACAGTCCTATATTGCTCAGATGCAGCTGTCATCATACCATGGTTCCTAGGGAGACACTAGAAATGTTGGAGATATGCCCAAGAGGCAATAATAAAAGTGATTATTATTATATCTTTGTATTTATGATGAATGTTTACATCCCATGCTATAATTGTATTATTAGGAAACACTAATACATGTGTGTTTTGTAAACATGTAAGAGTCCCTAGTAAGCCTCTTGTTGAACTAGCTTGTTGATTAATTGATGATCATGGTTTCCTGATCATGGACATTAGGATGTGATTAATAACAAGGTTATATCATTAGGAGAATGATGTGATGGACACACACCCATAGTAAGCGTAGCATAAGATCAAGTCATTAAGTTCGTATTGCTGTAAGTTTCAAATACATAGTAACCTAATCCTTCGACCATGAGGTTATGTTAATCACCATCACCAGATGGATACTTTGATGACATCAAATGCCGCTTCGTAACTGGGTGGTTATAAAAGTGTCATTGGGTATTCTGAAAGTATGTGTTGAAGCGCATGAACCAAGATTGGGATTTGTCCATCCATATGATGGATAGATATGCTCTCGGCCCTCTCGGTGGAATGTCATCTAGTTAGCTTGCAAGCATGTGACTAGGTCACAAGGGATGACATATCACGGAACGAGTAAAGACTACTTATCAGTAACGAGGTAGAACTAGGTATGGAGATACCGACGATCAAACCTCGGATAAGTATAGTATCGCGAGACAAAGGGAACTGGTTTCGTATGTAAATGGTTCAATCGATCGCAAAGTCATCGTTGAGTATGTGGGAGCCATTATGGATCTCCAGGTCCCGCTGATGGTTATTGATAGGAGATGTGTCTCTATCATGTCTGCATATTCACGAACCGTAGGGTGACACACTTAAGGTTCGAAGTTGTTTTAAGTAGATATGGAATATGCGTTGGAGACCGAATGTTGTTCGGAGTCTCGGATTGGATTCGGCACATCACGAGGAGATCCGGAATGGTCCGGAGAATAAGATTCATATATTGGGGATCATTTTCTGAGTTAGGAAATGTTCCGGAATATTTGTATGAGGGTTCTAGAAGGTTTTGGAATGTTCCGGAAGGTTCTAGAGGATTTCTTGGAGTTTGCTTGAAAACGAAGAAAGGGTTAAAGGAAACCTAGTGGGGCAAGACACGGATTCGTGGGGGAGGAGGACTCCTCCCCCCTTCCCACCGCCGGCCATAGGAGGGGAGTCCTACTAGGACTCCCCCTCCCGAGGCGCGCCTCCCCCCTTAAATAGAAGGGTAGGGGCGCCCCCTCCTACCACTCTCCCACAACTCCAATCTCTGCCGCCTCTCTCCTCCTCCTTTCTTCTGCACAGGCATAGGCGAAGCCCTGCAGAATTCTCTACTCCACCACCACCACCACGCCGTCGTGCTGCTGGGATTCCGTGGAGAAGATCTACTACCTCCGCTGCTCGCTGGAATGAGGAGAGGAAGGTCTGCTTCGACTCCGCACGTGTGACCGACTGCAGAAGCGCTGCCGGAACGCGGCGCCGGAAGGATCGTCCACTTGACAGACTGCGGAAGCGCTGCTGGAACGCGACGCCGGAAGGATCGTCCACACAATCTTGAGATCGGCAAGTGATCGCCTACATAAACCATGAGATCTAATCTCGTTAACGCTTTCGGATCTACGAGGGTTAGTTCCTATCTATCTCGTTGCACATGTCTAATAGATTAGATCTTGGCTTTTATCTAGATTAGATCTGGGTTTTGTTCGTTCTTGCGGTAGAATTTTTTTTTGTTTTACATGCTACGAACCCATCAGTGGTATCAGAGCCGTATCTATGCGTAGATCTGTTGCACGAGTAGAACACAATGTTTTTGTGGACGTTGATGCTTTTGTTGTCGGTGTCTTAGCGTGTACTTTGCATCTTGCGGCATGGTGGGATGAAGCGGCTCGGGCTAACATTACATGTCATCGCACATGAGACTTGCTCCACGCTTAACGTGCAACTTGCTTTGCACAAGTGGCTTTGCGGGTGTCTGTCTCTCCCACCATAGTTAAGATTCAATTTACAATGAGCATCTTGACAACACTTGTATCAATGTTGTGGTTCTTGTTCGTAGGTAAGATCGGTCTTATGCGAAAGCCCCAAACCACGTAAAACATGCAAAGAAAATTAGAGGCGTCTAACTTGTTTTTGCAGGGGTTTTGTGATGTGATATGGCCATCATGTGATTGTGATTGTATTTGATGTATGCAATGATCCTTGTTGTAATATGGCAACCGGCAGGAGCCTAATGGTTGTCTTTAATTCTGTTAAGACCTGCGTGTCTATTCATCTTGTAATAGCTTTATTCCAAGTAGTTGTAATAGTTGCTGGTGATGATGGACAACCATGAAGCGGCGCCACTGACCTTGACGCAATGCTGGTGATGATGGAGATCATGTTCGTACTTTGGAGATGGAGATCAAAGGCGCAAGAAGAAAGGGCCATATCATATCACACTAATTATGAATTGCCTGTGATGTTAATCCTTTATGCATCTTGTATTGCTTAGATCGCGACGGTAGCATTATAAGATTATCCCTCTCACTAAATATCAAGTAATAAAGTGTTCACCGTTGCTAAGACTCGTCATTTCGAAGCATCTCGTGATGATCGGATGTGATAGATTCTACGTGTGCATACAACGGGTGCAAGCCAGATTTGCACATGCGGAAACTAAGGTTATCTTGACGAGCCTAGCAATTTACAGACATGGTCTCGGAACACGGAATACCGAAAGGTAGAGCATGAGTCATATAAATGATATGATGAACATGAAGATTGTTCGCCGATGAAACTACATCTTCTCTCGTGAAGATCGGACTTGGTGTAGTGGACTTGGTTCGTGTAATCACTAAGACAATGTGAGGGATGTTGTTTTGAGTGGGAGTTCACCTAGTTAGTTTAAGAATTAAATTTGAACTCAATTTGTCATAAACTTAGTCTAAACTACTTGCAAATTGTTGTAGATTATGGCGACCCCTCCATCAATTTCAATGTGTTCCTAGAGAAAGAAAAGCTTAAGAACAATGGAAGCAATTTCACGGACTGGTTCCGTGGACTGAAGATCGTCCTCAGGGCTGGTCAGTTGACCTATGTGCTCGAAGCACCGCTAGGTGACCCACCTGCAGATAATGTCACCGATGACGAAAAGAATGTTTTCGCCACTCGGAAAAATCATTACTCCACAGTTTAGTGTGCCATCCTGTACGGTTTAGAATCGGAGCTCCAGAAGCGTTTTGAGCACCACGACCCGTTCGAGATCATTAAGGAGCTCAGGCTAATTTTTGAGACTCGCGCGGCCATGGTGAGCTATGAGGCCTCCGAAAAATTCTTTAACTGTAAGATGGAAGAGGGAAGCTCTGTTAGCGAGCACGTGCTCACCATGTCTGGGTACGCTAAGAAGCTCCAAGAGTTGGGAATATCGATTCCTAATGAATTGGGGATTCACCGTCTCCTTCAATCACTGCCACCAAGTTACAAGAACTTTGTGATGAACTACAACATGCACTGCATGAACAAGACGTTGCCTGAACTGTTGTCCATGCTGAAAACTGCTGAAGTGGAGATAAAGAAGGAGCACCAAGTGTTGATGGTCAATAAGACCACCAATTTCAAGATACGGGGCAAGCCTAAGAACAAGGGAAACTTCAAGAAGGACGGCAAGAAAGCTGCCGCACCTGCTAAGAAGCCCAAGGCTGGTCCTAAGCCTGAAACTGAGTGCTTCTACTGCAAGGGTGCTGGTCACTGGAAGCGTAACTGCCCCAAGTACCTGGCGGATCTGAAGAACGGCAACATCAAGAAGAAAGGTATATTTGATATATGTGTTATAGATGTGTATCTTACTAGTAATCGTAGTAGTGCCTGGGTATTTGATACTGGTTCGGTTGCTCATATTTGTAACTCGAAACTGGAGCTGCGGAATAAACGAAGACTGGCAAGAGACGAGGTGATGATGCGCGTTGGAAATGGCTCCAAGGTTGATGTGATCGCCGTCGGCACGCTCCCTCTACATCTACCTTCGGGATTAGTTTTAAATTTGAATAATTGTTATTTGGTGCCTGCGTTAAGCATGAACATTATATCTGGATCCTGTTTATTGCGAGACGATTACTCTTTTAAGTCTGAGAATAAAGGTTGTTCGATTTATATGAGTAATATCTTTTATGGTAATGCACCTGAGATGAATGGTTTATTCTTACTGAATCTCGATAGTAGTGATACACATGTTCACAACATAGATGCTAAACGAATAAAATTAAATGATAATTCTACATACATGTGGCACTGTCGTCTTGGTCACATTGGAGTGAAGCGTATGAAGAAACTCCATTCTGATGGACTTCTTGAATCACTTGATTTTGAATCACTTGAAAGATGCGAAGCATGTCTAATGGGAATAATGACTAAGACTCCATTCTCTGGTACAATGGAGCGAGCTACAGACTTATTGGAAATAATACATACCGATGTGTGCGGTCCAATGAGTGTAGCATCGCGTGGTGGATATCGTTATGTTCTCACTTTCACGGATGACTTGAGTAGATATGGGTATGTCTACTTTATGAAACATAAGTTCGAAACTTTCGAGAAGTTTAAGGAATTTCAAAGTGAAGTGGAAAATCATCGTAACAAGAAGATTAAATTTCTGTGTTCTGATCACGGAGGTGAATATCTGAGTTATGAGTTTGGCATGCATTTAAATAAATGTGGAATACTTTCGCAGTTGACACCGCCGGGAACACCACAGCGTAATGGTGTGTCCGAACGTCGTAATCGACCTCTCTTAGATATGGTCCGATCTATGATGTCTCTTACAGATTTACCGCTATCGTTTTGGGGCTATGCATTAGAGCCAGCCGCATTCACTTTAAATAGGGCACCATCTAAATCCATTGAAACAACACCATACGAATTGTGGTTTGGTAAGAAACCTAAGTTGTCGTTCCTTAAAATTTGGGGTTGCGAAGCATATGTAAAGAAGTTACAACCTTATAAGATAGAACCCAAAGCGGAGAAATGCATCTTCATAGGATACCCTAAAGAAACAATTGGGTATACCTTCTATCATAGATCCGAAGGCAAAGTTTTCGTTGCAAAGAATGGATCCTTTCTTGAGAAGGAGTTTCTCTCGAAGGAGGTGACTGGAAGGAAAGTAGAACTCGATGAGGTTATTGAACCTTCTCTCGGATTTTGGAGTAGCGCAGCACCGGAAGATGTTTTTATGCCGCCTGCACCAATTGGAGAGGAAGCTAATGATAATGATCATGAAACTTCAAATGAAGTTACTACTGAACCTCGCAGGTCAACGAGGGTTCATACCACTCCTGATTGGTGTGACTCTTCCTTGAACGTCATGTTGGCAGACAACGCCGATGACCCTGCGACATATGAAGAAGCTATGGTGAGCCCAGATTCCGACAAATGGCTAGAAGCCATGAAATCCGAAATGGGATCATGTACGAAAACCAAGTGTGGACTTTGGTGGACTTACCGGATGGCCGTAAGGCTGTCGAGAACAAATGGATTTTCAAGAGAAAAACAGATGCTGATGGTAATGTTACCGTCTATAAAGCTCGACTTGTCGCGAAAGGGTTCCGACAAATTCAAGGAGTTGACTATGATGATACTTTCTCACCAGTAGCGAAGCTAAAGTCTGTGAGGATTTTGTTAGCAATTGCTGCACATTTCGATTATGAGATTTGGCAGATGGATGTCAAAACGGCGTTCCTTAATGGTGACATTGAGGAAGAGTTGTATATGGTACAACCCAAGGGTTTTGTCGATCCTAAAGATGCTGACAAGGTATGCAAACTTCAGTGCTCCATTTATGGACTGAAGCAAGCATCCCAGAGTTGGAATCAACGTTTTGATAAAGTAATCAAAAACTTTGGGTTTATACAAACTTATGGAGAAGCTTGTATTTACAAGAAAGTGAGTGGGAGCTCTGTAGCATTCCTAGTACTATATGTAGATGACATATTGTTGATTGGGAATGATATAGAACTTCTTAGTAGCGTCAAAACCTATTTGAATAATAGTTTTTCAATGAAGGATCTTGGCGAAGCGGCATATATTCTAGGCATCAATATTTATAGAGATAGATCAAGACGCCTAATAGCGCTTTCACAAAGTACATACTTGGACAAAGTTCTAAAGAAATTTAGAATGGAAGATAGAAAGAAAGGGTTTATGCCCATGTTGTCAGGTAAGACCTTGAGTAAAACTCAAAGTCCAGCTACGGCAGAAGATAGAGTGCAAATGAATAATATTCCCTATGCCTCGGCCATAGGTTCTATCATGTATGCCATGCTGTGTACAAGACCGGATATAGCACATGCTGTTAGTTTGACTAGCAGATATCAAAGTGATCCTAGAATGGAGCACTGGACAGCGGTCAAGAATATCCTAAAGTACCTAAATAGGACTAAGGATATGGTTCTTTCTTATGGAGGTGATGAACAGCTTATTGTAAACGGTTACACCGATGCTAGTTGGAACACCGATCCGGAAGACTCGAAGTCAAAATCGGGATACGTATTTATTTTGAATGGTGCTGCAGTGAGCTGGAGGAGTGTGAAGCAAAGCGTTGTGGCGAAATCTTCAACTGAATCGGAATACATAGCTGCTTCGGAGGCTGCACAAGAAGCCATTTGGATGAAGGAATTCATTACTGAACTTGGCGTGGTTCCCAGTGCGTTGGACCCGATGGCCATCTACTGTGACAACATAGGTGCCATAGCTAATGCACAGGAGCCAAGGTCACATTGCAAGCTGAAGCACATCAAGCTACGTTTCCACGCTATTCGCGAGTACGTCCGAGATGGTGACATAAAGATTTGCAAAGTACACACTGATCTAAATGTGGCGGATCCGTTGACTAAACCTCTCCCTAGGGCAAAGCATGACCAACACCAGAACGCCATGGGTGTTCGGTATATTACCATGTAATCTGGATTATTGACTCTAGTGCAAGTGGGAGACTGTTGGAGATATGCCCAAGAGGCATTAATAAAAGTGATTATTATTATATCTTTATGTTTATGATGAATGTTTACATCCCATGCTATAATTGTATTATTAGGAAACACTAATACATGTGTGTTTTGTAAACATGTAAGAGTCCCTAGTAAGCCTCTTGTTGAACTAGCTTGTTGATTAATTGATGATCATGGTTTCCTGATCATGGACATTAGGATGTGATTAATAACAAGGTTATATCATTAGGAGAATGATGTGATGGACACACACCCATAGTAAGCGTAGCATAAGATCAAGTCATTAAGTTCGTATTGCTGTAAGCTTTCAAATACATAGTAACCTAATCCTTCGACCATGAGGTTATGTTAATCACCATCACCGGATGGATACTTTGATGACATCAAACGCCGCTTCGTAACTAGGTGGTTATAAAAGTGTCATTGGGTATTATGAAAGTATGTGTCGAAGCGCATGAACCAAGATTGGGATTTGTCCATCCATATGACGGATAGATATGCTCTGGGCCCTCTCGGTGGAATGTCCTCTAGTTAGCTTGCAAGCATGTGACTAGGTCACAAGGGATGACATATCACGGAACGAGTAAAGACTACTTATCAGTAACGAGGTAGAACTAGGTATGGAGATACCGACGATCAAACCTCGGATAAGTATAGTATCGCGAGACAAAGGGAACTGGTTTCGTATGTAAATGGTTCAATCGATCGCAAAGTCATCGTTGAGTATGTGGGAGCCATTATGGATCTCCAGGTCCCGCTGATGGTTATTGATAGGAGATGTGTCTCTATCATGTCTGCATATTCACGAACCGTAGGGTGACACACTTAAGGTTCGAAGTTGTTTTAAGTAGATATGGAATATGCGTTGGAGACCGAATGTTGTTCGGAGTCTCGGATTGGATTCGGCACATCACGAGGAGATCCGGAATGGTCCGGAGAATAAGATTCATATATTGGGGATCATTTTCTGAGTTAGGAAATGTTCCGGAGTATTTGTATGAGGGTTCTAGAAGGTTTTGGAATGTTCCGGAAGGTTCTAGAGGATTTCTTGGAGTTTGCTTGAAAACCAAGAAAGGGTCAAAGGAAACCTAGTGGGGCAAGACACGGATTCGTGGGGGAGGAGGACTCCTCCCCCCTTCCCACCGCCGGCCATAGGAGGGGAGTCCTACTAGGACTCCCCCTCCCCAGGCGCGCCTCCCCCCCTTAAATAGAAGGGCAGGGGCGCCCCCTCCTAGCAATCTCCCACAACTCCAATCTCTGCCGCCTCTCTCCTCCTCCTTTCTTCTGCACAGGCATAGGCAAAGCCCTGCAGAATTCTCTACTCCACCACCACCACGCCGTCGTGCTGCTGGGATTCCGTGGAGAAGATCTACTACCTCCGCTGCTCGCTGGAACGAGGAGAGGAAGGTCTGCTTCGACTCCGCATGTGTGACCGACTGCGGAAGCGCTGCCGGAACGCGGCGCCGGAAGGATCGTCCACTTGACCGACTACGGAAGCGCTGCTGGAACACGACGACGGAAGGATCGTCCACACGATCTTGAGATCGGCAAGTGATCGACTACATCAACAACAAGATCTAATCTCGTTAACGCTTCCGGATCTACGAGGGTTAGCTCCTATCTATCTCGTTGCACATGTCTAATAGATTAGATCTTGGCTTTTATCTAGATTAGATCTGGGTTTTGTTCGTTCTTGTGGTAGAATTTTTTTTTGTTTTACATGCTACGAACCCATCAAGAAACACAGGTGCTCAAATGCACGTCCTAGGTGGGCCCTGATGCCTAGGGATTGGATAAAGCCTTACTGCCTGACCACACAGCCAAGGCAATTCATTTTGCTAATTTCTACTACTGTTTCTCGGTGATTTTCTTCTCTCTGCTCGCGCTTCATTTCTTGGTATGATGCATAGCTTCATGATTATAAAAAGCATCATAAAAGCCTCAAAATGTAAAATTGTAGAGGGGGAGCATGGAGTGAATGTATCGAGAACGAGTGAGAGTTGTTTGGCAAGATTTAACTTCTTGATAAGAATATGCATGCCTAAAAATTTGACCGTGTTTGAAACAACGAAAGAGACTATGACTGACCGGGTTTTGAAATTTTGGCTGTATTTCGAAATTAACTTCACACCTTGCGATAATCTGCTCAATGGACCCACCAGGTAGTCAATGTATTGAGAATGAGTGAGAGTTGTTTGGAATAATTAAACTTCTTGCTAAGAATATTCATGCCTACAAATTTGACCATGTTTTGAAAAAAATCAAAGAGGCTATGACTCACCGATTTTTGAAAAATGTGGTTGTGTTTCGAAATTAACTTCACACCTTGTGATAATATGTTAAGTGGACCCACCACCAGGCAGTCAATGAATCGAGAACCAGTGAGAGTTGTTTGGCAAGATTCAACTTCTTGCTAAGAATATGCATTCCTCGAAATTTTACCATGTTTTAAAAACAACCAAAGAGACTATGACTCGCCGTGTTTTGAACTTTTGGTTGTGTTTCAAAATTAACTTCTGTTTCGTGGACCCACAACCAGGCAGTTAATGTATCAAAAACTAGTGAGAGTTTGGAAATATTCAACTTCTTGCTAAGAATATGCATGCCTAGAAATTTGACCGTGTTTTGAAAATAATCAAAGAGACTATGACTCACCGTGTTTTGAAATTTTGTCTGTTTTTTGAAATTAACTTCACACCTTGTGATAATCTGTTCAGTGGACCCACCAGGCGGTCAATGTATCGAGAACGAGTAAGAGTTTGGAAAGATTCAACTCCTTGCTAAAAATATGCATTCCTAGAAATTTGACCATGTTTTGAACACAACCAAGGAGGTTATGACTCACCGTGTTTTTAAATTTGGTTGTGTTTTGAAATAAACTTCACACCTTACGATAATATGTTAAGTGGACCGCCCACCAGGCAGTCAATGTATCGAGAATGAGTGAGAGTTGTTTGGCAAGATTCAACTTCTTGCTAAGAAAATGCATTCCTCGAAATTTGACCGTGTGTTGAAAAAAGTAAAAGAGACAATGACTCACCATGTTTTGAAATTTTCGTTGTATTTTGAAATTAACTTCACACCTTCCGATAATCTATTTAGTGGACCCACCACCAGGAAGTTAATGTATCGAGAATGAGTGATAGTTTGGAAATATTGAACTTCTTGCAAAGAATATACCTGCCTCGAAATTTGACCGTGTTTTGAAATTTTGCACGTGTTTCGAAATTAAAGTCATTCCTTGCGAAAATCTGTTCAGTGGAGCCACCACTAGGGAGTCAATGTACCGAGAAGAGTGAGAGTTTGGAAAGATTCAACTTCTTTCTAAGAATATGCATGCCTAAAATTTGACCATGTTTTGAAAAAAACCAACGAGACTATCACTCACCATGTTTTGAAATTTTCGCTGCGTTTCAAAATAAACTTCACACCTTGTGATAATCTATTCATTGGACTCACCACCAGGCAGTTAATGTATCGAGAACGATTGAGAGTTTCGAAAGATTCAACTTCTTGCTAAGAATATATATGCCTAGAAATTTGACTGTGTTTTGAAAATAATCAAAGAGACTATGACTCATCGTGTTGTGAAATTTTGACCGTGTTTTGAAATTAACTTCAGACCTTGCAAAAATCTGTTCAGTGGACCCACCACTAGGCAGTCAATGTATCGAGACGAGTGAGATTTTGGAAAGATTCAACTTCTTGCTAAGAATATGCATGACTAGAAATTTGACCGTGTTTTGAAAACAACCAAAGATACTAGGACTCACAGTGTTTTGAAATTTTGGCTGTGTTTCGAAATTAGCTTCACACCTTGCGATAATCTGTTCAGTGGACCCACCAGGGAGTCAATGTATCAAGAACGAGTGAGAGTTGTTTTGCAAGATTCAACTTCTTGCTAAGAATATGCATGCCTCGAAATTTGACCGTGTTTTCGAAATAAGCAAAGAGACCATGACTCAACATGTTTTGAAATTTTGGCCATGTTTCGAAATTAACTTCACACCTTGCGATATTCTGTTCAGTGGACCCACTAGGCAGTCAATGTATCGAGAACTAGTGAGAGTTGTTTGGCAAGATTCAACTTCTTGCTAAGAATACGCATGCCTCGAAATTTGATCGTGTTTTGGAATCAATCAAAGAGACTACGACTCACCGTGTTTTGGAATTTTGGCTATGTTCAAAATTAACTTCACACATTGCGATAATCTTTTTAGTGGACCCACCACCAGGTAGTCAATGTATCAAGAACGAGTGAGAGTTCGGAAACATTCAACTTCTTCATAAGAATATGCATGCCTAGAAATTTTTACCGTGTTTTGAAAACAATCAAAGAGACTATGACTCACCGTGTGTTTTGAAATTCTGCGCGTGTTTTGAAATTAACTTCACACCTTGCAATAATCTATTCACTGGACCCACCACCAGGCAGTTAATGTATCGAGAACAAGTGAGAGTTTGGAAAGATTTGACTTCTTGCTAAGAATATGCATGCCTAGAAATTTGACCGTGTTTTGAAAATAATCAATGAGACTATGACTCACCGTGTTTTGTAATTTTGACCGTGTTTTGCAATTAACTTCACACCTTGCAAAAATATGTTAAGTGGACCCACCGTCAGGCATCCATTCTATCAAGACGAGTGAGAGTTTATAAAGATTCAATTTCTTGCTAAGAATATGCATGCCTATAAATTTGACTGTGTTTTGAAAACAACCAAAGAGACTATACACACCGTGTTTTGAAATTTTGACCGTGTTTTGAAATTAACTTCATACCTTGCGAAAATCTATTTAGTGGACCCACCACTAGGTAGCCAATGTATCGAGATGAGTGAGAGTTTGGAAAGATTCAACTTCTTGCCAACAATATGCATGCCTAAAAATTTGACCGTGTTTTGAAAACAACCAAAGAGATTATGACTCACCTTTTTTTGAAATTTTGGCTATGTTTCAAAATTAACTTCACACCTCTCGATAATTTATTCACTGGACCCACCAGGCAGTCAATGTATCGAGAACGAGTGAGATTGGTTTGGCAAGATACAACTTCTTGGTAAGAATATGCATGCATCAAAATTTGACCGTGTATTGGAAACAATCAAAGAGACTATGACTCACCATGTTTTGAAATTTTGGCTTTGTTTCGAAATTACCTTCACACCATGTGATAATCAGTTTAGTGGACCCACCAGGCCCTGAATGTATCGATAACGAGTGTAAGTTGTTTGGCAAGATTCAACTTCTTGCTAAGAATATGCATGCCTCGAAATTTGACCGTGTTTTGGAAATAACCAAAGAGACTATGTCTCACCATGTTTTGAAATTTTGTCCATGTTTCGAAATTAAATTCACACCTTGCGATAATCTGCTCAGTGGACCCACTAGGCAGTCAATGTATCGAGAACTAGTGAGAGTTCTTTGGCAAGATTCAACTTCTTGCTAAGAATATGCATGCGTCGAAATTTGATTGTGTTTTGGAATCGATCAAAGAGACTATGACTCAGCGTGTTTTGAAATTTTGGCTATGTTTCGAAATTTACTTCACACATTGCGATAATCTTTTCAGTGGACCCACCACCAGGTAGTCAATATATCAAGAACGAGTTAGAGTTCAGGAAGATTCAACTTCTTCCTAAGAATATGCATGTCTTGAAATTTTTACCGTGTTTTGAAAACAATCAAGGAGACTATGACTCACCGTGTTTTCAAATTTTGCCCGTGTTTTGAAAATAACCAAAGAGACTATGACTCACCGTGTTTTCAAATTTTGGTCGTGTTTAGAAATTAACTTTACTCATTGCGAAAATTTGTTCAGTGGACCCTCCACCAGGCAGGCAATGTATCGAGATGGGTGAGAGTTTGGAAAGATTCAACTTCTTGCTAAGAATATGCATGCCTAGAAATTTGACCGTATTTTGAAAACAACCAAAGAGACTATAACTCACCGTATTTTGAAATTTTGGCTGCGTTTCGAAATTAACTTCACACCTTGTGATAATCTAATCACTAGACCCACCACCAGGCAGTTAATGTATCGAGAATGACTGAGAGTTTGGAAAGATTCAACTTCTTGCTAAGAATATGCATGCCTAGAAATTTGACCGTGTTTTCAAAATAATCAAAGAGACTATGACTCACCGTGCTGTGAAATTTTGACCGTGTTTTGAAATTAACTTCACACCTTTCAAAAATCTGTTCAATGGACCCACCACCAGGGAGTCAATGTATTGAGACGAGAGAGAGTTTGGAAAGATACAACTTCTTGCTAAGAATATGCATGACTAGAAATTTGACCGTGTTTTGAAAACAACCAAAGAGACTATGACTCACTGTGTTTTGAAACTTTGGCTTTGTTTTGAAATTAACTTCACACCTTGCGATAATCTGTCCAGTTGACCTACCAGGAACTCAATGTATTGATAACGAGTGAGAGTTGTTTGGAAAGATTCAACTTCTTGCTAAGAATATGCATGCCTAGAAATTTGACCGTGTTTTGAAAACAACCAAAGAGACTATGACTCACCATGTTTTGAAATTTTGGCTGTGTTTCGAAATTAACTTCACACCTTGCGATAATCTATTTAGTGGACCCACTAGGCAGTCAATGTATCGAGAACTAGTGAGAGTTGTTTGGCAAGATTCAACATCTTGCTAATAATATGCATGCCTCGAAATTTGATCGTGATTTGGAATCAATCAAAGAGACTATGACTCACCATGTTTTGAAATTTTGGCTATGTTTTGAAATTAACTTCACACATTGCGTTTATCTTTTCAGTGGACCCACCACCAGGTAGTCAATGTATCAAGAACGAGTGAGAGTTCACAAAGATTCAACTTCTTGCTAAGAATATGCATGCCTAGAAATTTTTACCGTGTTTTGAAAACAATCAAAGAGACTATGATTCACCGTGTTTGGAAATTTTGCACGTGTTTCGAAATTAACTTCACACCTAGCGAAAATCTATTTAGTGGACCCACTACTAGGAAGTCAATGTAACAAGAAGAGTGATAGTTTGGAAAGATTCAACTTCTTGCTAAGAATATGCATGCCTAGAAATTTGACCATATTTTCTAAACAACCAAAGAGACTATGAATCACCGTGTTTTGAAATTTTGGTTGTGTTTAACTTCACACTTTGCGGTAATCTGTTCAGTGGACCCACCAGGCAGTCTATGTATCAAGAACCAGTGAGAGTTGTTTAGCAAGGTTCAACTTCTTGCCAAGAATATGGATGCCTCGAAATTTGACCG
The DNA here is from genome assembly GCA_910589775.1 of Avena eriantha. Classification (NCBI taxonomy): domain Eukaryota; kingdom Viridiplantae; phylum Streptophyta; class Magnoliopsida; order Poales; family Poaceae; genus Avena; species Avena eriantha. The sequence continues at coordinate 162,823,048 of OU342740.1, read as the reverse complement.
TGTTTTGGAAACAATCAAAGAGACTATGACTCACCATGTTTTGAAACTTTGGCTATGTTTCGAAATTAACTTCACACCATGCGATATTATATTTAGTGGACCCACCAGGCAGTCAATATATCGAGAACGAGTGAGAGTTGTTTGGCAAGATTCAACTTCTTGCTAAGAATATGCATACCTCGAAATTTGACCGTGTTTTGGAAACAATCAAAGACACTATGACTCATCGTGTTTTGAAATTTTGGTTGTGTTTCGTAATTAACTTCACAACTTGCGATAATCTGTTCAGTGGATCCACCACCAGGAAATCAATGTATCGAGAACGAGTGAGAGTTTGGAAAGACTTAACTTCTTACTAAGAATATGCATGCCTAGAAATTTGACCATGTTTTGAAAACAAACAACAAGACTATCACTCACCATGTTTTGAAATTTTGGCTGCGTTTCGAAATAAACTTCACACCTTGTGATAATCTATTCACTAGACCCACCTCTAGCCAGTAAATGTATCGAGAACGAGTGAGTGTTTGGAAAGATTCAACTTCTTGCTAAGAATATGCATGCCTAGAAATTTTACCGTGTTTTGAAAATAACTAAAGAGACTATGACTCCTCATATTTTGAAATTTTGATCATGTTTAGAAATTGACTTTACTCATTGCGAAAATTTGTTCAGTGGACCCTCCACCAGGAAGGCAATCTATCGAGATGGGTGAGAGTTTGGAAAGATTCAACTTCTTGCGAAGAATATGCATGCCTAGAAATTTGACCGTATTTTGAAAACAACCAAAGAAACTATAACTCACCGTATTTTGAAATTTTGGCTGGGTTTCGAAATTAACTTCACACCTTGTGATAATCTAACCACTGGACCCACCACCAGGAAGTTAATGTATCGAGAATGAGTGAGAGTTTGGAAAGATTCGACTTCTTGCTAAGAATATGCATGCCTAGAAATTTGACCGTTTTTTCAAAATAATCAAAGAGACTATGACTCACCGTGCTGCGAAATTTTAACCGTGTTTAGAAATTAACTTCACACCTTGCAAAAATCTGTTCAATGGACCCACCACCAGGCAGTCCATGTATTGAGACGAGAGAGAGTTTGGAAAGATTCAACTCCTTGCTAAGAATATGCGTGACTAGAAATTTGACCGTGTTTTGAAAACAACCAAAGAGACTATGACTCACTGTGTTTTGAAACATTGGATTTTTTTTGAAATTAACTTCACACCTTGCGATAATCTGTTCAGTGGACCTACCAGGCACTCAATGTATCGATAACGAGTGAGAGTTGTTTGGGAAGATTCAACTTCTTGATAAGAATATGCATGCCGAGAAATTTGACCGTGTTTTGAAAACAACCAAAGAGACTATGACTCACTGTGTTTTGAAACTTTGGCTTTGTTTTGATATTAACTTCACACCTTGCGATAATCTATCCAGTTGACCTACCAGGCACTCAATGTATCGATAACGAGTGAGAGTTGTTTGGGAAGATTCAACTTCTTGCTAAGAATATGCATGCCTAGAAATTTGACCGTGTTTTGAAAACAACCAAAGAGACTATGACTCACCATGTTTTGAAATTTTGGCTGTGTTTCGAAATTAACTTCACACCTTGCGATAATCTATTTAGTGGACCCACTAGGCAGTCAATGTATCGAGAACTAGTGAGAGTTGTTTGGCAAGATTCAACATCTTGCTAAGAATATGCATGCCTCGAAATTTGATCGTGATTTGGAATCAATCAAAGAGACTATGACTCACCATGTTTTGAAATTTTGGCTATGTTTTGAAATTAACTTCACACGTTGCGTTAATATTTTCAGTGGACCCACCACCAGGTAGTCAATGTATCAAGAACGAGTGAGAGTTCACAAAGATTCAACTTCTTGCTAAGAATATGCATGCCTAGAAATTTTTACCGTGTTTTGAAAACAATCAAAAAGACTATGATTCACCGTGTTTGGAAATTTTGCACGTGTTTCGAAATTAACTTCACACCTAGCGAAAATCTATTTAGTGGACCCACTACTAGGAAGTCAATGTAACGAGAAGAGTGATAGTTTGGAAAGATTCAACTTCTTGCTAAGAATATGCATGCCTAGAAATTTGACCATATTTTCTAAACAACCAAAGAGACATTGAATCACCGTGTTTTGAAATTTTGGTTGTGTTTAACTTCACACTTTGCGATAATCTGTCCAGTGGACCCACCAGGCAGTCTATGTATAAAGAAAGAGTGAGAGTTGTTTAGCAAGGTTCAACTTCTTGCCAAGAATATGCATGCCTCAAAATTTGACCGTGTTTTGGAAACAATCAAAGAGACTATGACTCACCATGTTTTGAAACTTTGGCTATGTTTCAAAATTAACTTCACACCATGCGATATTATATTTAGTGGACCCACCAGGCAGTCAATATATCGAGAACGAGTGAGAGTTGTTTGGCAAGATTCAACTTCTTGCTAAGAATATGCATACCTCGAAATTTGACCGTGTTTTGGAAACAATCAAAGACACTATGACTCATCGTGTTTTGAAATTTTGGTTGTGTTTCGTAATTAACTTCACAACTTGCGATAATCTGTTCAGTGGATCCACCACCAGGAAATCAATGTATCGAGAACGAGTGAGAGTTTGGAAAGACTTAACTTCTTACTAAGAATATGCATGCCTAGAAATTTGACCATGTTTTGAAAACAAACAACAAGACTATCACTCACCATGTTTTGAAATTTTGGCTGCGTTTCGAAATAAACTTCACACCTTGTGATAATCTATTCACTAGACCCACCTCTAGCCAGTAAATGTATCGAGAACGAGTGAGTGTTTGGAAAGATTCAACTTCTTGCTAAGAATATGCATGCCTAGAAATTTTACCGTGTTTTGAAAATAACTAAAGAGACTATGACTCCTCATATTTTGAAATTTTGATCATGTTTAGAAATTAACTTTACTCATTGCTAAAATTTGTTCAGTGGACCCTCCACCAGGAAGGCAATGTATCGAGATGGGTGAGAGTTTGGAAAGATTCAACTTCTTGCGAAGAATATGCATGCCTAGAAATTTGACCGTATTTTGAAAACAACCAAAGAAACTATAACTCACCGTATTTTGAAATTTTGGCTGCGTTTCGAAATTAACTTCACACCTTGTGATAATCTAACCACTGGACCCACCACCAGGAAGTTAATGTATCGAGAATGAGTGAGAGTTTGGAAAGATTCGACTTCTTGCTAAGAATATGCATGCCTAGAAATTTGACCGTGTTTTCAAAATAATCAAAGAGACTATGACTCACCGTGCTGTGAAATTTTAACCGTGTTTAGAAATTAACTTCACACCTTGCAAAAATTTGTTCAATGGACCCACCACCAGGCAGTCCATGTATTGAGACGAGAGAGAGTTTGGAAAGATTCAACTCCTTGCTAAGAATATGCGTGACTAGAAATTTGACCGTGTTTTGAAAACAACCAAAGAGACTATGACTCACTGTGTTTTGAAACATTGGATTTTTTTTGAAATTAACTTCACACCTTGCGATAATCTGTTCAGTGGACCTACCAGGCACTCAATGTATCGATAACGAGTGAGAGTTGTTTGGGAAGATTCAACTTCTTGATAAGAATATGCATGCCTAGAAATTTGACCGTGTTTTGAAAACAACCAAAGAGACTATGACTCACTGTGTTTTGAAACTTTGGCTTTGTTTTGATATTAACTTCACACCTTGCGATAATCTGTCCAGTTGACCTACCAGGCACTCAATGTATCGATAACGAGTGAGAGTTGTTTGGGAAGATTCAACTTCTTGCTAAGAATATGCATGCCTAGAAATTTGACCGTGTTTTGAAAACAACCAAAGAGACTATGACTCACCATGTTTTGAAATTTTGGCTGTGTTTCGAAATTAACTTCACACCTTGCGATAATCTATTTAGTGGACCCACTAGGCAGTCAATGTATCGAGAACTAGTGAGAGTTGTTTGGCAAGATTCAACATCTTGCTAAGAATATGCATGCCTCGAAATTTGATCGTGATTTGGAATCAATCAAAGAGACTATGACTCACCATGTTTTGAAATTTTGGCTATGTTTTGAAATTAACTTCACACGTTGCGTTAATATTTTCAGTGGACCCACCACCAGGTAGTCAATGTATCAAGAACGAGTGAGAGTTCACAAAGATTCAACTTCTTGCTAAGAATATGCATGCCTAGAAATTTTTACCGTGTTTTGAAAACAATCAAAAAGACTATGATTCACCGTGTTTGGAAATTTTGCACGTGTTTCGAAATTAACTTCACACCTAGCGAAAATCTATTTAGTGGACCCACTACTAGGAAGTCAATGTAACGAGAAGAGTGATAGTTTGGAAAGATTCAACTTCTTGCTAAGAATATGCATGCCTAGAAATTTGACCATATTTTCTAAACAACCAAAGAGACATTGAATCACCGTGTTTTGAAATTTTGGTTGTGTTTAACTTCACACTTTGCGATAATCTGTTCAGTGGACCCACCAGGCAGTCTATGTATCAAGAAAGAGTGAGAGTTGTTTAGCAAGGTTCAACTTCTTGCCAAGAATATGCATGCCTCGAAATTTGACCGTGTTTTGGAAACAATCAAAGAGACTATGACTCACCATGTTTTGAAACTTTGGCTATGTTTCAAAATTAACTTCACGCCATGCGATATTATATTTAGTGGACCCACCAGGCAGTCAATATATCGAGAACGAGTGAGAGTTGTTTGGCAAGATTCAACTTCTTGCTAAGAATATGTATACCTCGAAATTTGACCGTGTTTTGGAAACAATCAAAGACACTATGACTCATCGTGTTTTGAAATTTTGGTTGTGTTTCGTAATTAACTTCACAACTTGCGATAATCTGTTCAGTGGATCCACCACCAGGCAATCAATGTATCGAGAACGAGTGAGAGTTTGGAAAGACTTAACTTCTTGCTAAGAATATGCATGCCTAGAAATTTGACCATGTTTTGAAAACAACCAACAAGACTATCACTCACCATGTTTTGAAATTTTGGCTGCGTTTCGAAATAAACTTCACACCTTGTGATAATCTATTCACTAGACCCACCTCTAGCCAGTAAATGTATCGAGAACGAGTGAGTGTTTGGAAAGATTCAACTTCTTGCTAAGAATATGCATGCCTAGAAATTTTACCGTGTTTTGAAAATAACCAAAGAGACTATGACTCCTCGTATTTTGAAATTTTGATCGTGTTTAGAAATTAACTTCACTCGTTGCGAAAAATTGTTCAGTGGACCCTCCACCAGGCAGGCAATGTATCGAGATGGGTGAGAGTTTGGGAAGATTCAACTTCTTGCTAAGAATATGCATGCCTAGAAATTTGACCGTATTTTGAAAACAAATCTAGAAATCACAACAGATTCATAAACAACCTCACAAATTTCAAATTATAAAAAGCAACACAAAGAGCCTCAAAATTTTCAAAATATCATAGGGTCATATATTTATAAACATACTCACAAATATCAACTTATACAGAGGGTCAAAAAATCCTCACAAAATTCAAAATATAAAAGGGATCCTGTATTTGTAAATATATCATAAATCTTAGCTTATAAAAAGGATTACAAATTGACTCTCGGATTTAAAATTATAAAAAAACCTCATAAAAGCGTCACAAATTTCAAATTACAAAGGGAACGATTCCCAAAAAGCCTCACTAATTTCAAATTACAAAAAAGGGAGATATCATGGAGATATCAAGCTCGTTAGATCATAGAGGATCCTAAAGTGGGTGGCCATGATCCGTGTGAGGTAGGTCTCGACCAATCAGGGCCCGACCCTTCAACACATAGAAGAACACCTTGTGCACCCAAAAAGGTGTTTCGTGAATCTTTTTTGGAAATTTTGATGAAATTACATATTGTGGAGCTACCAATGTTTAAAAAACATGAGCAAAACTATGTGACACCTATAGTGCAAATGGAGGACATTTCTAGTGAAAATCGGCATGAACTCAGTAAATGGAAGAGAGAGGAAAGAGGGAAAATCAATTTACTATTTCTTGTGGGGAACCCACAAGCTTGAGGTGCACCTTAATCCGATGTAATAGTAGGTGCCTCGCTGGTGAGCATCGATAGGACCTTCTTTCTTTTAGTATTAATTACCTGAATTCATGTGAGTAATTAACGTGGGTTTCTCTGTATTGGCACCCTTATTTCCTCGAACGCATGAAGAAATGAAGGGGAGGAAGTAATTTCACCTTCCTCGTTAATACAAAAGGTTTTATTAGGTCGCAGTGGAAGATGAAATGGCAAATGGAGTACTTATGCTAGTACTAGATCACAAACACCGTTCCAATTTGCACTTGATAATAATACTCAATCTTTGAACATTATTACAGAAAGGAAGTAGAGGTGAAATTAAACAAAATTAATCCTAAGACTTCTTCGTCTTCTTGGACCTAGATCCTTCCACTATCACCTTCCTGTTGGCGTCGTCGTTCGCTTCCTGTGGCATCCCCTAGCTCTCGCCATCTTCTTCTTCTTCAAGCCTCCCGTGTGCTTCTCCTTCCTCTTCTCGTTGCCGATGAAGGAGGGATCGAGTGCAATCTTCTTGGAGACTAAGTCGAGAAATGGCCATAAATCTTCCGACCCCTCATCCTCCTCCTCCCTCTTCTTCTTAACAATGGAAGATGGATCCAGTGAACTATTTTGGAAGACGAAGTCTCCTTCATAGATGAAATACCAACGATCATCCTTCCCCTCCTCCTCCTCTTTGCTCTATGCCGGCGGTGTCCCCTCGATCAGATGATGGTAAGCAGGGTCCTCGTTGGAAAAATTACCTTCCTATGTGTTGGAATAATATGTCCCTTCAACGGACTCCCCGCTATCATTATGGTAGGGAATGATATCCCCGTTCGCTTGTGCGTTGCACTCGTTAATGGAGGTGCACTGATTGGAGCAGCTGCGCGGCGTTTTTGTGTGTGTGGTGGCTTGGCTGGCCTAGAGGGACAGGGAGAGATAGAGAGAGTTCTTCGCTGTGTGTGTCGTGCCTGGATGGGAGAGGTGGTCGTTGTTGATGGCTGCTTAAAAAGGCTTGCTCGGGACATCCAAGAGTTGCCACGTGCCATAGGAGTAGCCTGGTAGTTTCCTTCCATCTCTTTTTACAAAAGTTCCCTTCCATCGCTGAAACAAGATCGAACGGTTGGTACTCCTTCGCCCCAAGAGCACCAGCAGCAAGGATATTGTAAGTACCACAACATGTTGGGGACGTTTTTGCACATAAAAACAACCATAGACCTTTTCTGCACAAAATACAGACATTTTTTGTAACCTTTGCACATAATACATAACCAATCATTGAATGTTTCTTAGTTTTTTTGGGAAACGTTCATAGTTAATCATATAATATAGTACTAAAATATAATTTTTATATAAATTAATAATAGGTAAAGCTCAAAAAATAATTATAATTTTGAGCCACATCCATAAAGTATCTGGTGTATTTTTATTTCTTGTAAGTTGTATCATTTAGAAATCAACCTATTAGTAGGTACATAATTCACCACATGCTCTAGAGAAATGATATATAGATTCTATAATGATGGAAAGCGTGTTTTGAGGTTTATGCATAGCTATCATTGTCCTAAAGACTATATCAATACAATCTTCTAAATGTTAGAGTGGAAGGAAAATCCATAGGTTAGCAATGTTGAGATTTCCAATCTTCATCCAATGGTTAAAGTTCAAAGTTATTCGTACACTATATACTGGGTATGCTAAGATAATTAAATGTATAACATGTCATTAGAATCTTTGTGGTTTTTTCACAGCGTTCATTATGCTAAGGATAATCAATAGAATCTTCTACATGCTAGAATGGAAAAAAAGATCCAAGAGTTAACATTGTTGGAATTTGCCAATACTGATTCAATTTTCATTGTTCAAAGTTACTTGTAAATTATAGAGTGGCAAGATTTGCAAGAAGTCACACGCTACTTCCTACTAGTAAAAGGCACGTGCCACACTCGTATATACTGTATGAAATGTGATTTAATGAACATTAAGTTGTTATTAACCAATAGTCTTGTTAGAGAAAAAAGGCATACATTAAGTATATTAATAATAACTATCTACACATATTGGGAACTATCTACTGTGCTATGAACTTTTTATGCGGGGGGGGGGGGGGGGGGTGACATGATTGTTCTAGAATATGGTGGAGTTTGCTCTAGGTACTACTCCTTCAACTCGAATCCAGCTGCTCTGAACCATTGGGTATAATAGCCCAATAGTCAGGATTGGTGCTATGAATCCAATTCAAAACTGCTTGATTATAGTAGTAGGGATAATTCGAAAAAATTGCGATGATGCTATCTGTGCATGACCGAACAACTTTCGGATATAATCTCAAGGAAAAACAAGGCTGCATGTATCAATGAGCATGAATGTACAATAAGAGTTTTGAGGACATATTACTTGTGGGGCCTAGCAACCCCACATTTATTCTTGTTTTTTAATGAGCTTACCTCATGGGTGGCTTTGATGTCGTTGCTTAGGCGCACTATATTATTCACGTTAGCAGAATAGTGGGTTCCCAAAATTTTCTTTTAAACATAAGGTTGAACACTCCCAGCCCTAGTGATTCAAAATTTATCGATAAAGGGGATTTATTTATTCGGTGGCCAAGTGGTTGACTCCACATGTCATTGTCATGTACTCCCTCCATTCAGAAATATAAGATATTTTAGCTTTGTGAATTGAATGTATCAAGACATCATTTAGTGTATAGGTTCTTAGAGGTTTGGAGTAAACCTTTACACTAAAAGGCATCTAGATATATTTATTTCACAAAGCTAAAACGCCTTATATTTTGGAACAGAAAGAGTAAACATGACTTTTGCTAGGAAGGGCAAACACTAATGAATGCTTATAGGAAGGCTCCGAAATTGGAAATTATGTTCCATTGATAAACCTTCATGCTCCTCTTCCTAGAGTTAGACTTTAGCAATTCAATACAAAAGGATGTTGGACATGCTCCAAAACCCAATAATTTTTCTTTTTAAACAAGAACAATAGTGATTAGCTCGAATAATTAATTATGGTATATGTATGTTGTACTATTGTACTTCATAGAATATGCTATGTGTGCATGACCGAATAACTTTCGAAAAACCTGAAGGAAAACGTGGTCGCATTAATGAATGAGCGCGAAGTAAGGATGGCAATGGGTAGGGTATGAGTAGGGTAGAGCAATATCATACCCACTCCCATTTAAGCAATGTGTAGAAAATTCTACCCATACCCATACTCGTGGGTATAAAACTTTACCCATGCCTATACCCATGAAAAATATCGAAGTTTAGAAGTCACAGTATCATACTCTTCCCTAGGTTGCTTGGCCCCATAGGTTGTAACTCTACAGTGTTTTACTACTATGTCAGTTTAAATGGGCAGGGTATGGGTCTATCTACTCGTGCCCGTACCCATGAATTAACGGGTTAGGGCATGGGTATTACCCATGGTATAAAATTGTGCCCATACCCTACCAACAAGGGTACAGTACATGTGGGGACTTGTCGGTAAAAGTGCCATCCTTAGCGCGATGGGACAATAAGAGTTGTGAGAACAAAGTACTTGTGGGGCCTAGCAACTTTCCTTTTTCCGATGAAAACACCGTCGCTGCTTACCTTATGAGTGGTTTGATGTCGTCCCTTAGGCGCTAGATTATTCATGTTAGCGAAATAGTGGGTTCCCATATTTTTGTTTAGAATAGAAGTATGAATACTCCCAACCATAGTGATTGAAAAGTTATCGATAAAGGGCACTTTATTATTACACTCGATTCCCCATACTACCAGCCTACCATTCTGCTATTATTAGTTGTACTATGGATAAACAAATTCACTCAAGTTGGTTGGGGCTTTAATCATAATTTTTGGGCTCACTACCTGTCTTGGTGACAACATCTTCATACACATAATCATCGATGAATAAATATAATACGGAAATATATCAACGCAATAGTATTTTAGTGCCTACCAAGGGTAATACTTCAGTTTTCTCTCTTCTCAGTTTCTTCAAAAAGGGGTCTTACCTCTCTCTCAATTATTTTAAAAAACATAGTTTTGGAGAATACTTTAGTTTAAACCCCTATTATTTGTTGGAGAAAAACACTAAAAGGTATTCAATAGTTAGGTTTATTCAGAAATCAAATTGTTTTCTAAATGATTCAAAAATACTTTGATGCCAAACTCGGCCTTAATATCTGAACCGAGCCAATATAGGCCATGGATGATCAATATTTAGATGCCAAATGGCCAAATGGGCCCTTAATTTCTGAACTGGGGTAGTATGGGCCATGGATGATCACCGATGTGCATGTCGGCCTTTGATTCCAGGGAGTACGGCTTCCCAATTTACTACTACTTGGACTCTACATAAATCTGAATTTAGTCGAGCAGGAAAATCGCCCGCTATCCAATGTTTCAAACATCTTGGAATCCCCCTTCTACCCCTAGTGAAGTCGGTTTGTTGGGGCTTCAACCGTAATTTCCTGTTCAGTACCTCTATAGCCCCGCCCCTACCACTGACCCCCCACGCCCACACCCACACACAATCCTCGCCCCTAGCTGCGCAAGCCCTGCGGAAAACCCTAGATCTACCTTCAGCACATTAGATCTGATTCACCATTGTCATCATGCATTGCACCAGATCTACTTCACCGACCCACTCTACTGGCGCTCCGAACAAATTCCCACCGCCAGGAATCTGCTTCTTTGTCGCTGTCGTCCAGCGCTCGGAGGAACCCCTTTTCTGCTTCACCTTCGCCCACAAGCACCGCAACCGCGGCACCCTCAACAACCTCAATGTCACCACCTAGGATTTATAGGATCCCTAAACGCCGTCGCGACCAAGGTAACCATATCTCCTTGGAGTTTGGTAACATAAATATGTAGCAGCTAACTGTATTTTGTATTGGTGCTACTTTTGTAGTAACTTACAAGTACTATACTTGTTACCTATATCTTCCTAAATAATTTTTGTGTAGTCAGGTTTAATCGTAATGCATTCAACTGCAATTTTGTATGTCATGGAGAAATATGAGTTACCCAACGGTTAACACATTTGTTTCCATTATCTACTTTAGTAAGTGCCCATATGTGATGCGGTTATAATTTCTCTCTAGCTTGGCATAGGCTATGGCACTAATTTTTATTTCTTGCTTGATGCTTTTGTCCTATCTATGCAGTACACGTTTACATCGTTATACTGCTTCCACTAAGATGTTTGTCTCATTTTCTTCTGCTTACCCCACTATTCCTAACCGTTTGCTATTGTTACGCAATGAACAGGTGTAGTTTACACTTGAAATCGTAGAATGAATGGCCCCTATAGTATCGTAAGTATCTATTGCTTTTGTATCACTTCATGCTAATATCTATGAGACTGGAACCTTTTTGTGTTTACTATTCACTGCACCATTATGCAGATGGCCAACACTGAATTCTGGACACCACCAGTCCAATTACTTGATGCAGTGGGCATCATCGACGAACATACTTGTAACCAGATCAGCAACCCTGAGACTCGACACAGAGCTACTGTAAGGATTCCCCCCTTTTATAAGGTTTAAGTCCCCTGGTGTCATGCCATTGACTCTAGTAGAGTTGTTATTTTTGTCGGAGGCACTAGGGTGATTATAACAAGGCCAGAAATGCAACAGAATCCAATATAACAGAAACAGAAGGATCATAAGCAACCGCGCACTTCAAATCTCACTCTGGTATCTACACGTGTATGGCTATTTTAATACGAGGCACATGATAGTACACTTTGTCTTTGGGTAGACAATCAAAAAATTTAAACATTCTAATTGTTCGATAAATTTTTTGACCATTTCTCTAAAATGATTTGGCTAGTATATTAGAGGCACACGTCTACATGAGGTCCTTGTGTTGAGTGCTTACATTGCTATAACAGACCAAATAATCTTTTGAAAATCTTTGAGAATGAACATGTGAAAGTGCATGTGTGCCCCCCATGTGTGGTTTTGGTAATTAATGACAATCTTTATGGACTTATTTTTGCATTGAGTTTTACTTGTAGGATTTGTCCATAGGCAATGCTTGAACCATATGTTGGCTTCAAGGTTGGGAGAAGAAGAAACTAGAGAAGATCAAGTGTTGACCAAGGTTTTCAATGAGTGTTTCGGAGATTGGTCAAGTAAGAGTTGGGCCTATAGCAAGTGTGTCTTGAAGAATAAAGTTGGAGTGATATATCTTATGTACCTTCAAGACACCAACATAATGAACAAAGAAGAAATGATGTTCAAGTTCAAGGTGAGTCTTCTCGAAGAGATCATTTTCTTGTAGCTTGCCATCCTATGGTGATCATGGATATGGGAAGATGATATGACCAAAAGAGAATATCTGCCATAGTGGAGTATGGGGAGAAATTTGCAAGTCTTCCCCAAGCTAGCGCAACCAATCAAGAAAGGTGTTCCATCTTGAGATGGAGAAGATCGTCATCATCAAGCTCAAATGGAATATGCGCAAGGCAAAGGTATGGTCTTGATATGGTTTCCCTCTTACCGGTCTCGTGGTGCTAGTTGGAGAGACCGGTTTGTAGGATAGATAACCGTTCTATTAAGAGGGGCTCTCGAATGAATAACTTGATCATATCCTTTGGAGACAGAGCTCAAACCTTTGCATTCTTGGCATCATCTTTCTTGGTTGTTATTTGCATCTTATTCATGTGAGGTTCTAGAGCTTGTAGTGATATTCATAACAAGCTCTAGTTCATCAAAAACGGATTTCCCCTTATACCTTATTGCGTTTTTTATCTTGGAGGTTTTTTCTGGTTTCTCACCAAGAGAGGTATCTCACATCATAATACATGAAATGTTCTCTCTTTGTGGTATCCAATATTTCACCTTTTTGTTGGGTAGCTCTTGTCACCCCCTTTCCAAAAAAATTGGTTTCGGGTCAATCGGAGTACGGATGCAAATGTTATGATCATTACAGTTTTGTCTCTGGCAGGTTTTTCAGACCGGAGTCTCCGGTGTGCAGACACTGGAGTCTTCAGTGTCCTCCGGAGTTTCCCCACAAGTCTCCGAAGTGGATCAAAGTTGAAGACCTGGGTCAGCCAGATTGGTGGTCTGGAGCAAGGTCCGGAGACTGACCGGAGTCTCCGGTCCAAGCCCCTGACTAGAGTCTCCGGTGTGGTTGGACAGGAGTCTCCGGTCCACTTGGCCCATAGAAGGGCTGGGTCATTCTGTTTGGTGGTCTGGAGGCTGGTCCGGAGATGGGCCGGAATCTTCGGTGCAAACTGGAGTCTCCGGTTTGCAGGCCAGAGTCTCCGGTCTGACTATTCTCCAACGGTTAGAAAACGGTAAGAAATCAGTGGGCCTATAAATAGGGGACCTCTTCTTCAACCTCAAGTTGCTCGTTCCAGAAACTGAAGAACACCATTTTAGAGCCACCAAAAGTCCAAGATCTCTTCATCCAAGCACCCAAACTCACTGATCATTGGGGAATCAGAGGAGGAGGCCTTGATCTACAGCTTCACCAAGAGAGATCCTCATTTCCCCCTCTTTCACTTGAGGGCCCCTTGCTCTAGGGTTTCATTGGAAACCCTAAGCCTTGTTTTGGTTTGAATTGATTCTTAGAAGCTTGTCTTTGATTGTTTGACAGCTTGTTTGTATTCGGGAGCCTCCAATTAAGTTGTGGATGTGTGCCTCGAACTTGTTGTAAAGGTGCCGGCTACCACCACGATGGTTGCCGATAGTGGAAGGGTGGATCGATCCCATTGGGGTGAGATTCATCGGAGAATATGGGAGGCCTTTTATGGCATTGGTGGTTTGATACCACCCCCTCGCCAAACGAGACGTAATCCATTGTTGGGAGGAACTCGGTAATAATCGGCGTCTCTGTGTGCCTCGGTTATCTCTATACCCGAGCTCTTACTTATGCACCTTACTTTGTGATAGCCTTCGTTCTTGAAGTATATATCTTGCTATCACATAGTTGGTTGCCTTTCTTAGCATAAGTCGTTGGTGCACATAGGTGAACCCTAGTTGTTCTAGGTTTTGTGCTTGACAAAGTAAACGCTAGTTTAATTCTACATTTGTTAAGCCCATCTCGGAAAAGTTTTTAAACTGCCTATTCACCCCACTCTAGGCGATATCTGTATCCTTTCAATTGGTATCAGAGCCTGGTCTCTCATTTTAGGCTTCACCGCCTTGAGAGTAAAGATGTCGGCTAGGGGATTAGTTCATAATGAAATGTTTATATTCGATGGCACAAATGATGATATATGGAAAACTTGTATGCTTATTCATTTTCAGGACATGGACCCAAATTTGGAGCGTATTGTAGATATAGGTTTTTCTCCTCCTATGGATTTCAAAAATATATCTTATGAGGATGAGAAAAGCTTATATCTCGATGCTCAAGCCTCTAATGTGCTTGTTAATGCTTTGAGCTATGTAGTTACTTCTTCAATCATACCTTTTTGGAGCGCTCATGAGTTATGGACAAAACTTCAAGATAAATATGATGTGTCCAACATTATTGAGGATGATTGTATTGCTTCCACTTCCGGCCATGATGAGTTCTCGTATTCTTCCACTTCACCAAAGTGTGGCAAGATAGAAGGAAATGATATGGTGGGTGGTGATGAATATTGCAATGTTTATAGTAAGCTTACTCTTGATGACCCTTCATATCTATATCATTGCAATGCCTCATATTTGGACTTGAACACGTCTAGCAACATATATGATTTACATGCTAGGGTTGATAGTCCCTGCATATCATGTATAAATTTCCTAAATAGATCTCATGATGATATGCTCTCTTTGCCTTGTTGCCATAATATAAATGCTTTTATTTCCTCTAGTTGTTGTGCTAACAATGTAGAGGAAACCGAATATTCTATTGGTAAAGACACGATTTCGAATGGAGCTTCAAGTAATTCTTCATCTTCATCATCTCACGGTTCGCACCTATGCCTTATGGCTAGGTATTCAAAGGTAACTCTTGATGGGTTCGGTAGCAGAAAACAAAAAAATTCTATCTACTCGAACACTAATACCAGAATATATACTATGTAGACATAAGTAACAGAGAAGGAATACAGTATTCATACCTTTGCAAACAGAGGCAAGCCTTAAGCAGGAAGGCGTATATTGATGAAGACGAGTAGCACCCCAAGTGTGGTGCCTCCGAAGTACTACACACGTCCGGTGTAGGCGACGTCTCCCGAGCTCCGATCCAACCGAGCAGAGGAAGAAGAAGATGCCGGACCGAAGATCACACGATGGTAGTGTGAAGGTCGAGAACTCAAATCCCTCGAGGTCCTCCCCTATATTACGGAGAAGTCCTCAGAGGAATATGAGAGAGAGAATGAGAGAATTGGATGCTTCCAAAGGGGTGGGGGGAGACCCCTATATATAGTAGGAGGGGGGTTAGGCGGTGTGGGACTAAACCCCACACCCACCGGCCACCTAGGGGCTGCCGCCGGCCCTAGGTGGGCCCAACTTGGGCGGCCCACCAAGCCAAGGCTAGCTGGCCCCCTCCCCTTATGCGCCTTGCCCTATTGGGCCTCCCTTTGGGTGAGGGCCATTAGCATTAGGAAGCCTTTAAAAATAAAATAAAATATATATTTAATATTAATTCTCCAATTAACATTGAAATACATATATTATCATATTCCTTTACTTCGGAACTCCTTCTGAACCCCTTCCGATCACCATCGAATGTTACTAGGAACTATTCCGGTTTCTCTCTCTCTATTTCTCCTACGGTACCTCATCTATCCCTAAGCGCCCCCACCCTTAAGCGTGACATCCTTCGGTTCGGGAACACTCCGGACATGATTGAGAATCCTCTCACATCAATGATCATCAGCGGGACCTGGATGCCCATGATGACCCCCCGTGCATTCCACGAATCTTATCGCTCGAACCGTGAATAGTCGATTCCCGTTCCCTTTGCCACTTGATACCTAGTTCATCCGAGATTTGATCTTCGGTATCTCCATACCTTAGTTCGATCTTGTTGCTGATGAACTTGTTTACTCGTTCCCATGTCATTGCATTCCGTGACTCAGTCACACGCTTGCAAGCCTCGTTAATGCAACGTCACCGAGATGGCCACATATGTATCTATCTGTTACATGTACTGGCAAATCCTGGTCTTGATATATACTCCTCTGCACGCTCCTTCGGGAAACCTGAGTTGCACCTTTTCGATCACCCAGCCACAGTATTAAGGATGGCAATTTTACCCATGGGTACGGGTACCCGCGGGTTCTATACCCGCATGGGTAGGGTATGGGCATACTTTTATACCCATGGGTAATTCCATACCCTACCCATTAAGTTACGGGTATGGGCACAGGTATAAACTTATACCCATGGGTATACCCATACCCTGCCCGTTTAAACTGACATATCAAACTTACTTGTAGAGTGTCAACCTAGGCGGCCAAGAAGCTTAGGGACAAGTATGCGATTGCAAATTCTAAACTTCGATACTTTCATGTACTCGTCTACCTATTATTAAGTAGAGATAATTGTATTTTTTCAACTATATGATATTGATGAACATAAAATTGTGAATAACTTGTGTACTATTGAATCTACCCACCGGGTACCCAATCGGTATAGGTACCCAGTGGGTATGGCTATGGGTAAAGTTTTATACCCGCGGGTACGGGTATGGGTAAACTTTTGTAGCCATTGACTATATGGGTATGGGTATGGTATTGCTCTACCCTGCCCATACCATACCCATTGCCATCCTTACACAGTATGACACTTGATAACCATCTAAGCTCCCTCCAAAATGGTGATTTGCATTATCTCATAGTCTAAGGATCAGGTTGCGAGGTTTCATGCGTTTTATCATCAATGGTGAACTTTTGTAACTAGATCTCATTGAGATACAGCTATCGGATGTTTGTCTATCACGTCATTCAACCAATGACGTGACCTCATTGTCAATTGGCATAAATGCCCATGATCTTGAAACCCAGATCATCCTCATGACCAATGAACTAGTTCGCTAGAGGTAACTAGAGACACGGTTTGTTTACATACCACACGTGTATTAACGTTTCGTATTAACACAGTTATAGCACAGTATGAAATGTGTTATGAAAATATAGGAGATATATCAAACAATACACTTTATTATTTTCCTCTAGGGCATAACTCCTTCAGTCTCCCACTTGCACTAGAGTACAAATTAATCTAGTTTACAATAGGCAGGAACCTAACACCAATGGAATACTGGTGTTGTTCATGCTTGTCTTGTATGAGAGCTTTAGTCAACGGATCTGCCACATTCAGATCCATGTGTACTTTGCAAATCTTGCAAACCGTAGCTTGATGTGTTTGGCTGTGGAATGAGTTCTTGGTTCCTTTGCGTTTGCAATAGCGCCCGTGTTATCACAATAGATTGTCACGGGATCTTGTGCACTTGGAACAACTCCCAGTTCAATGATGAAATTCCTTAGCCAAACAGCCTCATTCGCCGCATCAGCAGCAGCGATGTATTCTGACTCCATTGTACATTGTGCAACTACCGGTTGCTTCTTGCTCTTCCAGCTTACCGCCCCACCATTCACCAAAAACACAAATCATGTCTGAGACTTCGAGTCATCAGGATCTGAGTGCCAACTCGCATCCACGTAACTAGTTACGTTTAGATCTTCATCATTCCCTCCATAGACTAGGACCCTATCCTTTGTTTTCCTGAGATACCTTAGGATATTTTTTACAGCTATCCAATGATCCATTCCTGGATTACTTTGGTATCAGCTCGCCAAAATAAGAGCCAATGGCACATCAGGTCGAGTACTTAGCATTGCATACATGATAGAACGTATGGCTGAGGCATAGGGGATGTAAGACATCCTTTCTCTATCGGTGTCCATTACCGGACATTGAGATAAACTCAGTATGCTACCTTTTGTTATAGGTGCCAAACCTCTTTTGGCATCCTCCTTTTTGAACCTCTTCAAAATCTTGTCAAGTTAAGTACTTTGACTTAATGCAATTAGGTGTCTTGATCTATCTCTATAGATTTTGATGCCTAATATGTACGCAACTTCACCTAGATCCTTCATGGAAAATTGACTATTCAAATATGCTTTCACGCTTCTCATAAGATCCACGTCGTTTCCCATGAGTAATATGTCATCCACATATACTACTAGGAATACAACTGAGCTCCCTCTCGCTTTCTTGTAAACACAGAACTCTTGTTGATTTTGGACAAATCTAAAACTCTTGATCACCTGATCAAAACATTGGTTCCAGCTCCGAGATGCCTGCTTCAATCCATAAATGGACCGCTGAAGCTTGCACACCATTCCAGCATCCTTAGGATCGAAAAAACCTTCCGGTTGCATCATATACAACTCTTCATCAATGTGACCATTGAGAAATGCGGTCTTGACATTCATCTGCCAAATCTCATAGTCGAAATTGGAGCAATTGCTAGTAAAATCCAGACAGCCTTAAGCATCACTACGGGAGAGTAAGTCTTTGCAACAAGTCGAGCTTTGTGAATGGTCATATTACCATCCGCATCTGTCTTTTTCTTAAAGATCCATTTATTTTCCATGGCCTTGCGACCTTCGGGAAGATCTATGTGGGCTCCCCGGATTATTCATCCGAGAAAATCCTTCTTATGCATACATCCATGTTCCCATGATCTGTGAGCCGTGGAACATAACCGACAGGTATCATTACAACATCCGAAACATAACGAATTGCAAGACTTACATAAGCGCCATTATGGCTACATCATCATTAGGAGCAGACCATCACCAAGTGCAGAGCCCAATCATGCCTCAACCTATAGGCAGCTGACTGGGAAGACGGCCTAGCTCGATGGACGTCACCTGAATCTCCTGATGTCGAACCTCTGAAAGTCTAGCCAAGTAAATAGCCAGGGACAAAGCCGTGAGTACTTTTGAAGGTACTCGCAAACCACCAGGATAAATGAACAAGGAAATGCAATTCTGGCTGTGGAGAGATAGCTCTATCTGGGGTTGCTTTTGAAAAAGCCTAAACTACTTTTGAAGTTATGGCATCTCCATATCTTTGTTGAAAAAGAAGGTTGAAAACATGCTTCTGTTTTGTAAATCAAGACATCTCCATATCTTTGTTGAAAAAGAGTTTTGAAAACAGTTTTGTAGTAAAAACCCTTTTTAAACATCTCAGACCCCTTGGGTCAAAACAAAGCCTTCGAACTCGGGTTCCCCCGGAACCTTTGTCCACTTCGTACTTGTTTCTCAAACAAGCACAATTTGGGTACTCCTAGCCAACACCTTTACAACCATCCTTGACCGTGGACATGGCTATTCGAATAGGTTATACTCTACAGAGTTTGCGCACTTTCCCCACAAGAATCAATACATCCGTCGGGATACAAAAATGGCCCACTACCACTATAGATGGGGGTCCGGATAATCCAACCTAACCTTTCGCTTATCAACCCTAGCAAAGGCATGCTTTTCCTCTTGGGTTTGTCCTCCCTGGCAACGAGTATGTGGCTCCCAGCCATAGTCCTTCCTTCCGTACACGCCCATACCCAAGGTGCAACTTGGCGTATACCTTAATTCTAGAGACTCCACTTCCTTCCGTACTACCTAAATCATACCGTCCGCGGGAGACCCAATTGTTGCACCGGCCTCCTGCCAGTTCAGGCTCACTCTTGCCGAAGCAAGCAACAGTCTTCAGATCCTTGATCTGGTGGCGCTTGCCCGGAATTCCAGGGATCTCTCCCTATAAGCATGGTAGAAGTGCCTTGGCTAATGTGGACAAACTACGAGTTAAGCCCCAGCACCTGGGGTAATGTGGTTGCGCGGATAAAATTGTTCCAGTAAAGGTGTAGAACATCCCATCACATTCTCGCTTCTCATCATCGCCATTTCTTTTGTTAAAACATCCGCTTGGAACGATGCCTTCTTCCAAGGGTTTTTCAAAAGAGTTTTGAAATATTTGTAGTGGGATAAATCCCAAAACAGTTTATTTTCTCAACACTGGGGTTTCCAAGGAGGTAGGATGCTAACCATCGTACTCTCGGTCTAAAGGGGATAAAATGATAGGTTCATCAGGGTGGTGCCTCGAAAGACACGAAATCATAACTTGGAGGAGCCAAGTTATTATCGCACTATTTGTAACACAAAACATGCAGTCATGTAATTTGTAAAGAGGATATAAAACAGGTAAAAGAGAATAGGACATATATCAGAGTTCAGGAATGGTGGCTTGCCTATGGTCAGCAATAAGTCCCTGGACTTCTTCAGATGACCCATAATACCCAAATATATAATAATAAGAAGTCACCGGGTACACATGCAAGCAGACAAGTCAACAATCAATACAAGGCATACAAACATCAAACCATACAGCAAAAAAATATACTGAACACTACTGAACTGGAGAAATTTTGGAGAAGTTGGGTTCTATTGGGGGAATTTACTAGATTGCCATTGTAGTGTTTCTTCTCTAGGAAAATAGCTGTCAAGGTTAGATATCAAGAACTTGTATTAGGGTTCTGAGTTTAGTAGGATACAAATGTGCAAAAGTGATATCCTCATATAAGTCTGGTCAAGACAAAACCATCACAAGTGGTTTCACTTGCATATCAAATTCCTAGATTTAATTATGCTTTTTAAAGAGGAATAAACTCTAGATTAAGAAAATATTTCACCAGAAGAGTTCTGGAGCTCCAAAAATTATTTCCTTGGATTATTTGGTAGTATTTAATGTACTGAACTACCTAGAGTTGTAATTAAGTCAAAATAATTACCAGAATGCCCTCAGGAAATAACCAAATACAGTTCTATATAGTTGTTTTTCACCAGATTAATTCTACAGGTGCTATTGAGTTGGTTCCAAAGGCATATGGTATGTATTTAAAATACCTTTCTTTAGAAATTAGATTCACTCATTTTGGAGTTGCCAAACTCCTGGAGTGATTTATTTAGTGAAAATACCCATTACTGAAGTATTTAAATCACTAAAATTCAACCAGAGCTCAATAAATTCTGAGCTGCTAGGATTTGGTAGATATTGATAATATGTGGTACTGGGAATTGGAATCAGGTCAATACCGCATTTGGTTAGACCTGGGGAATTTATCTAGGGCAGATAAAGACTAATCTTGTTATTTTTCTTAGAGGCACACCTCTATTCCCCTTGGTGTGAGACCTGTGATGGAGAATAGGTATATCAAATACCTTCCAGTAGGACTTTGGTTCATCTCAAATGGAGATGTGAAACTCTCTGAGAAAATTATTAGTGCAAGGTATACTTGTCAGCGGAACAATTACCAGTAATTAAAGAAAAATACTTTGGACATCAGGTTGCCTCTACATGTTTGAGAAAACATCAGAGAACCACCAAAAATTTAGATCTCGTGAGCTAACATGAAGAGGCCTGCTAACATGAAGAGTCCTGGACAGAGATAAGAGCATGATTAGGTAGAGGAGGAGGGGATCTCGTGAGCTAACATGAAGAGAGAATGGAGCAGGGGAGGAGGTGCCTTGCTCGATTTCCTTGAGGAGGCCGAAGCTACACCTTCTTCTTCTCTCGGGCAGCACAGAGCAGGGGAGGGAGAGTGGAGCTGGGGGAGGTGAGTGGGAGGAGAGAGAGGGCAAATGCCGGGCAGAGGGCTGGTTGGGGTGGTCTCTGGCCTATATACCAAGAGGGGGGAGTAGATGTGGTGAATTACCATTTTGGACATGGGGAGGGAAATGCTGGGTAGGGGATTGGTCTAGGGGTCGCTGGACAGGGGTAGGGAGTATTTGCTCGTGCAAGGGCAGAGTAGGGAGCTGTGGTGATTAAATGGGCGAGATCCTTGTAAGAATTTTGTGGCATCTCTCTCTCTTACTACTAGTACAAGGGCAAAATGGGGATTTGTTGGGATGGATCTAAAGTGGTGGTTGACCAAGGATGTGTCCTGGTGCTAATGAGAAGCATTGATCAAGGTTGAATGAGAATTGGAAGTGGTTTGAGTAGAGGATTTGCTTGATAGACAATTTTGATACAATTGATGGTTGTGAAGGAAGTCCAAAATCTTGCATTGGACCTGAGGAGGAAATGGTACTGGTAGATAGATGAGGTCATGGTAGTCTCCTAGGATTTAGTTGAGATTTTTCAGAGGAGTTTTTGTCCACTTAAATCCAATTAATCAAAAAGGGCAGAAGTGGTTTCTAGAAGATCATTTGATAAAATTTTATTGGACAAGGGTGCATTTTGATGTGGAAGGATCCCAAATGTGAGTACACACTTAGGGGAATTTTCCCATGATTTATTGGGAATTAAAAGTATTTAAAACAATTATTATTCCAAATCATCCATTTAAGAAAATGGGCAAAAAGAAAGAATAAAGCTTCTCAAAAATATTTATTTTTGAGGTGGGAAGATGAGGTATGACATAAGGAACTTACTTGAGCCAAAAGTTAGGGAAGTGTTTCGGTAAAAATCAAACTTTCCTTTTGGGAGGCAGTTTTGGAGATTTTGACTATTTAAGGAATTAAATAGTTTTGGTGCCATAATAATTATGGTTAATTCTTGATAAATCTTGGTGATCAAGATGGAGGGTTTAGACAAGAGGTAGCAAGCATTTTCAACCTTGTGGAATGAAATTCCAACTAGAAAAGAATGGAAAACAATGAGGTGATGATCTAGGGTGATGTTATTTTTATACCACCAATACAGGCTTGCATCTTGGAGCTTAGAGCTCTCCTTGGTGCAAGGGATAGATGGGTAGGTAGACCAGGTCTTATAGATGATCATGGAAGGAGGAGTTTGAATTAATTGTATTTGAGGTGATCTATAAGTGATGGCAAACTTTGTTGAAATTAAGGCTGCCATGCCGAAAGAGTCATGAAGCCTTATAACCTTGAATTAATTGTATTTGAGGTGATCTAATGATCCAAGAATCCCTTCTGAATGAAGCTTCTTCATGAGCTTTACGCCAATGTGACCAAGACGGCAATGCCACATAAACATGGAATTATCATCATTATGCTTACAACGTTTAGCATAAATATTATGGATGTGAGTATTGCAATCAAGATCTAGTAAGAATAAACCATTACTCACAGGTGCATGAACATAAAAGACGTCATCCATATAAATAGAACAACCACTTGTTCCAGATTTAAATGATTAACGATCTTGCAACAAGCAAGATCCACTTACAATATTCATACTCAATGCGGGTACATAGTAGCATTTATTCAAAACTGGAATCAATCCTGATGGCAGATGTAGAGATAACGTGCCGACGGCCACCACATCGACTTTCATGCCATTGCCGACACGCATCGCCACCTCGTCCTTTCCAAGCCGCCTCTTACTCTGCAACTCCTGTTGGGAGTTACATATGTGAGCAACAGAACCGGTATCGAATACCCAGGTGTTCCTCCTGGCGTTGATAAGGAACACATCTATAACATGTATATCACATATACCTTTGTCTTTGGCGGCAATCTTGTCGGCTTTCTTTTCCTCAATGTACTTGGGGCAATTGCGTTTCAGTGCCCATCCCCTTTGCAGTTATAGCACGTGGTACCGGACCTAGGGCTGGGCCTAGTAGCCTTAGAGGTGTTGGGGACTGCTTTACCATCCTTCTTTGGCTTGTTGCCCTTGCCCTTTGCAACCGACCTTTTAAAGTTAATGGTATTATTGACCATTAACACCGTGTTCTCTTTCTTGATTTCTACCTAAGCAGTTTTCAGCATGGCGAACACTTCAACAAGGGTCTTAGTCATCCCTTGCTTGTTGTAGTTCATCACAAAACTCTTATAGCTAGGGGGCAGCGAGTGCAGCACCCTATCTATAGCAAGCTCCTATGGGATTTTGCAATCCAGGGCGTTTAAGCGCTTAACGTAGCTAGACATTTTGACCACGTGCTCACTAATACTGTTGTGCTCTTCCATTTTAGCAGAGAAGAAGAGCTCAGAAGCATCATACCTCTTTGCACGAGCCTGTGGAGCAAAGATAGCCTTGAGATCCTCAATGATTTCAAAGGCATTCATCTTCTCAAAATGCTTTTGAAGCTCTGGCTCCATGGCATAGAGCATTCCACTCCTAATGAGGGAGAAATCGTCCGCCTTGGACTGCCAGACATTCTTTTCGTCCTGGGAGGTGGAATCTGCAGGCTTAGCCGGAAGCTCAGCCTCGATGGCATAAGTCAACTTATAGGGGACTAGGAGGATCCTAAGATTACGGAACCATGCGATGAAGTTGGTTCCATCAGTTTTCAGCTTGTCCTTCTCTAGGAAAGTGCTAAGGTTGAAGGTGGGTGGGCGAGACATCTATAAAGGATTTGCAAAGTCTTTAGACTATGTTCATAATAATGAGTTCAAGTTTTAACTAAAAGCCACTCAAATGAACACCCATCTACTCGTTTAGTGATCACATGATCCCAATCCCCTGCACCTCCCCTGATCGTCACGACCATTAGTGCAGTTTCAAAGGTGGACATTCCCCAATGTCGATCACATCAACCATGTGATTCATGCTCGACCTCTCGGTCTCTTGTATTCCGAGGCCATGTCTACACATGCTAGGCTTGCCAGTTCTAACTCGTGTGTATTCGCAGTGCAACATGGCTTGCACACACTGTATGCGAACGTAGATATGTCTGACACCCAGGCCTGTAACCCTGGATCGCCTCATACCGAAGAACTTTCTTGGTAGTGCACACACAAGGGGAATACGATAACTAGAATACTATGAGGGATTATCTTATTATGCTACCGTCTAGTAAGTATACTAGCATAATAAGTAATACTTCAAAAGTAAAGCGTTATGACATGGTTATAGCTTTATGATCATCATCAACATCCTTAAAGTTTCACAAACTTGTCAATGCCATGTTATAACAATTCCCCCTATGCAATAATGAAGATAGACGCCTCTATATTAACTATTGCATGTTTTACACGGCTTTAGGGCTTTCGCAGTAGAACCCCTTCTCACCTACGAACGTTCAGCCACAACATGGATTTAATGATTGCCGTTCTTCTTCCCTTTTTAGGGCCCTCTAGTGCCAATGCCATATCAACTACTGTAGAGAGACAGACATCCCCCTAAGCCACTTTGATTTGTGGACCAGTCTCGTGAATCACCACGTGAGGTTGGTTGGGGGGCGCTTCATCAAAAAGTGCCACGATATGAACAATAACGTTATAGAGGGTAACAACTAGAGAATCAATCCCCACATATTACTATGTTTTCTATCCGTACGACATGTCTACCCATAGACCCGCTCTGATACCACTGATGGGTTCCGTAGCAAAAAACAAAAAAAATCTATCTACTCGAACACTAATACCAGAATCTATACTATGTAGACATAAGTAGCGGAGAAGGAATATAGTATTCATACCTTTGCAAACAAAGGCACACCTTACACAAGAAGGCGTATATTGATGAAGACGAGAAGCACCCCAAGTGTGGTTCCTCCGAAGTACTACACACGTCCGGTGTAGGCGGCGTCTCCCGGGCTCCGATCCAGCCGAGCAGCGTAAGAAGAAGATGCCGGACCGAAGATCACATGACGGTAGTGTGAAGGTGGAGAACTCAAATCCCTCGAGGTCCTCCCCAATATTATGGAGAAGTCCTCAGAGGAATATGAGAGAGAGAATGAGAGAATTGGATGCTTCCAAAGGGGTGGGGGAGACCCCTATATATAGTAGGAGGGGGCCTCACCACCTAGGGGCTAGGTGGTGTGGGACTAAACCCCACACCCACCGGCCACCTAGGTGCTGCCGTCGGCCCTAGGTAGGCCCCACATGGGCGGCCCACCAAGCCAAGGCTGGCCGGCCCCCTCCCCTTATGCGCCTTGCCCTATTTGGCCTCCCTTCGGGTGAGGGCCATTAGCATTAGGAAGCCTTTAAAAATAAAATAAAATATATATTTAATATTAATTCTCGAATTAACATTCAAATACGTATATTATCATACTCCTTTACTTCAGAACTCCTTCTGAACCCCTTTCGATCATCATCGGATATTACCCGGAACTATTCCGGTTTCTCTCTCTCTCTATTTCTCCTACGGTACCTCATCTATCCCTAAGCGCCCCCACCCTTAAGAGTGACATCCTTCGGTTCAGGAAAACTCCGGACATGATTGAGAATCCTCTCACATCAATGATCATCAGTGGGACCTGGATGCCCATGATGACTCCCGTGCATTCCACGAATCTTACCGCTCAAACCGTGAATAGTCGTTTCCCGTTCCCTTTGCCACTTGATACCTAGTTCATCCGAGACTTGATCTTCGGTATCTCCATACCTTAGTTCGATCTCGTTGCCGATGAACTTGTTTACTCATTCCCATGTCGTTGCATTTCGTGACCCACTCACATGCTTGCAAGCCTTGTTAATGCAACGTCACCGAGATGGCCACATATGTATCTATCCGTTACATGGACTGGCAAATCCTGGTCTTGATATGTACTCCTCTACGCGCTCCTTCGGGAAACCTGAGTGGCACCTTTTCGATCACCCAGTCATGGTATGATACTTGATAACCATCTAAGCTCCCTCCAAAACGGTGATTTGCATTATCTCACAGTCTAAGGATCAGGTTGCGAGGTTTCATGTGTTTTATCATCAATGGTGAACTTTTGTAACTAGATCTCATTGAGATACAACTATTGGATGTTTGTCTATCACATCATTCAACCAATGACGTGACCTCATTGTCAATTGGCATAAATGCCCATGATCTTGAACCCCAGATCATCCTCATGACCAATGAACTAGTTCGCTAGAGGTAACTAGAGACACGGTTTGTTTACATACCACACGCGTATTAACGTTTCGTATTAACACAGTTATAGCACAGTATGAAATGTATTATGAACATATAGGAGATATATCAAACAATACACTTTATTATTTGCCTCTAGGGAATAACTCCTTCAACTCCTACTTTGGAACCCAATACCACTCGTGATGATGAGGATGAGGATAATGAGGAAAAAGAGATTGATGTTGATGATTTATATGAAAAGGGTGAGATGGTTTATCATGCTCTTGTTAATAATAATATTGCTTGCTCTAACATCGTTGAAATCATGGACTTTGCTATTAAGAGCAAAGAGCCTATTGATAAGTTAAAAGCACAAATTGAGGAACATGAGAACACCATTGATAAAATGAGTAGCTTTGAGCGTGAGTATGCTAATCAAATTGCACATTTAAATGGAGCTCTTGAAGAGGAATAAACCACTAAGGAATCTCTAGAGGAGACTTTTGCTCTAGAGTTGTCTAGAGTGAAGTAATCTCATGATAGAGATCTTGAGGTGGCAAGTTATCTCCAAAGTAAAAATGATGGGCTTCAAGTTGCTTATGCTAAACTCCTTGAGGATTTTAAGCGCCTCAAAAATGGCTCTAGGGTCATCAAGAGTGAGCTCATCAAACTCATCGAGTCACATGAGCAACTTAAAGCCTCTTACTCAAAAGAGCTTTCGAAGTTGCCCTCACCTCTTGCTAATTATGATGATGCTTGTGCTACTAACTCTATTTCTTGTGAAGCATCTACTTTGAAGGATAATGTTGAGCTAAAGGCTCAACTTGCCTTGCTAACTAGAAACTATGGGAAATTAGAAGAAAGTCATGTCAAGCTCTCAAGCTCGCATGAGGATCTTCTAATCTCCCATGGGAGGCTAAAGTTAGCTCATGAGACCATCATGTCAAAGGTAACATCTAGTGGGCCTCATGTGGACATTAGCACTATATCTACTCCAAATGTTATATTGCCATGTGCTAGTCCTTTTAATTAATCCTCTCACAACCATGCTATATCTCGTGATGAATTACATTCCGTGCCTTGTTGCTCTAACAATGTACCATCCACTTCCTCTAGTACTCTTGTTGAAACTAACCATGTAGAGGAAATCAAAGATCTCAAGGCTCAAGTCACTTCTTTTAAGAATGACTTTGAAAAGGGTCCTCAAGGGAAAACCACACTCAACAAAATCTTGAGTGTGCAAAAATCTCCTAATGACAAGAGTGGGCTTGGATTCAACTCCAATGTCAAGAACAAGTCCGCTATCTATTTGAAGCACAAGGACAACAAGAAGAATGACCAAGATCAAGTCAAGAATCCGGTCAACATTATTTGCTTCAAGTGCAAGGAAGAAGGGCATCATGTTAGATCTTCCTCATTGAAGAAGAAGTCTCTTAGTGTGAAGCAACAAGGGAAGCGTCCTCAATCTCCACCTCAAGTCATGGACGGGCCCCTTCCTAAGAGGACTACTCGAGCTATTCCTCGCGTTGTGGCCTCACCTAAGAAGAAAGATGGCAAGAGAAGAACTTGCTATATATGCCATGAGAACAGGCATATTTATTCCTCGTGCACTATTGGTATCTCCTCATCCAACCCTATCATTATTGATGATGTTTATTATCTTAGGAAGGATGAGGTTGGCAATGTGTTTGCCAAATATGTTGGTACTCAAAGTGGTGCAAGAAAAGAACCATTTGGGTTACCAAGCCTATTGTGACTAACTTCTTAGGACCCAACTTGGTTGGGAACCAACAAGCCAAAACTTGATCAATAGGTGTGTTCAGAGGGCATTGGAGACTTGGCTACATCATGAAGAATTAAGGTAACTCAATTATATTCTCTCAAGCCAAGTCATTTAGTTTATCATATATCTATCATATATCCATTTCTCCTCCTTGCGGTAACATGTTGTTAACTCATTTACATTGAAAGTTACTTGCCCCTTGTGCATGTGTTAGTTTTCTACCTTGCATGTGTTTTGTATATGTTGTGCTTCCTACTTGCTTAACTTGAGAAATCAAGTATGTGTATGTAGACTTGCACACCATGTATGAGTTTCGTGTTTGAGCCCATTGCATCTTGTTTATATATTACTTGGATCTTGTGAGAGATTAATGGACTATCCCATGTTGGGGGAGTGTTATGCCTGGGCATTCCACAATCCTAAAAATGTGTGTACATGAGGAATACCACCTAGTATTGATATTGCAATATTATCTAGTCTCTATGTGGTATGATTCTCATGATAAATTTAAGTTCTATAATGTCCATTAATTATCTCTATGTGGATCATTTTGCCTCGTGTTGAGATTTATGGATGTATCACATTATGGGGGAGTCATATGCTTAGTGCAGATCACAATCCTAGATAATGTGAAAGTTCGAGGTTGTGCCACTTAGAATTGATATTGAGAATTATCTAGCTCCTATGTGGCACATTAGCTCATACAAGTTCCAATTTGTTTGAATGTTTTATAGCTCATATTTTGGATCTTGTTTGTGAGAGTGTTTCTTGGTATGTGTTTCCCCATAATTGGGTTTCTATATCCTCATGGAAACCATTAACTTCAAGTTGCAATAATCACTAGCGATTGTGTGACTATTGGAAGCTACCAAGAATCTTGATCTAAGCATCAAGCTTAATTTTATATTTCGTAATATGCTTCTTGTTTTTAATATGATCATGATATCCTTGAAAACTACCTTGGGAAATGTTTCCCCATATTTCTTGTCATTGGACAAGTGGTACTCCATATATGGTATAATTTATTGATCATGTTCACTTTGACCTTTGGTTTTCTTTGTCCTATCTTTGGCCAAGAAAATGTTTTACTTCTCTCCCATGTCTTCCTTGCCTCTTATGAGAAGAAATGTTTTATCACATTATGGGGGAGTAATATACTTTGTGCATATTACAAACCGAGAAAATGTGAATAGTTGAGGTTGTGTCACATATAATTGATATTGGAAATTATCGTGTTCCTATGTGGCACGTGAGCTCAAACAAGTTCCTTTTTGATATAATGGTTTTATCCCTTATCTTTTGGATCTTCTTTTCAAGAGATTTCCTTGTTGTGGGTTTCATCATATATGAATTCTTATATCTAAGTTGGCAAGAATGTTGCCTCTAGTTATTCCAATCATTGTTGTGCGTGATTGGTTAGCTAGTTGAAACCATCAAGGATCTCTTTCATGTCTTGGTTTTTAATTCCTATCTTTTGACATTTGCTTTCTCTTTATGAATATGATCTTGGATATATTTTCTATCTACCACCGGGAAATATTTGCAAGACCTTTGTCCTTGGACAATCGGTACTATAATATGTGGTAGATCTTCTTGATCATTTTCACATTGGTTTTTGCTCTATTTTCCTTATAGCTTCCAAGAATTTGTTGTGTCTTGTATCCCATGTCTTCCTCAATCCATATGTATCGTTATTTATCTCAAAATCATTTAGTTCTCTAGTTTATGTAGGTAGGGATGATGATCCCATGTGTGTGTGCATCTTGTATTCAAATGTAAAATCTTAAATAATGCACTAATAATGGGGGAGTTCTCCTATATTTTTTAGAACACTCATTTTATGCTTCTTCATGACATGTTTTGATCCATACCATGTTTTATGCCTTTGGAAGATAAATCTTGTCTTTGGTACTTTGTGCCATTCTTGTAAAATGTTTAGAGTTTGGTTCTTTTGTTGGAACCATTCATTTTTCAATTGGTATGTTCTTTGGGAGTTTATTTTCTCATTCCATGCTTTTTATTTAACCATTTGCATGAGATAAATCATTGAGCATTGGTATTTGTTTATCCTCTTTGCTCATTGGCTGTTGTCGTGTTCATTTGTTGAAATTGTGTCCTTTCATGTGTTGGTTTGGCTCTTTGATGCAATTTGGACACCTTTTGCCTTGTCACACTCTTGTGTGTGACTTCTTGGATTACTTGTTTTTTTGGTTAAATTGTATTTCCTTTTTGGTCCTTGAAAATCTTGTGCATGCATGTTTACTACATGTTCTGTATTATGGCATGCTTGCTTTCTTGATCCAATAATAGGGGAGTCTCCACCAAATCCTATTGGCTAAGATTTGAATGAAATTCAACTTCATATCAATATGCACATATTTATGTGGAGTGTATCCTATGTATTGTAGTTGCACTAACCACTTCGGACCCAATTTGTTTGGGGACCATAGTGTACTTAATATTGTTTTAGGTACATTGGAGATACATTGGTTGCTTGTGTCAATTATAAGAAGATGTGGTGACTAAATGATAATTGAAGGCAAGCTAAGATGATCAACAAACTCATATCTACTTCATCATACCAATGCTATCTCGGTAACAAGTATCCCTCTGATACATACTTTTCTAGCATCCAACCTTTGTGGTTGCATCAGGGCATGATTTCCTCCAGTTGCTTTTATTGTGGTTCTTGCAAGAATTTGATTGTATCATCCTTATTGTGGTATGAGTATGTTGAGATGAATGTATATTTTGGGGAGTATATAAAAATCATGTTTTTGATTCACCAATCCCACATATGCCAATCTAGCAATTCTATTGCCAATCATTACCTCAATTTCTCCCATGGGCAATATGGAAGAATTTTCAAGGTTTATTTGTTTTTTTATGATACTTGTTGCTTTTCCTAATGCACTCCAACTATCTCGTGTTCCCTTGTGATAGTTGTATTGTATTTATTGGTGATTGAAGGTCATTGATGTTCAATAAGAGAGGTATCTCACATCATAATACATGAAATGTTCTCTCTTGGTGGTATCCAATATTTCTCCTTTTTGTTGGGTAGCTCTTGTCACCCCCTTTATAACAAAATTGGTTTTGGGTCAATCGGAGTCCGGATGCAAATGTTATGATTGTTACGGTTTTGTCCCTTGCAGGTTTTTCAGACCGGAGTCTCCGGTGTGCAGACACTGGAGTCTTCGGTGTGGTCCGGAGTTTCCCCACAAGTATCCGGAGTGGATCAAAGTTGAAAACCTAGGTCAGCCAGATTGGTGGTCCGGAGCAAGGTCCGAAGACTGACCGGAGTCTCCGGTCCAAGCCCCTGACAGGAGTCTTCGGTGTGGTTGGACAGGAGTCTCCGGTCCACTTGGCCCATAGAAGGGCTGGGTCATTCTGTTTGGTGGTCCGGAGGCTGGTCTAGAGATGGGCCGGAATCTCCGGTGTAGACTGGAGTCTCCGGTGTGCAGGCCGGAGTCTCCTGTCTGACTCTTCTCCAATGGTTAGAAAACGGTTAGAAATCAGTGGGCCTATAAATAGGGTACCTCTTCTTCAACCTCAAGCTGCTCGTTCCTGAAACTGAAGAACACCATTTTAGAGCCACCAAAACTCCAAGATCTCTTCATCCAAGCACCCAAACTCGCTGATCTTTGGGGAATCAGAGGAGGAGGCCTTGATCTATAGCTTCACCAAGAGAGATCTCCATTTCCCCCTCATTCACTTGAGGGCCCCTTGCTCTAGGGTTTCATTGGAAACCCTAAGTGTTTTGGTTTGAATTGATTCTTACAAGCTTGTCTTTGATTGTTTGATAGCTTGCTTGTATTCGGGAGCCTCCAATTAAGTTGTGGATGTGTGCCTCGAACTTGTTGTAAAGGTGTCGGTTACCACCTCGAAGGTTGCCGATAGTGGAAGGCTGGATCGATCCCATTGGGGTGAGATTCATCGGAGAATAAGGGAGGCCTTTTGTGGCGTTGGTGGTTTGATACCACCCCCTCTCCAAACGAGACGTACTCCATTTTTGGGAGGAACTCGGTAATAATCGTCGTCTCCGCGTGCCTCGGTTATCTCTATACCCGAGCTCTTACTTATGCACCTTACTTTGTTATAGCCTTCGTGCTTGAAGTCTATATCTTGCTATCACATAGTTGGTTGCCTTGCTTAGCATAAGTCGTTGGTGCACATAGGTGAACCCTAGTTGTTCTAGGTTTTGTGCTTGACAAAGTAAACGCTAGTTTAATTCCTCCTTTGTTAAGCCCATCTAGGAAAAGTTTTTAAACCTCCTATTCACCCCTCCCCCCTTTAGGCAACATCTGTATCCTTTCAACATGGTAGTTTTGTTTCATTGTATGATGTTTAACTTCTTTTATCTTAGTTTCAGCCTTCATCAAGTAGAGCAGTCATTTCACAGGGAAGAAGTGACAGTTGCGCACTATCTCATCCCTCTATGAAGTCAGCTATTCTAGTTATTCCATAAGAAAGAGATGTATGATGCCCTGCCGTTACTAATTGCTTTCTTCCTTTTAGCAAAAGGACTTATTTCAAATTTGTTGGTTTTTGTTTTCCTTGGTAATGATGTTATATGATGTTTCTTTTTGTTTTAGGTTGCAAATATTAATATGAAGGCAGAGCAGAAAACAACTACCTCAAGCGTAGATCTCTTTTGATAGAGAAGCAGTGAAGTGCGTATTGCTCACGTAGGTACATGATCTTGACTGCTCCATACATTCCAGCAGAAAGAGTTTTTGGTGCTGCACTCCAAGATGCACTTGATGTAGTTGGATAGGAAGCCAACAGAGCAAATGTAGTAGTCTCCGTAGCAAGGAAGGAGTTATCTGAGTTGAAAAACGGGCAAGGTTTGACAGAGAATCTACTTATTAATATCCTTAACAAGTCTCGTGGTAATCCCGTCGTTACATGTGAGGCGGCGCGAGCTCCCTAAAAGGAACATTTTTGAAATTGAGATTATATTGTTTATCAGTTGTGTTGTACTCCAGACTGTAATAATTTACTAATTTTCCAGTTATAAGTTTTTTTCCACATTTCCAGAATTTATTTAGCATTCTAGAAAACTTGTTTTCTTTGTTTATCCACCTTTATGTCCTAGAAATGGATCTAAGTTAGATAGGCTTCAACATTAGCAGGCCAACAACGTTTTATCAGTCCTTGATGGGCCACCAATCAACATTGATGAGCCTACACTAAGGCCATTATACGTAGAATCTGACCGTAAAAGAACAGAACAGTAAAATGCTAGAACAGTGAAAGGCCAGAATAGTAAAAGGCCAAAACAGTGAAAGGCCAGAATAGTGAAAGGACAGAATATTGAAAGGCCAGAATAGTAGAGGAAAACTATAGGACGCTAGAACAGTAATAGGCCAGAAACAGTAACAAGGCCAGAACTGTAGGAGGCCAGAACTTTAGTCGGTCAGAGACTTCGCAGCCCATTTATGGGACTCAATAGTAGAAGGCCGAAACAATGAATGTCTAGCACAGTAAAGGGCCGTAACTGTAGAGTGCCGTAAGGGCCCACGATGGGTGAGAGAAAAGTGACGGGCCGACAGAAGGCCTTAATATTAAGAAACAGACTTGGCCCAGACCGAGAATGGGCCGCACAGTATTGGACCAAGGTGGGCCTTCTCTACACAGAAATAGTGTCGGGCCTGAAAGTTCACGGGCCACGGATGGCTGCACTAGTTGGCCCATTTCAAACAGTGTTGGACGAAATAGTAATGGGCCTTCTCCTTATTAGGCTCTCTTGATGGGCTGACCCACTTAATATATAGCAGGCCTTGTTTGGGCCTAGCTTGTGACATGGTTTCTCTGACCGATAACCGTGGTAACTGGGCGTTTACGGTGTTCGCCACGTGGCATCTTGCATGACGTTAGCAGTCAACAAGCCTGGCAAATAGATCTGCAATGGAACAAGTTTTCATGGTTGAAGGGTGCGATCCGCCACGGTCAAAAAAACCATGTTTAATTCATTAGTGACGGGGCTTTTACCACGAAGGCCATCCTTCACGGAAGACTCTTTGGCCACAAAAAAGGGCCTTCAACCACGAAATCATCCATTGTAAAAGCCATTTTTTCTTGTAGTGACAACAAACTCTAGTATGCGGAAACCTCAAAACACACACTTACATTGCTCAGTTTCAGGATCCTTGTGCTAAATACATGGACTTGGATGCAATTATCATTTTATGAGGTCCTTTATGTAACTTGTACTTCCACCCATCGTGTTTACTCTCAAGCACCACGCTCCTACGAGACCTACCATTAGATCGGCCATTCGTAATACTTCTTATCTTTTCTTTATCTTGTTTTATCTCTTACAATACCATACCATCACTATACAGTGTACGAAACATTGACCGTTTGATCAAGACTAGAAAATCCAAATATTGCTAATAACCATTGGATCTTCTTTTCCATTCTTAACATCTAGAAAGATTCTACTGATAGTCTTTAGCACGATGAACGCTAGTATGCGCAAACCTCAAAACACACACCTCATTGTGCAGTTTCAGGGTCCTTGTGCTAAATGCATGGACTTCAAAGCAATTTTTATTTTTTATGAGGTCCTTGGTGTAACTTGTACTTCCACCGACCATGTTAACTCTCAATCACCTCGTTCCTACGACACCTAGCATTGGATCGACCATTCATAGTACTTCTTATCTTATGTTTATCTTGTCTTATATCTTACAATATAATACCACTTCATAGTGTACAGATGAACTTTGAACATTGGCCGTCGGATCAAGACTGGCAAATCCAAACATTGCTAACCTTTGGATCTTCTTTTCCATTCTTAGTATCTAGAAAGATTCTATTGATAGTTTTTAGCACGATGATGAACGTTGGTGTGCGCAAAGCTCAAAACACACACTTCATTTCTCCGTTTTAGGGTCCTTGTGCTAAATGATGCATGGATTTGGATGCAATAATTTTCATTTTTTATGAGGCCCTTGTTGTGACTTATACTTCCACCGAACAAGTTAACTCTCAAGCACCTCGCTACTACGAGACCTAAAGCTAGATCGACCATTCGCAGTACTTCTTATCTTATCTTTATCTTGTCTTATCTATCACAATACTATACCATCGCATAGTGTATGGAACATTGAACGTTTGATCAAGACTAGAAAATCCAAACATTGCTAACCATTTTATCTTATTTTCCATTCTTAGCATCTAGAAAGATTCTACTGATAGTATTTAGCACGATGAACGGTAGTATGCGCAAACCTCAAAACACACACTTCATTGATAAGTTTCAGGGTCCTTGTGCTAAATGCATGGACTTGGATGAAATTTTCATTTTTTATGAGGTCCACTTGTACTTGCTTAACAAAGGAAATCAGCGTGGTTGTAACACCCTCAAATCTGCCCTATGCAAGTTTTAGCCCTTTCCGCCAAACCCGCATAGAAACGATTCAAGGACACCCACCAGGCACTTTCGTGTGGGTGGAAAACGAAGTAATACCATTATACAACAGTCCTCGATGGGACCCTTAGAACATATATATACATCAGTGACTCCATGAGTCAAGAATATAGATATAATATACAAAGATCCAAATCACCTTGAAAACGATAGAGTGTCCGACTACGGACAAGGTGCAAATGGGGCTAAGAGCCCTGAAGAATAACCAATGGTGTCCATAACCCTGCCCAGGCCAAGCCGGAAGGGTAACCCTGCTAACGACGGCGATCTCAAACCTGCTAAAACAAAAGGGGTGCCGACAAAAGGCAAAGGAAAAAGAGGAGCATCAGTACTGAGGCCAGTACACGGCGAGGCTATAATTCGGCGGCTCCCGCCTACATATATATGGTGGGCTGAAGCGGCAGCGCAGCGGCACTAAACAACCTATAGAGACTCAATACAACTAGTGGTTATCAGAGAGGGATAAGAAAGATCTATTCGGATCCAACCTGCAGCTAACAGCAAACAAACCCATCCTGGTATTTCCCCCTCGAGACCAAACGAGGAAGTCGGACCAAGGAACTCACACAGTTTGCAATTTTACTCATTTCGTTATAGTTGCAGCAATTACTAATCAGATATAGATATTAGGAGTCATCCTGATAGCATAAGTCATGGGCAGTTTTAATCACCATTCCGTTGTAGTTGGAACATTTACTAGTCAGATATAATAGTCCTGAGGAATCCCAAAACCCAGCAGTTGTTGGCACTTTTATCACATTCCATTGGAGTTGCAATACTTACTAGGCAGGTACATATGTCACAAATCTACCCAGATCCACCAGCTGTTGGCATTTTTAATATCCATTCTGTTATACTTGAGCTGATTACTAGTCACATATTAAGTCAAATTTCTAGCACTACTTTATTTATGCTTGTCTATGATAGAGATACTGTGCTCCAAGTCGTCCATAACCGCGGACACGGTTTTCATAAAGTTTTACCCTGGAGGGGTGCACAAATAGCAACACACACTCGATCAACCTCGGAAAAACCAACTCAAAACCCAACGAGACATTCACAACAAAGCGATCACAGGATTCATAAAATATTTCAGTGGGCCACCCCACTAAGTTACCCGCAACAAAGTTGGCCGGCTCCGGAATGGAACCAGGGTTTGCGACGACGGCTGTAAATGACTAGGAACCCGAAAGTGTGACTAGGCTTGTCGATACCGCGAAAACGTGGCGCGATCCAAAATAGTACAGGTTCTCCACGGATAATCTTAAATAAAGCAGTAAAGCATGGCATAAGTACAGGATAGTAATAAAGCCCCAAACTACTTTGTGGCCCCAAGAAATAGAAATGAATCAAGCTCTGGCTCAGGGGGGTCCATAAGTCCTCCCGGATGTGGATAGTGCGAAAAATCAAGGAACAGGTATCAAGTACTCGGGGTCCTACGGGACACAAGTGAGCGTGGAAAAACCAAATAACATCTATTGCCCACCGATGCCTCTGGATTAGTTATATCTAGCATTTTAATAGTTGTATTTAAAGTCATGATCATCTCCACCATAAAAATTTGTCCGCATTCCAACAACTGTGGTACTTGACAACACGAGATCGCACCTCATCAAGCAACTACGACTCGCAAGGCCAGTTATCTACCATGCACAGGTAATAGGAGGTGTCCAAGGCAATATAGAGGCTGCACGGGATATAACTGGTGCATGGAAACTAAAGAATCACGACACGGATAGCAATAGATCAACAGGGGGAAGTAAAGACTATAAATGCAAAATAGGTAGAAAGGGGGAGAATGCTCGCCTAGGAAAAACACTGCCGACGGATCATATCCGGAGAACTTGTCGATACTCGCATCCACTCATCGGCCTAATCCGCGAAGAAGCAAACACTAGCAGAAACACCGGTGACAATATTTAATACTACGGCAGAAGATCCGGCATGTTTATGATATGCATGCGAGATGAACAATTATTACACAACAGGTTTTATATATAGCATTTATAAAATAGGGGCTCGGAAAAGGTTCACAGATCTGGGTTCGGTAGATCTTTGGTTCCGAGGGTCCGGGGGTTCGACAGGGTTCGACGGGGATTGATCTTCGGAGGTTGTCGTAGGTCTTGGTGTGGTGTCGGCGGCTCATCGGTCTCGCTCTGGTCGGTGTCGATCTTGTCGTCGCGAAGATCTTGTCGGGTCCGCGGGTCAGGTCGGACTTGGCGTCCGGGGTGAAGTGCTTGTCGTATCCGTGTGGGCGACCTTGGCGTCCGGGAAGGAGTACTTGTCGCACCGGGATCTCGGCATCCTCTGATCCGAGAGGAAGAACTTGGTGTGCCGGGGTTCGGTCTTCGGGTGTTCGTCTTGGTCTTTCGGGTGACTCAGAACATCTTGTCATGGTATTCTTGTTGGTGGTTGTTCGAGTGGCACCACTCCATCACGTACCATCATGCACAACATCTGTACCTCACCCCTGGATAGCTAGCACAACTCCCACACTAGCAACACAAGACATACAGGAGACAGAGTCCTAGAGCAGCGGTGCTGACGACTGTTACCAACCGCGTCAGAGAAAAGGGTGGCCACTAGCGACGAGGGATGGAGGCTGACAGGTCGCTGTTGGGGCTTGACGCGGCGGCGGCGAGGTCCTGGCAGGCGCATGGTGGTGCTCGGGACGGCGGGGACGTGGCAGCGCCAGGAAGGATGAGTCGTAGCCAGCAAGGCCAGAGAGGAAGGAGGCGCTGGCCGACGGCGCCATGGCGAGCTCGAGGTGCTGCGGGCCCGAGGTGACGTGGGGACGAGGCTGGCAGAGGAAGACCGGGCGAAGTCGAGCCAGGCGGCGCTACCGGGCGGCCGGAGATGGAGCGCCATGGCCCTGGCGACGGCTCACGGTGGAGGCAGGGTCGGCGGCCGAGGAAAAACGCAGCAGCGGCGGCGCTGCAGGGGCCGAGGAGAGGGGCGTCGAGGACGGCAGTGGGCCGGGTCAAAGCAGAGGGCGACGACCGGAGGCGAGAGGGAGGAGGCCGGAGGGAGGAGGCGGCCGGGGTCCGGGCGAGGCTTGGCTTGAGGACGACGGGGTCCTAGTTGCCGGGGCTTGGGGAGGGGCGGCCTCGGGCGACCGGCATGGCGGTGGGAGGGGGGCTCCTGGCGGCGGGGAAGACGGGGTCGGGGCGGTTGAGGCGGCCCTGGCGGCACGGAACTACGAGGCGGGTACAGAGGAGGAAGAGGAGAGAGGTAGGCGGGGTTCGGGCGCGATGGTTGGAGAGCAGAGGCGTGCGGAAGCGGGGATGGTTAGTTGGCCGCGGAGATCGAGCCGATGGGAGGAAGGAGGAAGACCAGGAGAGGCGCGGCCGGCGGGGAGCGAGCGGCGCTGGGCCGGCGGCGGATCGGGCGTGCGTGGGTGGCTGCAAGGTGGTGGGGAGGAGCGGGGAGTGGTGGGTCCAAGGAAGAGAGAGGGAGGGGAGGGGATCGAGGCCAGGTGCGCCTATCCGTCCGAGAGGGGGCGTACGCGCGGGGTGGGCCAGGGGACGAGGCAGGTAGAGGTGGGGAGTGGGACAGGTGCTGCGGGAGGCGTGCACGGGCGCGGGTGTGGAGTTTGGTGGCGGTTGGTGGCGTGCGGGCTGTGTGTGTGCGCGCGTTGGTGAGGGGAGGGGTCAGGAGGAGAGATGAGGTGGAGGGGCTCGGTGAGGTGGCGAGCTATGGGTGGCCGGGGTGATGTGGAGGGGGGCTGGGTAGGATAGGGTGGGGTAGGTTAGGGATTAGTACTAGATATTCTTAGACTAGGTTTTGGAGGAGGCCGGCCAGGCTTTCGGGCCTGGCTAGCTGCCTCCCAAAAATAATATAAACTTTTGTTTTAATTTAAAATAGACTTTTGTAAATAGTTTTTAGACAAGTAAAGGACCTAAAAAGACCGGAGTTTTGATTTGAAATTTAGACGGGGAATATTTAGAAAACAAAACTAGGCTTTTAGAAAATAGTTTTAGACAAAAATATGCATGCTGCCATGACGATGCTCAAATGCAATGTGGCTTGATGACATGAGCATGTGGTCATGATGATGCGGTGCACAAAAACACCGCGATTTTCTAGTAGTGGTTT
The DNA here is from genome assembly GCA_910589775.1 of Avena eriantha. Lineage (NCBI taxonomy): Eukaryota > Viridiplantae > Streptophyta > Magnoliopsida > Poales > Poaceae > Avena > Avena eriantha. The sequence goes on along the minus strand of OU342740.1, from coordinate 162,782,935 downwards.
TAGCGGGGCACCACAGTGGTGCTCACTCCTGTAGCCTTACTGTGTGATACTCCTCCTCTATGCAAGGAAAATAAATTGTGTACTATTCTCTCCTTTGCTGCATCATGTCCATCCTCTAGCTGATATCACCCTCGTCCACAGCGTGGTGCTGCGCACGTGTGCCATCATACTACGACGATTCTATGTCTATCTCTTTTTTTCACAACTTTCCTCTGACATCAAACCATGTTCAACACCTCTTCGCTGCAGCCCTCTTAGGCTACCTTCTCTAACCCCATAATCTCTACTACAGTAGCTCTTCATTTAACCCTCCATTTCGATCCTTATTTTTCCTAGTACTACTATTTGTTTTACGAAAAACAACATTCTAGTTTTCGCAAAAAACATCCAGTCACTTGGAAAATTGAGATCATCTCTTTTCATAATACTTCTTGGAAACTCCCCTTGCAAAATATTGTTGACAATAATGCCAAGATGCACCAATCTACATAATATGGGGAAATTACCATAAACTATGATGTGGATCACAGGATATGGCATTGGCCTTGGTCGTCCGACTCGAAACCTATTCATACGCATTGCAGGACAATTTTGTGAACCTGGTTTTTGAAAATTTGTCAAAACTCAAATTTATCATTTTACATGGCATGTGATACATGCAAAAGGACGCCATGCACATGTCTTCCATAAAATTTTAAGAACAATCCACCTTAGCCTCATGTTACAATTTCTTTACTTTCCTATGAATAAAACACTTCTTTAAGAAAAAATCCTATAGGCTCCAAATCTTGTAGGATTCAACTGGACATGATATTCTGATAATACTATGTTTTCCCCATTCCTTTGTTTTTCCTGTCCCGCAAATCAAACAGGCCCAATGTTGAGACTCCCACGGGCACCATTTCCTAGTATGCCAAGATGCACCCATATACCAAATTAATGTGGGAACAATACATTAACTATGATGTCGATATGGCCATGACCTTTTTTGGTCATTAGGGTTGAAACCTAATAATATTCATTCATGGTGGGAAAATATCCCAGGGCTGGTTTCCAGAAGTTGTCAAATCCCATGGTTATCAGTTTCCTAGCAGACTGTACACATGACGTGATAGGATGCCATGCGTAAATATTTGTTTTTCTGTTTTTCTTTATTACATGTGATTGTTTCAAAATGGGTTCAAAATTGTCAAGATACAAATTCTTAGCAGGAAGTTGAATTGGTCAAAAGTCTAGATTGTTTCTGATATATTAACTGCCTGATGGGTACCTCCAAAAGCTTTTTATAGAACTTCGATAGCAATCTACCACTTTCTAGAGCTTCTAGTTCAAATATGACCTGATTTTGTTAAAAGAGACATAAAGTCATTTGAGTGGGCTGAGTTAGCTCGAAAGCTTTGAAAACTCATGAAACTTGGGAATCATACATAAAACATTGTCCACTATATCTAGAAACTTGGCTTTGCGGCATTCAAAACCATGTTCTATGTAGTTTATATGCATAGTGTATTCATGGTACTAGAGGCCACCAATAATGGAATCTTCTATACACTAGACATTACATAATCAAGTGTATTGAAAGAGATCCAATGGTCAACAATGCCGAGTTTGCCAATCTATATCCAAGTGCGGATGTTCGAAGTTATTCGTACACAATATAGTGGTATGGAAATTGTGAAGCAACATAGCAGTTTTTTTCTTTTGAAAAGAAGTGTCAAGCACTTTTTCGTATTTTTTATGGCGAGCAATACACATAAGAGGATGCCACACGAAAGTATTTAGTTTATTATTTCTTTTATTTCAATGTCTTCAAAACATTATCAAATTTGTAGACATGCATATTCTTAGCACGAAGTTAGTTGCATTTTTCAAATCTCATGATGGTTCTCGATACATTGAAACCGTTGGTACCAACAAACGACATCTGTAAAATTCAACAGCAACCTATCACGCTTACTTGTAGTTCATATCTAACCTAATTTTGTTAAATCAGCATAAAGTCCTCTAAGTGGGGGAAGTTACCTAGCTAGGAAGATTCAATAATTCTAAAAGAAGGAAGTTATAAGAAAGCATGGTCCACTTTGTCTGAAAAGTCAGGCGGTGGCACATTTTTTCAACTAGGTTTGGCCTAGAAGGAGCGAGTTGCTTCGGTTAACAACTTAACATGGTTAGTGGAAGTGTACATGTTGCATTAAGGACCTCAACAAAGCAAAAATTACACATAACCCATGTTTTAGTATAAAGGGGCCTGAAAATAAGCATGGAAAAGCGGTCGGGACTGGCTCTCCTTCTCCACCCACTAGATGAGGCATACCATCCATACTAGGACAACAACAACTTGCTTAACAAAAAGGAAATCAGCGCGGTGCTCACTTTTGCTAGATCTTGCTAATGAAGTGCATCGAATGCGATGGGACGTGTATATATATATATGTATACACATCAAGTACAATATCCCTTCTCTAGTATTGTGAGTGTCGATCCTTGTAATAACCTTCCATTTGATGTTTGGGACGAAGCGAGTGAAAAAATCAAAACCTGAAAAGTTTGATCCGCGACTACTTTTTGCCGCCAGCCCAACCCAATGCCCAAAGTGGTTCCTTCCTATGCACACCAAAACAACGTAGCTCATGAACACACGATACATAGACACAGAGACGCCGTACAAATGCTAGAGTTGAAAGCGGCATCGTGCAAAAATTCTGCTTCTAGTTTATTTTGAAGTACTCCTATAGAAACTTCAAAATGAACTTGAGGCGGGACTTTCACGGGATCCCGCTTGCAACCCTAACCATGGCACATGTGCTCAGTGCCACACTGCGGACGAGGGAGAGATCAATTGGCAGGTGTGCGCACGGGTGCTGAGAAGATACATACTTGATTACATTGTGTACAATTTGACCGAATAAATAGAGTAACTAATTGATAACTATGTGTAAAATTAGTATTGTTGGAGGTAGAGCAATAATTTCCAATAATGCTAATTTTCTACCCACATTCTTTATATATATTTACAGTAAATCTTGGTTAAAGCAAAAACACTCAAAATGAGGACGCCTTATTCTTCAGGACGAAGGTAGAGTAATACTCCTACCTACTACTCCTACTTATCCAAATACGACTACATTAGAACCTGTAAATAAATAATGTGTCTAGTCAAACCGGCGTGACGAGACTATACTGCGCTAGGAGGTGACATGGTTAATTTATTACAAGAAAAGAAAAACCTATTTCAAAGAGCCATCCCATCTTCCCCATCTCTGCTTAGTTTATCCCCACTAGCTGATGTTGCCTGGCCGCATTTGGGATCCTCTCCACTGTGCGGTTCACACATTTTCCTCGCCATCTCTCCCGGTGCATCTCTCCTTCTAGACCACCACCCATCTCCTCCAAAACTCCCCCAAACAGTTCTATATAGATCTGCCCTCACCCCCAATCCCCTTGGACGTGATGTTGGATCGTCTGTACAAAATTTGGAGAGTTACAAGGGAGAGCCGGCGATGCAGTGGCTTTAGCAAAGTCGGCGACTACATCGTCAACAAAATCTCTGAGCATATGCATGCTAAAAGCGCTGTCCGGCCGGCCGCTTGCTCCAAGGAGCTAAAATGCCAAGTCACTGGTGGAGAAGGTTACAGCTCCCGAACCACAACTGCTCAAAACTGGTCTCCTTCAACGAACTCTATGCCCATATGATCTCCTGCATTCCACCGCCCGTTTATCTGCATAGAGCCAGGATGCAACTGGGTCGGCAACAAGGTTCTCGTGGAGAACAAATGTCATCGAAATCGGGAAGACGGGCACGTTGTTCATTGGCTAGATTGACGAGCATAACACGGAGATTGTCCTGTCCGTCACCCACGTAAGGTAGGCAGTGTGGGAATTGGAGGAGTACGAGGTGAGGATTTCGTCATTGATCTCTTTTGGTGGGTTCTATCAGCTCGATTTTTTTATCCAAAGATTGTGGAGCCGCAGGCTGAAGCAGTGCTAGAGGCGCTCAACCATTTCCTGTTGGTGATGCGGACTTATTGTCACGCTCCCCAATCGTTTGTGAGAGTTCCTCGTGGAGTTCTAATATTAGATCAATGATGACATCAACCCATTGTAAGATACTGTATCACATCTTAATTTTCTCCTGATGATCCTAATATGAATGTAGTACTATATGCAATTTTCTAGTTCCTCTGTTCGAATATTAATTACTTTATTTATGTTACTGGCAGATTCCCTTTGCAATCAAAGTGGTGGAAATTACTGGAAAGATCCTTGAATTTTACATCTATCTTGCTAACAGTAAACATGCAAAATCCTATTACAAGGATCCACAAACGACGGTAAAATGAGAGAAGCGTGCCAGGACGAAAAACAAGCGCTACCTGGCCATGACTTGCACACGCTTAATCATTGGCATGCAGATCTTATGGTGATTCTGACCTCTCTCTTTTCTCTCATGCATGTTTGGAGTATATGATGGGACATGCAATCGTCCCTATCTAGTTGAAGGTACTTCTAGGAGTAGTTTTATACTTCTACCGAGTATTTTCTATGGAGTTTTGCAACTGCTAATATATTTTGTATTAACTCCTATGTACTGGGAATTTTTCAGCTCGAGTGCAGAATATGGCATGTACTGCTAAATCTTTCAAAAGCTACTGAAACTCTCAAATGTGTTGATGTTGCTATTATTAAAGTATTTTGTAGAACTAATACTATTGTAGTTGTACTTGTTTTTATTAATGGCAGTAGATTGTTTTGCTTTTTCTTTTGAAACATGGCCTTCTCAATCTGGATGAGGCATGGGCTTCTTGGGTTGCATATATGTTGGTCACACATGCATTAATGTAAGAACGAGGTATGCACACAAATGCAGACTTGATCGTCAGTTTTTCTTGCTCAAATGATGGAGTGTGTTCGGAGAAAAAGGGCAAACTCATCCTATGCCAAGTTTTTGAGAGGTGAAACATGAACTGATTCTCTCTATAATGTTATTGAATTTTAGTGTCTGTATTGCTAAATCGGTCCCTTTAAAATGCTACTGAATCTGTATAGTGCTGCTAAATATGAATGAAACGGTACGTCCCAGTAGGGTAGCACCTCTATGTATCACGCCAATCCCTGGATCGGTTCATTGGCATAAATAGTATCGATAGACATCAAAGAATTAACAGTGCATCATTATTACAACGGTATGATCCAAAATATTATATTTATTACAATGTTTGCAAAGCATAACGCTTGCTCAAATAAACAAGTATCAAATAGATAGCATAAATAAAGTAGCTCCAGTCTCCATTATGAGCCACAGGCGAACAAAAATGTTCAGTGGAGGGTCGCAACCAACACTACTACTCAGAGTAACCGGAAGAGTAACCTGCAACATAAAACGTAACAGCCCCGAAGGGTCAATACTTGGAATGTACTGGCAAGTGGAACAATGAGAGAAACAACAAGACTAACATCTACATGCATATCTGGCTTGTGGGGTTCAGGCTTAGTTGCAACAGTAAACGACTTTATCCTATGATTTGTAAATCATTTGTAAAGCAATTGATCTTCATCACACAACCTAATTATGTTTCAACTACAAGTTTTAGCAATTACAAGTTAGAATGAATGAGAACATGTCATAGAACCCATAATTTAGCAAATCAAACGTCCACTACTGGGGACACGGCTAAGTACTTAGTTTTACACCCTGTAGGGGTTGTACACTTTACCCATATGGCATGGTCGACTCGCTCGTACCATGACTCGCATATGATTCATGATAGGGATAATCCCAATAAGAGACAATTCGGGAAGTAGCTCCCCAAGCTCATCCACGCACTGTACCAACCTATCAGAATCACTAAATCTCGGGATACAAAGAGCTCGGGTCACCACGACCTACTAAGTCCATTCAGCCACCCATAACTCACTGTCATATGGCTATACACGTAAGCTACCAAATCAAGACACTAATCATTTTTCTGAAACCTAGGTGGCCATCCACAAGTGAGATACTCGAGTAAACCATAGACATGGGCTCGACATTCACGAACCAAGGAATTACCAATTCCACCCAGAGTGTTCATTAATTAAGTTGTTTTCAAATTTTCCAAACACATACTTTCAAAACAATCTTTATCATGGTATATCCCACCCTCATCTACATAAGCACCACTAAGCACAAATACTTATGGCGGCTCACCTAACAAGGAAGACTACGACCATAATAGGATATAGCATAGCAATAGATATAACTTGTAAAAAGAAAACAAGATACAATTCATATAGAAAGTAAATAGGACTTTTATGAAGCTCCACTTGTCTTGGTAGTTGTCGGACTCAAACGCGCAATCCGGACAATCACACGGGTTACAATCATCCCAATCTACACGAAAGCAATTCAACCAAATAAGCAACCCACACATAGAATCAATAAATGCAACACAATGCATGCATGTCACTTTAACAAAAGCCTCACTAGTTTAGTTATGTTCTCTGATCAGCACTACTACTGAATGATGCATGGAAAAACCTTTAATGGAAAGAAAACAATTAATGCAAATTAGAGGACTAGTTAATAGGCTTTTAACCAAAACAATAGACCATTGTTGTAAACATTGCTTCTCAAGTTAGACAAAAACATCACAGAAGTTTCAAAGTAGAGCCAGGACCAAAAAGAATCGCTCCAAAAAGATTTACAGATATTTTTCTAAGATTTTTATACTACTTTAATCCTTTTCGTAATGTCAGGAAATTACATACAGTAAACCTAAAATATTATTACAGAATAAAATTCTACGCATTTTTGTGATTTCAACGATATCTTATTTGTAATTTTTGGTCCAGTGGATCTTTTTCTACAATTTTCTAAAGTTTTAAACATTTTGTTTAAATTTTTAAATCTTGTAAATAATTTACAGCATAGTCAACGCTGACTGTGCGGTCAGCGTCGACGTGGCGCAGTGTGATTCATCGATACCGGTTCGAGCTTGTTCTAATCGGGCCATCCATTCGTGATCGGGCGACCGGGAGCGGAAGCTTCCTCACCTCACCGGCGTGGTCGACTGACGGCGGCGGCTCCGGTCGGTGACGCGGGAGAGCTCTCTGGTGGCTTCGGCGGTGGTGGAGTGGCCTACGGGGTTCAGCAAGCGGCGGCGGTCTCGGGGGTTGGCTCTGCTCGGGCTGGGGCTTCCTTGGGCGACGGCGTCATGCGGCTGGCGCGGGCGGACGGGCGGCGGTCTCCCGCGGCTTGTCCTTGGTGCTCCAGCGACCTGGGGTTTGGGGAAAATGAGGTGAGGTGATGTGGTACTTCACTCCAAACACGAAGAGAGGGATGGGGAACTTGGGGCGGTCGGAAACGTCGGGGTCGAGCTCATACCGAGCTCTAATGGCGGTGGCGGTAGTGATGCTCTGGCGACCAATTCCAACAGTCTGGAGGCGGCGTTGGCTAGGTTATTTTAGGGGATTTGACGAGAGGGAGGTGGCTTATAAACCCCATGGAAAAAATCTTGGTGAGGGGACCGAATTCCCGATGAAATGGGGCGATTTCCGCGGCGGCGGCAGTCCGTGTCGACGACGAACCCGTCGGGGGACTGACAGGCAGGGCCCGGCGGTCAGAAAAAACAAAAGGAAAAGAGAAAAAGAGAAAAGGGGAAAGAGGGAGCGGGCTGGAGGTGGGCCGCTGGCAGCCGGCTGTGCGCGGCTGCGCTGTGCTGCGCGCGAGCTGGGCCCCGGGTGGGCCGCTGGCTGCCACCCGGCTGGGCTGCCTGTTTTACTCTTTTTTTTTCCTTTTCTTTTATTCTTTTCTGCTGTTAACTGATCTTTTGACTGTCTGAAATTTCTGAATCCGACAAAAACAGTCCTAATACTAAAACAGGTGTAACTTTTGATCTACAGCTCCGATTCGAGCGAAACAAATTTGTACGGGTTTGTAATTAGATAATCTATATATAAGCATCTAGGATGACTTTATAGTGACATCCAAGCAGATGCTAGGTAAAAACCATACTAGGCTTGAAAATAAGAAGAACATGCAACACTAGTGGTATTTTGGCAAAAGCTTTAAAACTGAAACTTTTTGCAAAGATGCTTATGATGCCATGACATGTATGCTATGCAGTACTAATTCTAGAAATTAGGATGTGACAAGACTAACCCCCTTAAAATGAATCTCGTCATCGAGATTCGGCGTGGCTAGCAAATAGGTGCGGGTGGTCCTCTCAGAGGTCATCCTCTCGCTCCCAGGTGGCTACCTCTTTGGTTTGACGGCTCCATTGCACCTTGAAAAACCTGATCGTCTTGCTATGGGTAAACCTCTCCACTGTCTCCAAAATCTTGACCGGTTGTCGGATTGATGACAAGTACGCCATGAAGGAGTCCTCGAGGCGTGAGGGGTGTGAGACGTACTGTGTTTCGGGACGGTGAGCACACAAGTTTACCTAGGTTCGAATCCGTCGGCTTTAGACGGATCCTACTCCTGCTAGCAATCCAGTAATACAGCAGAGCCGGAATATGGGTTACAAGGGTTTGCCTGTGCGAGTTGAGATTGTGATTGTAAGGGGTGCCCTAAAGGCTCTCCCTAGGGCGGCTTATATAGATATCTGGCCTAGGGTTTACAAGAGAGATCTATCCGGCTACGACTAAGAGTCGGTTACAGAGTACATCTTGAACTACAAGTAACACTATGGGCCTATGTCGGTAAGTCTTCTGGGCCTTCCCGTAGCCGGATTGGACTCCGTCTCTTCTCCCTGACTAGGCCGCCCGTGAAGCAAAGCTCTAACCCGAAGTAGGCCACCCTGGTCAGTGAGGAAGTTTAAGGATACCCAGAAAGTATATCCCCAATAGCAGCCCACGGAAGTCTCCAAGATCCAAAGTCAGATTCATCATCGTCTAGCTTGATCTTCGGCTTGCAGAATCTTGAAGGGTTCCTGAAACTTCAAAACAAAAGATACGATCTGGGTCTCAAAAGTAAGTCGGACCTATTAGTACGTTATTCAGATTTTCCAGCTTGATATTCAAACTAAGCCAGATCTTAGTCTCTGACGTCATCTAACACTGGTCATGGTCAAGTCACGTCACTGACAAACATCTTGTCAGCACGACCGTTGGTGGGTCCGCCGTTCGCAGAACCGAGGCGCCGTTTCAATGCATGCGCGGAGATCGAGGCGGCATAATCATCGCGTGGGGGCTTCCTAGTTCTTTCCACAACGCGTGGTGTTTACAATGTGCCATTTACACGAATCTTGGTGCGATTCGGCGGTTATAAGGGGTGAGGATTCCCTCTCTCTCATCTTCTTCACCTATTCCCCGTGCCGTTTCCTTCTCCTCCACTTCTCCCCCAAGCACAGAGCTCCCTTGCTTCTAGATTCCCAGTGCCGCCTATCCAAGGTCACCGGCGCACCAGAAGAATGGCTTCTTCTTCATCATTCGGCTTGGCTGGGGCCGCAGCGACGGCGGCGACGGCTGAGAAAGAAAGAAATCGCGGGGTCTGGATCCCGTGCGTCCTTGACGACACCAAGCTCAGCGGCGTGGAGAGCGAAGGACTCCCCCGCGCTGGTGACTGGCGGAGCAGTTTCGGCGAAACCATCCCCAACCCACACGCCGACGAGCGGGTACACTTCGGCACCCACCTCAACAGAGGTTTGTCTTTCCCTCCCTCAGAATTCTTTTCCGAGGTGATAGATCACTATGGCGTCAAGCTTCATCATCTCCCCCTAAACTCTCCTTTAGAGATGAGCGCCTATGCGGCTTTGTGTGAGGGGTATCTCGGCATTAGGCCGAATCTCATTCTCTTCTGGTTTTACTTCCATGTTCGGAGAAACTCTATCACCTCCGGTAATCCTTACATTACCGGCACAATTAATCTTTCAGTTAGACGTGAGCGTGTCTATCATAGGATTTTAGCTTGTGAATCGGTCAAACAGTGGACGGCTACCTTCTTTTATCATAAGGATATTCCTTCTCCCGGCAAAGCTACTGCTTTGCCGGTTATCTTCAATGGAGCCGCCACGCCCCGAGCATCCTGGGACGAGGCTCCTCCGGCTCTCAGCGACGATCTGCTCCTTGCCAAGAGGCGGATCGAGTATCTGATAAAGCACAAGGGTCTGAAAGGGTCCGACTTGGTCCAGTCTTGGGTGGCACGCCGGATCCAGCCTCTCTAGTACCACGGCGACCGACCGATGCACTCCATCACGGCGTCGAAAAACAATTCTCTCTGCATCTTCCCCAAGGATTTAAAGCCATAGGATTACATAAGCCAGATCAAATGGCTGATAAAGGAGCGAATCGAGAGAAAGATTCCGGATTTATCTCTGGATATGCACACATTGGAAGACCCTGTAGTGCCGGTAAGCTTTTAGCAGTAAACCCTTTTTATGTGTTTCACCTTTAAGTTATTTCGCAATACTGAGATATTATCTTCTTTTCAGCTTGCCGACCTCCCTGAGTCGGAACTGGCTCCTATCGAGGGATATCCTCCAGAGTTTTCTCAGGAGGAGGAACTGGTCCCACTTCCGGACATTGTGCCCAGGAAGCGTAAAGCTCTGACAGTGGCCGTCGGCACAAAGGAAGTGCCAGTTGTGAAGAGGTAACTTTCCACACAATTTCAGCCTTTGTACTTTACCGGTAATATCTTCCGAGATATAATGTTCTTTATTCTAGTATTTTCTCAGAGCTAAGCATCTCATCAAGGGCAAGGGGAAGGGGAGCATCTCGAAGCCCCTGCATCAGATGAAGCTAACCATGGCTTCTCCCACCGTAGCTCCTCCGACTCCTGCCCCTCAATCTTCTGCAATGCCGGTGATTACTACATCCCCGACCGTCACAGAAGATCCGACTCCCTCAACAGGGCCAGCGACCCTTGAGTCGCAGACTGACGCCAACATGGGTGGCTCAGGTTTTGATAAGGGTGAACCCTCTTCGGGTAATGATCCCTCGGCAGAGACCTTCACCGAAAATTTCCTGAACAATCTAGGACTTGCCAAATTTGTCTTGTCTCGGAAATCTGCGGAGGAAATCCATCGGTTGGCCTAGCAATGCCTGGAAAGTCGTAATCTCTCTGCCGAAGAACAAGCACAAGAAGCAAAGGACATCAAGTACTCTGATCTTCTCGAACATGTCTGCCTTCGCGACAAGGGACTAAGAGCTGGTGTGCTTCCACCACCTCCGGTTATTCCACTCACCCTCGCTGAGAAGGTTACCACTGAAGTGAACCTGTGCATGAGCAAGCTCACACATGAACATCATGTAAGTCGGAATTCCAACTCACGTTTTTCTTTATTATACTTTATATCATATCCTCTAGCCCCCAAGCATGAAGTTGGATATACGATCCGGGTTTATGCTTCCTTAGGATGCCAAAGAATGAACTAGTGTAGACCCCAAGGCTCGTGCTGATATTAGCTACAATATTAGCCCGAGTCTTTAGTAGACTTCTGAATCTGGGTATTCTCACTTAGAGAAAGTTAATTCATATAACCAGGAATTGTTGAAGAATGTCTGCAATAAGCGGAGAGAGATCAAAGCTCTCTGACTTAAAAATGATGAGCTTAAAGTTTCCAAGGATGAGGCCGAAGGTAAACATTCCGAGACTCAAACTTTGTCTTGTGCTTTCATAGTCGTATAATTTTTGCTGAACTGTTCTTCTTTTTGACTTACAACACTGATAAAGCAGTCTTGTGCTATGATCAAAGAGGCCGAGAATCTGAAGACCCTGGTGGTGGAAAACAAGGATCTTCGCCAAGAGCTAGACCAGCTTAAGGTGGATCATGAGAAGAGCATAGCTCAAGTTCTCTAATCCTCCTCCATGGCCACCGTGGAGCGTGATCGCAAGATTGCACTCCACGAGCAGAAAATTTCGGATCTCAACGACGAGCTTTGTAGAGAGAAGGACCTTTACGAGGCACTCCGGGCTGAACTCCGGAGTCTTCGTGAAGAGAAGACCAAAGTTGATGACGTCATCTTTGGTATGTTTCCATCTTTCTGATTTGTCTATATTCTTCGACTCTTTCGACATCGGATTTGTTTAACTGTTTTGTGTTATATGCATAGTTCCTCTGAACTTGACGGACTCCACCTCTGCCGAGCCTCGCACCCACCGGCTTACCCAAGTCGGTGATTTGCTTCATGACTTTCGCCAATCCATTAAGGATTTTGGCGAATCTCTCAAGGTTCTAGACATGATAGCATGTACGACTTTTAGGTGCGGGACAAGGAAAAGGAGATGCCGCAGCTCGTCCGGGACTGGAACATGTCCTACGTGCGATCAGTGGCGCAAAACACCCTCACAATGGTCATGAGCCACCATGGAAGCATGGAAATCTGGCAAGTAACTAGAGGGTACTGTAAGGTGGACGAAGACGGACAGGAGCAAGACATCAAGGACTCCTGCACCGGATATGGGTGTCATGTAGCTGACTTAACCAGCTACGACACTCCCTTCTTCAACCGCGTGGACACGCCACCTCCGCCTCCCAAAGAAGCAGCTGAAGCTTCTGGCGATGAACAAACCACATCGGATTTGGATATCTCGGATCGTTATCAGAGTGTGGCTAATTTGTCCAGCGAGCTGGCAGCTCCTACCCCTTCTCCTGCATCATAGATTATCAGAAACAAATGTGTTATTCTAAAAAATTATGGGTCTGTAAATATGCAGTATGATACTTTTGCTAGTGCTAAGTTTTAATCTATTCAACACTTTTGGTTTAAATTTTTGTGTGCCTGAAATATTTGCATAAGCACTTGTACTTTTTTGTCTATACTTATCGTTTGTCTGGCTTTCCGCCTCGTCCCTTTCGTGAGCCGGCTAAACTTTCAGCACAGAAACTTTGCCGAGCAACGGAGCTCAATCGCTAAACCAGTTTAAACTCGGAAACAAAGCCGGCTTCTAGGACCAACAATTCACTACTCGGAAAATAACCGCATCCGGCAATCAGACAAATAACCAAAGTATAGAAAAACATTTAGAGTTATACCCAAGGGTAGCATTTTAGAATCGTAAATCTAAACCAGAACAAACATGAGCATACAGTACTTTCAAGTATTCTGGGATTTTCGACTGTGACATGATCATTCAGAAATAAGATGGTAAAAACTTCTCAGAAAAAAGTTGAGGCAACCAAAAAATTTATTTCTCACAGAACATGTACACATATATGATTACAAAGAAGGATAAACTAAGAATAAAAGGGACGTAGCTGAGCAATATTCCATGGTCTGTCTAACTCATCCGTATTTGTACTGCCTCCAGCTCTCTTTCTCTTCTTAGTAAAAGGTCTTTCTTTGACAGGCCTCATCTCAGTTACGTAGTATGAACCATTGTGCAATACTCGACTAACTAAAAATGGCCCTTCCCATACTGCGGAAAGTTTGTGCTTTCTTTCTTGCACAAGCTGGAGAACCAAATCGCCCTTATTGAAAGATCTGTTTCTGACTCTCTAGCTATGATACTTGCGTAACTTCTGCCGATAGGCTGTTGATCTCATTTCAGCAACGACGCGAACTTCTTTGACTAAGTCAAGATCATTTTGTCGAGAAATCTCGGCATCCTCTTCAATATATGGGGACACTCTAGGAGAAGTGTGAATCAAATCACTAGGAAGAACTGCTTCTGCGCCATAGACCAATAAGAAAGGTGTGTATCCGGTTGACCTGTTCGGAGTTGTTCGTAAACTCCATATTACAGAAGGTAATTCCTCTGCCCAAGCCCCCGTAGCACGTCGTAGTGGTGCTTCGAGTCTTGGTTTTAGGCCTTGTAGGATTAACCATTTGCTCTTTCGACTTGTCCATTAGCCTGTCGATGTGCGGCTGATGCAATGTCAAGCCGGATATTTTGTTCATTGCAGAATTTGGCAAGTTCCCCCATAGAGAAATTACTCCCGTTGTCTGTGATAATACTATACAGATAACCATACCGGATTATAACATCCTCGACAAATATTTTGGCTGTTGCTCCATCACAACTAGTGACGGGTTTAGCCTCAATCCATTTGGTGAACTTATCCACCATCACTAAGAGGTGAGTAAATCCACTTGGAGCCCGTTTAAACGGTCCTACATTGTCAAGCCCCCAGACAGCGAAAGGCCATGTTATAGGTATTGTTCGCAGCTGATCAGCCAGAACGTGAGATTGCTTGGCGTACTTTTGGCAGCCCTTCCACGTTTTGACCAGCCGTTTGGCATCTGCCTAGGCTTTAAGCCAGAAAAACCGTGTCGGAAAGATTTTGCCACTAAAGATTTGGCTGCAGCATGGTGACTACACTCACCTTCGTGGATTTCTCTTAAGATTTCCACTCCTTCTTCCAGAGATACGCAACGTTAAAAAACCCTAGATACACTCCGCTTATAGAGCTCACCATTAACTATAGTATAGGATTTTGCTCGTCGGATAATCTGCCGGCTCAGAACCTCGTCTTCGGGTAATTTGCCATCTGCCAAATAGTCAAGGTAGGGCTGGGTCTAGCTGGGAATTACAGCCAGAACTATTACTAGAGGTGAGTCGGATTTGGTCGGATATTCCTCATCCACTCCCTTTATTGAGGGAACTTTGAGGTGCTCTAAAAAAGCGCCATCCGGAACCTCTTTCTGTGCAGAGCCTATCGAAGATAATGCATGTGCTTCCTCATTTTCTGCTCGAGGGATGTGTTGAACCTCAAACCCTTCAAACGATTTAGATAAATCATCCACGACAGCTTTATATGCTACCATGTGCTTACTTGCATTACAAATATCAGACACTTGTTGAGCAACAAGATCTGAATCTCCGTAACACATCAAACGTCGGATGCCTATATCCTTGGCAATCTAGATTCCATGCAGCAGTGCTTAATACTCAGCAATATTATTTGTCGCTGTGAAGTAGATCTGCAACACGTATAAAAGTTTATCTCCTTGGGGTGATTTGAGCACCACACCAGCCCCCGCGAGTCTCAGACCCATCAAAATATAGAGTCCAATATTCCGACTCAGGGAGGGTCATATTCCCCTTCGTCTCTATCCAATCAGCAACAAAGTCGGCATCGATTTGGGATTTGATTGCTGTCCAAGGTTTGTACTCAATATCAAAAGCTGAGAGCTCTATGCCCCATTTGGCGACGCGTTCTATAGCATCACTGTTGTTGATTATATCTCTCATGGGAGTTGTGCTCACCATGGTAATTGGATGCTCCTGAAAATAGTGTCATACCTTACGAGATGCCAAGAACACACCATAAGCTAGCTTTTGATAGTGCGGATACCGCTGTTTCGATTCTGTCAAGACCTCGCTAACAAAGTAAGTCGGACGCTGCACCAAGTGTTCCTGATTTTCCTCCAGTCTGTCCACTACCATGACAATACTGACGACTTTGTTTGTCGCAGCGAGATAGAGCAACATCGGTTCATGTGGTTCCGGCGCAGCAAGGATAGGAGCAGATGAGAGTAATTTCTTTAGGTCTTGTAGTGCTGCTTCAGCTTCATCGGTCCACACAAAATCCTTGGTATTTTTTAGGAGTTTGTATAATGGTGCGGCTCTTTCACCGAGCCGGCTTACAAACCGACTGACTGCAGCAATGCAACCAGTTAGTCTTTGTACGTCCTTCAGGCGAGTTGGCCTGGAAATATTAAGTATAGCCTTGATTTTTTCTGGGTTGTCCTCTATGCCTCTTTGAGACACGATGAAACATAACAATTTTCCGGCTGGGATTCCAAAGAACCATTTCTTCGGATTAAGCATTATGTTGTATTTTCGTAGATTAGCAAACGTTTCCTCCAAGTCGGAAATCAATGTTTCCTTCTTTTTGGACATCATCGCAATATCATCCATATATGCATGTACATTGCGTCCGACTTGATTGTGGAGGCAATGCTGCATTGTGCGTTGGTACGTAGCTCCCGCGTTCTTTAGCCCAAAGGGCATCGTAACAAAAAAGAAGGTTCCGAAGGGGGTTATGAATAAAGTTTTGACTTTGTCAGATTCCTTCATCCGTATTTGGTGATAACCGGAATATGCATCGAGAAAATAGAGGAGTTCCGAGCCTGTTGTAGAATCGTTAACTTGATCAATCCTAGGCAAAGCGAATGGATCTTTGGGACAAGCCTTGTTCAAGGCAGTATAATCAACACACATCCTTAAATCAGTGATGTCCTTTTTAGGGACCATTACAGAATTGGCCGACCACTCAGTGTGAATGACCTCTTCTATGAATCCGGCTAACTCGAGCCGTGCTAGTTCCTTAGCTATTGCCTTACGCTTTTCATCGCTGGAATGCCGTAAGGACTGTTTGATGGGTTTAGCATTCGGGTTTACATTTAAAGAGTGCTCGAGAAGTTCCCTAGGTACTCCAGCCATGTCAGATGGTTGCCATGAGAAGATATCTTGATTTGCTTTGAGGAACTTGACGAGCGCACTTTCCTATGCGCTATCTAGGCCTACACCTATCTGGGTCACCTTGGAGGGGTCATCATCCTTCAACGGTATCTTCTTCGTCTCTTCTGATGCCTTGAACTCCAGATTCGGCTTTGTCACCTCCTTCTTCGTTGCGGGCATCTCGGATGGATCTATGCTCTTCTTGATCTCTTGGTACTCCTGGGCGTGCAGCATGGCTTCAGCAAAGGCGTCATTTCCATCCTCGCACTCTCGCGCTTTCTTCGGGTCTCCCCTAATGGTGATCATGCCGTTGGGACCTGGAATTTTCATCATATTGTAAATGTAACACGGACGAGCCATAAAAGCCCAGTAAGCCGGACATCCGAATATAGCATGGTACGCGCTCTTGAACGGGACCACTTCGAAGGAAAGTGCCTCCATCCAATAATTCTTTGGTGTTCCAAAGGTAACATCCAAAGTGATTTCCTAGGGAATTTGCTTGTCTTCCTGGGACAACCCCGTGAAAGATCACATAGCTATGGTTCGGCTGGGTCTCCAAGATCTTCATCCGGCGTAGTTTTTCGACATACAGAATATTAATACTGCTGCCACCGTCCATGAGAGTCTTGGAGAAACCATAACCGTCAATAAGTGGATTGACGATTAAGGCATATTTTCCTCGCATGTGTAACTTAGGTGGATGATCAGCGCGGTCAAATGTGATTGCCACTTCCGACCAGTCCAAGAATTGAGGGACAGCTGGAACTATTGCATTGAGCTCATGCAGAACTGCCTTTTTGTCTTTTGCTGGTTGAGATTCGAGGAAGGTGACATAAGTGTCTTTCTTGGTCGGAAAATTTTTCTTCCCTTCCGGCTTGGGATATGAAGTGTCAGCTTCCTCCATGTAGGAATCTTCCTTGATCTCTTTATCCTTTTCGGGATTCTTTTCTTTCCCTTCTTCCGCTTAGCTTTGTAGCCAGCGGTATCATCTCTCTTAATGTCTTCATTGAAACGACACTCTGCGTTTGTTTGGGATGAGCCCCCATTGGCGTCTAAGTGATGCACACATGGGTTATTGGTAATGTCGGCCGAAGAGTAGGTTTTTCCGGGTTGCTGGTCTCCTCTACCTTGGACTCTTGACGTCCGTTGACTGCGGCCGCGACCACCGCCACGTCCTCCTCGTCCTCCAGAGCCGAAAGTAGCAGTGACCACTACCGTTTCCGCATTGGGTTTTTCTTCCGAGGTATTCTTGCGCTTCTGAGCTTGTTGCTTTGGTTGTTTTGTCGAATGTGGCATAGCCAGGGCGTTGAGTAATCCATCTGTGTCGTCGTCAGCATCTGCATACCTGCTCGCTGTTTCTATCATCCCTCCCAAATCAGTGACTTTGTCACACTTCAAGCGATGACATAGTAAACCAATTGGGAGACCTACAATGAAAGCTTCAATCGTAGTTTGGTCATTTACTCCTTCACAGGAGTTCTTGGTGTCGATGCATCATCCGAGATAATCCCGACAAGTTTCTCTGGCTTTCTGGGAGCACCGCTGTAGATCTCCGACCATACAGGGCCTCCGGTATGTGCCTTCGAAATTCCAAAAGAACACACTCTGCATGTCATACGAGTTGTGAATGGTGTTCTCCGAAAGTTCATTGAGCCATGATCATGTCGTCTTCCGCAACATAAGTGGGAGATATCGGGTTGCGACCAGGTTGTTTCCGCCTTTGGCGATGTAGCAAGCTTGGAAGAAATCCTGTAGCCAAGTATCTGGCCGAGCAATGCCATCGTAGGCTTGAATATGCCTTGAGATAGCAAATCCTTCCGGGAATCTTGTAGCTCTTATGCGTGGTCCAAAGCACTTTGGGCTCACGTATATGTCATCATTTTCATAGCGCCGCGCCTCTATATTGGAGTTGATCCTATGCCTTGTGTCATTTGGGGATAAATATCCTCCCGAGTGACGGCTATGGCTGCCGTACCTTGGAGCCGGACTTCGGCTTCTGCCACCACCTCCTCCACCACGACGCCCTCCTTGGCCTCCTTGGGAGCCGTTGTGATGGCTACTTGGCGGAGAGGGTGGACCAGCTAGGTTATTTCGGGCTGATCGCTGGCCTCCATCCGGAGTGTCATTATTCCGGTTCCGGGGAGCGTCTTCATTGTGACGAGCCCCCTACCGGCTTGACTCGGCACAGTGTCCGTCGTTCGTTCGCCCGCCATCCGGACAGCTTGCATGTCTAGGAGGTGGCATTCTTTGTCAGTCCTCCTCTCGACGTTTCTCTTTATCTTCTTCCCTGCGGTCCTTCGACTCTCACCGGGGAGGGTTCCTCGGATTCAGTGCAATGATTGCCTCTTGCTCCGCAACTGGGTTAACGTTACGCCAGTAACATGCAGCTTTGTGGTGCTGCCCCGAAGATCCGGTTCTTGAGTAGTTGTCTTCTCAACGGTCAAAATGATGTTGCTGTTCCGGAACACGTTGGGGTCTTACGTCTGCCCATGCCGGATCTGTGTGACATTGGTCAGAATCGGAGACCAGTTTTTGAATTCTAGACAGGGCAACCTTTTGTTGTTCCAGTCCTTCGTTGAGTAGTTTGATTCCCAACCAGATCTGCTCTGGGCTTGAATTAGCCGATAGGATTTCCCGAGCCGCAACGGTGTTCTGTACTGGCATTGGATACACCCAATCCCCGTTGTTGTCGTGTCGAGGCAACCCAAGTTCTCCTCCGAAAAGGACTTTGTGAATCTGCGGGAATTGGTCATCATGAGTATGACGTTTCCTGGTCTTCTGATGTTGCCTGGAGTTGTACTTTTCCGCAGTTTCCATGCATTTCTTTTCCTCCTAGGTGTTTTTGGCTTCATCGAGGAGTACTTGGCGCCGTTCTTCTAGGACCTGTGCCCTCTCATCCAGCTCTTCAGCAGTAAGTTCTACAGCTGTAGGAATAGGTGTGGTTAATGCAGCATCGATGAGTTTACGTGCACCTTCAGTGATCACGTGTCCATCCACCGATTCTTCTTTGGGCTCGTCTGGGATAAATGCTCCCTCCGAGTCCTCCTCGTATTCCTCGGCAATCACCTCCTCTGCTGGAGGGTCTTTCGCCGGGGTCTTGTTCTTCTTATTCTTCTTCTTTGCCTTGTTGGCAGCACTGGTAGCAAAGACGGCTTTGGGTCCGTTTCCCGGAGTTAAGCTCTGATCGATACTTTCGGACATCTGGACCTTGGGATTATCTCCGATTTCCATGTCATCCTGCGTTTTGGGAGAGTTTTCCCTGGATCCTTCATCCATGGCTTCTTCTTCCTCTGCAGCTTTGGAGTTATACTTCTCTTCATATTGCATGGAGAACTTTCGGAAATCTGCTGACGTCATCGACTCATCCGATGATGCGGGTACATCGGCGTTTGTTCCGATCGCCTCCAGCACAGAATCGGCAGAGCTGGATCCGGATCCCATATATCCAATAAAGTGGGATGCGCCCCTCCTGAGATAAGTGCAGTCTTCATAGTAGGCTTCATCGAAATGTTTGATGGTCTCGAGGATTTCATCTACGCCTGAGTTTTGCATCATCATACGTCTTAGTGTGTACCTCAGGAAAGGCATGTCCATCCCGACATCATTAGAGCCGGAACCAACATTGTTGTTATGTTCCTCCTGGATTTCGACTTCAGAGGGTGGGTCGATCTAGGATTCAGTCTCTCTAGGGAGATCCACTCCAGATTCAACTTGGACCGCCAAGTCTTCTTCAGGCTTGGATTTCTCCATTGTCTCCACAACTGGTGCGGGCTGGGTGGGTTTAGGGTTTTCTGAGATCCGGAACTCTGTTGCCTCCGTGGACAAAGGGGATCCAGAAATTTCTTCTGCCTCTATCATCACCGCTGGGGTGGGTGGGGTAGCTTCAGCAAAGCTGATGTAAACATCGATCTCGCCGAAAGACATGATGGTTTAGGTAGCCACAGCCTCCCTAGCTGGAATCCAGGTCTCGTCAAGAACGATGAGAGGGACGTCGCTGGCATAGAGGATGCGACTGACGGTGATAGTCTCGCCGATTCTCATTCTTGCTAATTCCGCTCGGAACGCAGATCCAAAGCTCACTTGCCCCACGATGGGCGCCAACTGTCGTCGGATTGATGAAAAGTACGCCATGAGGGGGTCCTCGAGGCGTGCGGAAGAGAGGGGTGTGAGACGTACGGTGTTCCGGGACAGTGAGCACACAAGTTTACCCAGGTTCAAATCCACTGGCTTTGGACGGATCCTACTCCTCCTAGCAATCCAGTAATACGGCAGAGCCGGAATAGGGGTTACAAGGGTTCTCCTGTGCGAGCTGAGATTGTGATTGTAAGGGGTGCCCTAAAGGCTCTCCCTAGGACGGCTTATATAGATATCCGGCCTAGGGTTTAAAGGAGAGATCTATCTGGCTACGACTAAGAGTCGGTTATAGAGTACATCTTGAACTACAAGTAACACTATGTGCCTATGTCGGTAAGTCTTCTGGGCCTTCCCGTAGCCGGATCGGACTCCGTCTCTTCTCCCTGACTGGGCCGCCTGTGAAGCAAACCTCTAACCCGAAGTAGGCCACCCTAGTCAGTGAGGAACTGTGAGGATACCCGGAAAGTATATCCCCAACAAGACCGGCTTCTCCTCATTAGTCAAGTCACTCTCTAGCTGAACCTCATCTAGTGGCACGGTGTCCCTCAATGATGTATCCACCATCTCCGGATGGCATTTTTTCAGCTGGGACACATGGAACACATCATGAATAGCGGACAGTGCTTTTGGCAACTCTAACTGATATGCAACCTCTCCCTTGCGTGCTACGATCTTGTATGGTCCTATAAACCGAGGTGCCAGCTTACCCTTAATTCCAAACCTCTTAATTCCACATAGTGGAGAAACTCTGAGGTATGCTCGATCTCCAATCTCATACACCACTTCCTTGTGCTTAGAATCAGCATAGCTCTTCTGTCTCGATTGTGCCACCTTCAACCTATCCCGAATCAAACTAACCTTCTCTTCAGCATCCTTGGTCAAATCAGGCCCAAATAGTTGACGTTCACCTACGCCATCCCATAACAATGGTGTTATGCACCTCTTACCATATAGTACATTGAATGGCGACGTCTTGATGCTGGATTGGTAGCTGTTGTTGTAGGAAAACTCAGCATAAGGCAAATTCTCATCCCAACTAGCGCCATGAGCTAAGGCACAAGCTCTCAACATATCCTCCAAAATCTGATTCACCCTCTCTGTCTGACCATCCGTCTGGGGGTGGAAAGCTATACTAAACTCTAATCTCATTCCGAACGACTGATGTAGCTGCCGCCAAAAGTGAGAGGTAAATTGGGTTCCTCTATGTGACACAATGCTCTTAGGAACTCCATGCGGACACACAATTCTGTTCATGTAGATCTTGGTTATCTTAGCACTAGTGTAAGTGGTCTTCACGGGTATAAAGTGAGCTACCTTGGTTAAGTGATCAACTAGTACCCAAATAGAGTCATATCCGGATCTCGTCCTGGGCAGTCCCGTGATAAAGTCCATTCCAACACTATCCCACTTCCAAACTGGTATCGGCAATGGTTGTAGCAATCCTGCTTGCTTTTGGTTCTCAGCATTCACTCTACTACAGATATCACATAAAGCAATATATTATGTAATCTCTCGCTTCATGTTAACCCACCAAAACCTTTCCTTCAAATCCATGTACATCTTCGTGTTACCTAGATGTATAGAGTATGGTGAGTCATGAGCTTCCTGCAATATGAACTTTCTAATCTACGGATCGTTGGGAACACGTAAGCAACCCTTGTACCACAGTGTTCCTTGATCATCCTCGCGAAATCCTTCTGCTTTACCCTTGGGTATGTTTCCTCTTATTTCCTCCAGGTCACTCTCCTTCTTTTGAGCTTCTCTAATCTCATCCAGAAGCGTTGGCTTGACTTCCATCGTTGCCAAATATCCCTCGGATACTACCTCCAACCTGAGGTCCTTGAACTGTTCACACAAATCCTTAGGTAATTCTCCCACTGTTAGGCCATTAGCATAAACCTTGCAACTTAGCGCATCTGCTACAACATTGGCCTTTCCTGAGTGATATTGCAAACTCATGTCATAATCCTTTATGAGCTCCAACCATCTCCTTTGCCTCATGTTCAGCTCCTTCTGTGTGAATATGTATTTTAGGCTCTTGTGATCCGTGAACACGTCACAATGCTTACCCATCAGATAGTGTCTCCACACCTTGAGCGCATGCACAACTGATGCTAATTCCAATTCATGTGTGGGGTCATTCTTCTCGTGGTGTTTAAATTGGCATGAGGCATAAGATACCACTCTACCATCTTGCATCAATACACTACCCAATCTTTGACGAGAAGCATCACAATACACTTGGAAATCCTTCTGAATATCCGACAAACACAAGATAGGTGTAGTCACTAGGTGTTGCTTTAGTTCCTAGAAACTAGCTTTGCACTCCATGGTCCATTCAAACTTCTTCTCCTTCTTCAATAGTTCAGTCATTGGCTTTGCAATCTTGCAGAAATTCTCTATGAACCTTCTATAATATTCTTCACCTTGATTGGATCAACTGCAACTCCTTCACCTGACACCACATGTCCATGAAATCCAACTGTGTTCAAACACAATTTACATTTACTAAACTTGGCATATAATTTATGCTCCCTCAGCTTTTCTATAATTAGTCGTAGGTGGTTCTCATGTTCAACATCATCCATGGAATATATCAATATGTCATCAATGAACACCACCACGAACTTATCCAAGTACTCCATGGATACCTTGTTCATCATGGTCATGAAATATGCCGGAGCATTTGTTAGTCCAAAAGACATAACTGTATACTCATATAACCCATACCTAGTGGTGAAGGCGGTCTTTGGTACGTCCTCCTCATGGATCTTCAATTGGAAATAACCCGATCTTAGATCAATCTTGGAAAACACCTTTGCTCCTTCCAACTGATCAAATAAATCATTTAAATTGGGAAATGGGTATTTATTCTTGATGGTCACTACATTAAGTGAGCGATAGTCAACCACCAATCTATTACTACTGTCCTTCTTCTCCACAAATAGAACAGACGCGCCCCAAAATGATGAACTGGGCTGAATAAATCCCTTGTCCAATTGCTCTCTAAGTTGCTTCTTTAATTCCTTCAGTTCATCCACGTCCATCTTATATGGCCTCTTGGATATCGGTCCTGTCCCCGGCATCAAGTCAATAAGAAAATCAACATCCCTGATCAGGTGGCATCCCTGACAGCTCATTCGGAAACACATCGGGTATTCCTTTACTACGGCCACATCTTCTAGGATAGCCCCCTTAAGAGAATTCAACTTGACCACTCCAATATTGGTGGCCGACTTATGCCTGACACTACTAGGAAAAACCTTATCAGTCGCGCACCTTTTTTCACTATCTGTGGCACATATGTTAGTCACCACTGATACGTCGCCACTGATAACTATCTTCAGTGGCGCATTTCAAAATGCGCCATAGAAGTCTCAAACTTCATTGGCGCATATGGCCAATATGCACCACAGAAGTTTTTTTCCAAAATTCAAAAATAAAGGCGGGCCAGATCTCAAACTTCTATGGCGCATATGGCCAATATGCGCCACATAAGATTTTTTCAAATTACAAAAAAAAACCGTGCCAGATCTAGATCTCGCCGGAGTTGGTGGTGGTGGTGGTGGCGGCTAGAGGAGGTCTAGGAGGAGGAGGTTACTGGAGTTGGTGGTGGAGGAGGATGAGGAGGTTACCGGAGTTGGTGGTGGTGGAGGAGGAGGAGGTCGCTGGAGTTGGTGGTGGAAGAGGAGGAGAAGGAGGAGGAGGAGGTCGCCGGAGTTGGTGGAGGAGGAGGAGGAGGAGGTCACCGGAGTTGGTGGTGGAGGTGGTCGCCGGAGTTGGTGGTGGAGGAGGAGGAGGAGGAGGTCGCCGAAGTTGGTGGTGGAGGAGGAGGAGGTGGTCGCCAGAGTTGGTGGTGGTGGAGGAGGAGGAGGAGGTCGCTGGAGTGGAGAAGGAGGAGGGAGGAGAAAGGGAGAAGTGTGGAGGGGAGGAGAAGGGGAGAAGTGTGGAGGGGAGGAGAAGTAGGAGGGGAGAAGTGTGGAGGGGAGGAGAAGTAGGGAGGGGAGAAGAAGTGGGGAGGGGGAGAAAAAGGAAAAAGGGAGGGAGAAGGGTGCTGGCGGGATTCAAATTTCGAATCCCACCCAAGACTTCTGTGGCGCATATGGGGGAAATGCGCCACAAAAGTTTCTCCCCCTTTTTTATTTTTTTGCAGTACAAAATCTTCTACCCTAAATAACTTTTTACTCTTTTCAAATTTGGGGATTCTGTAAAATTCAGAACAACCATAAGTCATTGAATTCGAGTAGGGAATTTTGAGACGATCATTTTGATAGGTTAAAGATTTTTTTCGGACATCGTATGCAAAAGTTATAGCCGTTTTACCGTGCCATGTCCTATTTTTGCAAAATACATCGAAATTCATGTTTTTCAAATTTGTCTAGATCTATACCCTAAAATCTAACTACAACTCAAAGGAATTATTTTTTTGAAATTTCTATCATTTTTGTTTATTTTTTACAAAACTGAAAAGGCGATCCACGGGGGGGATCTGTTTTCCCCCTATATGCTTGTTCTGTGGCGCATACACCTATATGCGCCATAGAAACATCACTTTCTATGGCGCATATGGACATATGCGCCACAGAAGTTTCTCCCCATTTTTTGCTTCTTGGTCCCATCAAACTTTTGTGGCGCATACGTCTATATGTGCCACAGAAGTTTGGCACTTCAGTGGCGCACACGAAAATATGCGCCACAGAAATATGGACTTTTGTGGCGCATGTTGGTTTCGTGCGCCACTGAAGTGCCAAACTTCTGTGGCGCATTTTTTCTAGTGTGCCGCTGATGCATATCTGTGGCGCATGGTTTTACATATGCGCCACTGAATATCTTGTCTACCTATAAGTTGTTTCCTAGTAGTGTGATCCTTACTCCGTCTAGTGTGGTGAGTGAAATTGCTCGTTGAGCACAATCTATCTGACTTTGATGTTCCGACATCCAAGCCATGCCCAATATGACATCTAGACCTTGGGATTCTAGTATAACCGGGTGTGCAGGAAATGCATAAGCACCAATTTCTAGTGTCAACCCTCGACATGCTGCACTAGCTATCATCTCTCTCCCAGGGGAACTTACTCTAATAGATCCCCTAAGAGCCTCGGTAGGTAGCTTATACGTATCCACAAATGCCCTTGAAATGAATGTATGCGATGCACCAGTATCGAAAAGAACAAATGCGATGTGGTATTGATTGGAAAGTTACCAACCACTAGCTCTGGTTCATTCTGAATCTCCTCAACGTTCACATGGTTGATAGTTGCCTTCTGATTTGCATTAGGCTTGCTTTCTGCTTCAATCCTCTTCTATGGGCAATTATCAGCATAGTGCCCCATATTCTTACACCTGAAGCATTCCACTTCACTGAGGTCCCTCCTGCCAGAGCGGTTGTGTCCATTGTTCCTCCTAGAGTTGCTGTTGTAGCTCTTGTGGCCACTATGGTGGTGGCCATTTCCTCCACGGTGATGGTTCCCATTACCTCCACGGTGACTGTTCCCATTACCTCCATTGTAATGATTACCATTACCTCCACGGTGATGTCCAGAGTTCCCATTACCATGGTGGGAAGTACGGGCCCTATGGTGCGACCCTGAGTTATGGTTGCCATTATACTTCCTCGTGCGCCTTTCAGCTTGTCCCTGTTTTCCCTCCATAATTCTAGCCTTGTCCATTAGAGTCTGGAAATCAGGAGCATGCAAAATAGAAAGCTGGACGGAGATCTCATCATTCAGACCATCAAGGAACCTCTCTCTCCTCTTGGCATCTGAGTCCAAAATTCTCTGGCGCATAGCGAGATAGATTAGCGAATTCCTCTATATATTCGGACACATTGCGGTGACTCTAGCGCAGGATGTGGAACTCCCTCCGCTTCAGGCTCATAGTTCCAGTAGAGATATGGTGAGTCTTGAACCCTTCTTCACACATCTCCCAGGTCACAGTAGCAATGGGGTGGGTGATCTGGAAAGTATCCCACCAAGAAGCAACTGGTCCTTGATACGTTGCAAACGTATCCATATATTTTGATGTTCCATGCTTTGTTTTATCTACTTTCTTATGTTTTGTCCACACTTTGGAGTACTTTTCATCAGATTTCTTGGACTAACCTATTAACAAGAGCCACAATGCCAGCTGCCTATTTTCTGCTGTTTTTGGTTCCAGGAAAGTCAGAAAATGAATATTCTCGGAATGGACGGGACAAAAGCCAAAGTCAGTTTTTCACCGAGGGACACCAAGAGCCAGAATACGAGACAGAGAGGGGCTGGGGCCTGGCCACACCACCTGGCCGCGCAGGCTAGGCCTGGCCACGCCAGGGGGTGGTCTGGCCGCCCCAGGCACCCCCTCGGCCTCCCTCTTGGCCTATAAGTTGCCTCCTGACCTAAAAACCTAGGGGGGTTCGACGTTTTTCCATAAGGAGTTCCGCTCCACCGCCACCACCAAATTTCATGATTAAGAACCAGAAAATCCGTTCTGGCACCCTGCCGGGACAGGGGTTGGAGGAGATCATCGCCGTAATCATCACCATCACTTCTCCATCGACCATCCATGTTTCCCCCATCTATGAGTGAGTAATCCCCCGATGTAGGCTATGTGAATGGTAGGGATTGGATGATATCATTTATGTAATGACATTAGATTGTTAGGGCATTGTGCCTAGTATCTTCTATTAGTGTTTTTTTACTTTGTTGTGAGTTGTTATGCTTAATGCTTGTCACTAGGGCCCGAGTGCCACGATTTCAGATCTGAACATGTTATTGACTCATTATGATAGTATTGTTTATGATCTTACCTGCAAGTTGTATACACACGTTGTTGTCCGGAACCAATGGCCCCAAAGTGACAGAAATCAGGATAACCAGAGGGAATGGCTTTGATGTGAGGATCACATGTGTTCACGGAGTGTTAATCATTTGCTACCATGCTCTATTAAAAGGAGCACCTTAATTGCTAGTATTTCCCTTGATGCCCCGCTGCAAACGGGCTGGCAGGACAAAAGATGGTGTGCAAGTTCTCATGGAAAGCACGTATGACTATATATGGAACACATGCCTATGATTATCTGGTACTTGGTTGCTTTATCTTATTTATCTGCAAATGCTCTATGTTCTGATTGCCATGTGAATTGCCTTGTCCATGCAACGCCCGTCCATCCATCCCTATGCCTACCGCACTTGAATCCTACTGTTTACTACTATTACTTTGCTATTGCTACTACAAAACTATTGCTACTGATAAACTGCTGTGAGCAAGATTGTTTCCAGGTGCAGCTGAATTAAGAACTCAGTTGTTAAGGCTTATAAATATTCTTTGGCTCCCCTTGTGTCGAATCAATAAATTGGATTTGACTTCCCTCGAAAATACTGCGATACACCCCTATACTTGTGAGTCATCACGACTATTTTCTGGCACCATTGCCGGGGAGCATAGCTTTATTTATCAAGTCCACTTGGAATCACTATTGTTCAAGCTTATATTATTTCCGCCTTGTTTTCCTGTTTCTTTATAAAAAATACAAAAAACTTAGTTCCTACTCTAGTTGTTATTTTCGTTGGTCTGTTATTGTCTTGCTTTATCATGCTTTTTATCAATGGTTGGTTTCTTTGAAACTGAATCTTATTGGCAAGGTGGGTTCACTGAAGAACAAAAATATTATTATAAGGAACACCGCTTGTCACAAAAAGGGAAACACTTATGGGAACAAATTGATAAATTGTATACCATTGCTATAAACGTGTGCTCTACTTATAATGTTACTTATTGCTTTGATAAATCTTGTTGCTGTAGGAGGTACAAACACCTCCCTTTTCAATGTGAGTATAATGATGATGTTACCATATCTTCTTATGTTAAGGGAAATTATGAATTTTATGATGTGGAACAAATTGAAGAATTTATTGCTTGGAAGGGTGCATTTGAACTTGCTAGTTTGCTTGAAAATATTGATGATCCACCTTATAAATATGAGGTTTATGATATACTTAAATTTTGCTTTGATAATTACAAGGAAGAAAATTGCTATATTCTTGAATATATTAATAGATACTTTCCACAAATGGAAGAGACTAATGCCTTGCAGGATCTTATGGAAGAAGAAATTGATGAACCTGAAAGCTCATTAGATGAAAAAGAGGAGGAGAGTCATGAAAAAAAGGAGGAAGAATGGATTAGCTACCCATTCCTACCTTCTAATGAGAGTAACTCTTTATCCCTTACATTATTTGATTGTCCCCCATGCTTACCAAAGAAGGATGAATGTTATGCTCATGTTATCTATGATACTCCTTTATTTGTGCCTAACTTCGAGATGCATGGTACTAAAGAGTTTTTCTTAGAAATTGTTTATGATAAAGCTCTAGACGATGGTCCTATATTGAATGATCAGTCATCTTGTTATAGAATTGTTAAAGGTGGGTTTGAAGGTTTTAATCCCACTATTTTTAGCTTGATAAAAATAATGTTTTTGTAGAACATGCAAAGCATGTTGTATGTGATAGTTATATTGTTGATTTTATTCATGAGGCTATTGAAAATTATTATGAGAAAGTAAAATATGGTTGTAGAAGTTTTCATGGTATTGAAACGCCTCTCTATGTGCTGAAAGTTTTGAAGTTACTCTTGTTTTATCTTCCTATGCCCGTCACTTTGTTCTTTGCGAATTTATTTGCATACAAGATTCCTATGCATAGGAAGTGGGTTAGACTTAAATGTGTTTTGAATTTGCTTCTTGATGCTCTCTTTTACTTTAATTCATATATCTTATGTGAGCATCCTCTCAAACTATCATGCCTAACTTAAAGGCGTTAAAGAAAAGTACTTATTGGGAGATAATCCAAAAGTTTTAGATGAGTCTTGGAAGTTATTACTTCAGTAATAACCGCTCCTTATCCTTTTTATTTTCTTTTTGTCCCAAGAGTAAACTTCTAATGAAAGAGAAGTAATGGTTGGGAAAGTTGTTGTCCCGAAATAGATTTATGTGCTTCGCCGTAAAAATTCGTATAAAATCTGTGTACGTCCTTTGGAGGCGTGTATTTTTGTGCTTCTGCCCACATTGTTATCTAACTTTCGTTAGTTCAACACTTTTCGATTTGAGCAACAGAAGGTCTTCGAAAATATTCATCTTTACCTGCTGGTCTGTTTTGACAAATTTCTGCCATTATTTGCATTTGCTTCTTGTTGGTTCCTTTTTGAGTTATTTTGGGGAATTGAGCTTTTTAAGGGAAGTGCTAGAGTAGCTTTTGTTTTAATGGAAGTTTTATTGGTGTTGGAACTGAACCCAAAGACTTATTATCTTGAGTGCATTAATGTTGCTAATAAAGATTGTGTGAAGTGTTGTATGAAGGAAAAATTTCAGGTGTATGGAAGGAATGAGTAATGAGATAAAGGATGGACTAAAGCTCAAGCTTGGAGATGCCACGCGTGTCACCCCAAGAAATATCCAAGAAGTACAAGCGTCAAAGCTTGTGGATGCCCAAGGCATCCCCTTCTTCATCAATAAAAATCCTAGGTTTCTTCCAAACACTTCATTTTTATTATTTCATGCACAGTTGTGTTGTTCTTGGAGCGTCTTCTTTTTCGTTTTCGTTTTGTTTTTTTTGTTTTTTTTGTTTTCTGAATAAATTGGTTGGACCCCCTCTTTCATACATTTGTTTTCAAATAGTTTGGTCTGGAGTGGAAAAGAGTAGGAAAGTTCATGCTTAAATGGTAAAGAGAGTTTGTTTTTGACTGTGGCCTATGCTTCGTCATTCCATGCTTGATATTTTTTTGGATTTATGCTTAGTATTCTTTGCTGTAGGATGACATGTTATAAACAATTGTGATTGCTTAATGTGCCTTGGAAGAATTATGTGTTGTTTTAGCATATTAAAGTATAGTATTGTGATATTCTCCTTTGGTGCTTTATTTGGGTTGACTTGGCCCATGCTCACACCATGTTATGACTATCCCAAGTCACCATAGCCTTGATGATCCTTTAGTTTTCAACTTGTAATATCACTTTATGCTTTGATCAATGATGTTTTGTCGCTCTGCATGATTATGGCCAATATTGCTCTCTTAGTTTGTCGCTCCCAGTCTTTTGCTAGCCTCCGTAACCAAGTATGAGTTACACTCATGCATCCAACTCCTTAAACCAAGTTATTCCAAACAGTCCACCATACCTACCTATTAGCAATTGCTATTCCAAGTATATTCATGTTTTTATCTACCTTCCAAATTAAACTTGTTATATGAAAATTAGTGATTAAATCTCTCACGAACTTGATGGCACACTTTACTTTTCTTGCATTTAATAAACTTGAACCATTGCGTCCATCTTTGTTGCGTATATGCTTGCGCTTTATAAGTTGAAGTTAGCAGAACCATGTATCATGGGGAACGCTTTCAACATTGCACTTGTATATTGTACCCCGTTGATATCATGTTCTTTTGCTTATGGATACCGGCGGTGTGAAATAAAAGTGGAACTTGTAAGATCATGGAGTTTGTATGTGTGTTAGAGAAACGTCTAGGCCACTATCCTAAGCCATGCCTAATCATGGTGGAAACTTGGACCATAACCATAATGAGCACTCTATGAAGCATCCACAATAAAAACCTATGCAAATAGAAAATAAATAGATTGCTGAGATGCTCATTGTCTGCTTGCTTTGTCATTTTGATTATGGGATAGCTCCTGTATCATGTGCAAGGGGTACCCCGTTGGTGGTTCTCTATGATACATATGTACTTACAATGACAAGAGCTTACTTGTGACTGGTGTTGAGTAGCATGAGGTTCGGTACTCGTAAATAAGAGGCATGAGATTTTAACTTATAACTGATACATTGCAAATGTATCTATAATTTTTGATGTTCCATGCTTGATTTTATCTACTTTCTTGTGTTTTGTCCACACTTTAGAGTACTTATCATACGATTTCTTGGACTAACCTATTAACAAGAGCCACAGTGCCAGTTGCCTGTTTTCTGCTGTTTTTGGTTCCAGTAAAGTCAGAAAATGAATATTCTCGGAATTGGACGAGACAAAAGCCAAAGTTCCTATTTTCTCAGAAGACTCACGGAGCCAGAAGGAGAGTCGGAGAGGGGCCACAGGGTGGCCACACCACCCCATGGCGCGGGTCCCCCCAAGCCGCGCCAGGGCATGGTGTGGGCCCCCTGGCCGCCCACCGACCTTGCCCTCTGGCCTATAAGAAGCCTCCCGAGGAATAAACCCTAAAGAATCAAGCCTCTAGCCACGAAAAGTTCCGCAGCGCCGCCGCCACCGAAGGGGAGATTTGGGGGATAAAGTCTCTATTTCGGCACCCTACCGGGACGGGGAAGTGCCCCCACAGCCATCTCCATCGATCTCCACCGCCATCTCCATCACCATTGCTGATTCCCATGATGAGGAGGGAGTAGTTCTCTCTCGAGGCTAAGGGTTCTACCGGTAGCTATGTGTTCATCTCCCTCTATGCATGATCTTATTGAGATCATGAGCTTGTAATCTATAGATCTGCCTTGCTACTCAAGTGAGATCTCTCCTCTCCCCATGAGTGTGAAAGTGACAGCGTGCACATCATGGTGGCACTTAGGCTAGAGATTACAAATACTTGTTATGAGTTATATTTGGAGTTGGATATTTCTATGAAATTGTGGTGTTTGTTGGAACCATCTAGTACTCAAGGTGATAGTGTGGGGTTTCTAGATGGGAAAGGCTTACTTTGAGGTGTGATGTTATAGCCCTACCATCGATTAGAGTGTCCAACCGGAGAGTAGTTAAGAGTAGTATCATAAAGATAATATATTTATATGAGAGTGTTCACTAGTGAAAGTATGATCCCTAGGCCTTGTTTCTAAGCATTGATACACCGTTTGCAACTAGATCTATTACATGTTTGCTTGCTTCCATATTTATTTCAGTTTGCATTTAGTCTTTTCCACGCCATCAAGCTATTTTCTAGCACCGTTGTCTTATATCCATACCACTTGTATTTTACTCTCTCTTCGCCGAACTAGTGCACCTATACACCTGACAAGTGTATTAGGTGTGTTAGGGACACAAGAGACTTCTTGTATCATGATTGGAGGGTTGCTTGAGAGGGAATACCTTTGACCACTTCCTCCCTGAGTTCGATAAACCTTGGGTGATCCACTTAAGGGAAAACTTGATGCCGTTCTACAAACCTTTGCACTTGGAGGCCCAACAACTATCTACAAGAATAGAAGTGCGTAGAAATCAAGCTATTTTCTGGCGCCGTTGCTGGGGAGGTAAGGTAAAAGGTATTCACACCGGAGGATTAAACAAGAAGAACCTCCCACGGCAAATGCCTATTTTCCGGTGTGAGTGCTCGAAGTTATTTCCTTTATATTATGCAATTTTATCTTTTTGTTTCTTGTTTTCACTAGTTAGGCTTAATGGAAAACAACAAAACAATTAGAGAGCTTTATAGTATTTATCTTGAGTTAGGACATGAAGTGTTTGAAGAGAAAATTAAAAAACCTATGGAACTTTATCTGCATGCTAATAACAATGTTGTTAGTATGAATTATTTGGACACCATTATTGCTAATGCTATGGAAAAGTCTAAGCTTGGGGAAGCTAGTTTTGATGAGCATGATATTTTTAGTTCCCTAGCTTTAGAAGATAGCTACTCTATTGCTTATGATGATACAAAACCTCCAATATATGATGATTACTATGATGAGTATGATATTTTCAGTCCACCTACTATTGAGGAGAAAATTAGTTATGATTACAATATGCCTCCTATATTTGATGATTATGGTGATGAGAATAATAATGATAGCTATTTTGTTGAATTTGTTCCCACTACATTAATAAAAATGACTATGCTTATGTGGAGAGTAATAATTATTATATGCATGTGGCTCATGATAAGAAGGTTTCATGTGATAGTTATATTGTTAATTTTATTCATTATGCTACTGAAATTTATTATGAGAGAGGGAAACATGGTTTTATGCATCTCAATAATATTAAGTTTCCCCTCTTTATGTTGAAAGTCTTGAAGTTGCACTAGTTTTTCTTTACTATTCTTGTTGCTTTGTGCTTTCATGACTTGTTTCATTACAAGATTCCTATGCATAGGAAGTGGGTTAGACTTAAATGTGCTTTGAATTTGCTTCTTGATGCTCTCTTTTACTTCAATTCATATTTCTTATGTGAGCATCTTCTCAAACTATCATGCCTAACTTAAAGGCGTTAAAGAAAAGTACTTATTGGGAGATAACCCAAAAGTTTTAGTTGAGTCTTGGAAGTTATTACTTCAGTAATAACCGCTCCTTATCCTTTTTATTTGCTTTTTGTGCCAAGGGTAACCTCTAATGAGAGACAAGTAATGATTGGGAAAGTTGATGTCCCAAAACAGATTTATGTTCTTCACCGTAAAAAATCGTGTAAAATCTCTGTACGTCCTTTTGAGGCGTGCATTTTTGTGCTTCTGACCCAGGTTGTTATCTAACTTTTGTTAGTTCAACACTTTTTGATTTGAGCAACAGAAGGTCTTCGAAAAAATTCGTCTTTACCTGCCGGTCTATTTTGATAGATTTCTACCATTTTCTGCATTTGCTTCTTGTTGGTTCCTTTTTTAGTTCTTTTGGGGAATTGAGCTTTTTGAGGGAAGTGCTTCAGTATCTTTTGTTTTAATGGAAGTTTTATTGGTGTTGAAACTGAACCCAAAGACTTATTATCTTGAGTGCACTAATGTTGCTAATAAAGATTGTGTGAGGTTTTGTATGAAGGAAAAATTTCAGGTGTATGGAAGGAATGAGTAATGAGATGAAGGATGGACTAAAGCTCAAGCTTGGGGATGCCACGCGCGTCACCCCAAGAAATATCCAAGAAGTACAAGCGTCAAAGCTTGGGGATGCCCAAGGCATTCCCTTCTTCATCAATAAAAATCCCAGGTTTCTTCCAAACGCTTCATTTTTATTGTTTCATGCACAGTTGTGTTTTTCTGGGAGCGTCTTCTTTTTTGTTTTCGTTTTGGTTTTTAGTTTGCTCGGTTTTCTTAGTTTTCTGAATAAATTGGTTGGACCCCCTCTTTCATACATTGCTTTTCAAATAGTTTGGTTTGGTTTGGAAAAGAGTGGGAAAGTTCATGCTTAAGTGTTAAAGAGAGCTTGTTTTTGACTGTGGCCTATGCTTTGTCATGACATGCTTGATATTGTTTTGGCTTTATGCTTAGTATTCTTTGCGGTAGCATGACTTGTTATAAACAATTGATATTGCTTAATGTGCCTTGGATGAATCATGCGTTGTTTTAGCATATTAAAGCATAGTATAGTGGTTTTCTCCGTTGATGCTTTATTTGGGTTGACTTGGCGCATGCTCACACCATGTGATGACTATCCAAAGTCACCAATATCCTTGATGATCCTTTATTTTTCAACTTGTAGTATCACTTTATGCTTTTATCAATGATGTTTTGTCGCTCTACATGATTATGGCCATTATTGCTCTCTTAGTTTGTCGCTCCCAGTCTTTTGCTAGCCTCCACCACCAAGTATGAGTTGCACTCATGCATCCAACTCCTTAAACCAAGTTATTCCAAAGATTCCACCATACCTACCTACTAGCATACGCTATTCCAAGTATATTCATGCTTTTGTTTACCTTCCAAATTAAACTTGTTATGAGAAAACTAGTGATTAAAGCTCTCATGATCTTGATGGCACACTTTACTTTTTGCATCTAATAAACTTCAACCATTCGGTCCTTCTTTGTTGCGTATATGCTTGCGCTTTATAAGTTGAAATTAGCAGAACCATGTTTCATGGGGAATGCTTTCAACATTGCACTTGTACTTTGTACCTCGTTGATATCATGTTCTTTTGCTTACGGATCCCGGCGGTGTCAAATAAAAGTGGAACTTGTAAGATCATGGAGTTTGTATGTGTGTTAGAGAAACGCCTGAGCCGCTAGCCTAAGCCATGCTTAATCATGGTGGAAACTTGCAGCATCACCGTTATGAGCACTCTATGAAGCATCCTCAATAAAAACCTATGCAAATAGCAAATAAAAAGATCGCTGAGATGCTCATTGTTTGCTTGCCTTGTCATTTTGATTATGGGAAAGCTCCCATATCATGTGCAAGGGGTACCCCGTTGGCGGTTCTTAATGATACACATGTACTTACAATGACAAGAGCTTACTCGTGACTGAAGTTGAGTAGCATGAGGATCGGTCTTCGTAAGTAAGGGGCATGAGATTTCGGTTTATAACTTGTCAAGCAAATCCTCTTAGTTGTGTCACTTTAACCTTAACCACTTCAAGATGCTTATGATAGGGGCAATGAGAGCTGAAAGCTACAAGTACCATAATTTTTGGAAGATCTTTATGGGACTTGAATCCCTACTTCCTTTTATAAAGGCCTTTCTTCCACCATTATATTGTGTCTCCACCTTCTACCTTTATGCACCTACTTTGAGAGCATAGTGGCCATTCTTAGTTCTATGTGCATTGTCCCAAGACTAGTTGATTGATGCATAACTTGATATTTCTTGTTTTAAACTATTTGTATCTAGTCACTCTTATGAACTTTGAAGGTGTCCTATGCATTTATATTTGCTACTATATGAGGGACAAGTTGAATGCCATTATGCTATGTTTTATTTATGTGAAACAAACAAACGTCTTGCAAAGCATTGCTATTCATGAATCTTTTGTTTATGCCTTTTTATGTTGCAACATAGTTGCTTTGCCCTATTGCTAGAACTTTTTCTTTCATGTTATGATTGAAGTACTATGATCCCAGTTTGAATGTTTTACAAATACTTTAATCAAAATTATGATGGTGCATGTCACCTCAAAAATTATTCTTTCTTTTTAACACTTACCTACTAACAAGAGTTAAGCTTGGGGATGTTGAGACATTGCAAATGTATCTATAATTTTTGATGTTCCATGCTTGATTTTATCTACTTTCTTGTGTTTTATCCACAGTTTAGAGTACTTTTCATATAATTTCTTGGACTAACCTATTAACAAGAGCCATAGTGCCAGCTGCCTGTTTTCTGCTGTTTTTGGTTCCAGGAAAGTCAGAAAATGAATATTCTCGGAATTGGACGGGACAAAAGCCAAAGTTCCTATTTTCCCGGAAGTCTCACAGAGCTAGAAGGAGAGTCGGAGAGGGGACACAGGGTGGCCACACCACCCCATGGCGCGGGTCCCCCAGGCCGCGCCAGGGCATGGTGTGGGCCCCTGGCCGCCCACCGACCTTGCCCTCTGGCCTATAAGAAGCCTCCTGAGGCATAAACCCTAAAGAATCAAGCCTCTAGCCACGAAAAGTTCCACAGCACCGCCGCCACCGAAGGGGAGATTCGGGGGACAGAAAGTCTCTGCTCCGGCACCCTGCCGGGACGAGGAAGTGCCCCCGGAGCCATCTCCATCGATCTCCACCGCCATAACCATCACCATTGCGGATTCCCATGATGAGGAGGGAGTAGTTCTCTCTCAAGGCTAAGGGTTCTACCGGTAGCTATGTGTTCATCTCTCTCTATGCATGATCTTATTGAGATCATGAGTTTGTAATCTATAGATCTACCTTGCTACTCAATTGCTTTAATAGATCTCTGCTCTCCCCATGTGTGTGAAAGTGACAGCGTGCACATCATGGTGGCACTTAGGCTAGAGATTACAAATACTTGTTATGAGTTATATTTGGAGTTGGATGTCTTTATGAAATTGTGGTGTTTGTTGGACTCATCTAGTACTCAAGGTGACAGTGTGGGGTTTTCTAGATGGGAAAGGCTTACTTTGAGGTGTGCTGCTATAGCCCTACCATCGATTAGAGTGTCCAACCGGAGAGTAGTTAAGAGTAGTATCATAAAGAGAATATATTTATATGAGAGTGTTCACTAGTGAAAGTATGATCCCTAGGCCTTGTTTCTAAGCATTGATACACCGTTTGCAACTAGATCTGTTACATGTTTGCTTGCTTCCATATTTATTTCAGTTTGCATTTAGTCTTTTCCGCGCCATCAAGCTATTTTCTAGCACCGTTGTCTTATATCCATACCACTTGTATTTTACTCTCTCTTTGCCGAACTAGTGCACCTATACACCTGACAAGTGTATTAGGTGTGTTGGGGACACAAGAGACTTCTTGTATCTTGATTGCAGGGTTGCTTGAGAGGGAATACCTTTGACCACTTCCTCCCTGAGTTTGATAAACCACGGGTGATCCACTTAAGGGAAAACTTGTTGCTGTTCTACAAACCTCTGCACTTGGAGGCCCAACAACTGTCTTCAAGAATAGAAGTGCGTAGACATCAATAACTTGTAAAGCATATCCTCTTAGTTGTGTCACTTTAACCTTAACCATTTAAAGATGCTTATGACAGGGGCAATGAGAGCTGAAAGCTAATAAGTACCATAATTTTTGGAAGCTCTTTATGAAACTTGAGTTCCTTCTATGTAGGCCTTTCTTTTACTTTTATGTTGAGTCTCCACCTTCTATCTTCATGCACCAACTTTGAGAGCATAGTGGCCATTCTTAGTTCTATGTGCATTGTCCCAAGACTTATTGATTGATGCATAGCTTTGATATTACTTGTTCTAAAATATTTGTATCTAGTCACTCTTATGAACTTTTAAGGTGTCCTATGCATTTATGTTTGCTACTCTATGAGGTACAAGTTGAATGCCACTATGGTATGTTTTATTTATGTGAAACAAACAAACGTCTTGCAAAGCATTGTTATTCATGAATCTTTTGTTTGTGCCTTTTCATGTTGCAACATAGTTGCTTTGTCTTATCGTTAGAACTTTATCTTTCATGTTATGTTGAAGTACTATGATCCTAGCTATGAATGTTTTACAAATAGTTTGATCAAGTTTATGATGGTGCATGTCACCTCAAAAATTATTCTTTCTTTTTATCACTTACCTACTCGAGGACGAGCAGTAGTTAAGCTTGGGGATGTTGATACGTTGCAAACGTATCCATAATTTTTGATGTTCCATACTTGGTTTTATCTACTTTCTTATGTTTTGTCCATACTTTGGAGTACTTTTCATATGATTTCTTGGACTAACCTATTAACAAGAGCCACAGTGCCAGCTGCATGTTTTCTACTGTTTTTGGTTCTAGGAAAGTCAGAAAATGAATATTCTTGGAATTGGATGGGACAAAAGCCAAAGTCAGTTTTTCACCGAGGGACACCAGGAGCCAGAATACAAGATGGAGAGGGGCTGGGGCCTAGCCACACCACCTGGCCGCGCGGGCTGGGCATGGCCGCGCCAGGGGGTGGTCTGACCGCCCCAGGCACCCCCTCGGCCTCCCTCTTCGCCTATAAGTTGCCTCCTGACCTAAAAACCCGGGGGGGCAACGTTTTTCCAGAAGGAGTTCCACTCCGCCGACACCACCAGATTTCGTGATTCGAAACCAGAAACTCCGTTCTGGCACCCTGCCGGGACGGGGAATTGGAGATCATCGCCGTCATCATCACCATCGCTTCTCCATCGACAATCCGTGTTTCCCCCATATATGAGTGAGTAATCCCCCGTTGTAGGCTATGGGGATGATAGGGATTGGATGAGATCATTCATGTAATGGCATCAGATTGTTAGGGCATGGTGCCTAGTATCTTCTATTAGTGCTTTTTGACTTTGTTGCGCCTTATTATGCTTAATGCTTGTCACAAGGGCCCGAGTGCCATGATTTTAGATCTGAACATGTTATTGATTCATTATGATAGTATTGTTTATGATCTTACCAGCAAGTTGTATACACACCTTGTTGTCCAGAACCAATGGCCCTGAAGTTACAAAAATCGGGATAACCGGAGGGAATGGCTTTGATGTGAGGATCACATGTGTTCATGGAGTGTTAATGCTTTGCTACGGTGCTCTATTCAAAGGAGCACCTTAATTGCCAGTAGTTCCCTTGAGGCCCCGCTACAAACGGGCTGGCAGGACAAAAGATGTTGTGCAAGTTCTCATTGCGAGCACGTATGACTATATATGGAACACATGACTATGATTATCTAGTACTTGGATGCTTTATCTTACTTATCTGCAAATGCCCTATGTTCTGATTGCCATGTGAATTGTCTTGTCCATGCAACGCCAGTCCATCCATCCATATGCCTACCGCACTCGAATCCTACTGTTTACTGCTATTACTTTGCTATTGCTACTACAAAAAATTTGCTACTGATAAACTGTTGTGAGCAAGATTGTTTCCAGGTGCAGCTGAATTGACAACTCAGTTGTTAAGGCTTATAAATATTCTGTGGCTCCCATTATATCGAATCAATAAATGGGGTTTCACTTCCCTCGAAAATACTGCGATACACCCCTTATACTTGTGGGTCATCAGTCCTTCCAACAGATGAGCAGCGAATCTCACCTTCTCAGCATCGGTGCACCCAACTGTCACCAAGTCCTTGTTGACCGAGCGTAGCAAATCCAGTGCACCCATTGGCTCAGGTGTAGTAGAGAACTTGTCTGGCCTCAACCTCAGAAATCGAGCAAGAGCATCCACTTGTGGAGGCGGATTGTTGTTGTTGTTATTATTATTATTGTTGTTGTTCATCTGCTGGGTTAGATCTTGCATCAACTGGGTTTGTACCTCCATCATCTTCTGCATGCCAGGTGGCAGGTCATTGGTACGTCTCAGCGGCATCTACGGTTCAGCATAGGAAAGTTTTAGATAGAACAACTAAAGAGAAGCAAATAGCCTTCTACCCATGCAACATGCTCGATGCAACAACAATTCATCCAGAACAACCATAAGCAATCACCACATAAGCAATCACACAAACAAGCATTGTTCCAGGTTTTCCTTAACAATATATAGCTAGAAAATAGTTTAGAAACGCTGGTAACAAAATTAGGCATAACAAAACAGCTAATAAGCAAAAACCAGAAATCTGGCAGAACAGTACTGTCCTGTTCACGAACATTTTTCATGATTTTTGTGCAGATACTACAGGTACTTACGCACCATATCCCAATTTCTCAGATTTTTAGCAGTTACCACTAAAATATGAAAAATCATATAGTGAGCAGATTCAGCAGAAAACTGCAGCAATAACATCACCAATTTTACCCAAACTTGGCCAAATATCATTTAATAAATCTCACGAAAATTCCTGGAACTTCAAGGTACTTAACGGAGCAATCTAAACACAATAATATAATATTGCAGAAGTTTATATTGATCGATATTTGAAGACTAACGAATTTCCTAACGAAGACTAGTTTTTGGAGGACCATCTCTAACTATTTGATGAACGGACTGCAATAGGTTCTAGAGTCCATGCGCTGATGCATCGATCCTCGTTCATAACGC
The DNA here is from genome assembly GCA_910589775.1 of Avena eriantha. Taxonomy (NCBI): domain Eukaryota; kingdom Viridiplantae; phylum Streptophyta; class Magnoliopsida; order Poales; family Poaceae; genus Avena; species Avena eriantha. The sequence goes on along the minus strand of OU342740.1, from coordinate 162,742,184 downwards.
CGTGGTGGCGTGTACACCTCTCCTGAGTATTCTTCACTTGTGTCCTCGAAGGTCACCTCTTCGTGGTCCTCCTCCTCGCTTTCTTCAGCAAAAGCGTTCGCTTCATCTCCTCCATTGTCATTGCCTCCATCATTTTGATTGCCTCCATAATCGTCATTCTTACCTCCATCACCATTATTACCTCCATCACCACTATCCACATCATCATCATCATCATCTTTTCCATTATTTGGTGGAGGTTTTTGCTGCGCTTGAAGGGCAGCAATCTAGGCAGCCATATCCACAATGGTTTGATCTCGCTCAGCCACAACTTGATTCCTTTCCACAATAGTTTAGCTCAGCGTTGCAATTGTGGCATCCCTACCAATGAGGGCTTGCTCCATTGTGTTCACAGCGGTGTGCAGGGTTTCCATCTCATACCCTTGTAAATGCAGGGTGCCCTGAAAATAATCCAACGCCTCCTTTTGTTGCATCAGCTTCTCTTCCCACTCCCAAGCTTTAATTTCCATGTCTTCTATGTGCTTCTCATGGGGTGGCATGTTGTTCTAGTTGTCTGCGGTCACCATCACGTTCCCGTCCTCATTCCATTTTCCAAATGCAAGGAAAGGTGAACCTGCTGGCAGTCGGTGTTGGTGGAGATAGGACAGGTGTGACAATGTCTCATGCATGGTTGACTCCACTCCTTGATCCCAAGTAAGGTATTTCTTGGTGCGGTTCAGGTTCTCAACGCCAGGCACCTGCAAGAACAATAGTGGTGATCTCCCATACGCGATCTCTAGGCACATATGTGTTCATCCTCCTTCCTTTGAACATCGGCATTAGCATGCCCAGTGTTAGACAAAGCTCCGCCAGCTGCCTTGTGAAGAGTCTTGGTGATTGGAACTCAACATACTCAACTCTGGTGGAATCTCCCATCTATCAATTGTAAAGATGAAAGAGTGAGAACAACAAAGGATAAGAATTTACTAGAATGGAAGGCATAAGAATAAAGACAGAATTTAAAATAGACTTAAATAAATATGAGGCTTCCTATTCCAATCCTAGGTCACGATCCTACAGTCAACACACTGCTCTGATACCATCTGAAACGGTACGACCCGGTAGGGTAGCACCTCTATGTATCACGCCAATCCCTGGATCTGTTCATTGGCATAAATAGAATCGATAGACATCAAAGAATTAACAGTGCATCATTATTACAACGGTATGATCCAGAATATTGTATTTATTACAATGTTTGCAAAGAATAACACTTGCTCAAATAAACAAGTATCAAATAGATAGCATAAATAAAGTATCTCCAATCTCCATTATGCGACACAGGCGAAAAAAAATGTTGAGTGGAGGGTCGCAACCAACACTACTAGTCAGAGTAACCGGAAGAGTAACCTGCAACATAAAACATAACAGCCCCGAAGGGTCAATACTTGGAATGTACTGGCAAGTGGAACAATGAGAGAAACAACAAGACTAATATCTACATGCATATCTGGCTTGTGGGGTTTAGGCTTAGTTGCAGCATACTTTATCCTATCATTTGTAAATCATTTGTAAAGCAATTGATCTTCATCACACAACCTAATTATGTTTCAACTACAAGTTTTAGCAATTACAAGTTAGAATGAATGAGAACATGTCATAGCACCGAAAATTCAGCAACTCAAACGTCCATTACCGGGGATACGACTAAGTGCTTAGTTTTACACCCTGCAGGGGTTGTATACTTTACCCATATGACCTGGTCGACCCGCTCGTACCATGACTCGCATATTGAGTTATGATAGGGAGAAGCCCAAGAAGAGACAATTCGGGAAGTAGCTCCCCAAGCTCATCCACGCACTGTACCAACCTATCACAATCACTAAATCTCTGGATACGAAGAGCTCGGGTCACCACGACCTACTAAGTCCATTCAGCCACCCATAACTCACTGTCATATGGCTATACATGTAAGCTACCAAATCAAGACACTAATCATTTCGCTGAAACCTAGGTGGCCATCCACAAGTGAGATACTCGAGTAAACCATAGACATGGGCTCGACATTCACGAACCAAGGAATTACCAATTCCACCCAGAGTGTTCATTAATTAAGTTGTTTTCAAATTTTCCAAACACATACTTTCAAAACAATCTTTATCATGGTGTATCCCACCCTCATCTATATAAGCACCACTAAGCACAACTACTTACAGCGGCTCACCTAACAAGGAAGACTACGACCATAATAGGATATAGCATAGCAATAGATATAACTTGTAAAAACAAAACAAGCTACAATGCATATAGAAAGTAAATAGGACTTTTATGAAGATCTAGTTCCTTGGTAGTTGTCGGAGTCAAACACACAATCTGGACAATCACACGGGTTACAATCCTCACAATCTACACGAAAGAAATTCAACCAAATAAACAAACCATATATAGAATCAATAAATATAACACAATACATGCATGGCACTTTAACAAAAGCCTCAGTAGTTTAGTTATGTTCTCTAATCAGCACTACTACTGAATGATGCATGGAAAAACCATTAATGCAAAGAAAACAATTTATGAAAAGTAGAGGACTAGTGAATAGGCTTTTAATCAAAACAATAGACCATTGCTATAAAAAGTGTTGCTCAAGTTAGACAAAAACACTACTGGACAAAAGTTTCAAAATAGAGCCAGGACCAAAAAGAATCGCTCCAAAATGATTTACAGATCTTTTTCTATGATTTTTATACTACTTTAATCCTTTTCATAATCTTAGGAAATTATATACAGTAAACCTGAAATATTATTAAAGAATAAAATTCCACGCATTTTAGTGATTTCAATGATATCTTATTTGTAATTTTTGGCCCAGTGGATCTTTTTCTACAATTTTTTGAAATTTTAAAAATTTTATGTAAATTCTTAAATCCTATAATTTACTGCGTAGTCAATGTTGATTGTGCGGTCAGCGCTGACGCGGCACCACGCGGTGCGGTGTGATTCGCCGATATAGGTTTGGCCTCGTTCTAATCGGGCCATCCGTTTGCAATCAGATGACCAGGAGTGGAAGCTTCCTCACCTCACCAGCGTGGTCGACTGACGGCGGCAGCGGGTCCGGTCGGTGACGGGGGCGAGATCTCCAGTGGCTTCGGCAGTGGTGGAGTGGCCTACGGGGTTCACCAAGTGGCAGCGGTCTCGGGGGTTGGCTCTGCACGGGCTGGGGCTTCTTCGGGCAACGGCGTCACGCGGCTGGAGCGGGCGGACGGGCGACGGTCTCTGGCGGCTTGTCCTTGGTGCTCCGGTAACCTGCGGTTGGGGAAAACAAGGTGAGGCGATGTGGTACTTCACTCCGACCACGAAGAGAGGGATGGGGAAACTTGGGGCAGTCGGAAACGTCGGGGTCGAGCTAATACCGAGCTCTAATGGCGGCGACGGCGGTGAAGCTCCGGCGAGCGATACCAACAGCCTGGAGGCGGTGTTGGCTAGGTTATTTTAGGGGATTTGACAAGAGGGAGGTAGCTTATAAACCCCAGGGAAAAAATCTTGGCGAGGGAACCGAATTCCGGATGAAATCGGGCGATTTCCGCAACGGCGGCAGTCCGTGTTGAAGACGAACCCGTGGTGGGACTGACAGGTGGGGCCCGGCGGTCAGAAAAAAAAGGAAAAGAGAAAAAGAGAAAAGGGGAAAGAGGGAGCGGGTTGCACGGGCTGGAGGTGGGCCACTGGCGGCCGGCTGTGCGCGGTTGTGTCGTCTTGCTCGCGAGCTGGGCGCCGGGTGGGACGCTGGCTGCCGCCTGGCTAGGCTGCCTGTTTTACTCTTTTTTCCTTTTCTTTTATTCTTTTCTGCTGTTAACTGAACTTTTGACTATCTGAACTTTCTAAATCTGATACAAACAGTCCTAATACTAAAACATGTGTAACTTTTGATCTACAGCTCTGATTCGAGCGAAACAAATTTCTACGGGTTTGTAATTAGATACTCTATATAGCTAAGCATCTAGGATGACTTTATAGTGCCATCCAAGAATATTCTAGGTAAAAACCATACTAGGCTTGAAAATAAGAAGAACATGCAACACTAGTGGTATTTTGGCAAAAGCTTTAAAACTGAAACTTTTTGCAAAGATGCTTACGATGCAATGACATGTATGCTATGCAGTACCAATTATAGAAATTGGGATGTGACAATGAATCTATGATATTTTCCTGTCTTATTGTACTGCTGAATCTTTCAAATTTGAACTACAAGTAAATCATAGGTTTCTATGAAATTTTTACGAAAAAGCTTTTGGTGGTACCCATCGGGGGTCAATTAGGAGTATATCGGAAATCACCAAGAGTTTGGACAACTGGTTCAATGACTATTGACTATTGACTTAATGTTTGTCAAATCACATTTCATACAATATAGACATGTGTGGCACGCGCCTTTTACTAGTATGGATATGGATGATCAGTTGATCTGACTCTCGGCCTCGAATTCCTGGATAGATAGGTTACGGTCTACTGCCATTTTCTATTACTAGATGGACGCTAGCCAAACTCAAAATCTAGACCGAGCGGCAAAATCACCCACCAACTTGGAAGCATTTCCCGCCCCACCGATTCAGAACCTTTGAGCCAAAATCTCCTACCGGATAGTATCATTTTTATTATTATTAGCTGGATGCGTCAAATCGCATTTGAGCGGTAATATCACACACCGACCTTGAAGCATTTCACGCCTCTCTATTTAAAAAACTTTTGTCTTTAAATTTCATGTTCTACCCATTGTTTAGACGATAGATGGGCATGCTAAACTCAGTAGCTCAGGGGCACGATATAATTACATTGCTATTCACCTATATGGCCCCGATTCGCGCAGTTTTTCCTGTTGGCCCTCCCAAAAATCCCAAGCTGCTCTGTCGCCTCCACGGCCACCACGCGCGCCAGCTTGATCTGCAGTCTCGTGCACCACCACGGAGCCGCTTCACCGACGCTCACCCACCGGATCTAGTTCACCGGGTCTCTCTACCACTTCACCGGAGCTACGGTGTCGTTCACCACACTAATGGCATCATCGACCACCCAAGCTCTGCTTCCTTGATGCCGAAAGCTACCCAACCATACTGGATCCGCTTCACCGGTGTACACCAGACATGATCTAGTTCAAGGAGTTCCATGTCCACTGTTCTACACCCACTGCTCGGCCGTTGCCGTTCACTACACTGGATCTGCCTCAATGATGCTCTCGTCCACCGCGCTCAAGCCGGCATCGACCTCCCAAGATCTGCTTCCCCGACGCCAACAGCCACCGCAACCACAGCACCCTCAGTGACCTGGACGTCATCCGCACGGTGCAGATGATGCTTAGACGCCTCTCCGACTAAGGTTAACCAAATCTCCAACCCATTTTTGTTTTGTCAGTAGTATAGCAGGTTCAAGCCTGACGCAGTGAACTGCATTTTTGTAATCGTGCTAGTACATACATGTCACTGGGCATGCCTGTTCTTCATGTGAGGACATACAAGGTCATTAGACATGTTGGTTTGCATTCTCTCCTCCACAAATTTCAAGTCATGCATATGTCTATTATTTTGTCATGAACATGTTCTTAGCTACTCCATACAACAGTAATTGCCTTCTACCATGTAATCCTTGCAAAATATGAAGTCAGTGGAAAATATTAGTGTGGATTCCCTGCTCTATAATTGCTGAATCTATTTGGTTTGTCCTGAGATCAGTTCCTACTATTATTTCCTCATTGGCATCGTTCTGCTATCCTGTAATAGTCGTTTAAACTCTTCGTACTAATTCGATTATAATTTTGTTGTTGCCATCTGGTTCTTCAAAAGCTGCATCACTAACTATTTCCTTTTTCTTGCATAGAGCTAAAAATGGAACAATGAACATGTTAGTTTGCATAGCCTATTCTAGAGGTTCACAAGGGATGCCATTACTTCCTTATCTGGTGCTGGTTCGTCCTGAACAACAGCATAACTGTCCTCTACTATGTAGTTCACTCGTGGTTTGCATTCCTGCTCTAAAAGTTCTCTTATGATGCCATTATAATTTTGATCTGGTTGATTCTTAGTTATGACAGTAACTAGATGCCATTGTGTAGCTCACCACAAATCCTAAGTCACGTAGCGACTCTTTGCATTCCAGGAGATGCCACTAATTCCATATATATTTGTCAAAATGACATCTCTAGTTTATATTAGCTGAAATTCTAAGGAACACTTTGTTTGATTGCTCATTTCATTCTAGGCACACTTGTCTAATGCTTGTTTGTCCTGTTCTACAGGTTCACAAGCGACGCTATTATATCTCGCATCTGGTTCTAGTTCTGGTTCATCCTAAGACACGACATAACTATCCTCTACAATATATAGTTCATTCATGGTTTGCATTCCTGCTCTACAAATTCCCGTATGATGTGGTTATAATTTCTATCTGGTTCATTCTTCGCTATGATAGTAGTTGCATGCCATTTTGTGGCTCAGCGTAAATTTCGAGTCACCCAACGTCTCTTGCATTTTAGGGTATACAACTACTTCCATATATATTTGTTGAATTGACTAACTAGTTCATATTTGCTGAAATTCTAAGCCACACACACCTTTTTTGATTGCTCGTTTCACGGTAGGCACAGTTGTTTGATGCGTACTTGCTTGTCCTGTTTGTTTGACGTGTTGGTCAATAATTGAACCATTGACCAGTTGTAAACTTCGGTTCATAGCTCCTGTCATATCAGTCAAATGAGTAGTTTGTCTTGTTTGATGTATTAAATTGTTATTACTTAGTTTAAGACTACAATTATTGCTATCGCCAGCAAAGAGGGGGCTGCAAGATCATGTCTCCTTCAATGTAGCTGCCACACTCAAAGGAAGATGCAGTTGATCTATTGAGAAAGAAAATTGAGGACTCTGCTATCAACTTGATTGTCAACTGAAATGCTGATTTTTCTTTCCCTTGAGTTGATAATATGTAATAATTTCAAGAAGTTTGGAGCTGTTTTAATATCTAGATAACTCACATAGGCCATGTAGGCATTTAGTTGATTAGGGAACAATACCGTCCACACATGGCAGTAGTCATTACGGTAACTACACCAGGCAGGTCGATTAGGGAACAATGCCGTGCTTTGTTATTGTCCCATCTTGTATTCGGCCGACGATGAACAATAAAAGATGATGGCTTATTATACACTTTTTATGATATTGGCATGGGCTTCAGAAAGCCCAAAACTGTAAAAGGCCATAAATGTAATTGGCTGACCCACATGTGGTAATAGTCCGTAAAAGTAGCAGGCCAGAAAAGAAACAGCCCATCACTGTAACAGGTAGGAAAATGAAAATTGGTAGAACAGTAACATGCCAAATCAGTAGTGGGCCTCAACAGTAAAGGGTCACAATAGTAAAAGGACAAAGCTGTTAGAGGCCAGAACAGTGACGAGCCTGAACAGTAACGGCCCGAGAAATTTCTAGACAAGGGCAGTAACATGCCGACAAATTTACTAGGCTAGAACAGTAATGGGTCGCTTGTGGGGCTAAACAGTTAACAGCCGGAATAGTAAAAGGCCAGAACAGTACGAACAATCTCATAGAAGGGCCTTTAGTAGGCGGCCCATGATGGGATGCGTTAACAGTGATGGGCTCACCGCAGGCCGCACAGTGTTGGACCAACATGGGCCTTCTGTAGGCTGAAAAAGAATCGGGCCAGAAAGTTCGGGGGCCGCTACTGGCTGCATTGTTGGGCAGATTTCAGGCAGTGTAAGACAAAATAGTAACAGACCATCTTATTATTGGGCTCTCCACAAGGGTCATCCCAGTTAGCATTTAGCAGGCCTTGGCTGGTCCTGGCTTCTACCATGGTTTCTGTGACCATTAACGGCGGTAACCGGACGCTAACGGCGGTTGCCACATGGTAGTTTGCATGACGTCAGCAGTCAGCGTGGCTGGCGAACAGATCTACGACGGAACAAGTTTTCATGGCTGAAGGGTGCCATTTGCCACGGTAAAAAAACCATGGTTAATTCATTTGTGATGGGGCTTTTACCACGAAGGCCACCCGTCGCGGAAGACTTTTTGGCCACGAAAATGGGCCCTCAACCATGAAAATCGTCCATTGTAAAAGCCAACTTTTCTTGTAGTGACATCCAAGTGGGTGTGGTGATGCAACATCTTTCATCGTTCCTAGGGTTCTTGGACATGGTTGGGCACATGCTAGAGTGACATTTCAGGTGTTATTTTCCAAACCACAATGATACACACACACATCCAAGTGGGTGTGGTGATGCAACACCTTTGAAACTTGTGATCCACTGCATGTGGCAGTTGAATCCCATCATGTTGCTAGGGTTCTTGGACATGGTTGGACACATGCTAGAGTGACATTGCATGTGTTCTTTTCCAAACCACAATTATATACACATATACATCCAAGTGGGTGTGGTGATGAAACATCTTTCAAACTGGCGATCAACTTCATGTGGCAGTTTAATCCCACCATGTAGCTAGGGTTCTTGGACAAGGTTGGACACATGATGGAGTGACATTGCATGTGTTCTTTTCCAAACCCCAATGATATACACACACATCATATTGGGTGTGGTGGTGCATAATCTTTCAAACTGATGCTCCACTACATGTGGCAGTTGAATCCAACCATGTTGCTAGGGTTCCTGGACATGGTTTGACACATGCTGGAGTAACATTTCAAGTGTTCTTTTCCAAACCACAATGATATACAGACACACATTCAAGTCGGTTTGGTGATCCAATATCTTTCAAATTGGTGCTCCACTAGATGTTGAAGTTGAATCCCAGCATGTTTCTAGGGTTCCTGGACATGGTTGGAGACATGCTGGAGTGACATTACATGTGTTCTTTTCCAAACCACAATAGTACACACACCTCCTAGTGGGTGTGGTGATGCAACATCTTTTAAATCGGTGCTCCACTTCATGTGGTAGTTGAATCGTAACATGTTGCTAAGGTTCATGTACATGGTTGGACACATGCTAGAGTGACATTGCATGTGTTCTTTTCCAAACCACAATGATACACACACACATCCAAGTGGGTGTGGTGATGCAACATCTTTCAAACAAGTGCTCCACTAAATGTGGAAGTGGAATCCCAGCATGTTGCTAGGGTTCCTGGACATGGTTTGACACATGCTAGAGTGACATTGCATGTGTTATTTTCCAAACCACAATGATACACACACACATCCAAGTGGATGCGGTGATGTAACATCTTTCAAACTTGTGCTCCACTGCATGTGGCAGTTGAATCTCAGCATCTTGCTAGGGTTCCTGGACATGGTTGGACACATGGTGGAGTGACATTACATGTGTTCTTTTCCAAACCATAATGATACACACACATATATCCAAGTGGGTATGGTGATGCAACATCTTTCAAACTGATGCTCCACTGCATGTGGCAATTGTGTCTCAGCATGTTTCTAGGGTTCCTAGACATGGTTTGGCAAATGCTGGAGTGACATTGCATGTGTTATTTTCCAAACCACAATGATACACACATACATCAATGTCGGTGTGGTGATGCAACATGTTTGAAACTTGTGCTCCACTAGATGTGGAAGTTGAATCCCAGCATGTTTCTAGGGTTCCTGGACATGGTTGTACACATGCTAGAGTGACATTACATGTGTTCTTTTCCAAACCACGATGATATACACACACATCCATGTGGGTGTGGTGATGCAACAACTTTTGAATTGCTGCTCCCCGGCATGTAGTAGTTGAATCTCACCTTCTTGCTAGGGTTCCTAGACTTGGTTGGACACATGCTGGATCTACATTTCATGTATTCTTTTCCAAACAACAATGATACACAAACATCCAAGTGGGTGTGGTGATGCAACATCTTTCAAACTTGTGCTCTACTACATGTGGCAATTAAATCCCATCATGTTTGTAGGGTTCCTGGACATGGTTTGAAACATGTTGGAGTGACACTACATGTGTTCTTTTCCAAACAACAATTATATACACACACATCCAAGTCGGTGTGGTGATGCAACATCTTTAAAACTAGTGCTCCACTTCATGTGGTAGTTGAATCCTAGCATGTTGCTAAGGTTCCTGGACATGGTTGGACACAAGTTGGAGTGACATTGCATGTGTTATTTTCCAAACCACAATGATACACACACATCACAGTGGGTGTGGTGATGCAACGTCTTTCAATCTTGTGCTCCACTACATGTGGCAGTTGAATCTCAACATCTTGCTAGGGTTCTTGGACATGGTTTCAAACATCCTGGAGTAACATTGCATGTGTTATTCTCCAAACCACAATGATACACACCCACATCCAAGTGGGTATGGTGATGCGACATCTTTCAAACTGGTGCTCCACTGCATGTGGCAATTGAATCTCAGCATGTTCCTAGGGTTCTTGGCTATGGTTTGGCACATGTTGGAGTGACATTGCATGTGTTTTTTCCAAATCACAATGATACACACACATTCAAGTGGGTGTGGTGATGCAACATCTTACAAATTGGTGCTCCACTGCATGTGGCAGTTGAATCCCATTATGTTTCTAGGGTTCCTAGACATGGTTGGACACATGCTGGAGTGACATTGCATGTTTTTCTTTTCCACACAACAATGATATACACACACATCCAAGTGGGTGTGGTGATGCAATCTTTTCCAAACTCATGCTCTACTGGATGTGGCAGTTTAATCCTAGCATGTTGCTAGGGTTCTTGGACATGGTTTGAAACATGATGGAGTGACATTGCATCTGTTCTTTTCCATACCACAATGATATACACACACACATCCAAGTCGGTGTGGTGATGAAACAACTTTCAAACTGGTGCTCCACTTCATGTGGTAGTTGAATCCCAACATGTTGCTAGGGTTCCTGGACATGGTTGGACACATGTTGGAGTGACATTGCATGTGTTCTTTTCCAAACCACAATGATACACACACACATCCAAGTGGGTGTGGTAATGCAACATCTTTCAAACTGGTGCTCCACTGCATATTGTAGTTGAATCCTAGCATGTTGCTGGGGTTCCTAGACATGGTTCGACACATGCTAGAGTGACATTGCATGTGTTCTTTTACAAACTACAATGATACACGCACACACATCCAAGTGGGTGTGGTGATGCAGCATCTTTCAAACTAGTGATCCACTGCATGTGGCAGTTGAATCCCAACATGTTGCCAAGGTTCCTGGACATGGTTTGACACATGCTGGAGTGACATTGCATGTGTTCTTTTCCAAACCACAATGATATACGGACACACATCCAGGTTGGTGTGGTGATGCAATATCTTTCAAACTGGTGCTCCACTGGATGTTGCAGTTGAATCCCAGCATGTTGCTAGGGTTCCTCGACATGGTTGGACATGTTGGGTTCGTAGCATAGAAAACAAAAAAATTCCTATGATGGAAACTATACGCCAAGATCTAAATACTAGATACAAGCAACGGGTGGATATACATCCATAGAGAACGTACCCTCAAAGACCACAGAGCTTTGTTAACGAGTTGGAACTAGTGTATGATGTATTTGAACACTTGTCGATCTCAAGATTGTGTGAAAGACCTAGCGTCGCAAATCAGCAGCGCATCCGTCCTCGCACACACGTTCAGGCCACCGAACAACCTCCACCTCCTCGCTCCAGCAAATCAGTGGAAGCAGCAACTCCTTCCAGACGAAATGCCACCGGGAACATGTATCTCGCTAATCCGAGACCATGGGGGAATATATCTAGATGGGGAGAGAGATCCTTCACGAGGAGTTGTGCTTTGTGAGGGAGACGAGGCAGCCTTTTATAGGAGAGGGGGGCTCCTCCCCTCCCATGGCCGGCGCCCATGGGGGGTGCCCCCACCTCTTCCTCATTCATGTGGTGGAAGCTCCACGCACATCAATTTAGTCTCCACTCAACGTTCCACTAACATGCATTAAATTTCCACCAAATTTAATACATCTCTCATTGAATAAAACTCTTTTGTTTATTTTATTCAGAATTTTGTTAATTGTTTTAATTAACAAACAATCACATAAAGCCCCCTGCAACATTTGCATATCACATGCAGAACTAGTTTCTCTAATTTCAACCGAAACAATTCTGGTTTCCATTGAAATGATTCAAGTTCTTTGCAATTCTTTTCTCTGAAACATATATGCTCCAAATGGTGTTTGGCAACCCTTAAGTGTGTCACCCTACGGTTCGTGAATAATGCAGACATGACCGAGACTCCTCTCAGATCAATAATCAGAAGCTGGACCTAGAGATCCATTCTGACTCCTGAACATTCAACGATGACTTCTGTGATCGTCAGAACCTTTAACGGTAGAAACTTAATCCCTTTGTGTCACGATATAGTACATGTCCAGGATTAGATCGTTGGTATCCAAATACCTAGTTTGATCTTGTTACCGACATGCACTCTTTTCTCGTTCTCGTGATATAACATTCTAGTGAGCACATCACTTGCTTGCAAGCTATTCTCAATGTGATATCACCGGGAGGGACCTAAGTATATCTATCCGTCATCGAGATGGACAAATCCCACTCTTGATCCTTGAGCCTCTACATAAAACCTTCGTAGCACTGAACCCACCTTTATAGTCACCCTTTTACGGTGTGACATTTGATGTTATCAAGATACTCTTACGGTGTTAGTGATTAACATGATCTCATGGTCTAAGGACTAGGATTACTTCGTGTGATGTTATAGAAATATAAACTCAATGAATTTGATCGTAATGTTATACTTCGGATGGATGTTCATCACACCATTTCACAAATGTTGTGACCTCATTATTAACGACATCCAATGTCCATGATCAGGAAACTTTGATCATCTTGTTAATCAACGAGCTAGTTTAAAGAGAGGCATAACTAGGAACTTTCCATTTGTTTATTAAACATACATATATTAACTTTTCCATATTAATACAATTATACCATGCAAAATAAACATCTATCATATACTCGGAATACACATAATAAGAACTTTCTTATTGCCTCGCAAGGCATATTCCCTTCAGTCTCCCACTTGCACTAGAGACAATAATCTAGGTACATAGTGATAAATCTAACACCCATGGAGTTCTGGTGTTGATCATATTTTGCCCTAGGGAGAATTTTAGTCAACGGATCTACAACATTGAGATCTTCAGGCCATCTAATCCATGAAGTAGATCTTGGCGTTTCGTGAAGACGGTGTTCGGCTTCCACGTCCTTCAGTTCCATGTCGAAGATCTCGGTGTGCCAACCTCCTATGTCAATTGCACACTTGAGCTTCAGCACCGAAGTTCTTGACACATACTTGGTGTATATTGCTTCAGAAGGTCTTGTCAGGACAACAACACGAGTCGCTAGAGCAGCTCAGGGACAACAGAACAACAGGAACATCACTACGCATAGAAGGGATGTTCCTCGAGTGGCTTCGGAGCTCACAAAAAAAAACGGTCACATACACACACTCGAGGTAGATAGCAGGCACAACGATCGGCCGAACATGGACGCATGCGTGGCAAGTCGTGCACACGCATGCTGCTGGAGGAGGCGCGGATGGCGACCGAGGAGCTCGTGAGGAGGGCACGGTGCACGCACCGGCGCCAAGAATGCCAGGTTGCCGACGATCTTGGAGCCCGAGCGAGGCGGCACTGGGGAAGAGGGAGGAAGGAGAGGCCGGTGCCGGGTGAAGCATGGCGGCATCGACAACAACCTGTAGAGGTGGCTGATGGTGGTTGACGCCAGGGCAGAGGAACGGCACGACCAGGCGAGGTGGCGGCGTCTGCGACGGGCTCGTATGGGCGCGGCCGACGCTAGCGGTGGAGGACAGGCCGGGAAGATCCTAGAGATGGGGAGCTGTGGTGGAATGGTGGCGGCTTCCACTGCGGGAGGCGAGAGGAGGTCCTTAGCGGGGGGGCTCCGGGAAGGACGGCGGTGTAGGGTGACCGCGGCGGCAGGCATGTGCGGAAGGAGGACGACCCCTGGTACAGCAGTGGCGCTATGGGTTGGAAGAGGGAGGGGATCGAGCACAGAGGAGAGGGACGGGAATCATGGGGTGGGCGTTGTCGGTCTCGTTGGGGTGGGGATTGATCGTGGGGAGGTGGGGCCAGGCACGGGGTGGTGTTGTCCGAGCCGGTCAGTGGGCTGGGTTTGGTCTCAGCACGCGCGTGTGCCGCTGCGTTGTGTCAGTGCGGCTGGGAACGCACGTGTGTTGTGTGCTCTCATGTTGCTGCTCGCATGGTGGGTCGGGTGGTGCAGAAGACACAGGTAGTTGTAGGGTAGCTAGCAGCGGTGGTGTTAGTTAGGCTGGTGTGGCTAGGGTTTGGGTCCAGCAGGGTAGTATGTGTCTGGCCGGCCGTTTGTGCTGGATGGCTGCCACCCCAGCTTTTAAAGAAAAAACATTTATTTATTTATATTTTTATTTAGTTTCTTTTTAGGAGACTTTAGCAAATTGTATTTAGGCAAATAAAATATCCGGAAAGATCGGGGATTTATCATTTGAAATAAAGAGGGAGGCAAATAAAAAACAAAGATAGGATTTTAGAAAATAGTTTTTGGCGTATGTAGTCATGAGGATGCTCACATGCAAAGTGGCATGATGACATGAGCATGCGAACATGATGATGCACAAAACAAAAATACCAAGCAATTTTCTAGTAGTGGTTTTACTATGGTGCTACAATGACCTCTTAGAGTTCTACCTTTCGACTACACACGCCTTTCGCGAGAAACTCTTTCTCTTGAAAGCATCCATTCTCGGCAACGAAAACCTTGTCCTCGGATCTATGATAGAAGGAATACCCAATAGTTTCCTTAGGGTATCATATGAAGACACATTTTTCTGCTTTGGGTTCGAGTTTATCCGGTTGAAGTTTCTTCACATAAACATCGCAACCCCAAACTTTAAGAAATGACAGCTTAGGTTTGTTTCCAAACAACATTTCATACGGTGTCTTTTCAACGGATTTAGATGGTGCCCGATTTAAAGTGAATGCGGCAGTTTCTAGTGCATAACCCCAAAATGATAGTGGCAAGTCAGCCAGAGACATCATAGATCGAACCGTATCTAATAAAGTACGATTACGATGCTCCGACAAACCATTACGCTGTGGTGTTTCGGCAGATGTGAGTTGTGAAACTATTCCACACTCTTTCATATGTGTGCTAAACTCATAACTTAGATACTCACCTCCATGGTCAGACCATAGAAATTTGATCTTTCTATTACGATGATTTTCCACTTCATTCTGAAATTCCTTGAACTTCATCAAATAGATATACCCGTATCTACTCAAATCATCTGTGGAAGTACCAAAATAACGATAACCACCTCGCGCCGACACACTCATTGGACTGCATACATCAATATGTATGATTTCCAATAAATCTGTCTCCCGTTCCATTGAACCGGAAAACAACGGTCTAGTCATGTTGCCCATAAGGCATGGCTCACATGTATCAAATGATTCAAAGTGAAGTGATTCCAAAAGTCCATGAGAATGGAGTTTCTTCATGCGTTTAACACCAATATGACCTATACGGCAGTGCCACATATATGCAGATATATTGTCATCAAGTTTAATCCTTTTAGCATCAACATTATGAATATGTGTAACACTGTTATTGAGATCCAACAGAAATAAACCATTCATCACAGGTGCATGACCACAAAAGATATCATTCATATAAATCGAACAACCATTGTTTTCAGATATAAACAAATAACCACATCACATTAAACAAGATCCGGATATAATGTTCATGCTCAGTGCAGGCACCAAATAACAATTATTTAAGTTTATAACTAATCCTGATCGTAGGTGGAGAGGCAGCGTTCCGACAGTGATCACATCAACTCTTGATCTATTGTCGACACGCATCTTGACCTCACCCCTTGCTAGTGGTTGCTTGTTCCGCAGCCCCTGATTCGAGTTACATATATTAGCCACCGATCTAGTATGAAATACCTAGGTGCTACTGCGAGTACTAGTCAAGTACACATCAATAACATGTATAACATATAGAACTTTGTTTGCCTTGCCGGCCTTCTTGTCCACCAAGTACTTGGGGCAGTTGCGCTTCCAATGGCCGGTCCCCTTGCAATAGTAGCACTCGGTATCAGACTTAGGGCCAGCTCAGGATTTCTTTTCAGGCGCAGCAACAAATCTGCCGCCCTTCTTTCCCTTTTTCTTATCCTTCTTGTCTTTCTTGAAACCGGTGGTCTTATTTATCATCAACACTTGATATTGTTTCTTGATCTCCACCCCTGTAGCCTTAAGCATTGACAGAAGCTCAGGGAGAGATTTCTTCATGCCCTGCATATTGTAGTTCATCATGAAGCTCTTGTAGCTAGGTTGGAGAGATTGGAGAACATAATGTATGCCTAATTCAATGGGAATCGTTATTCCCAAGGACACTAGCCTATCGACGTACCCAGACATTTTGAGTAAGTGCTCACTAACGGAGCTATTCTCTTCCATCATGCAGCTAAAGAACTTTTCAGAAGCATTATAACTCTCTACGACAACATGGGTATCGAAAAACATTTTCCATTCTCCCATGGTATCAAAGGCATTGCCGTTTTCGAAACGCTTTCGAAGTTCTAACTCTAGCCCCATACAATATGCTGCAATGAACTAATTTGTGGTCCTCATGACGAGTCAGATAGACGTTCTTCTCCTTGTCAGGGGCATCAGGAGATGGTGGGGGGCCTAGCGGTGCTTCTAGCACATACAGCTTTTGTGCAGCATTGAGGAGAATCCTCAAGTTCATGGCCAATCGGTAAAGTTGCTACCATTCGTTGCAAGTTTCTATTTGTCCATGAACACATTAAAATTAAAAGCAGGTGGTGGCATCTACAACAAAATTTGTAAAGTTTAGACTAAGTTTATGATAGATCAACTTCAACTAATCCAAATTACAAATGAACTCCCACTCAAAAACAACATCCCTCGTGTCTTTCTGGTGATTACATGAACCAAATCCACTACACCAAGCCTGATTATCATGTGAGTCGGTGTAGTTTCAAAGGCGAGCATCAATATGGGCATCATATCAACTATATTACTCATGCTTAACCTTTCGGTCCGTGTTCTGAGGCCATGTCTGTACATGCTAGGCTCGCCAAGTAAGAACCTTAGTACTCGCGTGTGTAAAACTGTCTTACACCTGAAATATGATCGTGGATTCAAGTACACCCGATCATCACGTGATGTCTTGAAGCGGCAAAACATAAATGGTGCGTACTTAAGGAAGAACACATTTTTATCTTGATATCTAAATGAGGTATCATCTTATAATGCTACTAAAAACGCCAAACTAGCAAAACAAGATGCGAACATCATATGTGTAAAGTGGAATGATATGGTCCATGCATTTGATCACCATCATGTGCATCGTGGTATGATCTCTATCATTCCTTTGTGTTTAAGGCCAAGGTCTATGGAACTTACACGTTAAGTGTGTTGTAAGGGTATCTACTATACATCAACATTACCATATCGTGACACTAGCCCAACAACAATCAAAACTAGATGCCTCTGACTTATCCATTGCAAGTTTTACGTGGATTAGGGCTTTCGGAGATAGAACCGGTCTTACCTACGAACATAGAACCACAACGATGATAACTAAGTTATTAGCAACTTGTTGTAAATCAGATAATGACTATAGTAGGAGAAACAGACACCCACCAGCCACTTATGCAAAACTAGTTGCTTGTCAGTGGTGGAACCGGTCTCATGTGCGAGGACATGTAAAGTTGGTCTAGGCCGCTTCATCCAACTATGCCACCAATATCCAAAATACATGAAAGAAGCAATAACATGATCATCATCACCCACATATAAACATATGCGTACTACCCATCCCAAGCTCCGACGCATAGATCAGGCTCTGATACCACTGTTGGGTTCGCAACATAGAAAACAAAAAATTCCTACGATGGGAACTATATGCCAAGATCTATCTACTAGATAAGCAACAGGTGGATATATGTCAACACCCGGATTTTTAATCCCAGATGCCTGTTATGCCATACCTTGCAATCCCAGGATTACCATTTTTGCGAGACATACTAGATTGGATATCACATTACACCATCCATTACAAAGCATAATAAGGTTTTACACAAATAAAGGATCTCATGATCCAGTCTTAATACAATCAAGGAGCGGAATAATAAAGCATAGTAGTGGGCTCCATCTTCAGGGTCACAGGCAATGCTGACGACGGGAGATGATCCTAGTTGTCGTAGACATCCTGCTGTCCATCATCCTGGTAGTCCTCCTCATAGTCTGGCCACGGGAATAGCCAGGGACAAAGCCATGAGTACTCTTTAAGTACTCAGAAACTATCACTAACAATTAAGGTAGTTCTAATAGGAATCTTAAGCTCTAGGTTTATTTGCAAAAAGCTAGATTTATCTTAAGCTGAGTTCAGAAGTAAAGAAATCTAATTTAATGTTCTAAATCACTTTAAGTGGGAAACTAGTTTTCATATTCACAACTCTGTTGTGATCAAGTCAAAGTCACGTTTGATTTCACAAGTCATTTGAAAATATCTGACAACGGAACAGTATGGCCACTCCAACTGTCCATGACCTCAGACGCGGCTATTCGAATAGTTTGACACTCTACAGAGGTGGTACACTTTCATCACAAAATTCGATACATCCGTCGGGGATAACCCTGAATCATCATACTAAGTATACAGATAATCAATCATAACCTTTCCTTTACACACTAGTATAGGCACCTCCCCAATGAGCTTGGCCTCCTAGCCATGGCCATCTGCCATCCTGGGCACTACATAGGTGGACATCATCAAGAGGTAGCCTCAGCTCAAACCTTTCCCGCGAGGGAACCCATACTAATACATATAAACTTCTAGCTAAGCCCTACCCAATTCAGGTATTGTGGTTGTACGGTAAAATTGGAATGTTATCGCATCCGAACCCAACCATCAGTTTTTGGTAAAGGGATAAGGCACATGCCTCAACATTTTAATCATCAAATCCCTTTGTGTTTCTCAACACATGTCAAAATATTTCAATAGAATGACTCATCATTCCAAGGTTTTCATAATCATTTTCACCAAGTATTCCCATCTAAAGTGATCAAGTTTTATACTTAGCACTAGCCACTAAAGTTAAGAGTGTTCACTAATGAAGGGTGCTAATTTTCAATCTCATGCCATAGAATGACATCTAAGTGTAACTAGATAGGCCTAGTTTTATACTATTTATGCTACCTATACTAAAAGTAAAGAACTTTGGTAAAGTAAAACAGTAAATCTTGCAAGTAAAACTTGGGATTGGTAAAATCAAAGGTATATAAGCAAAGCATGCCTAATGCTTCTTGCTTAGGATAATATTTGCAAAGGTTAACTTGCAAGGTCTAACTTGCTTAGTAATGGTGGCTTACCTTGATTGGTGCAGTGATTGAAGTGTTCCTCCTGTTCTTCGAGGTAGAACTCCTCCTCCTCGTATAATTGGTCGGTACTATCGTCTATAAAGGAATACTGGATTCACAATCACCAAAAAATACTTAACTAATGCTATTTAGCACACTAAGTCTCACACTTGATGATCTAGCATCATCACATGAAATAAATACATAGTCTTATTTATTTTATTTTAGAAAAGTAATTTCTACTCATTGAAATTAATTAAGATTTAATATTCTCCAAATAGAATATGGCATCATGTGGACACATGTCATCAGCACATATTCTAATACATGGGAATGTGATTTAAAGTGTTGGTCACATTTTATAAAGTTTAAGATTATTAGTTAACTAGTTAAATGCCCGTACGTTGCCACGGGAAAAAAACATGAAGAAAGATAATTTTGTTTTGTTGGATGTCACATGCGCTATGATTGTAGTTTATCCCTCTTAATTACTAACCCTCCCATGATTGTAGTTTATCCCTCTTAATTACTAACCCTCCGAGGACCAACATATGTTATTTCTATGCACTTTTACCCTTTTCACCTTTTCATGTGTCTTATAGCCCATAACCTCTATCCGATGCGAAATAAGATTATATCAGCATATGGAGTCCATCCTCACACAGTTGAAATGCATCTTCTCCCTTCTTTCAAAAAGTAAGTATATACCACAGTTGAAATGCATTTTCTCCCTTCTTTCAAAAAGCAAGTATATACCATGGCCTCAGACAATTCAAAAAGTAGTTATGTGTCTCACTTTCCGATGCCATTTTCCACCATCCAAATTGGGTTCCTAGCACAAAAAAGGATCTAACTTTTCCAACCTCGACGATTCACGAGATAATAACTATTAATATTTTAAGATAGCCCAACAAAGTGTGATATTATTTGGAAGAAATCATGCATTGTTTGACGAGAACCTTAGATGTGTCTCCATCAACAATTTTCCATTTTGCCACCATGTTAAGTCATATTTGCATGAAACAATCAATGACACTTCCATTGTGTAAACACGTCAATGACAAGAACTTTGTTGATTCTAAAAGAAAGTGTCTCTATTTCTTTTACATCGACAACAAAATTTAATAAGAAAATATATACAATAGCGTATCCAAAACTAAAGTTACAATTTTCTGCAATGCATACAACAGTTTATTCTAAGAGCCTATTCCTTGTTTATTTTCTTTTCTCCCCTAACTGCCATTTGTAAGGTAATTTGTTGTTCCGTAGGGTAGGCAGATGCTTCATGGCTTTTATCAAACATATTTTGCACCATAAAACTAAAAGCACATGCATCTAAGTGGAAAGGTTGGCCACACACGAGATAAGATGTACCCATAAAATGAGACTTCCACTCATGTGAGAAGGGTAGGTATATGTTTAACAAATAAAAACATCACCGATGCAAATGTGTCCCATGGAAATGTGAAAATTGGAAATTGTATTACAATTAGACAACACAGATGTCTTGGATTCAGATCTTAAGAGAACATAAGTACTGCAACATATGATCATACTCAATCACAAAATATTATGCTACCAAAAAAAATACTCCAGGTAGATCTTTACAAGCTCGCCTTCTACATCAGCAGTCACCTAATAAATAGTATTCCACACCGATTAATGATCTTTACAAGCTCGCCTTCTACATCACAATCACCTAATAAATACTATTCCACACTAATTAATGTGCTGAAGGGAGCTAGACATGCATATATTGTTATTAAAATTATTTTGCTTGGCTTGCCTAATTTGATAATTTGTGTGATAAAACATTAAAAATGTTTTTTTATAAACCACGTTAGGTTGCAAGAAGTGAAAGTAACAAATTCAATGTTTTTAATATAAAAAAGTATGCCTTTCCTTCATACTGCATCTACTACACTGCCCATTGCATGATCAAGCGAGAGTTGAATCACCATTGCATGATTAAGCGAGAGTTGAATCAGTAAAACTATCAGCAGAAGGTAGGTGCTAATTTTGTTCTTAAGAAGATCACGGTGTTTCTACTTGTCTACGCCTTTTCCTGAATGAATTTTGAGAAAAACAAAGATAATTATGTTCAGAAATTTGAACCAATTTTTCGAAAAATAAGCACTTAAAACTGTACCTCACTTCCTCCTTTCATGCCGATTAGCACGTATTTCAGGCCTCTAATCTGCAAAAGGTTCCACAAACAAAATTTGTTACTCAAAAGTGTTGAATTATCCTAACACCAAAGGCCAAAACCAACCCATCCACTATAAATACCCACCAGTTACAGATACAATAGTATGCCAAAGACATAAATAGATTTCCTAACATGGAAATCACAATGTTGTACACATTACCTATCATGTCTGACTACAAAAACTGAAACCGAACAAAAACTCTAACCAAAACGTGCATCTTCATTTGTTTATGTCAAACTCTTAGCATTCACTCGCCCAAAAAATGATTAAGAAACATTTGTCATCTATCCTTCTCTCTCTTTATTTATGGGCAGAATGAAATAATTCTTGAAGCTAACCAGATCCATGTAAATTTCCAATTTTCACTTCTTGGTAGGTGAGATCAGATTGATCAGATTGAGTAAAATAGATTATGTGCTTCGATCTAGAAGTAAACATCCTCCAATTCCTAATGAAATTGCCACTTAGCAGGACATAAACCTGCATAAAACCCCTCCTTGAGAGAGATCGATAAAAAAATGTAAACATTTCCACCTCAGCAATCCCTCCCTGAGAGCGCTAGGAGGGAGCCCCGCGTACACCATAAGTTGATCTCTATGGACTACTGTTCAATTACAAATAGTGTGATAATACCTTCAGGAATAAACACCAACCATTAAACAAAGAAGCACATGCATCCTAGCTTATGCTTTTGCACTGAACTCGTTTGCCTGGACACAGTAAAGTACAGCATTAAGACATAAAAATCTCGGCCATAATTTTCGGTTAACTGCCATAGAAAAACCCCATAGATGGTTCATGACCTGTTGAAGTGGCAGTACAGCTCGTCAATGGACCCCGGGGACTTCTCCTAAGGGACACAGTTGTCATGGAGGCGCCACAACAACTCCATGATACACCTCCAGCTTGTGGGGGGCTGCTCCTGCTGCTGCTCCACTGCGGTCCTGACACGGCGGGCAGCGACAACAGCCTCGGGTACTTTTAGAATATCAAATCTTGATATACGCTAAAACTGGACAAAATGTATTCTTTCAACATAGGGTAAATGAAGATGGTTTTAAAGTAATTCAGGTCAGGTTACCCTACAGACTCCATCTATTTATCATATGTTGGTCATGTATATGGTCATGAACTTCTCTAAAACAAAAGTGAAAAATCAGAGGGAAGACTATCATACACTAATCCATGAAAGTACCACAACAAAATGCGTACATGATATAATATTGCAAATTTATAGTATTCTTATAGCTCAGTGTGCAAATATACTGTTTCAATTGATATCTGAATTTAAGTAATAAACATATTGTCGTCGATGCCATATCTCATTAGTGAAGAAGTTTTGTCCCTCCTTATATATTCTATGAAGAGACTAAAGGCATCACCTATGTAACTGCAATGGACGTGAATAAAAGGAAATAGTGTATAGCTCAGAAAATTAAATTAAGAAAAATACCTGAATATCTAAATCTTTGGTTCCCAGTATCATGTTTACAAATGTCTATTTATGCCCCTCCTACCACCTTCACTTTGGTGACCATATCGTGTGCTTCTCTGGTCTTCTTTATCCACTTCTTGTATCCATGACTCTCTTCGTTTTAATCAATGCGGAGTACATTGGTGCCTAAAGCTCTGTCTTGGCATAAAAATAAGATACCGTGTCATCTCCCACTATGTCTTCGTCCACCATTCGTATCCCCACCCTCCAGCTTCTAAGGCCAACTGTATTCCACCTTTGATGCATCAAAAAAGTTTTTGCCTACATAGTTGAATCCAACTTATATTGAGATGTTTAGTGTTACAAAGTCTAATAGTGCGCCTAGGAGAATAGTACATGAGTCCATATACAAAAAAAAAGTGCACCAAACAAATTGAAATTGGCAAAATAAAATGAAATAACATGACATCTCATATTCTTTTGAAAATCATGTCTCCTCAAAATGGATATACAAAATAATAACTTGACAGACTAAAAATAGAAGAATTTCTAAACTGAACTTCCAAACAAGATATAGTTTGCACATTACAGAATACTTAGATAAAACCAAATCTACTCCAGTCTTCTCTACTGTGGTGACTTTTGCCATCACGTGAAGAGCTGGTAGAGCCTTAGTAAGAATCACTTCCCATTGTCATGTAAGTTTCAATGACACGATTCAGTTTATGATATTGACAAATGGAACAAAAACTACAAAGATGAACTCAGCTATCTCTACTTTGCGGAGCAGAAACATGGATCTCGCGAGGATGAGCGACGTCCGGCTACTGCACTTGGAAGCATCCGGCTAGAGATCATGCTCAAGCAGACCTACAAACTACAATAGAAGAGGATGATTTTTTTTGAACGAGAAGAGGAGGGTTGAGGATTCATTTTCCTTCTTCCATCTACACAATCAAACATGGAATGATTACCCGTTCATCTGCCCGGGATGGGAAACACACTTCTTTTTGGTTCGACAGATGGCATTCTCCACCTTGTTTTTCCTGCCATCTTCTCCCACTCCTGCGCACCAATATTTATGTTGTTGCTGCTAGCTCTGATGGGCTTGCCCTCCATCCAGGCCTCTCACGAGGCTGAAGGTGAGCTTCTCCATGTTCGCTCGATCATTGATAGCACTCACCTCGTCTCTGAGTGAGACCTCCTTTAGTACTAGTGCAGCCTACTGAGTCCTCGCACCCGGTGGCCAGCTTGACGCCTCTGCCATTTCTTGCTGGACCTTCCACCTCCCCTCTAATATCAAAAAAAATTGCTACCTGGCCCCATTTCACCCCACTTCAAATATCAGCTCAACAAAATACACAACTCAGTTAAGAAATGATCAGGTGCATCAAATACCCATGAGAGCAGAGAAATAAGCTTTTTTCAGAGATCGGCTCAGCAAATACACAGTTTTAGAAAAAATTGCAGAGCATTAATTCAAATTTAACATCAAAATAATGAAATAAACATAAACAATAATTTCACAATCGATCAGCCAGACCTAAAATATTAACACCTGTACAACATTTGGCCTGGGCAGACAAATTTTCGTGTTGCATAGTACTATTCAAATTTTTATTCTGCAAGAATCTATTGTTTGCAAGAAAATAAAAAAGAATTTCATGTACTCACTGTTTATTCTCCAAAAATAGATGCTTAAACCCCATTGTGCACAAACGGTTGTTATTTTTTTGGGCACAAAGACTTGAAAAGGGAGTTGATTTGATTAAGAAAGCCTAAACGTTTCCACAACAAAGAAAGTCAAATTAACTAAGAAACTTCATTTAAGAGTAGTATACTACACTGTGCTCTTAGGCCTTGAGAATTCGGTATCTTGCCTCAGAAGATGTGTCTGAACTTTCCACTGGTTCATGAATATCCGGTGCAATTGGGTCCTAAGCAGGAGGCTGCTGCGTGAAATCCTACAAACCACAGTATACCATCTGTTATTGGCAAGAGCAGAACCAAAATACATGGTGTAAAAGAGAACACTGCCCAAAACTACACACTCATCATACCAGAGAAGGGAAGACCTGCACACACTAATCGATCTTGTTCTCAAGCATGATGTCCGGAGGTCAGTGCTGACTGCCACCGCCCTGGCCACCGGGTACGACTTGTTGGTGCCCAACTTCGGTTACACATCACAGAACTCCTCCAGTCAGCCAGTCATATAGCACAGCCAATCCTTACAACACCTAGGGACCAGTACAAAAGATGAACTATAAATTAGCTCCAGGATCATGTAATGCCAATGGTTTTAAGTTTTAGAATGGCTAAATCTTTTGATTACAACGTACCAGTAAAATGATGTATGTATATATAGCACATACCCCACATGCATGGAGATGAGATTGGATTATATATACAAACAAACAGAAGAATACTTGTAGAAGACCAATAATTTGGCTAGCAGATAAAGTGTGGATTTGCATAAGCTTGAGGAAAACCTGAGTCCTAATGCTCTTCAACAAAATCATCTGATCAAGAACACAAACTTTTAAGATCTTCTCAAACTACATGGTGTCACTCTTCTGTTTGGTACCTACAGTCATTACATGAGTTCAAAAGAGCGATGAAAAGCAAGCTACAAGACCAGTTTGGACTCTCACGTATCGAAGGAATTCACTTCAGACTCCATCAAGATATTGGCAAGAACAAGATATCTAATGTGTGGCAAAATCAAATTACGATAATGAATAAGGTGAGTCCATGAATCTACCCAGATTCATTGATGCCGACCCAGATCCTTCTTTGTCATGGACCGTGGTCGTCACCGGTGCTATGCCGTTGTTGTCATCGCCCTGGATGGCTTGATGGCACATCGGCCGATCCCCTCCTCGCCGACCTTCGTGATGGAGCTACAGGTGGAAGTGGTGCGGTAGCGCGGGCTCAAGGGCGCAGCAGCTGATCCCTCCTCGTCAACCTACATGCCGGAGTTGGGGGAGGAGGTGGTGCTGAGGCGTGGCAGCAAAGAGGAGGACGATGGGGATGGGGACACGGGTCCTAGAGTGCACGGTCGTTGTTTTTGCCTGGTCGGCGGCAATCGGGACTGCTAGTGGTGGCATTGAGCTGCTGCCTCCTGACCCCCAGCATCGGAGTCCAGATCAGAGATAGTAGACTTAGGGTTAGCCACACGCAGTGGCGGAATTGAGAGACGAACGTGGTGGGCGGCGACGATGCGAGAGAGGGAGGAGACATGGGAGAAGGCAAATCGGCGCCAATCGGCGGCGGAGCCTACCGGTACTTGGCGGCAGAGGCGATGGGAGATAGAGGAGACGCGTGAGGGAGAGACATCAGCGAAGAGACGGGTCGTGATGTTCTTGTCGTTTGGATGAAAAAACCTACTGTTTCGAGAGGAAGGCGGATGGAGTGGGATGTTGGAAGAAAAAAGATCGATGGAGTGCGCCTTGGGTAGGAAATAGAACATTGATGTTTTTTTAGACAGTAGATAGAGATTTGGTGGAAGGGCAAAACGGTCTAAAAAAATGTTGGACGAAATCAGCGACCGGAGGAAACAGAGGAAATTCCTCTTTTTTAAGTAGTAGAGATTCTTGTCGTTTGGACGAAAAAACCTACTGGTTTGGGAGGAAGGCGGATGGAGTGGGATGTTGGACGAAAAAAGATCGACGGAGTGCGCGTTGGGCAGGACACGGAACATTGATGTTTTTTTAGACAGTAGATAGAGATTTGGTGGAAGGGCAAAACGGTCTAAAAAAATGTTGGACGAAACCAGCGACCGGAGGAAACAGAGGAAATTCCTATTTTTTAAGTAGTAGAGATAGGTTTAAAGTGACTAGAAATGCCCTAATAGTATTATTTTGGTACTAGTCCAATGTCACTGCATGCAAACCTAAATGTTTTTACAGATTCATATAGATATTGTCAAATGTGATTTTTGAGAGTTAGAATCAACTCAAAAGCTATTATGGTTGTTTTTTAAAAAATGTTTGAAGTTTCAAGAGTCTATGTCTTATTATTTTCTCTATAGATTATCTCTAACTCCAAATGATTTAAATCCAATGAGCTTGGATAGATAATTTAAGTACCTTTGTAGCAAAATTTGAATCATGCATTTTGGTTCAGTGAAACTCTCTGAATTGACTTTTGAAGCTAGGCACAGAAATTAGTTTAAACTAAAACGGAAAACAATTATTCGAATTCCCAGGCCAGCACAGGAAGTTAAACGGGCCGGCCCATCTGCACTGTATAGTGCAGTGGGCTGCTGACAGAGGGGGTCCACTTGTCAACGACTTAAACTATGCAAAGCGGTAGCGGCTAATCTGAGATGTGCGATTACAAGGCAGAACAACAGCGGAGAGTCATCATCGATGACGAACAACTCCGACGAGGAATCAGATCCAGCGCGGCGGTGGGGGTCTGGCTAGGCTCACCTGGGCTCCAGCTCGGGTCGGTGATGGGGACGATCGACGTGGTAGACGATAGCGGTTCGAGGCATGGTCGTGGCAGGTCTTGGGGTGGTCGAATCGATGGCACCCTTCTCCTCTAGTAGCGGCGGGCTCCAGCCAAATTCCGACACGGTAACATTGCTCATGGAAGAAGTGAGGGCGTGGCTATGAGGAGTGGGGAGTGGAGTGGTGTGGAGAATTTAGACAGGGGTGGCCTCCTTTTATACTATGGCGAGGGGACCAAGCGGTGCGGGCGGGGGCTCGACGGTGGCGTCGCTACAGGCGGCTATCGGTGTGGCTGAGGTAGGTGGATGGTGCGTGGTTCCCTGGCGGTTCTCACGGGGGTAATGGCGAGGCGTGGGGCATCGTGGTTTGGTCGGGAGCGTGCGGTTCTCCGTGCGGGCGCAAAAGTGTTTGTGGCGGCGTGCGGCAGTTGCGGGTCGCGCGGAGGCGAACAGGGATGTCTGCTGGGTTGCCGTGGTCATGGCGAGTGGGTGCATGCGCGGCGAGGGCAAGGATCAATCTGGGCGAGCTGGTCGGGCGCGGCGAGCTGGCGCGCTCTAAACATGGCACATAGGCACGGTGCGCGGCGTAGCTAGGGTGGTCCAGTGCTCGGCTAGGGTCGAGGCTGGGACAAGGGTTGGCGATGGAGCGAGGCGTGCTTCCTGGACATCATGGCTGGCTGTGGTGGTGTCTGCTATGAGCTGGCCGTGGTTGGCCAGTGATGACCACAATCGGGCGGCGCTCCACTATGCAAATGGTGAAGGGGGATGTTGTCAACTTCTTGGTTAGATGCTGGAGAGACAGTGGAGTGAAGAGGGAATAGAGGGGTGGATGATTACTGCTCCAAAATTGTGGTGTTAGGATGTGCTTTGTTAGTGTAAGCAAGGTGTTTGTGAAAATGGCCGCCAGAAACTTACTTTGAAAATTTTGATTCAAATTTTATGAGTGATCTTAAGTTAAGTTTGAGAGTCTATGTTTGCTTGGAGAGATCAAGTGGGATCTTAACACATACACTTGATTCAATTTTAAAATGTCCCTCAAATAGATTTGGAGAATGTTTTTATAAGTTTGTAAAGTGGGCCTTGATACACTTTTACTTGGTCTAGAAAGGCGTGAAAATAACTAGAAATGTTTCCGTTAGAAATTATCTTCTAGAAACACTCAAAGTGGCCTAGTGGCTTAGTTTTGTCAAAATGACCATTTGCATTATTTAATTCATATTTGATTTCTTTTTCTTTGGATTTTGTGTCAACACCCGGATTTTTAATCCCAGATGCCCGTTATGCCATACCTCGCAATCCCAGGATTACCATTTTTGCAAGACATAATGGATTGGATATCACAGTACATCATCCATTACAAACCATACATAAGGTCTTACACGAATAAGGATCTCATGATCCAGTCTTAATACAACAAACAATGGAAATAAAAGATAAGCATAGCGGTGGGGTCCATCTTCAGGGGCACAGGCAATGCTGACGAAGGCAGATAGTCCTAGTTATCATAGCCGTCCTGCTGGCCATCATCTTGATAGTCTCCTTCATAGTCTGGCCATGATAATAGCCAGGGACAAAAGCCATGAGTACTCTTGAAGTACTCGCAAACTACCACTAACAAGTAGGATAGTTCTAAAGTTAAAGTGTTAACTCTATGTTTAACTATAAAGTTAAGTTTGAAACCTAAGCTGAGTTCAGAAGCAAAGAAAGATAAAGTAAAACTCTAGAATCATTTAAATTAGGAAGCTAATGTCATAAACACGACCCTGTTGTGGTCAAGTCAAGATTCATCATTCTCTTCAAGGTATTTAGAAAACATCTGACAACGAAACAGTATGGCCATTCCAACTGTCCATAACCGCGGACGCGGCTATTCGAATAATTTGACACTGTGCAGAGGTGGTACACTTTCACCACAAGATTCGATACATCTGTCAGGGATAACCCTGAATCATCATACTTAGTATGCAGATAATCAAACATAACCTTCCCTTTACACACCCTAGTATAAGCACCTCTCCTATGAGCATGGCCTCCCAACCATGACCATCAGTCATCTTGGGCACTGCATAGGTGGATATCATGAGAGGTAGCCTCAGCTCAAACCTCTCCCGCGAGGGAACTAATACTAATGCATATAAATTTCCAGCTAAGCCTTACCCAATTCAGGTAGTGTGGTTGTACGGTAAATTTGAAAAGGTATCGCATCCGAACCCAACCATTAGTTTTATAAAAAGGGGTTAAGGCTCATGCCTCAACATTTTCATCATCATGAATCATTTATGTTTCTCAACACATGTCAAAACATCTCAATAGAATGACTCATCATTCCAAGGTTTTCATAATTCATTTTCACCAAGTTTTCCCATCTAAAGTGACTCAAGTTTTTGATCTACTCTAAACTACTAAGTTAAGAGTGTTCACTAAGGTGGAAAAGATGGGTTCAATCTCACGCCATAAATGACATCTAAAGGGTTCTAAATAGGTCCAGTTTTATACTCTTTATGCTACCTTCAAAACAAGTGAAGAACTTTGTGTAAACTAAGGGAGGTAAAACTTGTAAATAAGACTTGGGGTAACTAATAGTCAAAGGAGTGTGATCAAAGCATGCCTAAAGCATCTGTGCTATATCATCTAGTTTGATCCTAGCTTGCTAAGCAGAAAACTTGCAAGGGTTAGCTTGCATTGTTAATGGTGGCTTGCCTTGGTTGGTGCAGTGGTTGAAGTTTTCTTCTTCTTCTTCTTGGTAGAACTCCTCCTCCTTGAAAGCTTGGTCGGTACTATCGTCTATAAATACATACGGAGTACAAAATCACCAAACAATACTTAACTAGGCTAAATAGCATTCTAAGGCACACATTTGATGATCTATTATCGTCACAAGCATCACAAGTTTAAATCACTAGTTTCATTCCTTTTAAATTAGAAAAGTAATTTCTACTCATTGAAAAATTAACTAAGATTTAATATTCACCACTTAAAATATGGGATCATGTTGACATATGTCATCACCAGATATTCTAACATGTGGGAATGAGATTTAAAGGTTGGATCATAATTACTTTGATTTAAGTTCATTATTTAATGATTTAAAGTGACTAGAAATGCCTATATAGAATTATTTTGGTACTAGTCCAAAGTCACTGCATGTAAACCTTAATATTATTACATATTCAGATAGATATGATGAAATGTGATTTTTGAGAGTTGGAATCAACTCAAAACTTAACTTAGTTGATTTTATAAAAATGTTGCAAGGTGCAAATGCTTCTGTTTTTTTATTTTTACTAGCAGAGATCTATAACTCTAATTCAATTAAATCCAACGGGCTTGGATAGATCATTTCAATACCTTTCAGGCAAAATTGATTTCATGCAAAAAGGATTTGTAAAACTCTCAGAATTGAATTTTAAACTAGTGGACAGAAACTAGCTTAACTCTAAAAAGAAAAAAACTAGATTTGAATTTCTAACTCGTGCGGGAACTAACTGGGCCGGCCCAGCTACGCACTGTCAGCGCAACAGGCTGCCTGACAAGCGGGCTCCACCAGTCAGCGGCACAAAAACACCGAAACGGTATCTAGCATTCTAGGCCGCACGATTAGAAGGGGATCTAACGGTGGGAGTTCATCGTCGTCGACGGATTACTCCGGCGAGAGTCTGACCTAGACGCGGCGGTGGGGGTCGATTGGGGTGTACCAGGGCTCCAACAAGGACGGTGAGGCGGGCAAACGGGCTGGAAGACGACGACGAGACGAGGCGCGGTTGCGGCGGAGCTTGGGGTGCCCTAAATCGCAGGCGCCCTTCTCCTCCTGCTGCGGCGGCTTCGGCTCCAATTCCGGCGAGGCATAGCTCGTGCAGCGTCGGCGAGAGGTGGGTGAGGTTCAGTGAGAGGTGGGGAGTGCGGGAGTGTGGAGAAATGGTGCTAGGATGGCTGCTTTATATAGGCTCGACGGTGAGACGGAGCGGTTTGGGCAGGCGACTCCGGCGAGGGCGGCACAGGGGGATAGCGGTGTGGATCGAGGTAGGGGACGGTGGCCTGTCTCCTTGCGGTGCTCTGAGGCTTAAAGGCGCAGCAAGCCGAGCTCTCTGCTGGTCAGGAGCGTCACGCGCTCTGGGTGGCAGAGGCTGCGGGTTCAACGGTGAGCAGTGGCTGTGGCGCGTTGGGCGGCCAACGGGGGTGTCTAGGGTGTTCCCTAGGTCATGGCGAAGCGGTGGGCGCAGGCTGCGGCCGAGGGGCGGTCTGTGCACGCGGGGTCAGGGCGCGCTCTGCGGGCAGTGTCGGCATGGTCGACCAGCTCCGGGCGCAGCGGTTCCTAGCCGTTCTGGTCTCTGTCGCTGGGCTGGGGCTGGTTGGACGGTGGCGGTGGACCACGGGCTAGCGTGTAGACATGGCAAGAGAGGGGGAAGTGGTCTGCTGCTGCGAGGGCCAAGTTGGCCAGCAAGGTGCTCGCGGCATGGCCTTGTAGTGCAGCTAGGAGGTAGGGGATCTGTTGGTGTTGGTCTGGTTAGGCTTGAGGGAGGCAAGGGTGATTAAAGCACTTCAATTGGCTAGACAAGATCAACCCCAAAACAGTAATAGTTAGGCCACTTTGATCTTGCCCACAAGGTGTTTGACAAAATGGCCGAAAGAGAAAAACTCTTGAATTTTGAGTTCAATTTTTTTGAGTGTTTTCCACTGGTACTAGGTAGTCTCTGGTTGCAAGGGTTTTGAAAGTGGACCTCAAATTGATGGTTTTTGAAAAGTGGGATCTTCCCATATGAAATAGATTCAATTTTCCAATGCCTTTTAAATATAGTGTTTGAATGTTTTTAGCAGATCAAAAGGTGGGCCTTGGTACCTCATTATGTGTACTAGCAAGGGGTGTAAAGATCTAGAATTATATCTGTTGAGAAATGAGTGCTAGGAACACTCAAAGTAGTGTAGTGGATTAAAATGGCCAAAATGACCATTCCTCCTTTTAATTGTTTTTTATTTGATTTTCTTTGGGAAAAGTTTAGGAATGATGTTTAAATCACCTAAGAAACATTTTTACAACCAAAGAATCACAGAACCATGGCAATTCAAATCAATTCCTAATTTAAATGCTCATACACATGAATGCTTTCATTTTTAATTTGAAAAAGTTTTTGTTAACCCTAATTTTGATGATTTGGATCTTGATAAGCTTGGATTGAAGTTTTGGGATGTTACATTTTGTTTGTAAATGGTCTAGATGATGTGGTATTCATCTTTAAACCATTTCACATCATTTGTAGCAATCAAGCATGGCATTTTCAATCAATCACACATTAATGCAAAACTAACATGCATTCAAATTTAAATTATTAACAAAAGTTTTTGTTAACCCTTACTTTGGGGTGATTTGAACTTGATTATCTTGATTAGAAGTTTTGGGGTGTTACAATATACATCCATAGAGAACTTACCCTCAAAGACAACAAAGCTTTGTTAACGAGTTGGAACGCATGGATGATGTAGTCGAACGCTTCCCGATCTCAAGATCGTCTGGAAGTCCTAGCGCCGCAAATCAGCAGCGCATCTGTCCTCGCACACATGTTCAGGCTACGAACAACCTCCACCTCCTCGCTCCAGCGAATCAGCAGAAGCAGCAACTCCTTCCAGACGAAATGCCCCTGGGAACATGTATCTCGCTAATCCGATACCATGGGGGAATATATCTAGAGGGGAGAGAGATCCTTCACGAGGAGGTGTGCTTTGTGAGGGAGGAGAGGGGGGCCTTTTATAGGAGAGGGGGATCCTCCCCTCCCATGGCCGGCGCCCATGGGGGGGGTGCCCCCACCTCTTCGTCATTCATGTGGTGGAAGCTCCACTCACATCAATTTTGCCTCCACTCAAAGTACCACTCACATGTATTAAATTTCCACCAAATTTAATGCAACTCTCATTAAATAAAAATATTTTATTTATTTTATTCAGAATTTTGTGAATTACTTTAATTAACAAACATTCACATAAAACCCCCTGCAACATTTCAGTATCACATGCAAAACTATTTTCTGCAATTTCACCCGAAACAATTCTGGTTACCATCGAAATGATTCTAGCGCTTTGCAATTCTTTCGTCTGAAACATATATGCTCCAAATGGTGTTTGGCAACCCTTAAGTGTGTCACCCTACGGTTCCCGAATAATGAAGACATGATCGAGTCTCCTCTCAGATCAATAATCAGAAGCGGGACCTGGAGATCCATTTTGACTCCTGCACATTCAATGATGACTTCTGTGATCGTGAGAACCTTTAATGCTAGTAAATTAATCCCTTTGTCTCGCGATATATTACATGTCCAAGATTTTATCATTGGTATACAAATAACTAGTTTGATCTCGTTACCGACATGCACTCTTTTCTCATTCCCGTGATATAACATTCTAGTGATCACATCTCTTGCTTGCAAGCTATTCTCAATGTGATATCACCGAGAGGCCCAGGGTATATCTATCCGTCATCGGGATGGACAAATCCCACTCTTGATTCATGAGACTCTACATAACACCTTCATAGCACTGAACCCACCTTTATAGTTAACCTTTTACAGTGTGACATTTGATGTTATCAAGATACTCTTCTGGTCTTAGTGATTAACATGATCTCATGGTCTAAGGACTAGGATTACTTCATAAGATGTTATAGCAATATAAACTCAATGTCTTTGATCGTAATGCTATACTTCGGTTGAATGTTCATCACACCATTTCACAAATGGTGTGACCTAGTTATTAATGACATCCAATGTCCATGATCAGGAAACTTTGATCATCTTGTTAATAAACGAGCTAGTTGAAAGAGAGGCATAACTAGGAACTTTCCATTTGTTTATTAAACACACATGTATTAACGTTTCCCTACTAATACAATTATAGCACAGAAAATAAACATATATCATAAACTTGGAATACACATAATAATATCTTTATTATTGCCTCTCAGGGTGTGGGGCCCCGGATTGATCCTCCGGGAATCCCTGTTATGCATACAACCACGATCCCATGATCAGTTAGTCGTGGCACATAACCGACAAGTATCATTACATCATCCGAGAATATACCGAATTACAAGACTTAAATAAACGTCGTTATGGCTACATCAATAAACATCTATGGATCTTCATCAAGCGCAGAGCCTGAGCCGTTCCTTAACCTACAGGCAATTGACTGGGAGAATGTCCTAGCTCACACCATCGTCCACCTCACCTTCTTCTTGATATCTGACCAAGTTAATAGCCAGGGACAATGCCAGTGAGTACATTGAATGTACTCGCAAACCACCTTAAGATAGTTGTAATATCAACAAGATATGCATTATGTCTGTGGTAGTAGGAGAGCTCCAAGAGAGGTTCTTTTCTCAAATAGTTTCTCTTGTAGATATAGCATCTACATATCTTTGTTGAAAACTTTTGTAAACCATTTTGGAAACTATTTTGAAATGTTTTGGAAAATATTAGGACTGGGTCACCCATTTGTTCCCTTCTCCTAGTCGTCCCACGACCAAACTCCTTCCATCCCTTTCTGACCATCCCATGGTCAAAACAGGGATCCTTGCTAACCATCCCATGGCCAAAACATTTCCAAAGCCATTTCTTTCCGGAAATCCTTTTTGAAAACAAAACCAGCACCGCTCTACAGAAGTTTGTCCAACCCGTCCTTAACCGCGGACACGGCTATTCGAATAGATTTACACTCTGCAGAAGTTGTACACTTTACCCACACCATCGGGTACACTACCCTGATCTTCACTGATCATGGGTCGAGTAACCGATCAAGACTCTCCGGCTGCCCACTCCAATATAAGTGCCTACCCTATGAGTGTTAATCCCCTCAACACCGGGACGTCAGGCGAGGACCAACCGGAGCGCTTTTTCCACTGCTCGGTTGTGCGCTTTCAATGAGGGGCTCATAGTAATGCGTGGAGGCCTGCCGACCCTTTGTTCCTTCTCCAGGTCCCACCTTTATCGGAGAAGGCCCACCCTCTTGGGATCCCTGATCCTCTGTAGTTGTTGCAAGGCAGCCTATACCGGAATAGACAACCATAAAATCCAGCCATGTCCCATACCAGAGTAATGTGGTTGCACAGGGTTAAGTTGTTATAGCTAGACTGCAAAGAACCTGGTGCATTTTTGTAAACCTTTTTCCTCCGGTTTTCCTCCAGCATTTTGTAAAACAAAACCTTTTTCTTTCTCAACAACTATTGGGAGGTCCCACCTCACCAAGGTTTTATCATAAAACATTTGGTAAAACTTTTTTCGGGGTCTTCCCATCCTCTAATTTTGCTTCGACTAAATCGGGGTCTCCAAAGGGGTATGGTGGATATGCACCATCTATTCTACTAGGGATAGGTAGGTGTCACCAAGGGGGGGGGGGGGCTGTACCTAATAGTACAAAGGTATAATGGTTTGGAGGAGCCAAACCACTACCATATATATATACATATATATATACGTCAACATAAAGTAAAACAATGCAGTTTTCATAAAACAATAAGTAAAACATGCATATGTAAAACAGTAGGACGAGGCTTATGAGCAATAAGGTGGCTTGCCTGAGGATCCACAATATGGCATAAATGTCCCTGACTTCTTCTTTAGATAACCTAGAATACCAGTACCAATAATAAGTACCACTTCTCCTGATCTCCGATTTCATCGCAACTATCGTCGTCCAGACAACACATGCAAACAAACCAAGGGCACAATCAATACAAGGCATGCAAGCACCAATACATACAGCAAACAATGAACAATACAAGTTCGCAGATCCTTAGGTCTTAGGAAGAATGGATTTAATAGGATTGGCTTTGTCCTGGAAATATAGAAGAAAATCCCTTAGGATTTATAGTCTAGCAATTACCTAAGAGGTGGATTTGGACCAAGCCATAATCTGTATGGTACCATTGTATAAAAATCATACCTTCATGTGGATGTTGATAAAATGAAACCAACAAAGGTGGTTTCACTATTTTATCACTTACAAAAGATTTATAGTGATTTTTATAGTGGGAAAGACTCTAGTTTTAGAAAATAATTCACTAGATAAGTTCTGGAGCTCCAAAAATTATTTACTTGGATGTCTAGGTAGGGCTTGGTGTACTTGTTCACTGAGAGTTGGGGTCAAGTCAATATAATTACCAGAATACCCTCAAGAAAATCCCAATGGCAGTTTTGTAGACAACTTGTCTTTTTCACCAGATTTAATCTACAAGAGATTTTGATTTGATTCCAAGGGCACCTGGTAGGAACTTAGAATACCTTTATATACAAATTGGAATCAACCTTTTTGGGGCTCTATAGCTTCTGTAGAGAATTTAGGGGTGAATAAACCCTGCACATACTAGTTGAATTCAAAGAAAAATATCCAAGGCTCAATAAATCATGAGCTCCTAGAATTGGATAGGTCTTAGTCCACCACAACAAGGATAATTGGATTTGGATCAATTGGACTCATGATTTGGTCTAGGAAATTTTCTAATATCAGAACTGGAGGGATTTTGTTATTTTTATCAAGGGCAAACTACTATTCACCTTGGCATGAGACCTATGTTGGTTGATTGGTACAGCAAATACCTTCTATGAGAACTTTGATTTGCGCTGTTTGGGTATATAGAACTCCCTGGGGGAATTTATTGATTGCAAAATACACTTTTTGGAAGATTAAATGCCAGAAAATAATAAAGATTATTTTTGGCAAGGGACTGGTTCTGCTTGTTGTGCAAGACACTTGGGTACTTCGTAAAAATTAGATCTGGATAATACAACTGATTTTCCATTTTTACTTTTAATTAAACCTACAGCTAATTTTCAAATCTGGAAAAATTAGAAAGGAAAAAGGAAAAAGGCGGGTCGAAACTGGGCTGGTCCAAGCGGGTGCCAGTGGGTCGGCCCAATCACCACCACGGCCACGGGCGGGAGACGAGTTCAAACTCTAGCGGGTGGGGCCCGCCCGTCAGCGGCCTGCGGGGGCCGAAGTTGTATGGAGGGCCATGGGTCGTTCGTTCTATGGCAGATCGACGGCGCGAGGCTTTTGTCCTCCCTTCGCTTTGTGTGACGGGGACAGAGACCTAGCGGCGGAGAGGAGGGTACGGGGAGCTCACCTCAGCGCCTGCCGGCGGCGGGGAAGGCGGGGAGGCGACGCGGTGCATCGTGGGGACCTCGGGGATGGGCGAAAATAGGGGTTTCCGTGACGGAGGAGACCTCACGCGACGACGCCCTCGGTGGTGCTCTCGGGAGCTCACCGGAGCAGGGCCGGGGAGGCGTGCATGTTGGCGGCGAGGGTGGTGGGCGACGCAAGGGTCGGAGGCGGTTCTGGTGACGGGCAGCAGAGCTTGGTCCAACGCAGGGACGCCCTGTGCGTGAGCACGCTCCCGGAGCTACCCTCGGTGATCGCCGGAGTTGGTACCTGTGGTGGTTTTGAGCCTGGGAATAGGGTGGGTTAGACTCAGAGGGGCAAGGGGATCTCAGAAAGGGGACAATGCAGAGCGGAAGGAGCTGGGAGGAGGGCACCCGAGCAGATCTTGGTGGTGGCCGAAGAGGCTTCTCCTTCCTTTCCTGTGCGAGGCAGAGTAGGGGAGAGGATGGAGAGGCTCTGGGAGGTGGAGTGGAGTGTGAGGGAGAGAAATGAGGAAGCAGGGGAGAGTGGGGTGGTCTCTGGCCCTTATAAACCGAGAGGGGAGAGGTTCTTGATGGACTTGGTCCATGGAGCATGTGGGGGAGGGAGATGAAACCATTGGGATTGCTGTGGGCGTGGGAGTGGTTTCTGGTGTGGGCTGAGGGCAGAGTAGAGGTGGGATGGCTGCTGTAAGAAGTAAAGAGAAGGTGTGACCAATGGGTGCATCTCTCCTTCCTCCAAGCACTAAAGGACAAGGGGAAGGGGTGCTACAGTGCATTGCTACAATGGAACTCGACCAGGGGAGATGGTGTGTTGTGCAAGCTTGCCGGACTAGGTTGGAGGCAGGTTTGGTGGAGTTTAGAGTGGAGGATTTTCTAGACTACACAATTGGTCAACTACATGATTATGAAGGAAGTCTCAAAAGTTGTCTCTGGCAATATGGTAAAAATGGCACTAATGGGTAGATGTGGTCAATACATCAACCTAGGAATTGTTTGGGATTTTTCAATGGATTTAAGGTCCACTTAATCCTTTATTCAAAAAGTGCAGAAGTAGCTTATAGAAGTTCATTTGATAAATTTACATTGGACAGGTAGAGTTTTTGTTGTGAGATGGTTCTAGATACCAAGGCATAGCTTGGGAAATTTTCTTGGAATTTATGCTGAAGGAAAAGTATTTTTAGACAATTATTTCTTGTTTCTGCCATTTAAGACAAAGGGTAAAAAGAAATAATAAAGCTCTCCAAAAATATTTATTTTTGAAGTGGGAAGATGGGTTATGATATGTGGGTCTCACCAGTGCTTAGAGTTGGGGCAGTGTTTTGGCAAAAACCAAACTTTCCTTTAGTGAAGGAGTTTTGGAGATTTTTCCTATTAAGGGAATTAAATAGTTTTGGTCCATAATAAATTTGGATAATTGTTGATAAATCTTGATGATCAAAGTAGATGATGTATACAAGGTGTAGCAAGCATTTGCAACCCTGGGGATTGGAGAATCCAAGTTGATTTTGGTGAAATACCTTAGATTAAGATTCTAGGGTGATGTTAATTTCATACAATCGAAACATAGTTGTAACTTGGAGTTCAGATCTCCCCTTGGGGCATGGTGTAGATGGTTGGATAGACCAAGTGATGTATATTGCAATGGTGTAGGGGTTTGAGATTGATCCTACTTGAGCTCACCATGGCAAGCTTTCAACCTTTGAATAAAATAAGCCTGCCAAGGCAGATTATCAACTAGCCTTCAACACCTTGTGGGTGTAAACAGCTCAAGGATCCAATTGGAACAAGTGAAGTAGGTAATGATAGAACTAAATGAGTAGAACACAACCATGCTAAGAGTTGGTCCAAAGAAGGTTGGACGGTGGTGTGAGCTTCTACCAAAGTCGGCATGTTGACTAGATTTGCAAGAAAAGTCATTATCTTGCCTGCAAAACCATCAAGAACAAGTGGGGTTGGAGTGTGATATAACCAAGGGAAAGAGTGGGCCTTGGTAGTCCTTAGCATGGTTAAAAATATGTTTCAAGTGCATTTCCAGTAATGCACAAGGGTTGGGAAAATGAGGCATTCAAAAGGGTGATGTTGGAAACAGATTTCCAGACTTCGCCAAATTTGGCAGATTTAGGGTTTTTGACTAGAACATGAGAGGGGATGTTTTTGATGGGTGGAAAGGTACCCAATCATCATCAAGTGGATGATGTTGAAGTGTAAATTGAGTAGTAAGGATCCATGCTTGATACTGGTCTTCCTTGACTTGGAAGCTTCTTGTATGGATATCCTCAGAATTGATCTTGTTAAGGGTTTTAGATGATCACCTAGTGGATGGAGATCAGATCCAGATTGTATTCTTTCTTAGTGTGGGATGGTTGGGGAGACATCTTGATCCTAGTGATGAGCTCCTAGAGTAGCTCATACTATCTCCTAAGTAGACAATTCAAACAGCAGAACAAGGCAACTCATCTTACAAACAATTCAACTACTATTGGGGTTACCACCAAGCTTAGCTTGAGGTAATGATGGGTATTTTGAAGTAGGTTGGATTTTGAACAAGGTAAGGTCCTTGGTATCTCTACCAAGAGTATAATTCAAAAGTTTACAAAAAGGTTTTGTTAAATCTAGAGGTAAGAGTACTAGAAGGTTCTATCTTGAATACATAAGGAGATAGTATTCTATAGCTCTCCATAGTTTGATCAATAGAAGCTAATGAAATAGTTGGTTTGGAAAGGCTTCTTGGCTCAGGTTTTGAATTTCCAGAAGATTTGAGAATATGGGAATTAAGCCAAGACTATTTTGGAAAGTAGCTTTTGTCAACTGGTGTTAATGGTAAGGAGTATATCATTTAATACACATTCATATGAATAAGCATTTCCAAACAACAAGCAAACACTTCAGCATTAAACAAGAAAAAGTTTTTGTTCCCCCTGATTTTTGCATTCTGGAGAACTAATCAGGGTTGCTGAAATTGGGATGTTACACAGGGCATATTCCCTTCAGGACACATGCTGGAGTGACATTGCACGTGTTCTTTTCCAAACCACATGGTACACACACATCCAAGTCGGAGTGGTGATGCAACATCTTTCAAAATGGTGCTCCACTACATGTGGTAGTGGAATCCTAGCATTTTTCTAAGATTCCAGGACATGGTTGTACACATGCTCCAGTGATATTGCATGTGTTATTTTCCAAAGCACAATGATACACACACACATCAAAGTGGGTGTGGTGATGCAACATCTTTCAAACTAGAGCTCCACTAAATGTGGTAGTTGAACCCAGTAGGTTACTAGGGTTACTGGACATGGTTTAACACATGGTAGAGTGACATTGCATGTGTTATTTTCCAAACCACCATGATACACACACACATCCAAGTGGGTCTGGCGATGCAACGTCTTTCAAACTTGTGCTCCACTACTTGTGGCAGTTGAATCTCAGCATCTTTCTAGGGTTCCTGGACATGGTTGGACACATGCTGGAGTTACACTGCATGTGTTATTTTCCAAACCACAATGATACACACACACATCCAAGTGGGTATGGTGATGCAACATCTTTAAAACTATTATCCACTACATGTGGCAATTGAATCCCAGCATGTTGCTAGGGTTATTGGACATGGTTTGGCACATGTTGGAGTGACATTGCATGTGTTATCTTCCAAACCACAATGATACACACACACATCCAAGTCAGTGTGGTGATGCAACATGTTTCAAGTTTTTTTGCTCCACTAGATATGGCAGTTGAATCCCAGCATGTTGCTAGGGTTGTTGGACATGGTTGGACACATGCTAGAGTGACATTACATGTGTTCTTTTCCAAACAACAATGATATACACACACAAATGCAAGTGGGTGTGGTGATGCAACATCTTTCAAACTGGTGCTCCACTGCATGTGGCAGTTGAATCCCATCATGTTGCTAGGGTTCCTAGAAATGGTTGGACACATGTTGGAGTGATATTGCATGTGTTGTTTTCCAAACAATAATGATATACACACACATCCAAGTGGGTGTGGTGATGCAACATCTTCCAAACTGGTGCTCTACTGCATGTGGCAGTTGAATCCTAGCATGTTGCTAGGGTTCCTGGACAGGGTTTGGAACATGCTGGAGTAACATTGCATGTGTCCTTTTCCAAACCACAATGATATACACACACACATCCAAGTCGGTGTGGTGATGCAACATCTTTCAACCTGGTGCTCCACTTCATGTGGTAGTTGAATCCCAGCATGTTGCTAGGGTTCCTAGACATGGTTGGACACATGTTGGAGTGACATTGCATGTGTTATTTTCCAAACCACAATGATACACACATCCAAGTGGGTGTGGTGATGCAACATCTTTCAAACTTGTCCTCCAATGGATGTTGCTGGAGTGACATTGCATTTGTTATTTTCCAAACCACAATGATACACATACATCCAAGTCGGTGTGGTGATGAACCATGTTTCAAACTTGTGCTCCACTGGATGTGGCAGTTGAATCCCACCATGTTGCTAGGGTTCCTTGACATGGTTAGACACATGTTGGATTGACATTGCATGTGTTCTTTTTTAAACCACAATTTTACACACACACATCCAAGTGGGTGTGGTGATGCAAAATCTTTCAAACTGGTGCTCCAGTGAATCCCAACATGTTGCTAGGGTTCCTAGACATGGTTGGACACATGCTGGGCTGACATTGCATGTGTTTTTGTCTAAACTACAATGATACACAAACACATCCAAGTGGGTGTCGTGATGCAAAATCTTTCAAACTAGTGCTCCACTGTATGTGACAGTTGACTCCTAGCATGTTGCTAGGGTTCCTGGACATGGTTGGACACATGCTGGAGTGACATTGCATGTGTTCTTTTCAGAACCACAGTGATACACACACACACATCCAAGTGGGTGTGGTGATGCACCATCTTTCAAACTGGTGCTCCACTTGTTGGGGGGATACCCCTGGGTAGGGTCACTCCGAGGTATAAAGGCGGTGTTAGCCGAGGTACGGCAAGGTCAAAGCTTGTGCTGGCCGAGTCACTTGAAGGCAGGTTGACTTACGGAATGACCCGGCCCAAAGGATGTTCGTCTAACCTTGACCCGACCGACATATGGCATATGTCGGCAAGGCCTCTTTAACTTGTTTGTAGGTACCCACATGGCCGAGTTAGCCAGGGGCTAGCCGGGTTAGTACTTGGCTTACAGGAGAAGGAAGGAATTTCACTGGTCAAAAGGTGGTCTCTGTCTACTTTAGCGTGAGCGAAGCAGATAGAGGGAAGGACCAGCGGGGCGTGGCCGACAAGGATGATGTAGCCAATGTTGGCTGATGCCACCAGTGTCGGATGATGCAATGCCGTAGAGGTGCTCAGGAAGGCTTACGCCCTATGTCCGGACTAGCCAATTAAAGTGTAAAAGAGTCATCTTACTTTACCGAGGAGCATATTCGGAGAATATGCCTCCACGTATGCCCTAGATTGTAACCTAGCACCCCCCCCCTATAAGGAGGGGAAGGACCTCCATAGAGAGGGTCGGCCATTTTTACCAAGGGAGAGCCCTGGAGATTAGTTGTGGGTAGTAAGAGAACTAGTCTCCTTCCCACGAACAGCTCAAGGAGCCTCTGTAATCCTTCATCAACAAGAGAGAGATACAAACACTTGTGTGTGGAATCACCACACTATCCCTCCCTGGATTCCTCTAGTGCACATTGGCCCCATGTTTAGGCTATACATGGCATCTGCCGTGCTACCACCACGACAGTTGGCGCCCACCTTGGGGCTAGCGGCGCTAGCAGGAGTAAAAATCCGGATGGGAAAAATCATCAGCACCGACAAACGCATCGTCTCCGGGCTCGTTCCGCGCTGGACTGCGTCAGCGACAATGTTGGTAGCTTCGGCAGGCGTCCGCCTCCGTGCAACAACCTCTTCATCAAGCTTGGCACCCACAAGATCTACGTCGGCGTCGACGAGTCTTGCGTTCACCCGCAGCATGTCGT
This sequence comes from Avena eriantha, assembly GCA_910589775.1. NCBI lineage: Eukaryota > Viridiplantae > Streptophyta > Magnoliopsida > Poales > Poaceae > Avena > Avena eriantha. The sequence continues at coordinate 162,698,578 of OU342740.1, read as the reverse complement.
CGAGGGAGGCAAGCCACCTCTCAGCATGGCTCGCGACTCGCATACCACTCGCCACGCTAGTTGCGCTGAGGTTATGATGACAGCGCCCGATGTAGGAGCAAGCAAGGATCCAACGCTAGTTACAGATGTTACGCCGAAGCATGCAAGATCTAGATTCCCTCCACTAGAAAGGCCACAGAATGTACTGCAACAAGCAATAGATAGCTTAGCAACACCCATAGCACCAGTATTAGATTCAACTCAGGTATAGCCCGATCTAGAGGAAACTAGGCAGAAAATGTTAGCTAGGGCAAAAAGGTAGCTAGGTTACAACAATCACTAAGCATCACTCTGCGGGAGTAGGCAAAGGCAAACCGTATAGATGGGGTGAAAATCTGAGGTAGAAACCTAATCACTAAGATTGACAAGGAGTATGTGCCTAAGCCGGGTCCGACAGCTACTATAGTGATAGTAGGGTTGGAGAGGTATAGCACCCTGGCAAAAAGCCTCAGGGCTGCCAATGCAGCCGCATCCGAGTTAGAGGGCTTGACAGGAGAAGCCTGAGAAAGGCAGCAGAAGAGAGTTAACCATTTGCTAAGGGTAGCACGTCAGTAGAATGAGCAAATAAACAAGGCAAACCCGGCACAACCCGCAGTATCGCATGTAGTTCATTCGGCAAGGAATAACCCGACAAAGTCCACTGGGGCTGCATCGTCACCTCATGATGGCCCTAGAAGAGAGGAAGTGGTAACCTCGGGGAAAAGACAAACAGATGGTTCTGTATGACCCAGTAAGGGCAGGCAAAGGAAAAACAATACAAGTTGATGAGGATCGTCACAATGTCAGCCTAGGTGAAGGTCACTGAGGTAACCACGACAAAGGCAATGCCGGTCAAAGAGACACTTCCAATAGCAATGCTGAACAACGTAACTCGGGGGGAGCAGGGGAAAACCCACCTCGGCAACAATAGCAATATGAACCTCGGCGAGAATGAAGCTCTGATCCGGCAGTGCAGCAGCAATATGCTCTCCCGGGTCAGGAGAGATACAATGATGGATATTTGGCGATGGCTGACGCTAGATTTCCTAGGCCGGAGCATCATGTGATTGGATCAAGACTGGGAAACATGAACCTGCAGCCGGATGATGCAAGGCTGAAGTTCGACAGAACCTATAGGCCGAAGATGATTGAAGTGTCGGGCCCTCCGGGTCCAGCGTATTTTGGACCTCGGATCATGAGAGGACCACCTGTGGCGAACTTTCAGTTAGACAGTGGAATGAAGACGTATGACGGCAGCACCAAACCGGATGATTGGCTCATTGATTATGCAACATTGCCATGGGTAACTTAAGATTGGCTGTGAGATATGTGCCACAGATGTTAAAAGGACCAGCCAGGGTCTGGTTGAACAACTTACCGCCAGGAAGCATAAAATGTTGGCTAGATTACGAGGATTTGTTCATCAGCAACTTCTCAAGCACGTACAAGAGGCCAAATAGGCCACAAACTCTGGCATTATGCAAGCAAAGACAGAATGAGATAGACCGGGAGATCTTGACTCGCTGGTGCAATGTGCGAAATTCGTGTGAAGGGGTAACTGAATCACAAGCTATTGTGTGGTTCACCCAAGGGTGCAGGTATGCAAGTATGTTATGTCAAAGTTGTAGAGAGATATGCCAACCACGTTGGTCGAAACGATTTGGATTGCTGATTCGTACGCCTTGGCTGATCCGACCCAGCCTGGGATGATGTCTAGTGAGTCTAATGATGAATATTACCCCCGTGAGGGTGCCAGATTATCGCGGCGCAATGACTTCCATGGTAAGAGAAGAGATGATCGGCATTTTTATAGGTACAGCTCGCAGCAAGTGGTAGCTCTGGATCAGGATCAGCCCATTGTCGACGCTAGCCAGCATCAGAAAACTGGAGGACAAAAGTGGCAGCAAAAGGGTGAAGGCAAGAAACCTTGGACGCTAGAGCAGAAGAAACAGTGGCAGGAAAGAAAGGATCGGCCGAGATACACATTTGAGTCTATGCTGGATCAACCATGCAAGTTCCACACGCCAAGTCCGAATAATCTGGCAAATCATACAACTCGGCAGTGCGAGTGGATGAGGAAGCTAGAGCAGAGTGGCTTGAGGAATGCACAGGCACCTCAGCATGATGGACCTCGGCATGAAGCACCTCGAAACGATGCACCTCTACAGCAACAACTCACTGGGGGGAATGAACAGCAACTAATGTTGCCTCCATCTCCACCGAGGTATGAGAACCATGAGAGAAGGGACGCAGTGCATCAGGTGAATAATCTACAACAACAAGACCAAGGGTATCATAGCAATGACGGCAGGAATGAGTGCAGAGAGCATCACCAGAGTTACTGCGTGTTCACCACAGAGGAAACTAATAGAAAGAGCTTACATCACCGACATATGGAGGTGAACATGGTAATGCTAGCTGTGAGGAGGTATATGCCTTGGGAAGAACATGAAATTACCTGGAGCATCAAGGCTCACCCTAGGCTCATGCCGAGTCCTAGATCATATGCGGTGGTGTTGGATCCGTCGTTCATTGGGTTGAATATCAATGTGAGGTTTTCCAAGGTGCTGATATACAACGGCAGTAGCATTAACATCATGTACAAGGATACCATGCATAAGTTGGGAATATCGGAAAATATGCTCCAAGCAACAAGGACCACTTTCCATGGCATCGTGTCGGTATCTCATGAGAGCCCATTGGCAAGGTCCGAGTCAATGTGTTATTTAGCAAAAGTTTATGGCAAATACTCACATTAGTTACTTGAAGATGAAGTTGCCAGGACCAAGGGGGTGATCACCATAGCTGAGGATTTGAGGCATTCCATTGAGTGTGCTCCAGCCGGGTCTAACCTAGTCGAGTCACTCGTGATTGCTCAAGGGAAGAGAAATTTTTTGGAGGTGGCGGCATTGGCTTAGTCCGCGCAGTAGCATATGCCGGCTCTGACTAACCCGCATGGGAGTGTCTCATTTCAGGCGACAAAGGATACAATGAAGGTGCCTATTGATGACCAGTTCCCAGAGAGCACTGTAACTATTGGTGCCGTGTTAAGTGACAAATAGGAAAGTGAGCTTGTCAACTTCCTCTGTGAGAATCGGGGTATCTTTGCTTGGTCTACATAGGACCTACAAGGTGTGTTGAGGGAGTTGGCCGAGCACTCTTTGAATGTAAGAACCGGAGCAAAGCTGGTGAAGCAACCTCTCCGCCGATTCACCGAAGACAAGAGAAAACTCATTGGAGATGAGATAGCTCGTCTCCTTGCAGTCGGGTTCATAATGGAAGTACTTTATCCGGATTGGCTCTCTAATCCAGTGCTCGTGGAGAAAAAGGATGATCCGAATGTGGCAGTGGTGTGGCATAATTATATCGATTACACGAACCTGAATAATGCGTGTCCAAAAGATCCATTTCCACTGCCAAGGATAGACCAGGTCATAGATTCAACTACTAAGTGTGAGTTGTTATCATTCATAGATGCTTATTCTGGCTTCCACCAGACACCTTTGAACCCATATGATCAAATAAAGACCGTGTTTATCACCCCGTATGGGGATTATTACCATAGCACTATGCCGTTTGGTTTTCGTAATGCAGGAGCAACGTATGAACAATGCATGAAAAAATGTCTGCATGACCAAATTGGTCGAAATGTCCAGTTTTATGTGGATGATGTTGTGATAAAGTCTAAGGAAAGCAAGACGCTCCTTAATGATATCCGGCAAACATTCGCGAACCTCAGTAGGTTCCAGATGAAGCTTAACCCGGAGAAATGTACTTTTGGTGTACCGGCTGGAAAGTTACTCGGTTTCCTCATGTCCAGCTGAGGTATCGAGGCCAACCCCAAAAAATCTGAGCCATAGAAAGAATGGAACTGCCGAAATGTCTTAACGATGTGCAGAAGTTTACTGGTTCCCTGGCATCGTTAAGTCAGTTTGTAAGTCGGCTGGTGGAGAAGGCATTGCCCCTCTATCAGCTAATGAAAAAGGCAGATAAATTTACATGGACACCGCAAGCTGATAGCGTATTTCGTGAATTAAAAAACATGCTATCTTCTACACCAGTGTTAGCCTCGCTGCTATCCAAAGAGTCGATGTATCTCTATATAGCAGCGACGAACCGATTCGTAAGTGCGGTGATAGTAGTCGAGCGTGATGAGGAGGGTAAGTCGGTATAGAGGCTAGTGTACTACCTATGCGAGGTGTTGTCAGCTTCAAAGCAGAATTACCCCCACTATCAGAAGATGGCATATGGCATGCCAAGAAGCTAAAGCATTACTTTGAGGAGCACCCCATCAAAGTGATATGCGAAGCACCCATATACGAGATAATGAGCAACAAAGACACCAGTGGACAAATTGAGAAATGGGCAATTGATTTAGCCACATATGCACCACAATTTGATACAAGAGGTGCGATTAAATCTCAAGAAGTGGCAGATTTCTTCATGGATTGGGCTGAGATGCAATACGAACAACCTTTGCCGGACTCAAACTATTGTAGGATGCACTTTGATGGGTCAAAAATAAAGCAAGGACTGGGGGCCGGGGTAGTACTTACTTCGGCCAACAAAGATCAATTGAAATACGCCCTCCAGATCCATTTTAGTGCATCGAAAAATGTCGCTGAGTATGAAGCGCTCGTGGGCATGGACTTAAGGTGGCAAAATAAGTGGGGATACGTCAGATACAATGCTTTGGTGATTCGGATTTGGTGGTGCAGCAAGTGTCTAGCAATTGTGATGCTCTGGATGCAAGCATGGCCCTTTATAGATTCCATGTTCAAAAAATAAGTGGGTTCCTTGAAGGATGTGAATTCCACCATGTACCTTGGCTCGAAAATGAGGCAGCCGAGGTATTATCTAAATTTGGGTCATCTTGGTAGCCAATCCCGTCAGGCGTTTCTTTGGAGAACTTGAGAAAACCATCTATCACACCCTCACCGGAATCCGACTCAATCTATGTCCCAGCTCACTCCGGATCCGAGGCTATCCTTATGGATATATATGGGGGAAGTACGTCAGCAAACACGGGGACTGATGTCTACACACTTCTATTCTTGTAGACAGTTGTTGGGCCTCCAAGTGCAGAGGTTTGTAGAACAGCAGCAAATTTTCCCTTAAGTGGATCACCCAAGGTTTATCGAACTAAGGGAGGAAGTGGTCAAAGGTATCCCCTCTCAAGCAACCCTGCAATCAAGATACAAGAAGTCTCTTGTGTCCCCAACACACCCAATACACTTGTCAGGTGTATAGGTGCACTAGTTCGGCAAAGAGATAGTGAAATACAAGTGGTATAGATAATTATAAGTGGTAACGGTGATAGAAAATAGCTTAATGGCGTGGAAAAGACTAAAGGTAAACTGAAATAAAGATGGAAGAAAGCAAACATGTAACATATCAAATTGCAAACGGTGTTTTAACGTTTAGAAACAAGTCCTAGGGATCATACTTTCACCAGTGAACACTCTCATATAAATATCTTCTCTTATGATACTACTCTTAACTACTCTCCGGTTGAACACTCTAATCGATGGTAGGGCTATAACAGCACACCTCAAAGTTCGCTTTCCGCATCTAGATAACCCCACATTGTCACCTTGAGCACTAGATGGTTCCAACAAACACCACAATTTCATAGAGACATCCAACTCCAAATATAACTCATAACAAGTATTTGTAATCTCTAGCCTAAGTGCCACCATGGTGTGCACGCTGTCACTTTCACACACATGGGGAGAGAAGAGATCTATTAAAGCACTTGAGTAGCAAGGTAGATCTACAGATTACAAGCTCATGATCTCAATAAGATCATGCATAGAGAGAGATGAACACATAGCTACCGTTAGAACCCTTAGCCTCGAGAGAGAACTACTCCCTCCTCATCATGGGAATCAGCAATGGTGCTGGAGATAGTGGTGGAGATCTATGGAGATGGCTCCGGGGACACTTCCCCGTCCCGGCAGGGCGCCGGAACAGAGACTTTCTGTCCCCCGAATCTCCCCTTCGGTGGCGGCGGCGCTGTGGAACTTTTCGTGGCTGGAGGCTTGACGTCTTAGGGTTTATGCATCGGGAGGCTCTTATAGGCGAGAGGGGAGACCGAGGGGGTGCCGGAGGGGCCCACACCAACTGGTGGCGCGGCCAGGGTGGACCCACGCCACCCTATGGTGTGGCTGGCCCCTGGCCCCTCTCCGTCTCGTCTTCTGGATCCGTGTTCCCCTCGGTGAAATATTGACTTTGGCTTTTGTCCCGTCCAATTCTGAGAATATTCATTTTCTGACTTTCTGGAACCAAAGAGAGCAGAAAACAGGCAACTAGCACTATGGCATCTTGTTAATAGGTTAGTTCCAGAAAATGCATAAAAGTACTCCAAAGTTGGAACAAAACATAAGAAAGTAGTTAAAACCAAGCAGGGAACATCAAAAATTATAGATACATTTGCAATGTATCAACATCCCCAAGCTTAACTCCTGCTCGTCCTCGAGTAGGTAAGTGATAAAAAGAAAGAATAATTTTTGAGGTGATATGCACCATCATAAACTTGATCAAAGTATTTGTAAAACATTCAATGCTAGGATCATAGTACTTAAATCATAACATGAAAGAGAAAGTTCTAGAAATAAGACAAAGAAACTATGTTGCAACATAAAAAGGCACAAACAAAAGATTCATCAATAACAATGCTTTGCAAGACGTTTGTTTGTTTCACATAAAGAAAACATAGCATAGTAGTATTCAGCTTGTCCCTCGTAGAGTAGCAAACATAAATGCATAGGACACCTTCAATGTTTACAAGAGTGACTAGATACAAATAGTTTAAAACAAGAAATATCAAAGCTATGCATCAATCAACTAGTCTTGGGACAATGCACATAGAACTAAGAATGGCCACTATGCTCTCAAAGTAGGTGCATAAAGGTAGAAGGTGGAGACTCAATATATAAGTGGAAGAAAGGCCTTCATAGATGGAAGTAAGGATTCAAGTCTCATAAAGAGCTTCCAAAAATTATGGTACTTTTTAGCTTTCAACTCTCATTGCCCCTATCATAAGCATCTTGAGGGTGATTAAGATTAAAGTGACACAACTAAGAGGATATGCTTGACAAGTTATAAACCAAAATCTCATGCCCCTTACTTACGAAGACCGAACCTCATGCTACTCAACTTTAGTCACGAGTAAGCTCTTGTCATTGTAAGTACATATGTATCATAAAGAACCGCCAACGGGGTACCCCTTGCACATGATACAGGAGCTATCCCATAATCAAAATGACAAGGCAAGCAGACAATGAGCATCTCAGCGATCTTTTTATTTGCTATTTGCATAGGTTTTTATTGAGGATGCTTCATAGAGTGCTCATTATGGTTATGCTACAAGTTTCCACCATGATTAGGCATGGCTTAGGCTAGCGGTCCAGGCATTTCTCTAACACACATACAAACTCCATGATCTTACAAGTTCCACTTTTATTTCACACCGTCGAGATCCATAAGCAAAAGAACATGATATCAACGGGGTACAAAGTACAAGTGCAATGTTGAAAGCGTTCCCCATGATACATGGCTCTGCTAACTTCAACTTATAAAGCGCAAGCATATACGCAACAAAGAAGGACCCAATGGTTCAGGTTTATTAAATGCAAAAGGTAAAGTGTGCCATCAAGTTCGTGAGAGCTTTAATCACTAGTTTTCTCATAACAAGTTTAATTCGGAAGGTAAACAAAAACATGAATATACTTGGAATAGCATATTCTAGTAGGTAGGTATGGTGGACTCTTTGGAATAACTTGGTTTAAGGAGTTGGATGCATGAGTGGAACTCATACTTGGTTGTGGAGCTAGAAAAAGACTAGGAGCGACAAACTAAGAGATCAATAATGGCCATAATCATGCAGAGCGACAAAACATCATTAACCAAAGCATAAAGTGATATTACAAGTTAAAAACTAAGGGATCATAAAGGCTATGGTGACTTTGGATAGTCATAACATGGTGTGAGCATGCGCCAAGTCAACCCAAATAAAGCATCAAAGGAGAATACCACAATACTATGCTTTAATATGCTAAAACAACGCATGATTCTTCCAAGGCACATTAAGCAATCTCAATTGTTTATAACAAGTCATGCGAAAGCAAAGAATACTAAGCATAAAGCCAAAAAAAATCAAGCATGGCATGACAAAGCATAGGCCACAGTCTAAAACAAGCTCTCTTTACCACTTAAGCATGAACTTTCCTACTCTTTTCTAATCCAAACCAAACTATTTGAAAACCAATGTATGAAAGAGAGGGTCCAACCAATTTATTCAGCAAACTAAGAAAACCAAGCAAACGAAAAAACAAAATGAAAACGAAAAAGAAGACGCTCCAAGAACAACACAACTGTGCATGAAACAAGAAAAATGAAGTGTTTGGAAGAAACTTGGAATTTTTATTGATGAAGAAGGGGATGCCTTGGGCATCCCCAAGCTTTGACGCTTGTAATTATTGGATATTTCTTGGGGTGACATGCGTGGTATCCCCAAGCTTGAGCTTTAGTCCATCCTTCATCTCATTACTCATTCCTTCCATACACCTGAAATTTTTCCTTCATACAAAACTTCACACAATATTTATTAGCAACATTAGTGCACTCAAGATAATAGGTCTTTAGGTTCAGTTTCAACAACAATAAAACTTCCATTAGAACATAAGCTACTGTAGCACTTCCCTCAAAAATCTCAAGTCCCCAAAAGAACTCAAAAAGGAACCAACAAGAAGCAAATGCAAATAATGACAGAAATCTGTCAAAACAGACCAGCAGGTAAAGATGAATTTTTTGTAAGACCTTATGTTGCTCAAATCAAAAAGTGTTGAACTAACGAAAGTTAGATAACAACCTGGGTCAGAAGCACAAAAATTCACGCCTCAAAAGGATGTACACAGATTTTACATGAATTTGTACGGTGAAGAACATAAATCTGTTTTGGGACAGCAACTTTCCCAAGCATTACTTCTCTCTCGTTAGAGGTTACTCTTGGCACAAAAAGAAAATAAAAAGGATAAGGAATGGTTATTACAGGGGTACTAACTTCCAAGACTCATCGAAAACTTTTGGGTTATCTCCCAATAAGTACTTTTCTTTAACGCCTTTAAGTTAGGCATGATAGTTTGAGAAGATGCTCACATAAGAAATATGAATTGAAGTAAAAGAGAGCATCAAGAAGGAAATTCAGAGAACATTTAAGTCTAACCCACTTCCTATGCATAGGAATCTTGTAAAGAAATAAGTCATGAAAGCACAAAGCAACAACCATAGGAAAGCAAAACAAGTGCAACTTCAGAATTTTCAACATAAAGAGGGGAAACTTAATATTATTGAGATACATAAAACCATGTTTCCCTCTCTCATAATAACTTTCAGTAGCATCATGAATAAAATTAACAATATAACTATCACATAAAACATTCTTATCATGAGCCACATGCATATAATCATTATTACTCTCCACATAAGAATGGTCATTCTTATTAATCGAAGTGGGAGCAAATTCAACAAAATAGCTATCATTATTATTGTCATCACCATAATCATCAAATATAGGAGGCATATTGTAGTCATAATTAATTCCCTCCTCAATAGTAGGTGGACTAAAAATATCTTACTCATCATTGTAATCATCATATATCGGATGTTTAGTATCATCAAAGTGAATTTTCTCCTCCATGCTTGGGGGACTAAAAATAACATGCTCATCAAAACCAGCTTCCCCAAGCTTAGAATTTTCCATAGCATTAACAATAATGGTGTTCAAAGAATTCATACTAATAATATTGCTATTAGCATGCAAATAAAGTTCCATAGGTTTTTTAATTTTCTCTTCAAACACTTCATGTCCTAACTCAAGATAAATACTATAAAGCTCTATAATTTTGTTGTTGTTTTCCATTAAGCCTAACTAGTGAAAACAAGAAACAAAAATAAAAAAATTGCAGTATCTAAAGGAAACCTTACCTCCCCGGCAACGGCGCCAGAAAATAGGCGTTTGTCGTGGGAGGTTCTTCTTCTTTAATCCTCCGGTGTGAATACCTTTTACCTTACCTCCCCGGCAACGGTGCTAGAAAATAGCTTGATGTCTACCCACTTCTATTCTTGTAGACAGTTGTTGGGCCTCCAAGTGCAGAGGTTTGTAGAACAACAGCAAGTTTTCCCTTAAGTGGATCACCCAAGGTTTATCGAACTCAGGGAGGAAGTGGTCAAAGGTATCCCTTCTCAAGCAACCCTGCAATCAAGATACAAGAAGTGTCTTGTGGCCCCAACACACCCAATACACTTGTCAGGTGTATAGGTGCACTAGTTAGGCGAAGAGATAGTGAAATACAAGTGGTATAGATAATTATAAGTGGTAACGGTGATAGAAAATAGCTTAATGGCGTGGAAAAGACTAAAGGTAAACTGAAATAAAGATGGAAGCAAGCAAACATGTAACAGATCAAATTGCAAATGGTGTTTCAACGTTTAGAAACAAGGCCTATGGATCATACTTTCACTAGTGAACACTCTCATATAAATATCTTCTCTTATGATACTGATTTTAACTACTCTCCAGTTGAGCAATCTAATCGATGGTAGGGGTATAACAGCACACCTCGAAGTTCGATTTCCGCATCTAGATAACCCCACACTGTGACCTTGAGCACTAGATGGTTCGAACACACACCACAATTTCATAGAGACATCCAACTCCAAATATAACTCATAACAAGTATTTGTAATCTCTAGCCTAAGTGCCACCATGGTGTGCACGCTGTCACTTTCACACACATGGGAAGAGCAGAGATCTATGAAAGCACTTGAGTAGCAAGGTGGATCTACAGATTACAAGCTCATGATCTCAATAAGATCATGCATAGAGAGAGAGAGATGAACACATAGCTACCGGTAGAACCCTTAGCCTCGAGAGAGAACTACTCCCTCCTCATCATGGGAATCAGCAATGGAGATGGAGATGGTGGTGGAGATCGATGGAGATGGCTCCGGGGGCACTTCCCCATCCCGGCAAGGCGCCGGAACAGAGACTTTCTGTCCCCCGAATCTCCCCTTCGGTGGCAGCAGCGCTGTGGAAGTTTTCGTGGTTGGAGGCTTGACTTCTTAGGGTTTATGCATCGGGAGGCTCTTATAGGCGAGAGGGGAGATCGAGGGGGTGTCGTAGGGGCCCACACCAGCTGGTGGCGCGGGCAGGGTGGACCCGCGCCACCCTATGGTGTGGCTGGCCCCTGGCCCCTCTCTGTCTCGTCTTCTAGCTCCGTGTTCCCCTTGGTGAAATATTGACTTTGGCTTTTGTCCCGTCCAACTTCGAGAATATTCATTTTCGGACTTTCTGGAACCAAAGACAGCAGAAAACAGGCAACTGGCACTATGGCATCTTGTTAATAGGTTAGTTCCAGAAAATACATAAAAGTACTCCAAAGTTGGAATAAAACATAAGAAAGTAGATACAACCAAGCATGGAACATCAAAAATTATAGATACATTTGCAATGTATTAGGGACTACTTCAGCAGACCCGAGGACTGCCTCGCAGAATTCGGGGATTGTTCAGCTCGATACGGCTGCAGTTATGTCTATCGAGGCAATATAAATAGACGATGAAATTTTCCCTGTTCGAGTTATACCAGCATGGGAAAAGCCAATATTTGAATTCTTGAAAGAAGGAACCCTGCAGAGTGATGAGATACTTGCAAGGAAAATCCAAAGAAGAGCAAAGGCATACACTATTATCAACACCGAGCTATACAAGAGGAGTGTTACAAGTGTTATGCAACGATGCATTGACCCGGAGGAAGGGCTTGACATCCTCCCAGATATCCGTCAGGGGGAATGTGGGCATCATGCATCATCCAAAGCTTTAGTGGCAAAAGCATTTAGGCATGGATTTTACTAGCCAAGTGCATTAGAGCAAGCAGAGGATCTTGTAAGAAAATACAATGGTTGTCAGAGGTACACCACAAAGACGCACATGCCTATGTCAGAAGTGAAAACTATACCTATAACTTGGCCACTTGCGGTATGGTGTTTGGATATGGTCGGGCCATTTAAGCCAGCAAAAGGAAACATGACCCATATCTTGGTTATGGTAGACAAATTTACCAAGTGTATTGAGGTAAAGCTAATCAACAAATGTGATGGGGCAATAGTTTTGACATTCCTCAAAGATATAATCTTGAGATATGTCTATCCCCCCAATATCATAACTGATAATGGCACAAATTTTGCTGAAGGAGAATTTGCGAGGTTCTGCAGAGAAAAGAAGATCCGGCTAGATATTGCATCAATAGCTCACCCCACATCGAAAGGGCAAGTGGAAAGATCCAACAGACTAGTTTTGTCCGGGATAAAACACCAACTCATTGAGCCACTTCAGAGATCAGCGGGGTGCTAGATACAAGAACTACCAGCCGTACTGTGGAGTATAAGAACAACTCCGAATCAATCAACAGGCTATACGCCATTTTTTCTAGTATATGGGGCAGAAGCTATACTACCAGCCGACATAGAGCATGATTCGCCCAGGGTCGTCCAATACACAAAAGCCGAAGTGCGAGGAGCCTGGCAAAATGATGTTGATCTGCTGGAAGAAGCGAGAGAACTGGCCTTGTCTAGATCCGCCATATATCAGCAAAATCTCCAACACTATTTTAGCCGGAAAGTAAACCCCCGAGTCTTCCGGGAAGGTCATCTTGTACTTCGGCTGGTACAGCACACTACTGGCATGCATAAGTTATCCCCTCCATGGGAAGGACCACTCATTGTAAGCAAAGCGTTGCATAATGTTTCCTATTACCTCATTGATTCACAGCCAAAAGATAAGAACAAGGTGGACAGGTCCGGCGAGGAATCTAAGCATCCGTGGAAATAACTCTACTTTGTCCATTTCACACTTAGCAAAGAAGTGTATGTATCCGAGTCTCTCATATTATCGGGGGGATGACTCCTGGATACCCCAACCAGACAAGAACTAAGGCAGGCGGTTCGCATCTGGCTAGAAGATCGTAGCCGGACACAGACACTTCATGCCGGCTACCAGCCAGTAGCCGGAACCAGGAGGGGTGACAAGATCCAAGACTGGCTACACAAGTGTAGACAGATGCAATCAGGACGACAGGGCGACGTGATGCACAGTGCACGGTACGTGCTGGTACAGCGACAAGACCCGCAACTACGCAGCCATACCCGAAGACTTTGCCGATGATGAGGGAATAGTGGTCGGGTGCTGACAACAGGCTCGCACGGTGTTCACTGTACCCACGATGACCCACACGACATGTACTTCGATGGGACATACTGTACCGGATACTATAGATGACCAGTCGGTTGGGACCTGCCTGTGGGACCCGCCAGCCGGACTGGCCTGTAAGACCATTGCCCCCTCTACCTATATAAGGAGGGGCAAGGCTCTCGTAGCAAGGGTTGGTCTCTCAGCATTTAAGAAGGTAGCTAGATCATACAGCTCGAGGAGCGATTGTACTCCGTATTCCACCCTTAGTCAAATCGGCAGGATTGGGTACTTCGTGTGTCTCGTTACACTAGCTTGTACCCAATCCCTCATGTGGACACCATCGAGAGTATCCCTGCTAGTCCCCACACCTCTATCTAACCTTTTCAGGTACTGCCATTCCCAATACAATGACAGTTGGCGCCCATCATGGGGTAAGATGGCTTCGACTAGAGTCACGTTCCGCACGAGACCCCTCACTTCAGCCAGTGAGCGCGTGGCCTCCGGCCTAGTGCTTATGCTCGGCAAGTTTGACTACGTCATCGACAACGCATCGTGTTTCGTTGGATCCATCTTTCTGGCAAACGGCTCCATCCTGCTTTTCGGCGACCTTCCCATCTATGTCGCCACCGTTCTGGAACGTTTCCCTAGGGAGATCGTCTCCATCCCGAAATCGCTGCTCCCCAGCAGTGACATCTCCGCGGCTTCGCGCGGTGTCGAGGTCATGATGGCCGGCTCCACCTCCCAGCCTTGCCATCCTCGGGAGTAGGGTGCGGACGAGGTCGGAACTTCTGCGCCACCGCGGTTGAAGAACCTGGAGGAAGATGCCATCGACCAACTCCTCATGCCGGTTAACCTCGGGGACAACCCAGAGGAGGCGGAAGCGAACTTTGCAATGGAGAGGCAGCTTCTCCTGCAAGAGGCCATCAAGTTGGCTGCGGCCAAGAAGCAAATCGACATCACCCAGCGCGAGTATGACCGTGCCCACGGTCACACTCCGGCTATCGCGGAGCCGCGCCAATGTGGTAAAGTGCGGCACCGGGGCGGCGAACTAGGCAGAAGGATGGAGAGGGATAGCGAGCCGGATCCGCCACCTATTCTTGTCCGACCCACCTATAGCACGCCCATCAAGAACCTGCACGCGGCGCGAGCCACGGCAGACGAGCTACCCAGCATAGAAGTCGAGGAGCAAGACCGGCAACAGGCCCGGGTATAGGAGCTCCTCCGGATTGCGGATGAGCAGGCTGATGCCATCCGGCAGATGCACGAGGACCCCAACTACTCTAGGGGAAGAAAGCCGCCCGATAACAGCAAGTGTGCACCCCGCTAGACCTAGCAGGCGTCCTCTCCTCCGGCAAGATTCCGCAGCAGGCGCCGCAATTCCAGCCATAGGGGCCAGCCGCGTTAGGAGCAGATGGTGAACAGCAACCAAAGTTGTCAGAATCGTGATTCTACCATACGATTTTACGACTTTACGACCCAAATTGAGTGGATCGATTCTACGATTGTACTAAGTAGAATCTACGAATTCCGATTCTAAAATTTATGATCTATAGTCTACCATCCTACCAGAGAGGTTCCGATCCGATTCAAAATCACGATTCTGACAACTTTGACAGCAACCCACCACCGCCTCCTCCACCAACCGGAGCGCCACGACCTGCCGGTTCCCGTCTTTCGGGCCGGGTAGGAGCGCCCAACCCGGACCGTCCGAATGCCCATGACCGCATTGAGCTCCTAGCGCAAGCGCGCATCACGGAAGAGGAATATTCCACCGGGCCAGTTTGTTTCGGACCTCGCATCTAGAACGAACCGTTTTCGGACAAGTTTACCCTGCCCCGGGATACCCCCAAGTACGACAGCAGCATGAAGCCAGAGGACTAGCTGGCCGACTATGCCACGGCAGTCAGCATCGCCCATGGGAGCAAGAGCATAGCGGTGCGCTATGTCCCGCACATGCTAACCAGCTCGGCGAGGACATGGCTCAACAGCCTCACGCCCAAAAGCATCAACGCCTGGCTAGATTTCGAGAAGGTGTTCATACACAACTTCAACGGCACGTACAAGCGTCCGGGTCGCCCACGCGATCTGGCCCTGTGTGTCCAGGGCGACCGCAAATCGGACCATGAGTACCTCGCTAGGTGGACGGAGCTACATAACACTTGCGAGGGCATCCTGGAGAGCCAGGCGATCGGGTTCTTCGTCGAGGGGTGCCTAGAGGGCACCATGCTTCGCCACCGGCTATTGTGCGACGAACCGAAAACGATGGCGGAGATCATGACGGTTGCGGACTAGTACGCCACGGCTGATGCCGCAATGAAGAAACCTCTCTGGGTGAGTGCTAACCAGCGACTGACTCCCTCGGAGCTGGCTCGCGACCGACCGAGTAACCCGGGTGGGGAAGCCGAATCCTCCAGGCGCCATGGCAACGACAACCGGTTCCATGGGGAGGCCGGTCAACACTGTGGAGGGCGGGCCCAACGCACCGGCCGGCAACGCAAGAAGGCAAAATTCGTGGCTCACCTTCGACCAAATGTTCAATGGCCTGTCCTGTTGGGTCCGCAGCATAGAAAACAAAAAATTTCTTACGATGACAACTACACGCCAAGATCTATCTACTAGGTACAAAGCAACGGGTGGACATACATCCAACGAGAACTTACCCTCGAAGACAACGAGTTTTGTTAACGAGTAGGAACTCGTGGTTGATGTAGTCGTACACTTGCCGATCTCAAGATCGTGAGGAAGTCCGAGCGCCGCAACTCAGCAGTGCATCCGTCCTCGCACACACGTTCAAGCCACCGGACAACCTCCACCTCCTCGCTCCAGCGATCCAACGGAAGAAGCAACTCCTTCCAGACGAAATGCCACCGGGAACATGTATCTCGCTAATCCGAGACCATGGGGGAATAATTCTAGAGGAGGCGAGAGATTCTTCACAAGGAGGTGTGTGGAAGAAGGAGGGAGAGGGTGGCCTTTTATAGGAGGAGGGGGTGCCCCTCCTCTCCATGGCCGGTGCATGGGGGGTGACCCCTCACCTCCCCCATTCATGTGGTGGTAACCCCTCCATATTAAAATGCCTCTTCACATTCCCTTTTAAAGTCCCCACTTTAAATGCATTAAAATTCTCCAAGTTTATTGCTCTCTCATTTAATAAAACACTTTTACTAAATTTATTCGGAATTTTGTTAATTACTTTAATTAACAAACATTCATCTATAACCCCTTGCAATATTTCAATATCACATGCAGAACCACTTTCTGCAATTTCACCCGAAACAATTTCCGGTTTCTATCGAAACAATTCCTATGTTTTGCAATTCTTTCGTCTGAAACATATGTGCTCCAAAATGGTGTCCGGTAACTCTTAAATGTGTCACCCTATGGTTCACGAATAATGCAGACATGATTGAGACTCCTCTCAGATCAATAGTCAGAAGCGGGACATGGAGATCCATACTAACTCCTGCATATTCAACGATGACTTCTATGATCATGAGAACCTTTAACGCTTGTAATTTAATCCCTTTGTCTCATGATATAATACATGTCCGAGATTCGATCATCGGTATCCAAATACCTAGTTTGATCTCGTTATCGACATGCACTCTTTTCTCGTTCCCGCGATATAACATTCTAGTGATCACATCACTTGCTTGCAAGCTATCTCAATGTGATATCACCGAGAGGGTCCCAGAGTATATCTATCCATCATCGGGATTGACAAATTCCACTCTTGATCCATGAGCCTCAACATAACACCTTCGTAGCACTGAACCCATCTTTATAGTCACCCTGTTACAGTGTGACGTTTGATGTTATCAAGATACTCTTCCGGTGTTAGCAATTAACATGATCTCATGGTCTAAGAATAAAGATTAGTTCGTATGATGTTATAGCAATATAAACATAATGACTTGATCGTAATGCTATACTTCGGATGAATGTTCATCACATCATTCCACCAATGTTGTGACCTTGTTATTAACAACATCCAATGTCCATGATCGGGAAACCTTGATCATCTTGTTAATCAACAAGCTAGTCTATAAGAGAGGCATAACTAGGAACCCTTTTTGTTTATTAAACACACATGTATAGATGTTTCCGATCAATACAATTCTAGCATGCAAAATAAACATCTATCATATATAAGGAATACATAATAACAACTTTATTATTGCCTCTCAGGGCATATTTCCTTCAGTCTCCCACTTGCACTAGAGACAATAATCTAGTTCACATAGTGATAAATCTAACACCCATGGAGTTCTGGTGTTGATCATGTTTTTCCCTAGGGAGAGATTTAGTCAACGGATCTGCTACATTTAGGTCCGTGTGTACTTTACAAATCTTTATATCTCCATCCCTGACATCCTCGGGATGGAGTGAAACCGGCGCTTAATATGCTTGGAATTCTTGTGAGAACTCGGTTCCTTTGCATTGGCTATGGCTCCATTGTTGTCACAATAGATCACCATCAGGTCCAATGCACTAGGAACCACACCTAGTTTCGTAATGAACTCTTTCATCCAAACCGATTCCTGCGCCGCTTCTGAAGGAGCAACATATTCCGCCTCCGTCGTTGATCCAGCTACCATAGGTTGTTTGGAACTCCTCCAACTAACTGTTGATCCGTTCAAGAGAAATACGTATCCGGATTGAGACTTAGAGTCATCCAGATCAGTGTCAAAGCTAGCATCGACATAACACTTAGCGACTAGCTCTTCTTCACCTCCGTATATAAGAAACATATCCCTAGTTCTTCTCAAGTACTTGAGGATGTTCTTGACCGCTATCCAAATATTCCGAACCGGGATCAGATTGGTACCTACTAGTCAAACTAATAGCATGTGCCACATCCGGTCTTGTACACAGCATGGAATACATAATAGAGCCTATGGCCGAGGCATAGGGGATCTTATCCATCATCTCTCTTTCTTCCACCGTAGCCGGACTTTGAGTCTTACTCAATGTCTTGGCTTGCAACATAGGTAAGAACCCCTTCTTACTTCCGTCCATAATAAACTTCTTTAATATCTTATCAAGGTATGTACGCTGCGATAGTCCAATTATGCACCTTGATCTATCTCCATAGATTTTAATGCCTAATATATATGATGCTTCACCAAGGTCTTTTATCGAAAATTTGCTATTTAGATAACTTTTAACACTGTTTAAAAGATCTGTATCATTTCCAATCAATAATATGTCATCCACATATAATATCAGAAATACCACATTGCTCCCACTCACTTTCTTGTAAATACAAGCCTCTCCATAAGTTTGGACAAATCCAAACTCTTTGATCACCTCATCAAAGCGGAGATTCCAACTCCAGGATGCTTGCTTCAGTCGATAGATGGATCGCTGAAGTTTGCATACCTTATTAGCATCCTTAGGATCGACAAAACCCTTAGGTTGTATCATATACAACTCTTCTTCAATCATTGAGGAACGCAGTTTTGACATCCATCTGCCATATTTCATAATCGAAATACGCAACAATTGCTAACATAATCCTAACCGACTTAAGCATCGCTACGGGAGAGAATGTATCATCGTAGTAAACTCCTTGAATTTTTCAAAACCCCTTTGCGACAAGTTGAGCCTTATAGATGGTCACAATACCATCAGCATCAGTTTTTCTTTTGAAAATCCATTTATTCTCAATGTCCTTTCAATCGTGAGGTAAGTCCACCAAGGTCCAAACTTGGTTCTCGTACATGGATTCCATCTCGGATTTCATGGCTTCTAGCCATTTGTTGGAATCCAGGCTCATCATCGCTTCTTCATACATTGCAGGGTCATCCATTTCATCAACCATGAAATTCACAATAGGATTGGCGTATAGTTCAGGAGCTGCACGCGTCCTGTTTGACCTGCGAGGTTCGGTAGTGTCCTCTTTCAGAGTTTCATGATCAATCTCATTTGCTCTCTCTTCATTAGGTGAAGTCAACTCCGAAAGAACTTCTGGTGCTGCGCTACTTGCCATTTCATGAAGAGAAGGTTCAATAACCTCTTCGAGTTCTACCTTTCGACTACTCACACCTTTCACGAGAAACTCCTTCTCAAGAAAGGATCCATTCTTGGCAACAAAAACCTTGCCCTCGGATCTGTGATAGAAGGTATACCCAATAGTTTCCCTAGGGTATCCTATGAAGACACATTTTTCCGCTTTGGGTTCGAGTTTAGCCGGCTGAAGTTTCTTCACATAAACATCGCATCCCCAAACTTTAAGAAATGACAGCTTAGGTTTGTTTCCAAACCATAATTCATACAGTGTCATTTCAACGGATTTAGATGGTGCCTGATTTAAAGTGAATGCAGTTGTTTCCAGTGCATAACCCCAAAATGACAGTGGCAAGTCAGTCAAAGACATCATAGATCGAACCATATCCAATAAGGTACGATTACGACGTTTCGACACACCATTACGTTGTGGTGTTCTGGCAGGCATGAGTTGTGAAACTATTCCACACTCTTTCATGTGTGTGCTAAACTCATAACTTAGATACTCTCCTCCACGGTCAGACCGTAGAAATTTGATCTTTCTATTATGATGATTTTCCACTTCATTCTGAAATTCCTTGAACTTTTCAAAAGTTTCAGATTTGTGTTTCATCAAATAGATATACCTGTATCTACTCAAATCATCCATGAAAGTAACAAAATAACGATATCCACCTCGCGCCGACACACTCATTGGTCCATATACATCAGTATGTATGATTTCCAATAAATACGTCGCCCGTTCCATTGAACCGGAAAACGGCGTTCTAGTCATCTTGCCCATAAGGCATGGCTCACATAACATATGTGTATTACCCGTGCAAAGCACCTACGCATAGATCAGGCTCTGATACCACTGTTGCGTCCACAGCATAGAAAACGAAAAATTTCCTACGATGAGAACTGCACGCCAAGATCTATCTACTAGGTACAAAGCAACGGGTGGACATACATCCAACGAGAACTTACCCTCGAAGACAACGAGTTTTGTTAATGAGTAGGAACTCGTGGTTGATGTAGTCGTACACTTGTCGATCTCAAGATCGTGAGGAAGTCCGAGCGCCACAACTCAGCAGCGCATCCGTACTCGCACACATGTGCAAGCCACCGGACAACCTCCACCACCTTGCTCCAGCGATTGTGGCATCCCGCAAAAACCACTACTAGAAAATCGCTGTGTTTTTGTGCATTGCATCATCATGACCGCATGCTCATGTCATCATCCCACATTGCATTTGAGCATCGTCATGTCATCATGCATGGTTTTTGTCTAAACTATTTTCGAAACGCCTAGTTTTGTTTTCTAAATATTCCCGTCTTGATTCAAATTAAAACCCAGGTCTCCGGAATATTTTGTTTCGTCTACAAACAGATTTCAAACGCCCCGTTTTAAACAAGTAAAATATTTAATTTATTTTTGGGAGGCAGCCCGCTAGGCTCGAAAGCCCGGCCAGCCACCTCCAAACCCTAGTCTAAAAATATCGAATCCTAATTCTACCCAATCCTATCCTACCCAGCCTCCCTCCACCTCACCCTGACCAATCCCCTCCCTCCACCTCACACCTCCACCTCACCCCAGCCAACCACCGGTCGCCACCTCACCCCGCTGGCCCCACCCACACTCACAGCTCCCTCTCACCCTTATCCCCTCACCAACCCCACCCACACGCCACGCGCACACACCAGCCCACCTGCCGACTGACTCCTTCCCTGGCCCCACCATCGACCAGGCACCTCGGGATTCCCCCCGTCCCCTAGGCCGCATCTGCCTCTCTCTCCCTCCTCTCTCTCCCCACCAAAACCCGGCGGCTCACCCTCCTCCCGGCTCCGGCCACAACCCCGCCGCCCCCTCTGCTAACTGCCTCCCTCGCCGGCCACCGTGCCTGCAGCTTCCCTGAACGGACGCCTCCGCCCGTGTTCCCGACGGCGCCTCTATCTCCGCGCTCACCAGCGACCACCGGACCCCGCGAGTCCCTCTCCGCCAGTCGCCCTGCAGCGTGCGCCCCGCCCCTTCCCCGCGCCTCCTCCTCCGCCGGGCCTCGCCGTTGCCCGCCTTCCCATCGGGCTCCGCCGCCATGCCCGCGACTTCCTCCCCAAGACAGCGCCGACCACTACCTCATTCCGCGCGCCCCCTCGTCGGCCAGAGGATCTTCTGCTCCGCCACCACCGGGAGCCAGGCGAGCCTGCCCGGGGCTCCTCTGCCTCGACCTTCGCGTCTTCCGCCGCCGGCCTCTCTCCGCCAGGCCCTCCCTCACCTCCGCCACGAGCTCCCCTGGTCACTGCCGGCCGTGGGTCCCTGCTCGCCCGACCCCGCCGGAGCCACGCCGGTCTCGCCCTTGTCTCTACCCCGTGCCGCCGCCGACGAACTCGCCCAGCCTCCTCGTGCTTGGCTCCGGTCGCCACCGCTGGGCGCCCTTCCTCCGTCCTCCCTCGCTGCCCGTGCGTTGCGCGCCTCCTCCTCCTAGTGGCCGGACCTCCTCTGCCTGCCACCGACACCGCTCCCTGCACAATCCTAGTGCCACCGCCTCTTCCCTTGGGCTCCCTCGCCGGCAAGCAAGGGTCTGGCGCAGCTGTGCGTCCTCGACCCGCCGATCCATTGTCGCCATCCTCTCTGCAGCATGTTGTTGATCTATGTGCCTTGGCGTGCGTTTCCCGTTGATGCTCTGCCTCGTGTGGTATTCCGCTGGTCACGTAAGTGAGGGAACATGTGGTGGCTGTGTGGAGTTGTGAACCGCTTCAGCTAACCTGACCTTTGTTCGAGCGATCGTGACACTGCCCTGAGATCGCCTCGTTGTTGAATCAAGTTCACCACCAGAGCTGAACCTGAGTCTGACATCAACGACCGAGACCCAAAGACACCTTCTTCACGGAAGCTAGGGTGATGCCATTCAAGTGCTCCTTCCCGGATCTGAGGACGTGAAGCTCCCCTTCTCGGACCCCTCGGAACACCAAGATCTACTTCGCGGGTACCGAGCACCGAGACCGCCTCCCCGGACACCAAGACTGTCGACATGGAACCGAAGGACGTCAAGTTCTTCATCCCGGCACGCCAAGTTCTTCCTCTCGGACCCGAAGACGCCGAGACCCGGGACGCCAAGATCTCCGCCATGAAACGACAAGACCGACGACACGACCCAACGACCGCGGATGCGCCAAGTTCTTCGACCCCGGGGACCGATCCATCGGAACGTCAAGACCTCCTTCCTAACCCAAGTTCTCCATCGCGACACGACAAGTTCTCCATCTTGTATCCGAACCTCGCCGTCCCCGTCGAACCCTGAGACCGAACCCGAATCCCCGGAACCCAAGATCTTCCGAACCTAGATGTGTGACCCCTTTATCCGAGACCCCTATTTTTTATAATATGACATTATCAACTGTCGCATATTAAATTGGTCATGCATGCATACCTGTCTGTGGGTTTGGGGGCATTATGCCGATTCACCTCATAATTAAATATGGAGTGTTTATGCGGGATATCTTTGTCTTATTCCGGACTCCATTTAAATTGGTGTAGCGAACCGATGCCATGTTTTGTCTTGTTAATACAACATTTAAATTGCGGGGAAGTTAAACAACTCGAACCATCTAATTAATTGTCGGGACCCCGGTTCCGCTTAATATTGCCTAATTGCATCGCATCTTTGCCATGTCATGCATCATATCATAAACATGCCTACTCTTCTGCCGTAGTATTAAATAGTGCATCCGATGTTTCTTTTAGTGCTTTGCTTCTTCGCGGATCAGGCCGTCGAGTGGATGCGAGTATCGACAAGTTCTCCGGATATGATCCTTCAGCAGTGTTTTCCCAGGCGAGCATCCCTCCCCCTTCTACCTATTTTGCATTTATAGTCTTTATTTCCTCCTGTTGATCTATTGCTATCCGTGTCGCGATGCTTTAGTTTCCGTGCACCCGTTATATCCCGTGCAGCCTCTATATTGCCATGGACACCTCCTAATACCTGTTGTTTGGTAGACAGCTGGCCTTGCGAGTCGTAGTTGCTTGCTCAGGTGCGATCTCATGTTGTCGAGTACCACAATTGTTGGAATGCTGGCAGATGTTTACGGTGGAGATGATCATGTCTTTAATTACAACTATTAAAATGCTAGATATAATTAATGTAGAGGCATCGGTGGGCAATAGATGTTATTTGGTTCTTCCACGCTCACTTGTGTCCCGTAGGACCCCGAGTACTTGATACCTGTTCCTTGATTTTTCGCACTATCCACATCCGGGAGGCCGTGGACCCCTCCTGAGCCAGAGCTTGATTCATTTCTATTTCTTGGGGCCACAAAGTAGTTTGGGGCTTTATTACTATCCTGTACCTATGCCATGCTTTACTGCTTTATTTAAGACTGTGCGTGGAGCACCTGTACTGTTTTGGATCGCGCCACGTTTTTGCGGTATCGACAAGCCCAATCACATTTTCGGGTTCCCAGTCGTTTACACCCGTCGTCGCAAACCCTGGGTCCGTTCTGGAGCCGGCCAACTTTGTTGCGGGTAGCTTAGTGGGGTGGCCCCCTAAAATATATCTGAATCCTGTGATCGCTTTGTCGTGAATGCCTCGTTGGGTTTTGAGTTGGTTTTTCCGAGGTTGATCGAGTGTGTGTTGCTATTTGTGCACCCCTGCAGGGTAAAACTTTCTGAAAGCCGTGTCCGCGGTTATGGACGACTTGGAGCACAGTATCTCGACCATAGACAAGCATAACTAAAGTAGTACTATAAATTTGACTTAATATGTGACTAGTAATCAGATTCAAATACAACGGAATGGATATTAAAAATGCCAACAACTGGTGGAGCTGGGGTTCCTTGTGTCCTGTTATATCTTCCTAGTAAGTATTACAACTCCAATGGAATGTGATAAAAGTGCCAACAATTGCTGGGTTTTGGGATTCCTCAGGACAATTATATCTGACTAGTAAATGTTCCAACTACAAGGGAATGGTGATTAAAACTTCCCACTACTTATGCTTCAAGATGACTCATGATATCTATATCTGATTAGTAAGAGCTTCAACTATAACGGAATGAGTAAAATTGCCAACTGTGTGAGTTCCTCGGTTTGACTTCCTCGTTTTGGTCTCGAGGGGGAAATACCAGGATGGGTATGTTTGGTGTTAGTACCAGGTTGGTCCCGAATAGGTCTTTCTTACCCCTCTCTAATAGCCGACATATGTATCGAGTCTCTATAGGTTGTTTAGTGCATGCTTCGCTGCCGCTTCAGTCCACCATACCTATGTAGGCGAGAGCCGCCGAATTCTAGCCTCGCCATGTACTGGCCTCAGTACTAACGCTCCTCTTTTTCCTTTGCCCTTTGTCGGCACCCCTTTTGTTTTAGCAGGTTTGAGATCGACGTCGTTAGCAGGGTTACCCTTCTGGCTTGGCCTGGGCAGGGTTATGGACGCCATTGGTTCAGGGCTCTTAGCCCCATTTGCATCTTGTCCGTAGTCGGACGCTCTATCGTTTCAAGGTGATTTGGATCTTTGTATTGTATATCTGTATTCTTGACTCATGGAGTCGTTGATGTATATAAATCTGTCTGTGGGTCCCATCGAGGACTGATGTGTAATGGTATTACTTCGTTTTCCACCCGCACATAAGTGCCCGGTGGGCGTCCTTGAATCGTTTCTATGCGGGTTTGGCGGGAATCGCTAAAACTTGCATAGGGCCGATTCGAGGGTGTTACAGCGATCTAGCGGAAGCAACAACTCCTTCCAGACGAAATGCCACCGGGAACATGTATCTCGCTAATCCGAGACCATGGGGGAATAATTCTAGAGGAGGCGAGAGATTCTTCACAAGGAGGTGTGTGGAAGAAGGAGGGAGAGGGTGGCCTTTTATAGGAGGAGGGGGTGCCCCTCCTCTCCATGGCCGGTGCATGGGGGGTGACCCCTCACCTCCCCCATTCATGTGGTGGTAACCCCTCCATATTAAAATGCCTCTTCACATTCCCTTTTAAAGTCCCCACTTTAAATGCATTAAAATTCTCCAAGTTTATTGCTCTCTCATTTAATAAAACACTTTTACTAAATTTATTCGGAATTTTGTTAATTACTTTAATTAACAAACATTCATCTATAACCCCTTGCAATATTTCAATATCACATGCAGAACCACTTTCTGCAATTTCACCCGAAACAATTTCCGGTTTCTATCGAAACAATTCCTATGTTTTGCAATTCTTTCGTCTGAAACATATGTGCTCCAAAATGGTGTCCGGTAACTCTTAAATGTGTCACCCTATGGTTCACGAATAATGCAGACATGATTGAGACTCCTCTCAGATCAATAGTCAGAAGCGGGACATGGAGATCCATACTAACTCCTGCATATTCAACGATGACTTCTATGATCATGAGAACCTTTAACGCTTGTAATTTAATCCCTTTGTCTCATGATATAATACATGTCCGAGATTCGATCATCGGTATCCAAATACCTAGTTTGATCTCGTTATCGACATGCACTCTTTTCTCGTTCCCGCGATATAACATTCTAGTGATCACATCACTTGCTTGCAAGCTATCTCAATGTGATATCACCGAGAGGTCCCAGAGTATATCTATCCATCATCGGGATTGACAAATTCCACTCTTGATCCATGAGCCTCAACATAACACCTTCGTAGCACTGAACCCATCTTTATAGTCACCCTGTTACAGTGTGACGTTTGATGTTATCAAGATACTCTTCCGGTGTTAGCAATTAACATGATCTCATGGTCTAAGAATAAAGATTAGTTCGTATGATGTTATAGCAATATAAACATAATGACTTGATCGTAATGCTATACTTCGGATGAATGTTCATCACATCATTCCACCAATGTTGTGACCTTGTTATTAACAACATCCAATGTCCATGATCGGGAAACCTTGATCATCTTGTTAATCAACAAGCTAGTCTATAAGAGAGGCATAACTAGGAACCCTTTTTGTTTATTAAACACACATGTATAGATGTTTCCGATCAATACAATTCTAGCATGCAAAATAAACATCTATCATATATAAGGAATACATAATAACAACTTTATTATTGCCTCTCAGGGCATATTTCCTTCAGTCTCCCACTTGCACTAGAGACAATAATCTAGTTCACATAGTGATAAATCTAACACCCATGGAGTTCTGGTGTTGATCATGTTTTTCCCTAGGGAGAGCTTTAGTCAACGGATCTGCTACATTTAGGTCCGTGTGTACTTTACAAATCTTTATATCTCCATCCCTGACATCCTCGGGATGGAGTGAAACCGGCGCTTAATATGCTTGGAATTCTTGTGAGAACTCGGTTCCTTTGCATTGGCTATGGCTCCATTGTTGTCACAATAGATCACCATCAGGTCCAATGCACTAGGAACCACACCTAGTTTCGTAATGAACTCTTTCATCCAAACCGATTCCTGCGCCGCTTCTGAAGGAGCAACATATTCCGCCTCCGTCGTTGATCCAGCTACCATAGGTTGTTTGGAACTCCTCCAACTAACTGTTGATCCGTTCAAGAGAAATACGTATCCGGATTGAGACTTAGAGTCATCCAGATCAGTGTCAAAGCTAGCATCGACATAACACTTAGCGACTAGCTCTTCTTCACCTCCGTATATAAGAAACATATCCCTAGTTCTTCTCAAGTACTTGAGGATGTTCTTGACCGCTATCCAAATATTCCGAACCGGGATCAGATTGGTACCTACTAGTCAAACTAATAGCATGTGCCACATCCGGTCTTGTACACAGCATGGAATACATAATAGAGCCTATGGCCGAGGCATAGGGGATCTTATCCATCATCTCTCTTTCTTCCACCGTAGCCGGACTTTGAGTCTTACTCAATGTCTTGGCTTGCAACATAGGTAAGAACCCCTTCTTACTTCCGTCCATAATAAACTTCTTTAATATCTTATCAAGGTATGTACGCTGCGATAGTCCAATTATGCACCTTGATCTATCTCCATAGATTTTAATGCCTAATATATATGATGCTTCACCAAGGTCTTTTATCGAAAATTTGCTATTTAGATAACTTTTAACACTGTTTAAAAGATCTGTATCATTTCCAATCAATAATATGTCATCCACATATAATATCAGAAATACCACATTGCTCCCACTCACTTTCTTGTAAATACAAGCCTCTCCATAAGTTTGGACAAATCCAAACTCTTTGATCACCTCATCAAAGCGGAGATTCCAACTCCAGGATGCTTGCTTCAGTCGATAGATGGATCGCTGAAGTTTGCATACCTTATTAGCATCCTTAGGATCGACAAAACCCTTAGGTTGTATCATATACAACTCTTCTTCAATCATTGAGGAACGCAGTTTTGACATCCATCTGCCATATTTCATAATCGAAATACGCAACAATTGCTAACATAATCCTAACCGACTTAAGCATCGCTACGGGAGAGAATGTATCATCGTAGTAAACTCCTTGAATTTTTCAAAACCCCTTTGCGACAAGTTGAGCCTTATAGATGGTCACAATACCATCAGCATCAGTTTTTCTTTTGAAAATCCATTTATTCTCAATGTCCTTTCAATCGTGAGGTAAGTCCACCAAGGTCCAAACTTGGTTCTCGTACATGGATTCCATCTCGGATTTCATGGCTTCTAGCCATTTGTTGGAATCCAGGCTCATCATCGCTTCTTCATACATTGCAGGGTCATCCATTTCATCAACCATGAAATTCACAATAGGATTGGCGTATAGTTCAGGAGCTGCACGCGTCCTGTTTGACCTGCGAGGTTCGGTAGTGTCCTCTTTCAGAGTTTCATGATCAATCTCATTTGCTCTCTCTTCATTAGGTGAAGTCAACTCCGAAAGAACTTCTGGTGCTGCGCTACTTGCCATTTCATGAAGAGAAGGTTCAATAACCTCTTCGAGTTCTACCTTTCGACTACTCACACCTTTCACGAGAAACTCCTTCTCAAGAAAGGATCCATTCTTGGCAACAAAAACCTTGCCCTCGGATCTGTGATAGAAGGTATACCCAATAGTTTCCCTAGGGTATCCTATGAAGACACATTTTTCCGCTTTGGGTTCGAGTTTAGCCGGCTGAAGTTTCTTCACATAAACATCGCATCCCCAAACTTTAAGAAATGACAGCTTAGGTTTGTTTCCAAACCATAATTCATACAGTGTCATTTCAACGGATTTAGATGGTGCCTGATTTAAAGTGAATGCAGTTGTTTCCAGTGCATAACCCCAAAATGACAGTGGCAAGTCAGTCAAAGACATCATAGATCGAACCATATCCAATAAGGTACGATTACGACGTTTCGACACACCATTACGTTGTGGTGTTCTGGCAGGCATGAGTTGTGAAACTATTCCACACTCTTTCATGTGTGTGCTAAACTCATAACTTAGATACTCTCCTCCACGGTCAGACCGTAGAAATTTGATCTTTCTATTATGATGATTTTCCACTTCATTCTGAAATTCCTTGAACTTTTCAAAAGTTTCAGATTTGTGTTTCATCAAATAGATATACCTGTATCTACTCAAATCATCCATGAAAGTAACAAAATAACGATATCCACCTCGCGCCGACACACTCATTGGTCCATATACATCAGTATGTATGATTTCCAATAAATACGTCGCCCGTTCCATTGAACCGGAAAACGGCGTTCTAGTCATCTTGCCCATAAGGCATGGCTCACATAACATATGTGTATTACCCGTGCAAAGCACCTACGCATAGATCAGGCTCTGATACCACTGTTGCGTCCACAGCATAGAAAACGAAAAATTTCCTACGATGAGAACTGCACGCCAAGATCTATCTACTAGGTACAAAGCAACGGGTGGACATACATCCAACGAGAACTTACCCTCGAAGACAACGAGTTTTGTTAATGAGTAGGAACTCGTGGTTGATGTAGTCGTACACTTGTCGATCTCAAGATCGTGAGGAAGTCCGAGCGCCACAACTCAGCAGCGCATCCGTACTCGCACACATGTGCAAGCCACCGGACAACCTCCACCACCTTGCTCCAGCGATTGTGGCATCCCGCAAAAACCACTACTAGAAAATCGCTGTGTTTTTGTGCATTGCATCATCATGACCGCATGCTCATGTCATCATCCCACATTGCATTTGAGCATCGTCATGTCATCATGCATGGTTTTTGTCTAAACTATTTTCGAAACGCCTAGTTTTGTTTTCTAAATATTCCCGTCTTGATTCAAATTAAAACCCAGGTCTCCGGAATATTTTGTTTCGTCTACAAACAGATTTCAAACGCCCCGTTTTAAACAAGTAAAATATTTAATTTATTTTTGGGAGGCAGCCCGCTAGGCTCGAAAGCCCGGCCAGCCACCTCCAAACCCTAGTCTAAAAATATCGAATCCTAATTCTACCCAATCCTATCCTACCCAGCCTCCCTCCACCTCACCCTGACCAATCCCCTCCCTCCACCTCACACCTCCACCTCACCCCAGCCAACCACCGGCCGCCACCTCACCCCGCTGGCCCCACCCACACTCACAGCTCCCTCTCACCCTTATCCCCTCACCAACCCCACCCACACGCCACGCGCACACACCAGCCCACCTGCCGACTGACTCCTTCCCTGGCCCCACCATCGACCAGGCACCTCGGGATTCCCCCCGTCCCCTAGGCCGCATCTGCCTCTCTCTCCCTCCTCTCTCTCCCCACCAAAACCCGGCGGCTCACCCTCCTCCCGGCTCCGGCCACAACCCCGCCGCCCCCTCTGCTAACTGCCTCCCTCGCCGGCCACCGTGCCTGCAGCTTCCCTGAACGGACGCCTCCGCCCGTGTTCCCGACGGTGCCTCTATCTCCGCGCTCACCAGCGACCACCGGACCCCGCGAGTCCCTCTCCGCCGGTCGCCCTGCAGCGTGCGCCCCGCCCCTTCCCCGCGCCTCCTCCTCCGCCGGGCCTCGCCGTTGCCCGCCTTCCCATCGGGCAGCATGAAGCCAGAGGACTAGCTGGCCGACTATGCCACGGCAGTCAGCATCGCCCATGGGAGCAAGAGCATAGCGGTGCGCTATGTCCCGCACATGCTAACCAGCTCGGCGAGGACATGGCTCAACAGCCTCACGCCCAAAAGCATCAACGCCTGGCTAGATTTCGAGAAGGTGTTCATACACAACTTCAACGGCACGTACAAGCGTCCGGGTCGCCCACGCGATCTAGCCCTGTGTGTCCAGGGCGACCGCAAATCGGACCATGAGTACCTCGCTAGGTGGACGGAGCTACATAACACTTGCGAGGGCATCCTGGAGAGCCAGGCGATCGGGTTCTTCGTCGAGGGGTGCCTAGAGGGCACCATGCTTCGCCACCGGCTATTGTGCGACGAACCGAAAACGATGGCGGAGATCATGACGGTTGCGGACTAGTACGCCACGGCTGATGCCGCAATGAAGAAACCTCTCTGGGTGAGTGCTAACCAGCGACTGACTCCCTCGGAGCTGGCTCGCGACCGACCGAGTAACCCGGGTGGGGAAGCCGAATCCTCCAGGCGCCATGGCAACGGCAACCGGTTCCATGGGGAGGCCGGTCAACACTGTGGAGGGCGGGCCCAACGCACCGGCCGGCAACGCAAGAAGGCAAAATTCGTGGCTCACCTTCGACCAAATGTTCAATGGCCTGTCCTGTTGGGTCCGCAGCATAGAAAACAAAAAATTTCTTACGATGACAACTACACGCCAAGATCTATCTACTAGGTACAAAGCAACGGGTGGACATACATCCAACGAGAACTTACCCTCGAAGACAACGAGTTTTGTTAACGAGTAGGAACTCGTGGTTGATGTAGTCGTACACTTGCCGATCTCAAGATCGTGAGGAAGTCCGAGCGCCGCAACTCAGCAGTGCATCCGTCCTCGCACACACGTTCAAGCCACCGGACAACCTCCACCTCCTCGCTCCAGCGATCCAACGGAAGAAGCAACTCCTTCCAGACGAAATGCCACTGGGAACATGTATCTCGCTAATCCGAGACCATGGGGGAATAATTCTAGAGGGGGAGAGATATCCTTCACAAGGAGATGTGTGGAAGAAGGAGGGAGAGGGTGGCCTTTTATAGGAGGAGGGGGTGCCCCTCCTCTCCATGGCCGGTGCATGGGGGGTGACTCCTCACCTCCCCCATTCATGTGGTGGTAACCCCTCCATATTAAAATGCCTCTTCACATTCCCTTTTAAAGTCCCCACTTTAAATGCATTAAAATTCTCCAAGTTTATTGCTCTCTCATTTAATAAAACACTTTTACTAAATTTATTTGGAATTTTGTTAATTACTTTAATTAACGAACATTCATCTATAACCCCTTGCAATATTTCAATATCACATGCAGAACCACTTTCTGCAATTTCACCCGAAACAATTTCCGGTTTCTATCGAAACAATTCCTATGTTTTGCAATTCTTTCGTCTGAAACATATGTGCTCCAAAATGGTGTCCGGTAACTCTTAAATGTGTCACCCTATGGTTCACGAATAATGCAGACATGATTGAGACTCCTCTCAGATCAATAGTCAGAAGCGGGACATGGAGATCCATACTGACTCCTGCATATTCAACGATGACTTCTATGATCATGAGAACCTTTAACGCTTGTAATTTAATCCCTTTGTCTCATGATATAATACATGTCCGAGATTCGATCATCGGTATCCAAATACCTAGTTTGATCTCGTTATCGACATGCACTCTTTTCTCGTTCCCGCGATATAACATTCTAGTGATCACATCACTTGCTTGCAAGCTATCTCAATGTGATATCACCGAGAGGTCCCAGAGTATATCTATCCATCATCGGGATTGACAAATTCCACTCTTGATCCATGAGCCTCAACATAACACCTTCGTAGCACTGAACCCATCTTTATAGTCACCCTGTTACAGTGTGACGTTTGATGTTATCAAGATACTCTTCCGGTGTTAGCAATTAACATGATCTCATGGTCTAAGAATAAAGATTAGTTCGTATGATGTTATAGCAATATAAACATAATGACTTGATCGTAATGCTATACTTCGGATGAATGTTCATCACATCATTCCACCAATGTTGTGACCTTGTTATTAACAACATCCAATGTCCATGATCGGGAAACCTTGATCATCTTGTTAATCAACAAGCTAGTCTATAAGAGAGGCATAACTAGGAACCCTTTTTGTTTCTTAAACACACATGTATTGATGTTTCCGATCAATACCATTCTAGCATGCAAAATAAACATCTATCATATATAAGGAATACATAATAACAACTTTATTATTGCCGCTCAGGGCATATTTCCTTCATGTGCAAGTGGCATAGCGGACCCTTCAAGCCGGCTACGCACACTACCCGGAACTGCAGCTGGACCCCCCAAATGAAGGACCAAGGTCACCAACGCCGGCTACCCCTGCCCCCTCTCGGTGGACCACCACCACCGGCTAGGAGAGCCGGCAACAATGGTAACAACGGAAACAGCAACAACAACAACAACAACAACAACAACAACAGCAACAACAACAACAAGAACAACAACAACAACAACGGCTACCCTCAGTCGCACACCGCCTATCACATATTCGAGACCGAGTTGGACGACAAGCACAGCCGCAAAAGGCGCTCCAAGGAGGTCAACACCATCGTCTCCCTAGTCCCCCAGTACCTGAACTGGTCGGAGACCCCCATCACTTGGAGACGGGAGGATCAGTCGGATCAGCTTCCGAATCCCGGGGACTACGCAACGGTGCTTTACCCCCTTATCGTCTCCAACGAGCATACCTGCCGCTTCTCGCGCGTCCTCACCAACGGAGGCACCAGCCTCAACCAGCTCTATAGGTCATCCCCGAAGAAGCTTGGCATCCGCGAGTGCGATCTGCACCCAACTACCATGACATTCCATGGCATGCTGCTAGGTCTGGCTTGTGCCCCTCTAGGTAAATCTAGCTAGACGTCATCTTCAAGACCAAGGAGAACTTCCGACATGAGCCAGTATGGTTCGAGGTGGTGAACCTAGCAAGCTCCTACCACGCTCTCCTCGGGAGCCCCGCCCTCGCCAAGTTCATGGCCGTCCCCCACTATGCATACCTCAAGACGAAGATGTCGGGGCCAAACGACGTTATCACCATCCCCGACTGCTTCAAGCGGTCGATGGAATGCGCGTCAGCTGGCTCCAAGCTGGCCGAAGCCCTCATCCTAGCCGAAGAGAAACGCGAGATCATGCGCAATGTGGCAGTGGCCTAGCAAGAGATGCCGGCTAGCAGGAAGCCAGCTGGAGATGCGGCTTTCCAGCAAGCCAAGGAGATGAAGAGGATCCTGCTTGACCCCACCGACCCGACCAAGTTTGTCACCATTGGTGCCAACTTGGATATCAAATAGGAAGGCGCGCTCGTCGACTTCCTCCATGAGAATCGGGACATCTTCGCATGGTCACCATGGGACATGCCAGGTGTGCCGAGGGAGTTTGTCGAGCATTCACTTAGCGTGCGGTCGGATGCCGAGCCGATCAAGTAGCCCTTGCGCCGGATCGCAGAAGAGAAGAGAAAGATCATTGGTGAAGAGATCACCTGGATCCTTGCAACCGGGTTCATTATTGAAGTATACCAGCCGGACTGGCTGGCCAACCCAGTCCTGGTGTTGAAAAAAAAAAGACTTGGCATATGTGTATTGACTACACCAGCCTGAATAAGGCGTGCCCGGAAGACCCCTTCGCTTTGCCCC
The DNA here is from genome assembly GCA_910589775.1 of Avena eriantha. Lineage (NCBI taxonomy): Eukaryota > Viridiplantae > Streptophyta > Magnoliopsida > Poales > Poaceae > Avena > Avena eriantha. Next base: position 162,664,607 of record OU342740.1, on the reverse strand, counting down.
GTATCGATCAGGTTATCAATTCCACGGCTAATTGCGACTTGTTGTCCTTCTTGGACTGTTATTCCGGTTACAATCAGATCCGATTGAACCTGGCTGACAAGATTAAGACATCGTTTATAACCCCGTACGGTCTGAAAATGCAAGCGCTACCTACCAACACTGTATGCAGAAATGCTAGCACTCATAGATCGGCCGAAATGTGCATGCTTACGTGGACGACGTTGTCATCAAGACGAAGGAGAAGCACACCCTCCTCAAGGACTTGGGGGAAACATTCGGCAACCTTCGCTGGTACCAAATGAAGCTGAACCCAGAGATGTGTGTCTTCGGTGTTCCATCCGGCAAGCTACTCGGTTTCCTCGTTTCACAACGTGGGATCGAGGAAAATCCGGAGAAGATCATAGCCATCGAGAGGATGCAGCCGCCCAAGAGCTTGCTCGGTGTCTAGAAGTTCACCGGATGCCTCGCTTCCCTTAGCCATTTCATCAGCCGGTTGGGGGAGAAGGCACTCCCACTATACCAGCTGATGAAGAAGACGGACAAGTTCTCCTGGACTTCGCAAGCCGACGCCGCCTTTCACGACCTCAAGTGCATGCTATCCATAACGCCAGTTCTAGCCACGCCGGCTAGCAAGGAGCCGATGTTGCCCTATGTAGCAGCCATTAGCCGGGTCGTCAGTGTCTTCCTGGTGGTGGAGCGCCACGAGGAAGGAAAGACTCAACCGGTTCAGAGATCCGTCTACTACCTCAGGAAGGTCCTCTCCTCTCCAAGAAGAACTACCCCCACTACTAGAAGATGTGCTACAGCGTGTACCTGGCATGCAAGAATCTCACGCACTACTTCCAGGAGCATCCGATTAAGGTGGTGTGCACAACACCCCTTTCAGAAATCATCAGCAACAAGGACGCCATCAGCCGAGTCGCCAAGTGGACCATCGAGCTCGCCGCCTACTCCATCCAGTACGAGCCAAGGCTCACGATCAAGTCGCAGGCTCTAGCGGACTTCCTCGTCGACTAGGCTGAAACCCAGTACCTGCCACTGGTTCCTGACTCAGATCACTGGAGGATGCACTTCAACGGATCAAAGATGCTCGGGGCTTGGGAGTCAACATCATCCTCATCTCCCCCAAGGGCGACCGGCTAGAGTACGTTCTCCAGATCCACTTCAGGGCCTCCAACAACGTCACCGAGTACAATGAGGCAGCTGATTCGCTCTCCCGAATAGGTTCAACCATGCAGGCAATCCTGCCAGGGGTCTCCTTGGAGCATCTTTGCAAGCCCTCCATCAACCCGTCTCTTGAGTCGGATTCCATCGTCTAGGCGGGAAGCGCGCTGGCTGAAGACCGGCAGACGCGGAACCCACAGAACCTGCGAAGAAGAACACTCGCACTGACTCTAGCGTGTCCGCACCCTCCATCTTGAAAGACCCGGGGGCTGCCAGCTCGTCAAGTGGCTCGGGGATTGCCATCCCTGTTACCTCACCCGGACGACCCCCTGACATTCCTCAGCCAGAGAAAGAGAGTGTCCTCACCATATGGGAGATACCATCCTGGGTGCAGCCCTTCATGAACTACATCGCCAATGGAGAACTTCCAGATGATGAGGTGGAGGCTAGGAAAATCTGGCGACGCGCGCACACATACACCATGATCAACAAGGAGTTGTTCAAGCGCAGCGTATCCTGCATCTTCCAGCGATGTGTCGACGTGAACACGGGCTACCGGCTACTCAAGGACATCCACCAGGGCGAGTGCGGGCATCACGCTTCATCCCGGGCGATAGTCGCCAAGGCGGTCCACCATGGTTTATTGGCACACTGCCCTCGAGGATGCCGAGCAGCTGGTCTGGGTGTGCAGCGGATGCCAGTGCTTCAGGCAACTCAGCCACATGCCGACAACGGTGCTCAAAACCATACTGATTACCTGGCCCTTTGTCGTCTTCGGGCTCGAAATGGTCGGCCCCTTCAAGCAAGCGCACGCGGGCATGACCCATCTGTAGGTGCTGGTGGAAAAATTCACAAAGTGGATAGAGGCCAAGCCTCTACGGAAGCTGGACGGGGCTATGGTCGTCACCTTCTTCACCGACATCATCAATTGGTTCGGCTACCCCAATTGCATCATAACGGATAATGGCATGAACTTTGCCAAGGGGGCCTCCGTCTGGTTCTGTAGCAACAAGGGTATCCGACTGGACCTGGCATCCGTCGCCCACCCGCAATCCAACGGGCAAGTTGAAATGGCAACCTAGTGCTAGCCGGCATCAAGACACGCCTCATCAAGCCCTTGGAGCAGTCACCCGGATGCTGGATCGAGGAACTTCCGACTGTGTAGTGGAGCCTCCGCACCACGCAGAATCGGTCAACCGGCTTCACCCCATTCTTCCTCATATACGGCTCAGAAGCTATCCTCTCCGCGGACATCGAGTTCGACTCACCCCGCAAGCTCCTCTACGACGAGCGGGCCAATCAAGAGGCGAGGGAGGATGGTGTGGACCTTCTGGAGGAAGCTCGCGCGCTGGCACTATCCAGATTAGCACTGTACCAGCAGCGCCTACGCCACTACCATTTGAGATGGATCCGGCCCATCACGTTCCATGAGGGCGATCTAGTTCTCCGGTTGTTGCAGGACACGAACGGCATGGACAAGCTGTCGCCACCTTGGGAGGGCCCCTTCATCATCAGTCGGGCACTGCACAACAATTCCTACTACCTCATCAACACACAGCAACCACGCAAGAACAAGATGGACAAGTCGGATGAGGATACGGAACGCCCCTGGAACGCGGCCCTGCTCCGCCCGTTTTACACCTAGTCGTCTGACAGTGTATGTATCCCACGAACCCTATGAATGAAATATGTGGAACCCCGAGAAATACTCGGGGCCTCCTTGCCTAAAATTTGTGTATATTCGTTTCCGGTTCAGTTTTCCTGGCTCCGACAACCCCTACCCGGGGGCTCGCTGGCTGGCTCGGCCTGCTAATTCTATAAACCGGCTGATTAGTGTGTGACGCGGTTAGAGGCCCACTCTTTGTCTCAGCTACAGACCGCAATCGGCTGTCCAGCTAGCAAGAGCAAAAGCCCGAGGCATCCCACATGAAAAACGGGGAAAAGATGCGATAGATCAGGCGGTCCAGCCTTGCGCCTAGTTTGAGATGATCCGACAACTGAGCCTCCAGTACCGTGCACAATGTATTGTCAGCTCCCTTCGATTCCGGATGCAGAGCACAACCCGGCTGCCCAGAAAGGACGCAACATAAACAGCAGAGCGCACGGGAAAGAGACTAAGTGTCCAAAGAAGCACAAGCTAGTTTTCGAAAAAAACAAAGCTATTCTCTGGCTAATAAGCCCTACCTTAACCAACTAACGTATTGACAAAAATCTATATGTATGCCTATTTTGTACGACTACGATGAGTCAGTCATCAAGAGGAGAAAAGATTCGAAGTCATTGCCTCCATCAAGCACTCCGAATCTCGGGGGCTACACCCACTGGGTGCGCCCGCGCACCCCCAGTGGAATCATGTAGTTCTGACCGGCTAAAGGAGTTTAGCCGTGTATTCGGGCCTAGGTGAAGGCAAGGGCGGGAAAAGAAGAGAAGATTCAAAGCACCTGGCTTCGCTAGTTACTCTGAATCTCGTGGGCTACACCCAATGGGTGCGCTGGCGCGCCCCCGCTGCTGGATGTGGTGACCGGTCGGTCCGGACAAGGTCAGGTTAGCCAGCTAGAGGCGTCTAGCCGGAAAAAGCTAAAAGCTCGAAGGAAAGAAAGAAGAAGATTCAAAGCACCTGGCTTCGCCAGCTACTCTGAATCTCGGGTGCTATACCCAGTTGGTGCGCTGGCGTGCCCCCACTGGAGTGGAAGTTCCCCCGACTAAAGGTGTTCAGCCTGGCGAAGATAGCCGGATAATTGTAACTGACAAAGGATAAAAACTTTGAAGCACACAAGATCACAAGGAAAATACAAGCAAGCAAACAACACGATTAAATAAAGGGGAGTGGAAGCTCCCACATGTTCAACCGGCATCAGAAAGAGCCAGTGCAAACAAACAAGTTGAATAACGCAAAGTAATTACAAAGTCACTCGGCATGTCGGGATCACGTTTAGACGGTAGGACCCTTGCCGTCAGGCTGATTCTGGCCGGAGGCAGCTTCGGGAGGCGGAGGAGGCGTGCTGGCAGATCCGGCTCCAACATCTCCACCAGTCGGCTGCGATGATGCTTCAGCCTCCGTATCCGGAGTCCCAGTGGACTCCGAGGCAGTGATGACCTCGTCAACTACGGCGTAGCCGGCGATCTTGATGGCGGAAGCGAGGAGCTCAGGATGGGCTTGATGAATGGCGGAGAGGTCGGCACCAGCGCGGAAGCCTCCGTCGATCTTCTCAACTCGGGCGTCCTTGTACCAGGACAACATTAAGGCCAAGGCCATCTCCGCGCCGACTCGCTCCACCAGGTCCCTTAGCCAGTCGACGACAGCCGGCACCTCCGTTACCTTGGCCGCCAGCTGGGCAATCGTTTCTGGCGCTGCTGCATCCACCCACAAGAAGTCGAATACCGTGTGAGCTGCTTTGTGCAGCTCATCGGCCTCCTCGCCGTGAAGGGAAACCCGCTCCTGGGAGGTGGGCTACTCCCCCAGCCAGCTCTACTAGAGCCAGTTGTATGCCAGCAGGTCTATGCCAGGATAAAATATTTTCAGAAAAACGAAAGTTAGGTCCGGCTACCGGAACCGGACAAGAAAAACTTGTTGGAGGAAAGATTACCCTTGACGATGCGCCCAATCTGCATCAGCTCCTCAAGGATGGCCTTCTCCCGGTCCTCCAGCCGTTTGATCTCCTTCTCCTGATCTTTGCTCTGAGCATCGAGGAGATCGAAGGTTTGCGCCCGACTAGCGAGAGAGGAGTCGCGCTCCTTGAGGGTGGCCTCCAGCTGATCCACCTTGGAGTGCTAGTCCTTATTCTGCAACCAGAGGTTGGAATTGGACTTTGTCAACCTGCTGGGCACACACCATGATGGCTACAAGAAACTGGCTATCAGCAAAAAAAATAAAGGAGCTGGTTAGGAAAACCGGGTAGAAGACCTTACTCTGGCAGGTGCCATTGGAAGCGGCCAACTTCTTCTCTAGTGACCGGTTTCTTCCAGCCACGGCTTCGAGCAACCGGATCACCTTCACCGCCAGCTCGAGGGTGGCAGCCAGGTCCGCCAACGAGGCTGCGGGAGAAGCATCATCATCAACAGTATTGACAGTTAGTGACTCCTTCGCCTCCAGAACCACTGTTCGCCAATCCTCCCCCGGCTTGTTGTCAGAGTTGTCGTCCGCGACGACCACCAGCTCCTTGCCGGATGCCGCCCTCCTCGTCCCCGCGGAGGAACTACCTCCAATTTGTGGTTTCGCCGCGGCCATGTACAGCTGCACCACCGTAGTCGGCGGGGCATCTCCGGCCCTGGATGTAGTAGTCGGGTCGGCACGAGGCGGAGGCGGAGGTGGATCCATGGACAAAGGAGTGCGGCCGGCAGCAGCAGCAGCAGAAGGCGGCGTGGTATCCGGCACATGGGGCGGCGAGCCAGTCGGCGCCCGTGCCGGGCTGGCGGTGCCAAAAGAGACGAGCGAGCTGAAAAACAAAATACAAGAGAAAAAGCAAGTAAGAAAGGAAAAAGACAGAAAAAGTTGGGCAAGAAAAAAAGAAAGGAAGAAACGCAAGGCAGGAAAAGAAGGTACTCACCCCTGCACCACTGGAGGCGGCGCCTTCTTGCGGTCGAGCCGGCTAAAGGGGGGCATTGGTCCGGCTCCTTTTGGGGTCGGCTCCTCCACTGCGGGCCGGCTAGACCTGCTACCTCCGGCGCCAGACTGGCTAGAGTCGCCATTCGTTGTGTGGCGCCTATCCAGCTCGGGACCTGGTGCGGCCTCCTCCTCCTCGTTGACCTGCACGTGGGGGTCGTGGGCTGGCTCGTCGTTCCGGTTAGGAACGATGTAGGCGTCCCCGTCCGACTCCTCGCCGGACAGGCACGCGCACGGCTCAGGAAGGTTAGGTGCGATGTTCTGAAGGGGGTCCTCGCCCTCCTCCTGAATGATGCAGGGGAAGTTCTGTTGGAAGAAAAGGGACAAAAAATTAGCCGGATGACAGGGTGGACCAAAAACAGAAAGAACTGGATGACAAGGAAACATACCCGGGGCACGCGGTTATCGCAGCTGTACGGCGCCTTCCCAAACCTCCAGCCCTCCTCCAGCTGCTCCTTCGTGATCGTCAACACCCACTCCATGAGATTGTGGAAGCGGGGGTCATGGAGAGATAGTCGGGTGGGGTCCAGTCGGCTGGAGTAGTAGCACATCTCGTGTGCGCACTGCTAATGTGGCATCATCAGCCGAGACATCCAGCTAAGTGTGATGTCTAGGCCGGTCAAGCTGGCAGTGACGAGGGAGCGCATCCGCTGCAACATCGCGTCCGTCTCTGCCTTGTCGCCGTGGATCTTCAGGTCCTAGTGCTGTCGGCTGGACTCCACATCCTGGAAAGCCGGCAAGTTGATCCGGTCGACTCCGGTGACGTTGCTGACATAGAAATACGACTACTGCCACATCTGAGCCGTGTCCTAGAGATTGAACTTCGGGTAGCCAGTTTGGGAGCAGGAGTAGATGGAGGTGCCTCCGCAGGCTACCAATGGCCCCTGCGTGAACTGCACCTGTGGCCGGACTCAGAAGAGCCCGAGATCCGGCTGGATCCTGAGGTAGCACTCGCAAAACGCCACAAAGTGCGTGAGCGTGCCTATGGCGTTGGCGCCTATGTGGTGGAGGCGTAGATCGAAGAAGGCGAGGAAGGTGAGGAAGAAGGGATGCACGGGCTGCGCGAAGCCACGAGAAAGATGGGAGAGAAAGATGACCCACTCCCCCTCTACCGGGTGCGGCGACTCATCCTCCGGTGGCGCCAGCCGCACCTTCACCTCGGTCTCCGGCGGCAATACGCGGGTGGTGCGGTAATTCTCGATGTGCTCCTCCGTGACGGAGGAGCCATGCTCAGCAGCCATCACAATTTCATCTGCCGTGGTGTTGGGAGCCGAATGACGGTGCCCGTGTCTCCGGCGACGCTAAAGGAGCGGCGTGGCTGAGTCCGGCAACAAGTGCTCACAAGACAGCGGCGAGGCAAAAAGGGCGCAGGGGAAGACTGAGGAGGCAATGAGCGGAAGGGGAAGCGGCTCCCCCGAGCGGCCTTTTAAGGATCGGGGAGGGCAACCGTCTACGGTGCCATGCGGAGCTCACCAGGCCGCGCCCCACCCCCACTACCGCTCTAGATCCCATGTGCTGGTGTCGGGTGCGCAGAATATCCCTAGCCAGGAACCGATGTACCAGACAACGGTTCTCGAAGCGACGTGCGATGCGACGTTACGATGTGCACTGCAGCACAATGATGGCGCGTGCGTGCATGGCCGGCGTCAGCACTGATGTCACGGATAGTGCAACCGTCAGGTGTAGCTGGACACAGATTTAAAATTCAAGAGGGAGCGCACGCACATTTCACCTAAGGGAGAAATTTACACGTGCTCGGGGGATAGTGTGGCGGGGATGACTCCCGGATACCCCAACCAGACAAGAACTAACGCAGTCGGTTCGCGTCTAGCTAGCATATCATAGCCGAACATGGACACTTCGTGCCGGCTACCAGCCAAAAGTCGGAACCAAGAGGGGAGGCAAGATCCAAGACCGGCTACACAAGTGTAGTCGGATGCAATCAGGAGGACAGGGCGCCGTGCTGCAGAATGCACGGTACGCCCTGGTACAGTGACAATACCCGCAACTACGTGGCCATACCCAACACTTTGTCGATGATGAGGGCATAGTGGCCTGGTGCTGACGATAGGCTCGCACGGTGTTCAATGTACCCATGATGACCCACGCAATATGTACTTTGATGGGACATACCATACCAGATACTGTAGATGACTAGCCGGCTGGGACCCGCCTGTGGGACCCGCCAGCCGGATGGGCCCGTAAGACTGTTGCCCCTCTACCTATATAAGGAGGGGCAAGGCTCTCGTAGAAAGGGTTGGTGTCTCAGCATTTAAGAAGGTAGCTAGATCATACAGTTCAAGGAGCGGATGTACTCCGTATTCCACCCTTAGTCAGATCGGCAGGAGTAGGAGTTTTACCTCACCACGAGGGCTCTGAACCTGGGTACTTTGTGTGTCTCGCTACACTAGCTCGTACCCAATCCCTCCTATGGACGCCGTCGAGAGCTTCCCTGCTAGTCCCCACACCTTTATCGAACCTTTTCAGGTACTGCCGTTCCCAATATAAGGACACATATGTCGATATGTATGTAGGCAATGAGCTTATCAATGAAACCTTGGCACCCGAAGCAGAAACTCGGGGACTGCCTTAATAATTGTCTTTTCTGTGTTTACTTTATATATGTCGGTTGGCTTAAATAACTTACACCTTAGCCGGGTGAGGAGTGTGCAGGCACCAAAAACCTAACTCTTCGACTGCTGTTGTCCGATAAGAATTAGCTTCATGGCAAGGAAGAGAACAAGTTTGGATTTGCAAAGCACAAGAAAAACGACTAAGGAAAGGAACATAATCAAGCCGACATTTGTTATTCGGACTAACCCTGTATTTATTTTATTTACATTACGTTGAATTATGTTGAGCTAATCCTAAAGCTTCAACTATTGTTAAGTCAATTTTTTGAATCTCAGGCTCGTAAGTCAAAAAAGAAAATCAAGGTAGACGCAAACTGAATCATAAAATTGGGGAAACAATAAAATGGAATCATGGACTACGCCAAAGTTAATCTGACATAAATAACTTAGTAGAAAAACGCAACCATTGTGCTTAATACATATGCACCCAGCATACCGGGGATCTGATAAATGTTAAAAGTTTTTTGGCTCAAGGAGCAGAGGGAGGAGCCGAATCATCAGTTGCAGGAGGGGGTCATTCGGCATCGGTGGAGGGAGCTCTAGTCTCTGCCTCATCCTCTGGGTTGGCCCCGACATCCTCCGAATATTTGGTATCCTCGGCAAATTCTGAGGCTTCTTCTTCTTTGCCATCTGATCAGTTCGAGACATAGGCGTTGTCGACGAGGCCAAGGAAGTTGGGACCTTCGTTCCAGTTGTGCAGAAGGCATATGGATGACGTTGTAGGTGCAAGCTTTGCATTGAGCGATACAATCTACATCATTAGTCCATTTTGATTCGGTGCACATGCGGTCAAGCACCTTCAAATCAAAGGTCTCATACCATGAAAGTACGAAGCTCAGTGCCATATCAGCCCCGGCGCGTGCAGCAGATTCTCGCCAGAGGTCCAGTTGAGTCTCGCACTCCATTAATGTTTCAAGAAACGCCTTCGAACCTTTGGGAGTATCATCATTGGGCCACAAGGCATGGAAGATTCGGATGACTACGGGCATAATATCTGCACCATAGTTCTTCATGACTTATGCTCGCGCCGCGAGGCTCACCAGCATGTCCTCCATATCATAAGGAATTGGACCAGCTGAAAGATCAACTAGAGTACCTCACTGCAGGCGAAACTTATCAATTGCAATGCAGGACAGGGGGTCAGATTCGGGGAATTTGCCTAAAAATGAGATAAGAAAAAGTCTTCAGCACAAGTAAAAAGCCAAACCTGGACAAAGAAATTTCGGCAAATGAGGAAAAACTCACGAGCAATATGGCCAAGGATCCGACCCAGTTTAGCGACTGAAGTAGTGTTTCTATGCTTGAGAATTTCACATTTTGCGTTCACTGATACAATCTTGGTGTCGGCCTCCTTCAGCAAATCTTGTTCTTTATCCAATTGAGTCTTTAGGCGCTCTTTTTCTTTGGAGAAGTCCTGGCCGGCCTTATCCAACTCAGCCTTATGGAGATCTTTGAGCTTCTGGATTTCAGCGTTTAGTTGAGTTATTTCATCATCTTTTAGGAGAAGCTTGGCAATTTCATCATCCTTCTTCTTAAGTTCGGCCTGATACTTTCCTGCTTATTCGATAAAGTGAAGCATCATGTCAGGCATAGGCATGCTATCTTGAAGTGTCACTGCAATAGTTAGTTCACTTATCTGTTGAGTCAGAATAAAAACGGACAAAGGCTAAGTGACCAAGACGAGCCTGTGACCTTGGCCAAGTTCTTCCTCATGATAATGTTCTCAGCTTCAACTTTGGCTATGCAATCCAGATCGCAAGTTAGTTTGGGTAAAGAATGGGGCAGCAGATGTAAGAGTAAAAAATACCGAGTGGGATAACTTACATTTCTTCTTCAGCTCAACAATCAATTTTTTATGCTTTGAGCGAAGAACCTTGTGGGTATCCAAAAGACGCTGGAACTCAGCAGTGCGGCGATTGGTGGTGATCTAAAGAGGCAATTGTTAGTTCAGGAATAAGGAGTATTTGAAGTTCGCAGGATCTGGACCAAGTGGAACTTAACCCGGCTCTAGGTGTATGTATATTCGAAGTTTGCAATATCCGGGCCAAGTGGAACTTAACCTGGCTCTAGGTGTGTGAATATTCGAGGTTTGCAAGATCCAGGCCAAGTGGAACTTAACCTAGCTCTAGGTGTATGAATATTCGAAGTATGCAACCGGGCCAAGTGGCACTTAACCCGGCTCTAGGTGTGTGAATATTCGAAGTTTACAAGATCCAGGCCAAGTAGAACTTAACACGACTCTAGGTGTGTGAATATTCGAAGTTTACAAGAGCTGGGCCAAGTGGAACTTAACCCGGCTCTTGGTGTGTGAATATTTGAAGCTATTAAGGATCTACGCTAGTTTTCTAGGAGCATCCGACCTAGTAACAAGTTACTCCCCTAGAGGCCCGGGGACTAGTGGATATATCTCTAAGTACTTGTGCATATTAAAGGCATGGCAAAGGGGGTTTACCTCCATCATCCGGCTTGTGAAAGTAATTGCCTTCGATGCGGTATTCATCTAGGCACTGAATTCAGCGGGACCAAACTTCTCCGAGATCTCTTTGTTGAGGTTAACAAATTCAGCTTCATTCCAATTGTTAACATACTCAATCAGGGAACCATAGCTCTCCCCTGGGAGAGTCTGGGCCACAACCAGGCCTTTGGCTTGAGCCTCTTTTATGGCCATTTGTGCAGCGGCCGGACTGGTATGCAAAGTGAGCTACTTACTGCCATCAGATCCGGCAGCAGATGACCCGGAGACCGCACTACCCTTTTTTGTCATGGATGCGAGAGTATGTTTTCCAGACTCAATATTTGTGCCTTTGGAAGCTTGGTCTTTGGAAACCTCGGCAACTTTCTTGCTTTTGTCGCCGGACTTGGGCCACGATAGAGGAGCCGAGGCTTGCGCTCCGGACTGAGCCTGAGATGCTGGTTGAAATATGTCCTTGATAGAAGGAGTTGACCCGGAAGAAGCAGTCTGACATTTTTTGGGTGCTGGTGCTGATACTGGTGCTAGTGCTGGTGCTGGTACTAGAGCTGGTACTTATACTAGTGCTGGTGTTGAAGCTGGAGCTTGTGAATATTGGTATTGGGATGGTGCCGAGGTTATCGGCACCTTAGAAACAACTGGTTGTGGTTGAGCCAAAGAGGATCTAGGTTGATCCGACATTGTCGTATCCTCGGCAGCGCCACTACCCCCGCGCCGATGTTGCCCTCCGCATGACAAGGTAGGCTCAAATTGGGAGTGGCCGCTGAGCTCTCTTGAATAGGGCTCAGTGGCATACATCATCGTTGCGAGGGGGAGATGGGGCACTCCGGATAAGCGAAGCAATGCTGGAACCACTCTGGGGGATCTCCTTGGCAATGTTGTTCTATTTCTGTGAACACGGCTGATCCATCAGATTGCAATACTCTCGAGAGGTTGTGCACTTTCCCCACAATCCATGATCAAGCCCTTTTACAGACAAGACCATGGCGAAGCCTTCCCTTAGTAGCCCCTCTACCTGTTGGATCCAACCGTGCCAAGAACCTCCAAATGTTGGTACCCCGGTGAGGTTTCCCACTAAGTACTAAGCCAAGACAGAGCCCATATGTATCGTGGTTGCACGGGAAGCTTCTGAATTTCTGAAACGTGGCAGACTTCTTTGAATCCTAGGCGGCCGTCCTCCACCAAAATCTCACTCGTTGTCCCGACAACCATTCCGCCTAGAAGAAAACTTAGTTTTATTTTGAAGGGGTTTTGGAGAAGAAAAGTTCGCTCGAGAGAGCTCTCATACTTAGAAAATTTTGAGTCTTTCGAACCCTCCCAACGATACTTGATATAGATAAGTATATAGCATAGCATGCATAACTTAGAAAAACAGGATAACCTATTGGGATAGAAAATCCTAAGTATGGAACTACTCATGGCATACTACAAAACCGCACTTGCAAAATAGTACTAAGAAGATCTGCCAAAATCCTACACATGCATACTACAGAATTTTGAAGAGTAGAACATGCATAGTCAAAACTGGGACATAAATATGAACAAGTGGTGTAACTTGCCTTATGTTTGTGTTATGGATGATGACTGAATTCTTCTGCAGCAATCGCACTCTCCGAACAATCTAACGCGAGGACAAAACAATTCCAATCAACACAATTACAAACATAACAACCACAACAATGATGAACACAAGCATGCATGATGATTTAATATTAGTTCTTTGAATGGTATTAGATCATATGATGCATGTAGGAGATCATTTAATGCAATAGTGTATTTGTTATTAAATCTTGATGACCAAAAAAAGGCTTTAGTAGTTCTGTTGCAAGTTGATGTAGACGAGTTGAAGCCAACCTCAAGGTCGTGATGAAGTCCTTGCACTCCTGCGGCTCCAACGACTTGAGTGCCTCAAGTGTGACACCTCGCGAGGAGTTACATGCATCCGGTGCTTAACGTTGACTCCCACTTCCCTAATCCCGCAGCAGTTGCAGAAGTAGAGCTCCTGGATCCGAATCTCGCAGGACGATGATGCTCCACGGTGAAGATGTCTCTTTCGTGCAGTCCGAACTTGGGACCACGGTCACGGAAGAGAGAGAGAGAGAGAGAGAGAGAGAGAGAGAGAGAGAGAGAGAGAGAGAGAGAGAGGGAATATCAATTGGAGGTCTCCCCAAAAGGAGGAAACCTTTATTGAATATTGTGTTGTATTTATCTGGCCAAATACCCCCACTATATATAGGGGGGAGATACTACCTCCCTCAAAGTCCCGGTGTGGGACTAAAGGAGGGGGAGAGGGGGGCGCTATCGGCCAGCCCTAGTGGGCCCCGCACGGGGGGCATGGCCCAGCCGGCCACCCCATTGTCTCCTCTCTCTCCTCTTGCCTTTCCCTCATGGGCCCTTCTCCCTCCGGAATTGGCCCATTAAGCCTTTTGACCTTTTAATTGATTTTCTCTTTATTAAATAATTATGAATAAATGATTAAATCAATATGTAACATTCATTCACATATTATTCAATCTTCGTGGTTATGGAACACCTTCCATCTCCACTCCGAACATCCACCAGACTTACCGAAACCCTTCTAGTTTTCTCTCTACTCTTCTTCAGTGATTCTACCGATCCTGTAAACACTCTCTAAGCATCATCAAGCCCTTAAGCGTGATACCCCACGGTTCGGGAATACTCCAAACATGGTCGGGACACTCCCGGACCAATGATCAATAGAGGGACCTGGATGGCCATGTGACCCCTGTGCTTTCCACGAAGATCTTTCGTCGTTTGAACCGGAACAGTCATGTCTTATCCCTTTTGTCTCTCGATACTTGCATTGCCCGAGATCTGATCAATGACATCACCATGTCATGTTCAATATCGTTATCGAACAATACTACTTGACTCGTTCCGACAAGTGGTATCCATGTGATCAAATCACACGCTGTGCAGCTATTGGATATATCTTCTCCGAGTGGGCCCTCGAGTATCTTTCCGTCACGCGGATGGACAAATCCCGCTCTTGACATATATTGCCTCTACAGTTCCTCCGAGTACCTGAACATACCTTTATTGTCACTATATTACCAAGTGATGTTTGATGCTATATAAGCACTCTCCAGAGATAGTGATTGATATAGCCTCACGGTATAAGGAATAGTCTACGAGGGTCTATTCTAATCATCGTAACTTGAACTTCATGACATGATCGGGTCTAGGTTGGGTATTGGTTCATCATCTCATTCTCATAATGGGTTGACTCCTTTTCCAACTGGCATAAATGCCACATGATTAGGAAACCTTGATCATCTGTTGACCAAATGAACCAGTGACTAGAGTTTCACCGGGAACCTCTGGTTGTTTATATCTCACACGTGTATTGATGTTTCCTTTCAATAATGTTATAGCATGATATAAAACTTAATCATAAACTTTATGAAATATGATAATAATCCTATTATTATTTGTCTCTAGCACATATTTCCAACAATACCTCCATAATCTCAATATCAGAGTCTTCATCGTCATCCATCTAATCCCTTAAACCAGAGGTCTTACCAGGGGCTCGTCTAGAAGTCGGATATGGAGTGGGCAAGAAGGTGTTAGGATCCAGATCCACCTCATCTGAAACCTCGTGGTCTTTCCCCCACTTAATGGATTGCTCAGGGCCATGTTCGACTATCTGTTGAGTAAACAATTGAAGACAAAATCTCATTAGCTCAAGTAAGGTAAATAATCCGACATAGTACATAACTCGGAAAGTTGATCAACCAGGGAAACATACCTCGGGAGGCGGCCTATCTTGGCAGAAATGATCAAATCTCCACTCCCAATCTTTGCTGAACTCCTTGTCCACCTTGAAGATAGCTTTGACCTGGCGAAAGATCTCGGTGTTGTTGAGCTCAAAAGACGAAGTCCAGTTGGGGTCAAGATGCCCGCTCATATGGCAAAGATTATGCGTGCATTTTTGAAGAGGGGAGATCCGGCTATGGATGAAGGTGATCATGATGTCTTTGCCATGCAGTTTCAGTACAATCAATTCCTTTATTAGTTTCTCCACCAGAACCATTAACGAAGCGGATTGCCTTGGAATCTGGCCCCACAGAGTTTGGTCTGGGACACCGATATGGTAAGGGCAGAGCCGAATCAGGTCCTCCTCGGCGTTGTTGATCCTTACATTGAAGAAGGTTTGGGCCCAGCCTTTGCAGGACTCGAGGCTAGTGACTCAGGGGAAGATAGAGTTCTTCAAGGGAGAAATAGAAGCTGCCCTCCATTGAGTCAAGGATTTATCTGTAGGGGCAGTCTCCTAACTAGGAACAACATGGGCTCTAAAAGAAAAGAACTTGAACCAAAGATGGTCAGTGGGCCAGAGGCCAAGGTAGCCCTCAACTCGGGAAGCGAAAGAAGAAAGGGAAGTGATGGCGTTCACCAGAAGATGATGAGGTTGGAGATCGATGGTGTTAATGAATTCATGGAATAAATAACTAACGGGAAGGCCGAAGCCACGCTGGAAGTGCGAGAGGAACACTACAAACTCACCCGGATTGGGTGAGGGAGCAATCTCCTAGAAGGAGAGACGACAAGTGACTCCGGCGGGGACGCGGCGGCCCAGTACAGCCAGTTGATATCGTCCTCGCAGACCTAGGAACCGGCCCAACCTCCTCGCTCGAGATGGGCCTCGCCGTCCTCCTCGTGCTCTTCAACGACGACGACCTCCTCCTCAGCAATCTCAAAGTCTCTGCCCTTGTAGACCCAATCGGGGATGGGGCGCAAAGGTCGAGATTGGCAAGGACCCGTGGCAGCGAGCTTACGCAAAAATGGCAGCGCAATTACGGGAGAGAAGGGCAGCGGCGGCGCTACGTGGAGAAGAATCAGCAGCGGCGACGGCACTATTATAGGAAAGAAGGAAGAGGAAGAATAGGCATGCGTGCTATGTGGGGGAAAATCCCTAAGGGGCACCCCTGTCCCCTATTTAACCACGCCCCTGAGAGGGGTAGTGGGATCCAGCGTTGTGGCAAAGCCACACAGTGTGGCCGTGTATTTGTCGGGTCAACCAATCAGACGCGGGCCACACGAAGGGCTACGGGGAGCAGCATATCCCACGACACGACATGGTGATATAGTTAACGAGGAGGCAGCCATGATGTGACGTTTACAGTAGTTATTCCTGATAGTGAATACAGTAACCGGCACAGTAACTGGCGCATGCCCTTAAAATGAGGCAAAACAATGATTACCCTCCATGTAGGATGTGGGGAACCATACAAGAGAAGGAAGGATGACCCGGATATGTGGAAAATAACCCGGCCATCGAGTAATATCTTGGAATGAGCCAAGGGAATGTCAAGTCAAAAGAGCCGAGTTATAGGACGACTCGTGAAGAGAGCGCAAAACTTGATAGGTTGAACCTGCTGTGGCCTTATCTGCTGAAGTTGCTAAGACCGCACCAGCTTCGGGGACTAATAGGGTCATGCCGGGGTATAAAGGCCGTGTTAGCCGAGGTACGACAAGGTTAAAGAGTGTGCTGGCTGAGTCACCTCAAGGCAGGCCGACTTATGGAATGACCCGGCCCGAAGGATGTTCATCTAACCTTGACCTAGCCCACATATAGCATATGTCAGCAAGGCCACTTTAACTTGTTTGCAGGTACCCACATGGCCCAGCTAGCCAGGCGCTAGCCGGGATACTACTTGGCTTACAGGAGAAGGAAGGAATATCACTGGTCAAAAGGTGGTCTCTGTCCATTGTAGCGTGAGCAAAGCAGACAGAGGGAAGGACCAGCAGGGTGTGGCCGGCATGGATGACGTAGCCAATGTCGGATGACGCCACCAGTGTCGGATGATGCAACGCCATAGAGGGGCTTAGGGAGGCTTACGCCCTGAGTTCAGACTAGCTAGTTAAAGTGTACAAGAGGCATCTTACTTTACCGGGGAGCATATTCGTAGAATATTCCTCCATGTATGCCCTAGATTGTAACCTAGCACCCCTATATAAGGAGGGGCAGGACCTCCATAGAGAGGGTCAGCCATATTTACCAAGGGGAGCCCTATAGATTAGTTGTGGGTAGTAAGACAACTAGTCTCCTTCCGACGAACAGCTCAAGGAGCCTCTTTAATCCTTTATCAACAAGAGAGAAATACAAACACTTGTGTGTGGAATCACCACACTATCCCTCTATGGATTCCTCTAGTGCACATTGGCCCTATGTTTAGCCTATACATGGCATCTGTCGTGCCACCACCATGACACCCCTGCATGTGGCAGTTGAATCCTAGCATGTTGCTAGAGTTCTTGGACATGGTTTGACACATGCTAGAGTGACATTGCATGTGTTATTTTCCAAAACACAATGATACACACACACATCCAAGTGTATGTGGTGATGCAACGTCTTTCAAACTTGTGCTCCACTTCATGTGGTAGTTGAATCTCAGCATCTTGTTGGGGTTCCCGAACAAGGTTGGACACATGCTGGAGTGACATTTCATGTGTTCTTTTCCAGACCACAATGATACACACACACATCCAAGTGGGTATGGTGATGCAACATCTTTCAAACTGGTGCTCCACTAGATGTTGCAGTTGAATCCCAGCATGTTGCTAGGGTTCCTGGACATGGTTGGACACATGCTGGAGTGACATTGCATGTGTTCTTTTCCAAACCACAATGGTACACACACAAATACCTCCTAGTGGGTGTGGTGATGTGATGTCTACACACTTTGTCGTTGTATTGGGAACGGCAGTACCTAAAGAGGTTAGATAGAGGTGTGGGGACTAGCAGGGAAGCTGTCGACGGCGTCCGCAAGCGGGATTGGATACAAGCAAGCGTTACTGGACGCAGGAAGTACCCAGGTTCGGAGCCCTCGAGGTGAGGTAAAGCTCCTACTCCTACCGGATCTGACTATATGAGATATAGGAACTACAAGTGCTCCTCGAGCTGTGTTTGCTAGCTACTGCCTTAAACGCTATGAGACCAACCCCTTCTACTGAGGCCTTGCCTCTCCTTATATAGACAGAGAGGCAAGGGTCTCACAGGCCAAACCGACTGGCGGGCCCCACATGTGGGTCCCATCCGGCTGGCCATGTACATTGTCCAGTATGGCATGTCTCATCAGAGTATGAGCGGTATGGCTGTCGTAGGCGCAGTGGATGCCGTGCGAGCCCGTCGTCAGCACCGGGCCACTGTTCCTGCGTCATCCCCGCAAAGTCTTCGGTATGGCCGGGTGGTTGCCAGTCTTGTCATCGTATAGGGCATACCGTGCACTGATACGCATGTCGTCCTGTCTCACTGATTGGGTCCGGCTACGTCGCCGTAGCAGGCTGCTTCTTGCTAATCCGGTTACCGCACGGTAGTCGGCCTGTCTTGCCCTGTCCGGTTGTGCTCGGTCAGCCGAACACGATCCGACTACTTGGTTCTTGTCCGGTTGGGGTACCTGGGGATCATCCCCCTGACAATAGCCCCCGAGCGCGTGTGGATTCCGCCCTTAAGCGAAATGTCCGCGCGCTCTTCCTGTTTTTGAATTTGTGTCCGGCTGTGCTTGGCGGTTGCGCTACTCATGACGTCAGCGCTGACGCCGGCCACGCGCGCACGCGCCATCATTGCTCTGCGGCGGGCAGCGTAACGTCCTGTCGCACGTCGCCTCGGGAAACTGCTGTCCGGCGCTTCGGTTCCTGCTCCGGGATCTTCTGCGCATCCTGCTTCGGCACACGGGATCTGGGCGGCGGTTTGGGGTGAGGGCCGTCCGGATGCGTGCCACGTGGCTCCGTTGATGGTTGCCCTTCCGACCCTTTAAAGGGACGCCGCGGGGGAGGCAGTTCCTTTCCTTCGCTCCCCCGCTGCAGTCTCCTCTTCCCTCGCGTGCTCCTTCTTCTGTGCGCTTGCCTTCTGCACGGCCCGCTCGTCGTCGTCGTCGCTACGGGCCACCTCCACTCTTTCGTCACCGCTCCTCCCTGTCAGCCGGAGATGGCCGCCAACCGCGGGGCTTGGTGCAGCTCCTCCGTCACGGAGGACCACATCGCGAAGTACCGCCCGCCACCCGCGTTCTCCTGCCGTCGGAGGAGGTGGCGGTGCGGTTGGCGCCGGCGGGAGAGGTGTCGCCGCACCCGGTGGAGGAGGAGCGTGTCATCTTCCTCTCCCATCTGGCGCGCGGGTTCGCCCTTCCGGTGCACCCCTTCTTCTTGACGTTTCTTGCCTTCTTCGATCTCCACCTCCACCACCTCGGTGCCAACACAATCGGGACGTTGGCGCATTTCATGGCGTTCTGCGAGAGCTACCTCAGGATCCAGCCGGATCTCGGGCTCTTCTGCCGGCTCTTCCGAGTCCGGCCGCAGGTGCAGTACATGAAGGGGCCGCTAGTTGTCTGCGGCGACGCCTCCATCTACTCCCGCTCCCAATCTGGCTACCCCAAGTTCTTGCTTCAGGACACGATACGGCTGTGGCAGCAGTCGTAATTTTATGTCAAGAACGTCACCAACGTCGACCGGATCAATCTTCTGGCTTTCCAGGATGTCGAGTCCAGCCGGCAGAACTGGGAGCTGAAGATCCATGGTAACAAGCCGGAGACGAACGTGATTCCGCAGCGCATGCGCTCCCTCGTCACCTGCCGGCTAACCGGCCTGGACATCACCCTCAGCTGGATGTCCCGGCTGATGATGCCGCTGCAGCAGTGAGCGCACAAAATGTGCTACTACTCCGGCCGATTGGACCCGACCCGGCTGTCGTGCCGCGATCCCCGCTACCACAACTTGAAGGAGTGGGTGTGGACGATCACTAAGGAGCGGCTGCCGGAGAACTGGAAGTTCAGTCTGGTGCCCTACCGCCGGGAGAACCGTGCGCCCCAGGTAAGTTCTTATAGCCGGAAACTTCATTTGTTCTTCCTGCGTTTTTCTTGTTCTGTCCGACTGACTTCTTGTATTCGGCAGATCTTTGCTTGCATCCTTCGCGAGGAGGATGAGGCTCCCCTTGAGGAGTTCACGCCTGACTTGCCCGAGCCGCGCGCTCAGCGGTCCGGCGAGGAGTCGGACGGGGATGGCGATGCCTTCCCCAGCAGGAATGATGAGCCGGCTGCCGACCCGCACGCGGAGGTTCACGAGGAGGAGGACGCCGCGCCGACCATGGATCCGGCGACGCGCTCCGCGACGGACGGCGAGGCGGGCGGGAGCGGCTCCAGTCGTTCCGGCTCACACCGGCCCGTGACGGAGGAGCCGGCTCCCAAGAGGAGCCGGTCCACCACCCTGCCGCCGAGCCGTCTTGGCCGGAAGAAGGGGCCGCCCCCAGTTGTGCCGGGGTACGTCCCTTCTCCCCCCTTTTTCTTTTGGTGTTTTCTATCTGCTTCTCTTTTTTCTTCTTTTTCTGACTTTGGTTTATTTGCTTTTGCCTTCTCCTCCTTCTTCTTAGCACGTTGGTCTCTTTCGGAGCCGTGAGCCCGGCACGAGCGCCGACCGGGTCGCCGCCCCGTGCCTCAACTGTGCCAGCCAGAGCCCCTCCTTCTTCTACGGTGCTACCTCCGCCTCCCCCTCGAGCTGAACCAGCCGCCTCCGCCGAACCGGAAGGTCCCCAGCCAGAAGCGGAGTCCTCCCAGCCGGATGGCTCTTCTACGAGCGTGCGGGAGGCTCCCGGCAAGGAGCTCATCGTTGTTGGTGATGACAACTCCGACAAGGAGCCGGGGGAGGAGTGGAGGACGGCGGTAGTTGCTGCGAAGGAGTCCCTGGCTGTCAACGTCGTGGATGACGATGCTTCCTCCGCCGCCTCGCTATTGGACCTTGCCACCACGCTCGAGCTGGCGGTGAAGGAGATCCGGCTACTGGAGGCCACAGCCGGCGGGAACCGGTCGCTGGAGCAGAAACTTGCCGCTGCCAACGGGACTTCCCAGAGTAAGTTCGCTTCGTATGTCTTTGCCTTTTTTTTTACTGATAGCCGGTTTTGCTGCAGCCATCCTCCTGTGCGCTCAGCGCGAGATCGATCGCTTGAAGAAAGCGAACGACCGGCTGAGCAAGTCCAATTCCACTCTGCGGCTGCAGAATAAGGATTAGCACTCGAGGGTAGACGGTTTGGAGGCCACCATCAAGGAGCTCGACGCCTCGCTCGCCAGCCGGACCGAAGCCTTCACCGTTCTCGAGGCCCAGAACAAGGACCAAGAGAAGGAGATCAAACGGCTGGCGACCAAGGAGAAGGTTCTGGTGGAGGAGCTGATGCAGGTCGGCCACACGGCTAAGGGTAAGTTCCCTTTTCCGTCTTGTTTTCTTTCCGGATCCGGTAGCTGGATCTGGCCCTTTTTTCTGACAGCCTTTTACCCCGGCACAGACCTGCTGGCCTACAACCGGCTGCAGGAGAACTGGCCGGGAGCGCAGCCGACGGCATAGGAGCGCGTCGTCCTTCTTGGCGAAGAAGCTGCCAAGCTTCGTCAAGCGGCGCGGGATGTCTTCTCCTTCCTGTGGCTGGAGGCTCCGGTTCCGGAGACGATGGCGCAGCTGGCTGTGAAGGTGGGAGAGGTGCCGGCTGCGGTGGACCGGCTACGGTACTTGGCGGCGCGGGCCGAAGCGGAGATGGCTCTGGCCCTCATGCTCTCCTGGTACAAGGACGCCTGCATCGAAAAGATCGACGGTGGCTTCCGTGCCAGAGCCGATCTTGCCGTCGTCCGCCAAGCCCATCCAGAGCTCCGTGGATCCGCCATCAAGATCGCAGACTACGTGGACCCCGACAAGGCGCTCACCGACTCGGAGTCCGTCGGTACTCCTAATGTGGAGGGCCCGATGCCGCCGTCCACTGGCGCCGGAACCGGATCGAGCTCCGTGCCGCCTCCTTCGCCTGAAGCTTCCGCCGGCCAAGATCTTCCTCACTGCAAGGGTCCTGCCGCCTAGTCACTGCCCCGGGATGCCGGGTGTATATGTCTTGTCTTAGATATGCGTAAAACTTGTCTATCTGTACCGGCTATCTCTGATGCCGGGTAACTTGTGGGAGCTTCGTCTCCCTTTTGCTTGTTAATGTTGAACTCTTGAGTTTCCTTTAACTTGTGCCTTGAATTTTCTTTTGATATTTTGCCGGCTAACTTCATCCGGCTAACTTCGTCTGGCTACACACTTTTAGCCGGAGGAACTACACCTCCAGTGGGGGCGCGCTAGTGCACCCACTGGGTGTAGCCCCCGAGATTCGGAGTAGCTGGCGTAGCCAGGTGCTTCAAATCTTCCCTATTTTTTCCAAGTATTCTAACTTTATCCGATTAGGCTCGTCTTAGTCGGCTACTTTCGCTGGCTGAACGCCTTCAGCCAGGGGAACTAGCATTCTAGTGGGGGCGCGCGAGCGCACCACTGGGTGTAGCCCCCGAGATTCGGAGTAGCTGGCATAGCCAGGTGCTGCAAATCTTCCTTGTCTTCTCTTGCTCCTGCCCTTGCCCTCACCTGGGCTCCGAACGGCTGGCTAAACGCCCTTAGCCGGTCAGGAACTACAAGATTCCACTAGGGGTGCATGAGCGCACCCAGTGGGTGTAGCCCCCGAGATTCGGAGCGCTTGATGAAGTCAAGGACTTCAAATCTTCTTTCCTTTCCCTGAATTCCGACTCAAGGTAGTCGGACAAGAATGTACATACACATACACATATGTCCTCATAGGTTAGTAGGTTAGTCTGCCAAATTGTAGCCGGAAAACGGCTTGTTTTTTCGAAAACTAGCTTATGCCTCTCTAGACACTTAGTCGCTTTCCCGTGTGCTCTGCTGTTTTTGATGCGTCCTTGTCGGGCAGCCGGGTTGCGGTCTGCAGCCGGAATCGAAGAGAGCTGACAGTACATTGCGCACGGTACTAACGGCTTAGCAACTGGATTGGTTCGAGCTAGTTGCAGGGCCGGGACGCCCGGTCTGTCGCGTATCCTCCCTGTTTTTCGTGTGGGATGCCTCGGGCTTTTTCTCTTGCTAGCCGGACAACCGGGTTGCGGTCTGTAGCTGAGACGAAGAGTGGGCCTCTGACATCATCGCACACTACTTAGCCGGTTTGTTGACTTAGCAGGCCGGGCCAGCCGGCGAGCCCCTGGGCAGGGGTTGCCGGAGTCGGAAAATTTGAACCGGAAAACGGATGCACACATATTTCTAGCAAGGAGCCCCGAGATTCTCGTAGGGGTCCGCATTTTCATTCATGGAGTTTTCAGGATACATACACCGCCTGGCGACTAGGTGTAAAACGGGCGCAGCAGGGCCGCATTCCAGGGATGCTCGGTCTCCTCGTCTGATTTGTCCATCTTGTTCTTGCGCGGCTGCTACGCGTCGATGAGGTAGTAGGAGTCATTGGGCAGTGCCCGGCTGATGATGAAGGGGCCCTCCCAGGGTGGCGACAACTTGTGCATGCCCTTCGTGTCTTGCACCAGGCGAAGAACCAAGTCGCCCTCGCGGAATGCGACTGGGCGAATCCGGCTTGAATGGTAGCGACGTAGTCGCTGCTGGTACAGGGCTGATCTGGACAGGGCCAGCTCGCGGGCCTCCTCCAGGAGGTCCACTCCGTCCTCCCGCGCCTCCTGGTTGGCTTTTTCATTGTACAGGAGCTTGTGTGGGGAGTCGAACTCGATGTCGGCGGAGAGGACGGCTTCCGATCCGTAGACCAGGAAGAACGGCGTGTAGCCGGTTGACCTATTCAGCGTGGTGCGGAGGTTCCACAGCATAGCCGGAAGTTCTTCGATCCAACATCCGGGTGACCGCTCCAATGGCTCGATGAGGCGTGGCTTGATGCCAGCTAGCACCAAGCCGTTTGCTCTTTCGACTTACCCGTTGGACTGCGGGTGTGCGACAGAGGCGAGGTCCAGCTGGATGCCCTTGTTACTGCAGAACCGGGCGAAGGCCCCCTTGGCGAAGTTCGTGTCGTTGTCGGTGATGATGCTGTTGGGGTAGCCGAAGCGGTTGATGATGTCGGTGAAGAAGGTAACGACTGTGGCCCCATCTAGCTTTTGGATAGGCTTGGCCTCGATCCACTCTGTGAACTTGTCCACCGCTACCAGCAGGGGTCATGCCCGCACGTGCTCGCTTGAAGGGGCCGACCATGTCGAGGCCCCAAACTGCGAAGGGCCAGGTAATCGGTATGGTCTTGAGTACCGAGGTTGGCATGTGCCTGAGCTGTCCGAAGCGTTGGCACCCTTTGCACGCACGGACCAGCTGCTCAGCATCCTTGAGGGCGGTGAGCCAATAGAAGCCATGGCGGAACGCCTTGGCGACTATCGCCCTTGACGAAGTGTGATGCCCGCACTCGCCCTGGTGGTGTCCCTGAGTAGCCGGTAGCCCGTGTCCACGTCGATGCATCTTTGGAAAATGCCGGATACACTGCGCTTGTATAGTTCGCCGTTGATGATGGTGTACGTGTGCGTGCTACGCCGAATTTGTCTGGCCTCCACCACGTCATCCGGAAGTTCTCCATTGGCGATGTAGTCCATGAAGGGCTGTGCCCAGGGTGGCACTTTCCGAATGACGAGGACGCTCCCGCTCTCCGGTTGACGGATGTCGGGGGGTCGTCCGGGTGGCGTACCCGGGACGGTAGCCCCCAAGCTGCTTGACGAACCGGCAGCACCCGGGCCTTGCGAGCCGGAGGGCATTGCCTTGCCGGAGTTGGTGCAGGTCTTCTTTTTTGGTAGCTCTGCTGGCTCCGCTTCTGCCGCTCCGTCAGCCGGAGCGCTCCCAGCCCAGGTGATGGAGTCCGACTCCGGTGACGGGTTGATGGACGGCTTGCGTAGGTGCTCCAAGGAGACCCCTGGTGGGATCACCTGCCTGGTGGATCGAATCTTGGAGAGCGAATCGGCTGCTTCATTGTTGACGCTAGGGACGTGGTGGAATTCGCATCCGTCGAAGGAGGCGCTGAGCTTCTGGATGTGGAACCGGTAGAGGGCCATGTTTGCATCTCTGGCGTCCCATTCTCCGGACACTTGTTGCACCACCAGATCCGAATCACCGAAGCACAGGATCCGGTTGACACCGATCTCCTTGGCTAGCCGGAGTCCGTGCGCCAGTGCCTCGTATTCGGCTACGTTGTTGGAGGCCTTGAAGTGGATCTGTAGCACGTACTCTAGCCGGTCCCCCTTGGGCGAGGTGAGCACAATGCCGGCTCCCAAGCCCCCGAGAATCTTCGACCCGTCGAAGTGCATCTTCAAGTGGTCCGAATCCGGACCCGGCGGGAGATACTGGGTCTCAGCCCAGTCGACGAGGAAGTACACCAATGCCTGCGATTTGATCATGAGCCGGGGCTCGTACTGGATGGAGTAGGCGGCAAGCTTGATGGCCCATTTGGCGACTCGGCCAGTGGCGTCTTTGTTGCCGATGATTTCCGAAAGGGGTGCAGTGCACACGACCTTAATCGGATGCTGCTGGAACTAGTTCTTGAGCTTCTTGCATGCTAGGTACACGCCGTAGCACATCTTCTGGTAGTGGGGGTAGTTCTACTTGGAGAGGGAGAGAACCTCGCTGAGGTAGTACCGGGTCTCTGAACCGGCTGAGCCTTGCCTTCCTCGAGGCGCTCCACCACTAGGACGACGCTGACGACCCAACTGATGGCTGCTATATAGAGCAACATCGGCTCCTTGCTAGCCGACGTGGCTAGAACCGGTGTTGTGGATAGCATGCGCTTGAGGTCGTGAAATGTGGTGTCGGCTTGCGAAGTCCAGGAGAACTTGTCTGTGTTCTTCATCAGTTGGTACAACGGAAGTGCCTTCTCCCCCAGCCGGCTGAGGGAAGCCAGGCATCCGGTGAACTTTTGGACTCCAAGCAGGTTCCTGGGCGGCTGCATCCTCTCGATGGCCGCAACCTTTTCCGGGTCTGCCTCGATGCCTCGCTGTGATACGAGGAAACCGAGGAGCTGACCGGACAGCACTCTGAAGACGCACTTCTTCGGGTTCAGCTTCATCCGGTACTGGCAGAGGTTGCCAAATGTCTCTCCCAGATCCTCGAGGAGGGTGCTCTTCTCCTTGGTCTTGATGACCACATCGTCCATGTAAGCGTGCACGTTTTGGCCTATCAGCGAGTGCAAGTGTTTCTACATGCATCGCTGATAGGTGGCGTCTGCATTCTTTAGGCCGAAAGGCTTGTTACATAACAGAAAGCCCCATAGGGGGTGATAAATGATGTCTTAATCTAATCAGCCGGGTTTGGCCGGATCTGATTGTACCCGGAATAGCAATCTAGGAAAGACAACAAATCACAGCCGGCCGTAGAATCGATTAATTGATCGATACGGGGCAAGGCGAAGGGGTCTTTCGGGCACGCCTTGTTTAGGCTGGTGTAGTCAATACACATGCGCCAGGTCTTGTTCTTCTTCAGCATCAGGACTGGGTTCGCCAACCAGTCCGGGTGGTATACTACCATGATGAACCCGGCTGCAAGGAGCCGGGTGATCTCATCACCGATTATCTTCCTCTTCTCCTCTGCGAACCGGCATAGAGGTTGCTTGCCCGGCTTGGCATCCGGACGCACATGAAGTGAGTGCTCGGCGAACTCCCTCGGCACACCTGGCATGTCCTTGGGGGACCATGCAAAGATGTCCCGATTCTCACGGAGGAAGTCAACGAGCGCGCCTTCCTATTTGTTGTCCAAGCCGGCACCAATGGTGACGAACTTAGTCGAGTCAGAGGGGTCGAGCAGGATCCTCTTCGTCTCCTTTCCCGGCTGGAAAGCTCCTTCTCCAGCCGGTTTGCTGCTAGCCGGAATGTCCTGTTGGGTGATACATTGCAAATGTATCAATAAATTTTGATGCTCCATGCTTGTTTTTATCCACTTTCTTGTGTTTTGTCCACACTTTGGAGTACTTTTCATATGATTTATTGGACTAACCTATTAACAAGAGCCACAGTGCCAGCTGCCTGTTTTCTGCTGTTTTTGGTTCCGGGAAAGTCAGAAAATGAATATTCTCGGAATTGGACGGGACAAAAGCCAAAGTGCCTATTTTTCTAGAAGACTCACGGAGCCAGAATACGAGACGGAGGAGGGCCAGGGGCTGGACACACCCTCCCAGGCGCGGGCTAGGCCTGGGCACGCCAGGGCCTGGTGTGGTGGCCCCAGGCACCCCCTCGACCCCTCTCTTCGCCTATAAGAAGCCTTCTGACCTAAAACATTTCGGGGGTTCGACGTTTTTCCACGAAAAGTTCCGCTACACCGCCTCCACCGAAGGGGAGATTTGGGGGACAGAAAGTCTCTGTTCCGGCACCCTGCCAAGACGGGGAAGTGCCCCCGGAGCCATCTCCATCGATCCCCACCATCATCTTCATCGACCATCCATGTTTCTTCCATCTATGAGTGAGTAATCCCCCGCTGTAGGCTATGGGGATGGTAGGGATTTGATGAGATCGTTCATGTAATGGCATCAGATTGTTAGGGCATAGTGCCTAGTATCTCTATTAGTGCTTTATGACTTTGTTGCGACTTGTTGTGCTTAATGCTTGTCACTAGGGCCCGAGTGCCATGATTTCAGATCTGAACTTATTATTGATTCATTATGATAGTATTGTTTATGGTCTTAGCTAGAAGTTGTATACACACGTCGTTGTCCGGAACCTATGGTCCTGAAGTGACAGAAATCGGGGTAGCCGGAAGGGAAAGGCTTTGATTTGAGGATCACATGTGTTCATGGAGTGTTAATGCTTTGCTCCGGTGCTCTATTAAAAGGAGCACCTTAATTGCCAGTAGTTCCCTAGAGGCCCCGCTGCAAACGGGCTGGCAGGACAAAAGATGTGTGCAAGTTCTCATTGCGAGCACGTATGACTATATATGGAACACATGCCTAGGATTGTCTAGTACTTGGGTGCTTTATCTTATTTATCTCCAATTGACCTATGTTCTGATTGCTATGTGAATTGTCTTGTCCATGCAATGCCCGTTCATCCATCCCTATGCCTACCACACCGAATCCCACTGTTTACTGCTTTTGTTACTAGTGTCTTTGCTTTGCTACTACTGTTACTTTACTATTCCTACTACAAAACTGTTGCTACTGATAAACTGCTGTGAGCAAGATTGTTTCCAGCTGTAGCTGAATTGACAACTCAGTTGTTAAGGCTGATAAGTATTCTTTGGCTCCCCTTGTGTCGAATCAATAAATTGGGTTTCACTTCCCTCGAAAATACTGCGATACACCCCCTATACTTGTGGGTCATCAAGACTATTTTCTGGCGCCGTTGTCGGGGAGAATATCTTTATTTATCAAGTTCACTTGGATTCACTATTTTTCAAGCTAAGTTTATTTCTGCCTTGTTTGCTTCTTCCTTTATTGAAAATACAAAAAAAAATTATTTCCTACTCTAGTTGTTATTTTCGTTGGTCTGTTATAGTCTTGCTTTATCATGCTTGATGTCAATGGCTGGTTTCTTTGAAACTGAATCTTATTGGCAAGGTGGGTTCACAAAAGATCAAAAAGATTATTATAAGGAACACCGCTTGTCACAAAAAGGGAAACACTTATGGGAACAAATTGATAGATTGTATACCATTGCTAGGAACGTGTGCTCTACTTATAATGTTACATATAGCTGTGATGAGTCTTGTTGCAGAAAGAGGTATAAATACCTCCCTTTTCAATGTGAGTATAGTGATAATGATACCATATCTTCCTATGCTAAAGGAATTTATGACTTTTATGATGCGGAACAAATTGAAGAATTTATTGCTTGGAAGGGTGCTTTTGAACTTGCTAGTTTGCTTCAAAATATTGATGATTCACCTTACAAATATGAGGTGTATGGTATGCTTAAATTTTGCTTTGATAATTACAAGGATGAAAATGACTATCTTGAATATTTTAATAGATGCTTTCCACAAATCGAAGAGACTAATGCCTTGAAGGATCCTATAGAAGAAATTGATGAACCTGAAATCTCATTAGATGAAAAAGAGGAGGAGAGTGATGAACAAAAGGACGAAGAATGGATTAGCTACCCATGCCTACCTTCTAATGAGAGTAACTCTTTATCCCTTACATTATTCGATTGTCCCCCTTGCTTATTAAAGGAGAATGAATGTTATGTTCCTGAGGTTTTTCTTGATAGTGTTTATAATAAAGCTCTAGTGCTTGTCGATCATGAAGAGCATGTTTTATGTGATAGTTATATTGTTGAGTTTATTCATGAGGCTACTGAAAATTATTATGAGAGAGGAAAATATGGTTTTAGAAGTTTTCATGGTATAGAAACACCTCTCTATGTGCTAAAAGTTTTGAAGTCACTCTTGTTTTATCTTCCTATGCCTGACACTTTGTTCTTTGCGAATCTATTTGCATACATTATTCCTATGCATAGGAAGTGGGTTAGACTTAAATGTGTTTTGAATGCTTCTTGATGCTCTCTTTTACTTCAATTCATATTTCTTATGAGAGCATCCTCTCAAACTTTTATGCCTGAAGATGATAATATGTCTGTTATTCTTGGGAGACTTTTTCTTAAATATTGCAGGAGTTGTTATTAATTGTAATCAAGGAAAGGTGACCTTCAATGAACACATTGTCTATTTCCTCAAGAAGATTGAAAGGACTTATGGATTGAATTAAATTGAACATGTTGAGGGCATTCAAGTTGGAGAAATATATTGTCCCATACGAAGAGAAAAATGTGAAACTATTATGATTGGGACCATTGCTATCAAAGTTGAGGTAACATAATCATTAGTGGGATACAAAGTTTTGTCTCATATGGAATTGTTTTGGTAACAAGACCTGATCAACCTTGTTAACAAAAGGATTTCATTGAACAAAACAATGTTTTCACCATGATTGTCTCCGCTTACTTCTATTCTATCCATTTTAGTTTTTGCTTCTTATGCCTAACTTAAAGGCGTTAAAGAAAAGTACTTGTTGGGAGATAACCCAAGAGTTTTAGATGACTCTTGAAAGTTATTACCTCTGTAATAACCGCTCCTTATCCTTTTTATTTGCTTTTGTGCCAAGAGTAACCTCTAATGAGAGAGAAGTAATGATTGGGAAAGTTGCTGCCCCGAAACAGATTTTTGTGCTTCACCGTAAAAATTCCTGAGAGAGCTCTGTACGTCGAATTGAGTTGTAATTTTTTGTTCTTATGCCCCAGGTTGTTATCTAACTTTCGTTAGTTCAACACTTTTTGATTTGAGCAACAGAAGGTATTTAAAAAAATTCGTGTTTCTGCTGGTCTGTTTTGACAGATTTCTGCCATTTTCTGCATTTGCTTCTTGTTGGTTCCTTTTTGAGTTCTTTTGGGGAATTGAGCTTTTTGAGGGAAGTGCTACAGTATCTAGTGTTCTAGTGGGAGTTTATTTGGTGTTAGAACTGAACCTTAAGACTTATTTATCTTAACTACACTAATGTTGCTAATAAAGATTGTGTGAAGTTTTGTATGAAGGAAATATTTCAGGTGTATGGAAGGAATGAGTAATGAGATGGAGGATGGACTAAAGCTCAAGCTTGATGATGCCACGCGTGTCACACCAAGAAATATCCAAGAAGTACAAGCGTCAAAGCTTGGGGATGCCCAAGGCATCCCCTTCTTCATCAATAAAAATCTCAGGTTTCTTCCAAACACTTCATTTTTATTGTTTCATGCACAGTTGTGTTGTTCTTGGAGCGTCTTCCTTTTCGTTTTCGTTTTGATTTTTGGTTTGTGTGGTTTTCTTAGTTTGCTGAATAAATTGGTTGGACCCCCTCATTCATACATTGGTGTTCAAATAGTCTGGTTTGGATTGGAAAAGAGTAGGAAAGCTCATGCTTAAGTGGTAAAGAGAGCTTGTTTTTGACTGTGGCCTATGCTTTGTCATGCCATGCTTGATATTGTTTTGGCTTTATGCTTAGTATTCTTTGCTGTAGCATGACTTGTTATAAACAATTGAGATTGCTTAATGTGCTTTGGATGAATCATGCGTTGTTTTAGCATATTAAAGCATAGTATAGTGGTATTCTCCTTTGATGTTTTATTTGGGTTGACTTGGCACATGCTCACACCATGATATGACTATCTCAAGTCACCATAAGCCTTTATGATCCTTTAGTTTTCAACTTGTAGTATCACTTTATGCTTTGATCAATGATGTTTTGTCACTCTGCATGATTATGGCCATTATTGCTCTCTTAGTTTGTCGCTCAAAGTCTTTTGCTAGCCTCCACAACAAAGTATGAGTTCCACTCATGCATCCAACTCCCTAAACCAAGTTTTTCCAAAGAGTCCACCATACCTACCTACTAGCTTATGCTATTCCAAGTATATGCATGCTTTTGTTTACCTTCCACTTGTTATGAGAAAACAATTTATCGTGTGAGACCCTAGGGGTACTCAGCAAGTCTTTATGCCACTAAAGGGGACACAACCTGGGGTGACGCAATTGCAGCAAAAGATAATAGCTAATAATTCTATAGATACTCGCTAACCATCCGCCTAACCAATGATAGACGGATGTCCGTGAATTAAGAGCAACAGTTATAACAGTATAATTAATAGATCCATCCTCCTCCTCGCTTACCAACGAGCAAGCAGACGAACAACCCCCATCATCCGTTGGCAGTTTTATTAACCATTCCATGAGTGTTGCACTATTTACTAGTAAATTACTTAGTCAAATTAAAAGCGGTACTTTAGTTATATTTGTCTTGATCGAGAAACTGTGCTCCAAGTCGTCCATAACCGTGGACACGACTTTCAGAAAGATTTACCCTGCAGGGGTGCACGAATAGCAACACACACTCGATCAACCTCGGAAAAACCAAATCAAAACCCAACGAGGCATTCACGACAAAGCAATCACAGGATTCAGAAATATTTCAGGGGGCCACCCCATTAAGCTACCCGCAACGAAGTTGGCCGGCCCCGAGACGGACCCAAGGTTTGCGCCAATGGCTGTAAACGACTAGGAACCCGAAAATGTGAGTGGAACATTTGACCCATTCTTGCTCGGGAACATCCGCAGTCATCAGCAACCTTGACACTTCACGAAGCCAATCATCCGCATCAAGTGGCTGATCAGACACCTCAAATTGGCGTGGGTTGAACTTGAGAAAACTCTTGATGTCTCCTCGCTTGGGAGGTGGAGGTTGCGGGACAAACTCATTCCTCCTCACGCTTTCCTCGAAGCGCTGCTGGTTCTGCTGCATAGTGCCCAAAGCATTTCCAATACTTGCCAAAGCAGCCCCAAGTTCAGGTGGTATGTCCTCCTTAGAACGGCGTGGTGGTGCCATCCTGTGATTGATATAAAACACAAGTCAGTACTATAATGGAGAATGATAATAATCCAAAATAGTACCAAAATGGAATTAATCAAGATTAAAGGATGCAATTCACTGAGATGATATTAAAATATCAACAAAGTTAAAGGCAACTATAAGATATTAAGCATAACGCACACGACTGAACAAGGAGTGTGGTACACAACTAATCAAAGAAAAAATTTCCGCAAATTTCGGCATTAAAATACCACTATATGCGCAAAACCACTTAACGAATCAAGATTAGTAACTCTACTAGTTCAATATACAAGAGCAAATGATAACAGTAGTGGTATGGTCGCGACTCCATCCCGCACTCAAATCATTACTCCGCACATGAATCAGTAAAACACATATCCCAACACCTTCTTCTTAAGATGAACCTAAAGATTGGTAACTACGAAAAAGAACACCCCAACAAGATAACGTCAGATAACAAAGAGTAAGATAGATCGCATCGGTATACAACGAATCAGAATAGATCGCGTCGGTTTACAAAGGCCTGTCGGTATGGAATGTACCAACAATTGATAACCAAAAGGCAGACAGTGATAACATTTGGATGCAACAGATAGACAAGGAATTCACACACACGCACACACACAACCTATGGTACTACGGAACCCAGAACACGTGAATCCTAGTTTGAATTTTTAGAAGAGGATTGAAAACGTTACACTTCCTTACCAAAAAAGGGTGGGTGGGTGGGTAAGAAGAAAAATGGAAGCAGTCCTACTCTCACGTTTGTTTTTCCCTAGTATAAATAACTACCAAAAATATTGGCTACATTGACAACGAACATTTTTGCTGAGACCCTGAAGGGCGGGATGGCTCTGATACCAATTGTAACTACCTCGGTGAATTACGCTCTTAGTTACATGCCCGGACGAACGAAAGTGGTTAAAATAGTACGGTGGGGCCCAGGGCCACTCACGGTAGACCTTTCGGCCGTCCTAACCACTTCCGGATCATCAGGACAAGAACGAGCGGCGTAATCGGCAGGCGAAGGGATCAACTACATACACAAATGAGTATGTATGCAAGCCACATACAACAGTCCTCAGAGCCATTCCATCTAAAAGAAATAGAAATATAGCAACGCCATACGGCAAGATTCAAATATCCTAGGTAGAGATAATAGTTTAGGATAGCTCCTCATACAACCAACATCAGAGTATCAGGCGGAAGCGGAAAACAAGATCCGAGTACGGATAAGAAGCAAATCGGCATAAGATGCCACATAAATAAACACATCCCGCCCACAGATCTCACGGATCCCCGTTCCCGGAATCTCTACAACGAATGATCGTTGCCAACATCATCTGTCTCCTCCACCCAGTATCCATCTTGCGAATACACCTGTTCATCTGAATCAAACAATTTATCGTGTGAGACCCTAGGGGTACTCAGCAAGTCTTTATGCCACTAAAGGGGACACAACCTGGGGTGACGCAATTGCAGCAAAAGATAATAGCTAATAATTCTATAGATACTCGCTAACCATCCGCCTAACCAATGATAGACGGATGTCCGTGAATTAAGAGCAACAGTTATAACAGTATAATTAACAGATCCATCCTCCTCCTCGCTTACCAACGAGGAAGCAGATGAACAACCCCCATCATCCGGTGGCAGTTTTATTAACCATTCCATGAGTGTTGCACTATTTACTAGTCAAGTACTTATTCAAATTAAAAGCGGTACTTTAGTTATCCTTGTCTATGATCGAGAAACTGTGCTCCAAGTCGTCCATAACCGCGGACACGGCTTTCAGAAAGATTTACCCTGCAGGGGTGCACGAATAGCAACACACACTCGATCAACCTCGAAAAAACCAAATCAAAACCCAACGAGGCATTCACGACAAAGCAATCACAGGATTCAGAAATATTTCAGGGGGCCACCCCATTAAGCTACCCGCAACGAAGTTGGCCGGCTCCGAGACAGACCCAAGGTTTGCGCCAATGGCTGTAAACGACTGGGAACCCGAAAATGTGACCCGGCTTGTCGATACCGCGAAAACACTCCACAATTCTTAAACAGTACAGGTGCTCCTCGCACAATCTTAAATAAAACAGTAACATGGCATAAGTACAGGATAGTAATAAAGCCCCAAACTACTTGTGGCCCCAAGAAATAAGAATGAATCAAGCTCTGGCTCGGGGGGGTCCATAAGGCCTCCCGGATGTGGATAGTGCGAATAGTCAAGGAACAGGAATCAAGTACTCGGGGTCCTACGGGACACAAGTGAGC
Organism: Avena eriantha; assembly: GCA_910589775.1. NCBI lineage: Eukaryota > Viridiplantae > Streptophyta > Magnoliopsida > Poales > Poaceae > Avena > Avena eriantha. The sequence continues at coordinate 162,630,327 of OU342740.1, read as the reverse complement.
ATGAAAACCAAATAGCAGATATTGCTCACCGGTGCCTCTTTCATTAGTTATCCCATTACTACTCAGGTTATGTTGTTTAGGTACCTCATTTTCATCAGACACTCACATACCCTACACATGCTTTTCTACGACTCGCATGGCTCAAACAACTCCTGTAGTAATGGCTCATGGGATGGAGGAACAAGCTTCGGTGGGGTTTAAAAGTAAAGGCTATGCAGTACTTGGGATCCAATTTAATGCAATCGCGACTCAATGATGCAAGAATAAGATAGAGGCAAGAGTTACTGTATGTATGCAAGCATGTGGTAGTGCTTGCCTGGCAGCTCAGTTGAAGCGAGAGATGGATCTGGGTAGTACTCCTGTGATTCCTGGTAATTCTCCTGCTGGGCGTCTATTCGACGAAGAACCAAACAAACAAGGGCCAACATAAATAAAGTGCACAACCATATGAATTAAAATGCGACAAGCAAACAAGCATGCCATGATGAATGATGCACAATTTACATGGCATTAAAGTAGCATGGCATGGTGAGGTGTGAGGTACAAGAATAAAACATTTTATGATTTATTTAGTCATTTTATTGCCATAAACAGTTCAGGTTTTTAATAGTGACATGATGCATGCTTCAATTCAGAACAAGGACTGCATAGATAGAACGGGCTCGTCGCGCTGATCGATTTAGACATATTATTTGCCAAATTTGGAGTTATAGAATTAAAGTTATTAATTTATTAAGAAAAGGGCATTTATTTGTAATTTTAATCAACTCGAAAATTTAAAGTGGTCAAACATTATTTTGGATGGCATTTTTGAATTCCTCACATTTTTCTGATTCAAAAACATATATTATTTGTATTATTTGGATTTATAATTTGAAAGTTATTTAAAATCTGATTTGAATTTGAATTTAAACAATTTTAAATTTGTTTTATTAAAACAGCTACACAGAGAAAACTTTTGTCACCCAGCCGAATTCGACCCAAGCCACTGACGAGTGGGCCGCTGCTGACTGGGCCACGCGCGCGGAAAAGTCTTTTCTCACCTCGGCCTTAGCTAGCCGCTGCGGTTGACAGGCGGGGCCAGCGGCTAGGCCCATGTGCCAGTGGTGGGACTCGCCGAGACTGACAGGTGTGGTCGCGATGGAGCGCGGGTTGGTTGTTCAAAATTGCGGGGGCGTTTTTGTAAGATGCACGGGAGGCTGACTGGTGGGCTCGGTTGGATCGCGGGTTTAGGAAATAAAAAGACTGGGTGGTTTTAGCAAAGTGCGCGGCGACACTGTGGATCTTCTCTGTCGCGCGGTTGTCTGACGAAAAACAGCCGGCAGCGACAGAGCGGCGAGACAGGGACTTGATCCCGCGATGCGGGGCGCGCGCGCAGAGAAGCGGTACCAGTGCGGTAGGGCGGGGTAGTTGTCAAGGAGTAGCTACGCGGCCAGTTGAGGCACTACGCGGCGCGGGAGCGTGCAGACAACAGCGAGCGGCGGCGCACCGAGGGCGTTCAGCGAAACGCCTGGCGCGGCTAGGGCTTTACGGCGAGGCGAGGAAAGTCTAGGAGGTAGAGGGGCTCACCGCAGGGAGGTTGCCGGTGGCGGATCGGGACGAGGCGCAGCAGGGCGTCGGCGGAGCTGGCGAACAGGGGATCTAGGGTTTCGTCGGGCGGCGCTCGTCCTGGCGATCCTGGTGCTCCTCGTCCTCGCTGGCAGGTACGGGGTGAAGCAGAGGGTTCTCCTTAGTCCCCTGGACCACCTCCACGTTGCGCGTGCTGACCGGAACGAGGAGGCGCCGGTGGTTCTAGCGGTGAGCGACGGCAGGATCTGGTGACGGTGAAGAAGAAGGAGAGGAGAGGCAGGGCGTTGGGTGGATCTGGTGAGGTAGAGGAGGCGTGTGAGAGGAGGACAAGGCGAGAGGGAGAGAGGAGAGGAAGCTGTGGGCACGGGGTAGATAAAGTGGCTTCGGCCCTTTTTCTCCTCCTCGATCACGTGCTCAAGCTGGAGCTCGAGTTGGGCAGGCAGAGGCAGGGAGAGGGGCTGCAGGTGGGCCAGGCGGGGACGGCGGAGCCAGCTGGTTGCGAGAGAGGGAGGGATCAGAGAGGGATCGGGGTAGCTTAGGTTAGGGTTAGGTTAGAGAGGGGGCTCGGGTTAGCTTGGCTTGGGGTAGGTGGGGTGGTAGCTGAGGTGTGGGACCAGGAAGAGAGAGGATGGCTAGGTTAGGAGCCAGCATGGTAGAGAGAGGGAAAGGTGAGAGAGGTGTGGTAGGGGTTAGGGTTTAAGTAGAACTAGGGTTAGAGGAAATAGAGAGAGAAAGCTAGGTTAGGTTTTGATTAGGTGGTTAGATTTTAAAACTTGTTTAAAGATCAACCCAAGAGGTAAAAGTGAGGGCTTTGAATTATCATGAGATGAGGTGAAGGAGTAACCAAGAAAAAGAGAAAGAAAGAGATGTATGGGAGAAAGGCCTCATTTGATCATGCATGAAGAAAAATAAAATGGAAAAGGTGTTGATGAGAATAAGGGGATGGTGGAGAGGGATGGAGATGATCCACAAAGAAAAGACCCAATAAAACCAAGAGGACTCAAATGGGATAGAGGTGGTGGTGCTCTTGCATGGCCCATGCAAAAATAATAAATGCCATCTTTTATTTTGTGAAAAAAATAATAATAATATGGCATTATTCTTATGCATTCCCAAGAAGTGGAAATAAGGCCAAGCAAAAGAAATTAGAATTGGCTCCATCCTATCTCCCATGAGCTAGATTAAATACCAAAAGAAAATAAAGGCCCATGGTAAATGGAATGGTGGAATTATAAAGTGGTGACAAAGAAAGGTGGTAGAGTGGAATAAAAAGATATGCCCCCAACTCAACTTGGGCATTAAACCAATGTATCAATAAGCAAATACAATTTCAAGAGGCAAATACAATTAATAATGCATATGAGAGAAGAACCAAAAGAAAAGGGTTTTATATGATGCTCAAATGCAAGGTGGCATGATGTCATGAGCATGATATAATTATGATGCAACAATTATATGTAGGAAGTAGCCATTATATTGCTAGTCCTAGTAGCATTACAATTGTTAGACAATTGGGGTGCTACAACTCTCCCCCACTAAACAGGAATCTCGCCCCGAGATTCTAGGAAGAAGAAGAAGACTCAAAGAGGGTAGGATACTTGGCACGGAGCTCATCTTCATGTTCCCAAGTGGCTTCATCAACAGAATGGTGCGACCACTGCACCTTGCAGAACTTAATGGACTTGTTGCGAGTCCTTCTTTCTGCGACTTCAAGAATTTTTATGGGGTGTTCTTGATAAGACAGATCTTCTTGGAGATTGATGAGTTCATGGTCCACGGTCTTGCCGGGATCCTTGAAGCACTTCTTGAGTTGAGAGATGTGGAAAACATCATGGACTTTGAGTTTTTCAGGGAGCTCAAGAGCATAAGCAACTTCTCCTCTTCTTCCACGAATTTTGAAAGGACCGATGTATCTAGGAGCCAGTTTTCCTTTGATACCAAAGCGGTGTGTGCCTCTCATGGGACTGACACAAAGGTAAACGAGATCACCAGGGACACACTCCATGTCCGTGTGCTTTCTGTCATAATTGCTCTTTTGGCGACTTTGAGCAATCTTCAGGTTTTCAAGAATGATGTGAACTTTCTCCTCCGCTTGAGTTACAATGTCGAGGCCAAACAATATTCTTTCACCTATGCCCGACCAACCAATCGGAGTTCTGCATTTGCGACCATAGAGAGCCTCAAATGGTGCCATCTTTAGACTTTTCTGGAAGTTGTTGTTGTAAGAGAATTCAGCATAAGGAAGACATTCTTCCCACTTCATGCCGAAAGAGATAACGCAAGCACGGAGCATATCTTCCAGAATCTGATTGATCCTTTCAACTTGTCCTTGCGACTGAGGGTGGTAAGCTGTGCTGAAGTTCAATTTTGTTCCCAAAGAATTTTGGAAACTTCCCCAGAACTTGGAAGTGGAGATGCTTCCACAGTCTGAACTGATCTCAAGAGGAACTCCATACAGAGAGACAATTCTGTTGATATAGAGCTCAGCCAACTGAATTGCAGAAATTGTTTCCTTGACTGGAAAGAAGTGAGCTACCTGAGAAAGCCTGTCGATGACAACAAAGATTGCATTGTTGCCCTTTTGCGACCTTGGAAAACCCGTGATGAAGTCCATCTCTACTTTCTCCCATTTCCATTCCGGAGGCTTCAATGGCTATAGAAGACTGGAAGGTTTCTGATGGACAGCTTTAACTCTGCGACAAACATCACACTCCGAGACATACTTGGCACAATATCGTTTCAAACCAGGCCACCAATATTGTGTTTTCAAGTCCATATACATCTTAGTGCTGCCAGGGTGGATAGAAAGAACAGAATCATGCGCCTCCTTGAGAACTTGCTCTCTTAAACCTGGGTAGTTCGGAACAAACATCCGGTGTTCAAAGAAAAGAGTGCCTTGATCGTCAACGTGGAAAGACTCATACTTCGGGAGCTGAATGTTGGAGATGATCTTTTTAGTGTAAGGATCCCCAAGCTGAATGGAGCGAACTTTTTCTTCCAAGAGCGATGTTGCCAGAAGGTTCAGAAGATACCCTTGATCCACAATTTCAAGGTTTAGCTTGCGGAATTCCTCGCACAAGAGAGGTTGTTGTTCTTCCACCATTAGATTGTTGACATAAGCTTTTCGGTTGAGAGCGTCGGCCATGACATTGGCTTTGCCCGGAGTGTAGTTGATGGTCAAATCGAAATCATTGATTGTTTCAATGCACCTCCTCTGACGAAGGTTGAGATCAGGTTGTGTGAAGATATACTTCAGACTCTTGTGATCAGAAAAGATCTTACAACGGTTGCCAAGCAAGTAATGCCTCCATACTTTCAAAGCAAAGACAACTGCTGCGAGTTCGAGGTCATGTGTAGGATAGTTGATCTCGTGCGTCTTCAACTATCGAGAGGCATAAGCAACAATTTGCTTTTCTTGCATAAGGACCGCACCCAATCCTTGCAATGAGGCATCACAGAATATCTGGAAAGGCTTTGATGTATCTGGAGGAACCAAGACTGGTGTGGAAGTGAGCTTCTCTTTGAGTGTTTCAAAGCTTGCTTGACATGCCGGAGTCCAAAGGTATTTCTTGCCTTTCTTGAGGAGATCGGTAAGAGGCTTCGCAATCTTTGAGAAGTTTTGAACGAAGCGACGACAGTAACTGGCCAAACCAAGGAAACTTCGGACTTCTTTGACATTTATGGGTGGAAGCCAGTCCATAATTGTCTTAATAGTTTCTGGGTTGACGGCAATGCCCTTGGCAGAGATGACATGACCAAGGTAGGTGACTTGAGGCAGCCAGAATTCACACTTGGAGAACTTTGCATACAGGCGGTTCTCACGAAGCTTGTTTAGGACACACCGAAGGTGTTCTTCATGTTCTTCTTTTGACTTAGAATAGACTAGAATGTCATCCAGATAGACCACAACGAACTTATCAAGATACTCCATGAAAACCGAGTTCATAAGCCTCAAGAAGGTGGCAGGTGCATTGGTGAGACCGAAAGACATGACCGTGTACTCATATAGGCCATAGCGGGTGGTGAAAGCTGTTTTGGGAACATCTTCCTTGCGGATCTTGATTTGATGATAACCACTTCTCAAATCAAGCTTAGAGAATACCACAGCTCCAGCTAGCTGATCGAAGAGATCATTAATCCGCGGAAGGGGATATTTATTCTTGATTGTTTTAGCATTGAGTGCCCGATAGTCAACACAAAGTCTATCAGTCTTGTCTCGCTTCTTCACAAAGATGGTTGGGCTACCCCAAGAAGAAGTACTATGTTGAATGAAACCCAACTTCTCTTGTTCATCCAACTGACGTTTGAGTTCAGCCAACTCAGCAGGACCCATTTTATAAGGCCGCTTGGAGATAGGAGCGGTACCAGGTTCAAGTTCAATGACAAACTCAACCTCACGATCCGGAGGCATACCTGGCAACTCTTCAGGAAAGACATCTGGGAACTCACAGACTACAGGAACACTCTGAATACCTTCCATAGCATCATCATTCAGAGCCGCCAAAGAATAAAGCTGAACTGCAGGAGTCAGACTTGGAGAATAGACTATATGACCTTCAGGAATTTTCAGAGAAACCGAACGTTCAGCACAATCAATCACAGCTGCATTTGATGTTAACCAATCCATGCCCAAGATAACATCAATATTAGAATTGCCCGGAATAATTAAGGAAGCCGGAAACGAAGAACCACCAATCTCAATTTGATTGTTATGGCTAATTTTAGAAGATGCCATTGTTGCTCCAGGAGAAAGGACCGTTAAACGCTTGGGGAGAGGATCCATAGATAACCCATTCCTATCAGCAAAACTCGTAGAGATAAAAGAATGCGATGCGCCAGATTCAAACAACACTCATGCAGAAACTGAGTTAACAGGAAGCATACCCATCACAACTCCAGATGCATGCTCAGCTTGAGCGACGTTGACATAGTTGGCACGAGCAACCGTAGACCCAGGCTTGGTGTTGATGTTGAGAGCCCGAGGTGGAGGTGCACGAATCATAGGAGCACTTGCCGTAGGTCTTGGAGGTGGTGGTGGAAGAGCTTTGTTGGTCATAGGACAACTCCAGTGCTGATGCCCAGTGTTTCCACAAGTATAACAAGCACCAGGTGGACGTGGAGCAATGTAGCCAGGGACTCCGCCAGGCGCTCCAGGGTAGTTGTGGTTGTAGCCCCTGGGAGCCGCAGTGAAGGAGTTTGGTGGCCTTGCTGCGTAGCTTGACGGTCTTGGTGGAGCAGGGAGCGACGGTGGGGTGTTAGGAACCCAGACACGACGCTTAGAAGGAGCTGTCATAGCAGAAGAGCTTGCTGTATCACGGCTGTGTTTCTTTGACTCCTCAAACACTTGCTTACTTGCTTCTTCCTGCAGAGCTGTGTGTTGGAGTTCCAGAAAAGACGCTGGCCTTGCATGAGTGATTGCATATTTGATGGAAGCATTGAGGCCTTGCCGAAACCTCTTTTGCTTCTTCTTGTCATCAGAGATCTCATCGCCACCATAACGAGAAAGGTTCATGAAGTTTCTAATGTAGGTGTTTACATTGCCAGTGCCCTGCTTGAGGTTGAGAAACACTTCCTTCATCCTTTCCATGACAATTTCTGACAAATATTGCTCTTTGAAAGCAGTAGTGAATTGCTCCCAATTAGGCTGAAAACCAGAGAGATCTGCCTTGAGGTAATTTTCCCACCATAGAGCTGCATCTCCCTTCAGAAGGTGAGTGGCACATTTGACCCATTCTTGCTCGGGAACATCCACAGTCATTAGCAACCTTGACACTTCACGAAGCCAATCATCCGCATCAAGTGGCTGATCAGACACCTCAAATTGGCGTGGGTTGAACTTGAGAAAACTCTTGATGTCTCCTCGCTTGGGAGGTGGAGGTTACGGGACAAACTCATTCCTCCTCACGCTTTCCTCGAAGCGCTGCTGGTTCTGCTGCATAGTGCCCAAAGCATTTGCAATACTTGCCAAAGCAGCCCCAAGTTCAGGTGGTATGTCCTCCTTAGAACGGCGTGGTGGTGCCATCCTGTGATTGATATAAAACACAAGTCAGTACTATAATGGAGAATGATAATAATCCAAAATAGTACCAAAATGGAATTAATCAAGATTAAAGGATGCAATTCACTGAGATGATATTAAAATATCAACAAAGTTAAAGGCAACTATAAGATATTAAGCATAACGCACACGACTGAACAAGGAGTGTGGTACACAACTAATCAAAGAAAAAAATTCCGCAAATTTCGGCATTAAAATACCACTATATGCGCAAAACCACTTAACGAATCAAGATTAGTAACTCTACTAGTTCAATATACAAGAGCAAATGATAACAGTAGTGGTATGGTCGCGACTCCATCCCGAACTCAAATCATTACTCCGCACATGAATCAGTAAAACACATATCCCAACACCTTCTTCTTAAGATGAACCTAAAGATTGGTAACTACGAAAAAGAACACCCCAACAAGATAACGTCAGATAACAAAGAGTAAGATAGATCGCATCGGTATACAACGAATCAGAATAGATCGCGTCGGTTTACAAAGGCCTGTCGGTATGGAATGTACCAACAATTGATAACCAAAAGGCAGACAGTGATAACATTTGGATGCAACAGATAGACAAGGAATTCACACACACGCACACACACAACCTATGGTACTACGGAACCCAGAACACGTGAATCCTAGTTTGAATTTTTAGAAGAGGATTGAAAATGTTACACTTCCTTACCAAAAAAGGGTGGGTGGGTGGGTAAGAAGAAAAATGGAAGCAGTCCTACTCTCACGTTTGTTTTTCCCTAGTATACATAACTACCAAAAATATTGGCTACACTGACAACGAACATTTTGGCTGAGACCCTGAAGGGCGGGATGGCTCTGATACCAATTGTAACTACCTCGGTGAATTACGCTCTTAGTTACATGCCCGGACGAACGAAAGTGGTTAAAATAGTACGGTGGGGCCCAGGGCCACTCACGGTAGACCTTTCGGCCGTCCTAACCACTTCCGGATCATCAGGACAAGAACGAGCGGCGTAATCGGCAGGCGAAGGGATCAACTACATACACAAATGAGTATGTATGCAAGCCACATACAACAGTCCTCAGAGCCATTCCATCTAAAAGAAATAGAAATATAGCAACGCCATACGGCAAGATTCAAATATCCTAGGTAGAGATAATAGTTTAGGATAGCTCCTCATACAACCAACATCAGAGTATCAGGCGGAAGCGGAAAACAAGATCCGAGTACAGATAAGAAGCAAATCGGCATAAGATGCCACATAAATAAACACATCCCGCCCACAGATCTCACGGATCCCCGTTCCCGGAATCTCTACAACGAATGATCGTTGCCAACATCATCTGTCTCCTCCACCCAGTATCCATCTTGCGAATACACTTGTTCATCTGAATCAAACAATTTATCGTGTGAGACCCTAGGGGTACTCAGCAAGTCTTTATGCCACTAAAGGGGACACAACCTGGGGTGACACAATTGCAGCAAAAGATAATAGCTAATAATTCTATAGATACTCGCTAACCATCCGCCTAACCAATGATAGACAGATGTCCGTGAATTAAGAGCAACAGTTATAACAGTATAATTAACAGATCCATCCTCCTCCTCGCTTACCAACGAGGAAGCAGACGAACAACCCCCATCATCCGGTGGCAGTTTTATTAACCATTCCATGAGTGTTGCACTATTTACTAGTCAAGTACTTAGTCAAATTAAAAGCGGTACTTTAGTTATCCTTGTCTATGATCGAGAAACTGTGCTCCAAGTCGTCCATAACCGCGGACACGGCTTTCAGAAAGATTTACCCTGCAGGGGTGCACGAATAGCAACACACACTCGATCAACCTCGAAAAAACCAAATCAAAACCCAACGAGGCATTCACGACAAAGCAATCACAGGATTCAGAAATATTTCAGGGGGCCACCCCATTAAGCTACCCGCAACGAAGTTGGCCGGCTCCGAGACGGACCCAAGGTTTGCGCCAATGGCTGTAAACGACTGGGAACCCGAAAATGTGACCCGGCTTGTCGATACCGCGAAAACACTCCACAATTCTTAAACAGTACAGGTGCTCCTCGCACAATCTTAAATAAAACAGTAACATGGCATAAGTACAGGATAGTAATAAAGCCCCAAACTACTTGTGGCCCCAAGAAATAAGAATGAATCAAGCTCTGGCTCGGGGGGGTCCATAAGGCCTCCCGGATGTGGATAGTGCGAATAGTCAAGGAACAGGAATCAAGTACTCGGGGTCCTACGGGACACAAGTGAGCATGAAAACCAAATAGCAGATATTGCTCACCGGTGCCTCTTTCATTAGTTATCCCATTACTACTCAGGTTATGTTGTTTAGGTACCTCATTTTCATCAGACACTCACATACCCTACACATGCTTTTCTACGACTCGCATGGCTCAAACAACTCCTGTAGTAATGGCTCATGGGATGGAGGAACAAGCTTCGGTGGGGTTTAAAAGTAAAGGCTATGCAGTACTTGGGATCCAATTTAATGCAATCGCGACTCAATGATGCAAGAACAAGATAGAGGCAAGAGGTACTGTATGTATGCAAGCATGTGGTAGTGCTTGCCTGGCAGCTCAGTTGAAGCGAGAGATGGATCTGGGTAGTACTCCTGTGATTCCTGGTAATTCTCCTGCTGGGCGTCTACTCGACGAAGAACCAAACAAACAAGGGCCAACATAAATAAAGTGCACAAGCATATGAATTAAAATGCGACAAGCAAACAAGCATGCCATGATGAATGATGCACAATTTACATGGCATTAAAGTAGCATGGCATGGTGAGGTGTGAGGTACAAGAATAAAACATTTTATGATTTATTTAGTCATTTTATTGCCATAAACAGTTCAGGTTTTTAATAGTGACATGATGCATGCTTCAATTCAGAACAAGGACTGCATAGATAGAACGGGCTCGTCGCGCTGATCGATTTAGACATATTATTTGCCAAATTTGGAGTTATAGAATTAAAGTTATTAATTTATTAAGAAAAGGGCATTTATTTGTAATTTTAATCAACTCGAAAATTTAAATTGGTCAAACATTATTTTGGATGGCATTTTTGAATTCCTCACATTTTTCTGATTCAAAAACATATATTATTTGTATTATTTGGATTTATAATTTGAAAGTTATTTAAAATCTGATTTGAATTTGAATTTAAACAATTTTAAATTTGTTTTATTAAAACAGCTACACAGAGAAAACTTTTGTCACCCAGCCGAATTCGACCCAAGCCACTGACGAGTGGGCCGCTGCTGACTGGGCCACGCGCGCGGAAAAGTCTTTGCTCACCTCGGCCTTAGCTAGCCGCTGCGGTTGACAGGCGGGGCCAGCGGCTAGGCCCATGTGCCAGTGGTGGGACTCGCCGAGACTGACAGGTGGGGTCGCGATGGAGCGCGGGTTGGTTGTTCAAAATTGCGGGGGCGTTTTTGGAAGATGCACGGGAGGCTGACTGGTGGGCTCGGTTGGATCGCGGGTTTAGGAAATAAAAAGACTGGGTGGTTTTTAGCAAAGTGCGCGGCGACACTGTGGATCTTCTCTGTCGCGCGGTTGTCTGACGGAAAACAGCGCGCAGCGACAGAGCGGCGAGACAGGGACTTGATCCCGCGACGCGGGGCGCGCGCGCAGAGAAGCGGTACCAGTGCGGTAGGGCGGGGTAGTTGTCAAGGAGTAGCTACGCGGCCAGTTGAGGCACTACGCGGCGCGGGAGCGTGCAGAAAACAGCGAGCGGCGGCGCACCGAGGGCGTTCAGCGAAACGCCTGGCGCGGCTAGGGCTTTACGGCGAGGCGGAGAAAGTCTAGGCGGTAGAGGGGCTCACCGCAGGGAGGTTGCCGGTGGCGGATCGGGACGAGGCGCAGCAGGGCGTCGGCGGAGCTGGCGAACCGGGGATCTAGGGTTTCGTCGGGCGACGCTGGTCCTGGCGATCCTGGCGCTCCTCCTCCTCGCTGGCGAAGCAGAGGGTTCTCCTTGGTCCCTTGGACCACCTCCACGTCGCGCGTGCTGACCGGAACGAGGAGGCGCCGGTGGTTCTGGCGGTGAGCGGCGGCAGGATCTGGCGATGGTGAAGAAGAAGGAGAGGAGAGGCAGGGCGTTGGGTGGATCTGGTGAGGTAGAGGAGGCGTGTGGGAGGAGGACAAGGCGAGAGGGAGAGAGGAGAGGCAGCTGTGGGCACGGGGCAGATAAAGTGGCTTCGGCCCTTTTTCTCCTCCTCGATCACGTGCTCGAGCTGGAGCTCGAGTTGGGTAGGCAGAGGCAGGGAGAGGGGCTGCAGGTGGGCCAGGTAGGGATGGCGGAGCCAGCTGGTAGCGAGAGAGAGAGGGATCAGAGAGGGATCGGGGTAGCTTAGGTTAGGGTTAGCTTAGAGAGGGGGCTCGAGTTAGCTTGGCTTGGGGTAGGTGGGGTGGTAGCTGAGGTGTGGGACCAGGAAGAGAGAGGATGGCTAGGTTAGGAGCCAGCATGGTAGAGAGAGGGAAAGGTGAGAGAGGTGTGGTCGGGGTTAGGGTTTAAATAGAACTAGGGTTAGAGGAAATAGAGAGAGAAAGCTAGGTTAGGTTTTGATTAGGTGGTTAGATTTTAAAACTTGTTTAAAGATCAACCCAAGAGGTAAAAGTGAGGGCTTTGAATTATCATGAGATGAGGTGAAGGAGTAACCAAGAAAAAGAGAAAGAAAGACATGTATGGGAGGAAGGCCTCATTTGATCATGCATGAAGAAAAATAAAATGGAAAAGGTGTTTATGAGAATAAGGGGATGGTGGAGAGGGATGGAGATGATCCATAAAGAAAAGACCCAATAAAACCAAGAGGACTCAAATGGGATAGAGGTGGTGGTGCTCTTGCATGGCCCATGCAAAAATAATAAATGCCATGTTTTATTTTGTGAAAACAATAATAATAATATGGCATTATTCTTATGCATTCCTAAGAAGTGGAAATAAGGCCAAGCAAAAGAAATTAGAATTGGCTCCATCCTATCTCCCATGAGCTAGATTAAATACCAAAAGAAAATAAAGGCCCATGGTAAATGGAATGGTGGAATTATAAAGTGGTGACAAAGAAAGGTGGTAGAGTGGAATAAAAAGATATGCCCCCAACTCAACTTGGGCATTAAACCAATGTATCAATAACCAAATACAATTTCAAGAGGCAAATACAATTAATAATGCATATGAGAGAAGAACCAAAAGAAAAGGGTTTTATATGATGCTCAAATGCAAGGTGGCATGATGTCATGAGCATGATATAATTATGATGCAATAATTATATGTAGGAAGTAGCCATTATATTGCTAGACCCAGTAGCATTACAATTGTTAGACAATTGGGGTGCTACACATAACTTGTTATTGCTTGTTTGAAACTTTTGTATCTAGTCACTCTTATGAACTTTGAAGGTGTCCTATGCATTTATATTTGCTACTCTATTGAGGGACAAGCCGAATACTTTTATGTGAAACAAACAAACGTCTTGCAAAGCATTGTTATTCATGAATCTTTTGTTTGTGCCTTTTCATGTTGCATCATAGTCTCTTTGCTTATTGCTAGAACTTTGTCTTTCATGTTATGATTGAAGTACTTTGATCCCAGATTTGAATGTTTTACAAATATGTTGATCAAGTCTTTGATGGTGCATGTCACCTCAAAAATTATTCTTTCTTTTTATCACTTACCTACTCGAGGACGAGCAGGAGTTAAGCTTGGGGATGTTGATACATTGCAAATGTATCTATAATTTTTGATGCTCCGTGCTTGTTTTTATCCACTTTCTTGTGTTTTGTCCACACTTTGGAGTACTTTTCATATGATTTCTTGGACTAACCTATTAACAAGAGCCACAGTGCCAGTTGCCTGTTTTCTGCTGTTTTTGGTTCTAGGAAAGTCAGAAAATGAATATTCTCAGAATTCGATGGGACAAAAGCCAAAGTGCCTATTTTTCCAGAAGACTCACGGAGCCAGAATACGAGACGGAGTTGGGCCAGGGGCTGGCCACCCCCCCCCCCCCCCCAGGCGCGGGCTAGGCCTGGCCGCGCCAGGGCCTGGTGTGGTGGCCCCAGGCACCCCCTCGACCTCTCTCTTCTCCTATAAGAAGCCTTCTGACCTAAAAACTTCGGGGGGTTCGACGTTTTTCCACGAAAAGTTCCGCTGCGCCGCCGCCACTGAAGGGGAGATTCGGGGGACAGAAAGTCTCTGTTCTGGCACCCTGCCGGGACGGGGAAGTGCCCCCGAAGCCATCTCCATCGATCCCCACCATCATCTTCATCGACCATCCATGTTTCTTCCATCTATGAGTGAGTAATCCCCCGCTGTAGGCTATGGGGATGGTAGGGATTGGATGAGATCGTTCATGTAATGGCATCAGATTGTTAGGGCATTGTGCCTAGTATCTCTATTAGTGCTTTATGACTTTGTTGCGACTTGTTGTGCTTAATGCTTGTCACTAGGGCCCGAGTGCCATGATTTCAGATCTGAACTTATTATTGATTCATTATGATAGTATTGTTTCTGGTCTTATCTACAAGTTGTATACACACATCGTTGTCTGGAACCTATGGTCCCGAAGTGACAAAAATCGGGGTAGCCAGAAGGGAAAGGCTTTGATGTGAGGATCACATGTGTTCATGGAGTGTTAATGCTTTGCTCCGGTGCTCTATTAAAAGGAGCACCTTAATTGCCAGTAGTTCCCTAGAGGCCCCACTGCAAACAGGCTGGCAGGACAAAAGATGTTGTGCAAGTTCTCATTGCGATCACGTATGACTATATATGGAACACATGCCTGGGATTGTCTAGAAATTGGGTGCTTTATCATATTTATCTGCGATTGACCTATGTTCTGATTGCTATATGAATTGTCTTGTCCATGCAACGCCCGTCCATCCATCCCTATGCCTACCGCACTCAAATCCCATTGTTTACTAGTTTTTTTACTACTGTCTTTGCTTTGCTACTACTGTTACTTTACTATTCCTACTACAAAACTGTTGCTACTGATAAACTGTTGTGAGCAAGATTGTTTCCAGGTGCAGCTGAATTGACAACTCAGTTGTTAAGGCTGATGAGTATTCTTTGGCTCCCCTTGTGTCGAATCAATAAATTGGGTTTCACTTCCCTCGAAAATACTGCGATACACCCCCATATACTTGTGGGTCATCACTGGGCCATGGCCACATTGCACATGATCACGCGCTTTTCTTCGGCTATGATGAGGGCCTCTGCCAGTTTGGAACCGGCTGAGGCGCACTCCATCGACCGCCTGAAGCAGCCGACGACGGTGATCACGCCGTGGGGTCCCGGCATCTTCGTATTGAGGTACGCGTAGTGGGGGATGGCCATGAACTTGGCGAGGGCGGGGCGCCCGAGGCGAGCATGGTAGGAGCTCGTCAGTTTTACCACCTCGAACCAGATTGGTTCGCGGCTGAAGTTCTCCTCGGTCCCGAAGATGACGTCCAGCTGGATTTTCCCCAGCGGGGCGCAGGCTGGCCCCGACAGTATGCCGTGGAACGTCATGGTAGTCGGGCGTAGGTCGCTTTCGCGAATGCCCAGCTTCTCCAGCGAGGACTGGTAGAGGAGGTTGAGGCTGCTACCCCCGTCGATGAGGATGCGCGAGAATCGGCAGGTACACGCGTTGGAGACGATGAGGGGGTCGAGCACCATGGCGTAGCCCCCGGGAGTCGGCAGATGTTCAGGCTGGTCTGCCTGGCTCCAGGTGATGGGTGTTTCCGACCAATTCAGGTACTGGGGGAACGGAGAGACGATGGCATTAACCGCCTTGGAGCGTCGCCTGCGGCTGTGCTTGTCGTCCTGCTCCGTCTCGAAGAAGTGGTAGGCGGCGTGCGGCTGGGGGTAGCCATTGTTGTTGTTGCCGCTATTGCCACCGTTACCATCATTGCTGGCTCCTTTAGCCGGTGGTGGACGCCCACCCGGAGGGGGAGGGGGGAGACGAGGCTGGTTGCCCTGGTCCTTTAGCTAGCGGGTCCAGCTGCAGTTCCGGGTGGTGTGCGTAGCCGGTTTGAAGGGACCGCTATGCCACTTGCACGGGCCATCAAACATCTGGTCGAAGGTGAGCCGTGGCTTCTGCCTTCTTTCCTCATTAGCCGGCGCGTCGGGCGCGCCCTCCACAGCCTTGACCTGCCGCGCGTGGTAGCGAGGCTTCTGTTGTCCGGCCTGGCGGTCCCCATGGAACCGGTTGTCGTTGGCGTGGCGTCGGGAGGATCCGGCTTCTCCAGTCGGATTGCTCGGTCGGTCGCGAGCCGGCTCCATGGGAGTCGGACGCCCGTCCGTGTTTACTCGGAGGGGCTTCTTCATGGCGGCATCCGCCATGGCGTACTGGTCCGCAACCGTTATGAGCTCTTCCATGGTTTTCGGCTCGTCACATAGTAGCCGGTGGCGAGGCATGGTGCCTTCTCGGCAACCCTCGATGAAGAAACTGATGGCTTGGCTCTCCAGGATGCCCTCACATGTTTTGCGCAGCTCCGTCGACTTGGTGAGGTACTCCCGGTCACCCTGGACGCACAAGGATAGGTCACGCGGGTGCCCCGGATGCTTGTACGTGCCGTTGAAGTTGCGGACAAACACCTTCTCGAAGTAAGGCCAGGCATTGATGCTATTGGGCGCAAGGCTGTTGAGCCATGTCCTTGCCGACCCGGTTAGCATGAGGGGGATGTAGTGCACGGCTGTGCACTTGTTCCCATGGGCGATGCCGACTGCCGTAGCATAGTCGGTCAGCCAATCTTCTGGCTTCATGTTGCTGTTGTACTTGGGGGTGTCCCTGGGCAGGGAGAATTTATCCGAAAACGGCTCGTTCCGGATGCGGGGTCCGAAACAAACCAGACCGGTAGAGTCTTTCTCCTCCATGACGCGCGCTTGAGCGAGGAGCTCGATGCGGTCATGGGCATCCGGACAGTCCGGGTTGGGCGCTCTCACCCGGCCCGAGAGACGGGACCCGGCTGGTCTGGGCGCTCCAGTTGGTGGAGGGGGAGGCGGCAGGTTGCTGTTCACCTTCTGCTCCTAGCGTGGCTGGCCCCTGTTGCCAAAGATGCGACGCCTGCTGCGGGCCTTAGACGGCTGGGGGGAGGATGCCTGCTGGGTGTCGCGCGGCATGCCCCTGTTGTTGGCAGGTGGCCTGCTCCCTCTGGAGTAGCTGGGGTCCTCCTGCATCTGCCGGTTGGCGTCAGCCTGCTCGCCCGTGATGTGGAGGAGCTCGTGTATGCGAGCATGCTAGCGGGCTCGCTCCTCGCCCTCCAGACAGGGGAGTTCTTCTACCGCGGCTCGTGCCGCGCGTAGGTTCTTGATGGGCGTGCTGTAGGTGGGCCGGATGAGGGCGGGTGCGAGATCCGGCTCCCCATCCTTTTCCATCCTACTGCCTAGCTCGCCGCCCCAGAACCATACCTGGCCGCACCGGCTTGGTTCCGCGGTAGCCGGAGTGAAACCATGCACGCGGTCGTACTCACGCCAGGTGATCTCGAGTTGCTTGCGGGCTGCCGCCAGCTCCATGGCCTCCTAGAGGAGGATCTGTCTCTCCATGGTGAAGTTAGCCTCTGCTTCCTCCGGGTTGTCCCCGAGGTTAACCGGCGTCAAGAGCCGATCAATGGCATCCTCCACCGTGTTCCGAGGCTGCGGCGGAGCGGAAGTTCCGACCTCATCCACGCCTCGCTCCCGCGGCTGGTGGGGATGAGATCTGGAGCCGGCCATCATGACCTCCACGCCACAGGATGCGACGAAGGCGCTACCGCCTGGGCGTGGCAGCCCTGCGACAGAGACGATTTCTGTAGGGAAATGCTCCGGAACGGTGGCGACGTAGACATGGGGGTTGCCGAATAGCAGGACGGTTCCGTTCGCCGGGAAGGAGGTTCTGGCGAAGTAGGAGGTGTTGTCAATAACGCAGTCAAATTTGCCGAGCGTGAGCACCAGGCCGGAGGCAACGCGCTCACCGGCTGAAGTGCGGGGTCCGGTGCAGAACGTGACTCCGGTCGAAGCCATCTCGCCCCACGGTGGGCGCCAACTGTCGTTGTATTGGGAACGGCAGTACCTGAAGAGGTTAGATAGAGGTGTGGGGACTAGCAGGGAAGCTGTCGACAGCGTCCGCGGGCGGGATTGGATACAAGCAAGCGTAACTGGACGCAGGAAGTACACAGGTTCGGAGCCCTCGAGGTGAGGTAAAGCTCCTACTCCTGCCGGATCTGACTATATGAGATATACGAACTACAAGTGCTCCTCGAGCTGTGTTTGCTAGCTACTGCCTTAAATGCTATGAGACCAACCCCTTCTACTGAGGCCTTGCCTCTCCTTATATAGGCAGAGAGGCAAGGGTCTCACAGGCCAAACCGACTGGAGGGCCCCACATGTGGGTCCCAGCCGGCTGGTCATCTACAGTGTACAGTATGGCATGTCTCATTAGAGTATGAGCGGTATGGCTGTCGTAGGCATAGTGGATGCCGTGCGAGCCCGTCGTCAGCACCGGGCCACTGTTCCTGCGTCATCCCCGCAAAGTCTTCGGTATGGCCGGGTGGTTGCCAGTCTTGTCATCGTATAGGGCATACCGTGCACTGATACGCACGTCGTCATGTCTCACTGATTGGGTCCGGCTATGTCGCCGTAGCCGACTGCTTCTTGCTAATCCGGCTACCGCACGGTAGCCGACCTGTCTTGCCCTGTCCGGCTATGCTCGGTTAGCCGGACGCGATCCGACTGCTTGGTTCTTGTCCGGTTGGGGTACCTGGGGATCATCCCCCTGACACACTTCTATTCTTGTAGACAGTTGTTGGGCCTCCAAGTGCAGAGGTTTGTAGAACAGCAGCAAGTTTTCCCTTAAGTGGATCACCCAAGGTTTATCGAACTCAGGGAGGAAGTGGTCAAAGGTATCCCCTCTCAAGCAACCCTGCAATCAAGATACAAGAAGTCTCTTGTGTCCCCAACAGACCTAATACACTTGTCAGGTGTATAGGTGCACTAGTTCGGCGAAGAGATAGTGAAATACAAGTGGTATAGATAATTATAAGTGGTAACGATGATAGAGAATAGCTTGGTGGCATGGAAAAGACTAAAGGCAAACTGAAATAAAGATAGAAGCAAGCAAACATGTAACAGATCTAATTGCAAACGGTGTTTCAACGCTTAGAAACAAGGCCTAGGGATCATACTTTCACTAGTGAACACTCTCATATAAATATATTATCTTCATGATACTACTCTTAACTACTCTCCGGTTGGACACTCTAATCGATGGTAGGGCTATAACAGCACACCTCAAAGTAAGCCTTTCCCATCTAGAAAACCCCACATTGTCACCTCGAGCACTAGATGAGTCCAACAAACACCACAATTTCATAAAGATATCCAACTCCAAATATAAATCATAACAAGTATTTGTAATCTCTAGCCTAAGTGCCACCATGGTGAGCACGCTGTCACTTTCACACACATGGGGAAAGCAGAGATCTATTAAGCACTTGAGTAGCTAGGTAGATCTACTAGATTACAAAGCTCATGATCATAATATGATCATGCATAGAGAGAGATGAACACATAGCTACCGGTAGAACCCTTAGCCTCGAGAGAGAACTACTCCAACTACTCCCTCATCATCATGGGAATCAGCAATGGTGATGGAGATGGTGGTGGAGATCAATGGAGATGGCTCCGGGGGCACTTCCCCGTCCCGGCAGGGTGCCGGAACAGAGACTTTCTGTCCCCCGAATCTCCCCTTCGGTGGCGGCGGCGCTGCAGAACTTTCGTGACTAGAGTCTTGATTATTTAGGGTTTATGCCTCGGGAGGCTTCTTATAGGCCAGAGGGCAAGGTCGATGGGCGGCCAGGGGGCGCAGACCATGCCCTGGCGCGGCCTGGGGGGACCCGCGCCATGGGGTGGTGTGGCCACCCTGTGGCCCCTCTCCCTCTCGTCTTCTGGCCCCGTGAGACTTCCGGTAAAATAGGCACTTTGGCTTTTGTCCCGTCCAATTCCGGGAATATTCATTTTCTGACTTTCTTGGAACCAAAAACAGCACAAAACAGGCAACTGGCATTGTTGCACTTATTAAAAGGTTAGTCCAAGAAATCATATGAAAAGTACTCCAAAGTGTGGACAAAAGACAAGAAAGTAGATAAAACCAAGCATGGAACATCAAAAATTATAGATACATTTGCAATGTATCATGATGCAACATCTTTCAAACTGGTGCTCCACCTCATGTGGTAGTTGAATCCCAGCATGTTTCTAAGGTCCCTAGACATGGTTGGACACATGCTAGACTGACATTGCATGTGTTATTTTCCAAACCACAATGATACACACACATCCAAGTGGATGTGGTGATGCAACATCTTTCAAACTGGTGCTCCACTAAATGTTGCAGTTGAATCCCAGCATGTTGCTAGGGTTCCTGGACATGGTTTGACACATGCTAGAGTGACATTACATGTGTTATTTTCCAAACCACAATGATACACACACATCCAATTTGGTGTGGTGATGCAACATGTTTCAAACTTGTGCTCCATTGCATGTGCCAGCTGAATCTCACCATGTTGTTAGGGTTCCTGGACATGCTTAGACACATGCAAGAGTGACATTACATGTGTTCTTTTCCAAACCACAATGGTATAAACACGCATCCAAGTGGGTGTGGTGATGCAACATCTTTCAAACTGGTGCTCCACTGCATGTGGCAGTTGAATCCCATCTTATTGCTAGGGATCCTAAACATGGTTGGACACATGCTGGAGTGAAATTTCATCTATTCTTTTCCATGATATACACACACATCCAAGTGGGTGTGGTGATGCAACATCTTTCAAATTGGTTCTCTACTGCATGTGGCAGTTGAATCCCAACATGTTTCTAGGGTTCCTGGACTTGTTTTGAAACATGCTGGAGTGACATTGCATGTGTTATTTTCCAAACCACAATGATATACACACACATCGAAGTTGGTGTGGTGATGCAACATCATTCAAACTAGTGCTCCACTCCATGGGATAGTTGAATCCCAGCATGTTTCTAGGGTTCCTGGATATGGTTGGAAACATGCTAGAGTGACATTGCATGTGTTGTTTTCCAAACCACAATGATACACACACATCCAAGTGGGTGTGGTGATGCAAATCTTTCAAACTGGTGCTCCACTAAATGTTGCAATTGAATCCTAGCATGTTGCTAGGGTTCCTAGACATGGTTTGACACATTCTAGAGTGACATTGCAAGTGTTATTTTCCAAACCACAATGATACACACACATCCAAATGGATGTGGTGACGCAATGTCTTTCAAACCTGTGCTCCAGTTCATGTGGCAGTTGAATCTGAACATCTTGCTGGGGTTCCCGGACAAGGTTGGACACATGCTGGAGTGACATTTCATGTGTTCTTTTCCAGACCACAATGATACACACACACATCCAAGTGGGTATGGTGATGCAACATCTTTCAAACTAGTGCTCCACTGCATGTGGAAGTTTAATCCCAGCATGTTGCTAGGGTTCCTAGACATGGTCTGGCACATGCTGGAGTGACATTGCATGTGTTATTTTCCAAACCACAATGATACACACACATCCAAGTCGGTGTGGTGATGCAACATGTTTCAAACTTGTGCTTCACTGCATGTGGCAGTTGAATCTCAGCATGTTGTTATAGTTCCTGGACATGGTTGGAGACATGCTAGAGTGACATTACATGTGTTCTTTTCCAAACCACAATGGTATACACACACATACAAGTGGGTGTGGTGATGCAACATCTTTCAAATTGGTGATCCACTACATGTGTCAGTTGAATCCCATCATGTTTCTAGGGATCCTAAACATGGTTGGACACATGCTGGAGTGATATTGCATCTGTTCTTTTCCAAACAATAGTGATATACACACACCCAAGTGGGTACGGTGATGCAACATCTTTCAAACTGGTTCTCTACTGCATGTGGCAGTTGAATCCCAACATGTTGCTAGGGTTCCTGGACTTAATTTGAAACATGCTAGAGTGACATTGCATCTGCTATTTTCCAAACCACAATGATATACACACACATCCAAGTCGGTGTGGTGATGCAACATCTTTCAAACTGGTGCTCCACTCCATGGGATAGATGAATCCCATCATGTTGCTAGGGTTCCTGGATATGGTTGGACACATGTTGGTGTAACATTGCATGTGTTCTTTTCCAAACCACAATGATACACACACACATCCAAGTGGGTGTGGTGATGCACCATGTTTCAAACTGGTGCTCCACTACATATTGCAATTGAAACCTAGCATGTTGCTAGGGTTCCTAGACATGGTTGGACACATGCTGCACTGACATTGCATGTGCCCTTTCCCAAACTACAATGATACACACACACATCCATGTGGGTGTGTTGATGCAACATCTTTCAAACTAATGCTCCACTTCATGTGGCAATTGAATCCTAGCATGTTTCTAGGGTTCCTGGACATGGTTGGACACATGCTGGAGTGACATTGCATTTGTTCTTTTCCAAACCACAATGATATACACACACATCCAAGTGGGTGTGGTGATGCAACATCTTTCAAAATAGTGTTACACTTCATGTGGTAGTTGAATCCCAGCATGTTTCAAGGGTTCATGGACATGGTTTGACACATGTTGGAGTGACATTGCATGTGTTGTTTTTGAAACCACAATGATATACAGACACACATCCAAGTTGGTGCGGTGATGCAACATCTTTCAAATTGGTGCTCCACTGGATGTTGCAGTTGAATCCCAGCATGTTGCTAGGGTTCCTGGACATAGTTGGAAACATATTGGAGTGACATTGCATGTTTTCTTTTCTATAGAACAATGATATACACACACATCAAAGTGGGTGTGGTGATGCAACATCTTTCAAACTGGTGCTCCACGAAATGTGGCAGTTGAATCCCAGCATGTTGCTAGGGTTCCTGGACATGGTTTGACACATGCTAGAGTGACATTGCATGTGTTATTTTCAAAACCACAATGATACACACACATAGACATAAAAAGTGGGTGTGGTGATGCAACGTCTTTCAAACTTGTGATTTACTGCATGTGGCAGTTGAGTCTCAGCATCTTGCTAGGGTTCCTGGGCATGGTTGGACACATGTTGGGGTGACATTGCATACGTTCTTTTCCAAACAACAATGATATACACACACAGCCAAGTGGGTGTCGTGATGCAACATCTTTCAAACTAGTGCTCCACTTCATGTGGCAATTGAATCCCAGCATGTTGTTAGGGTTCTTGGACATGGTTTGACACATGTTGGAGTGACATCGCATGTGTTCTTTTCCAAACCACAATGATATACACACACATCCAAGTGGGTGTGGTGATGCAACATCTTTCAAAATGGTACTCAACTACATGTGGCAGTTTAATCCCAACATGTTGCTACGGTTCCTGGACATGATTTGAAACATGTTGGAGTGACATTGCATGTGTTCTGTTCCAAACCACAATGATACATACACACACATCAAAGTGGGTGTGGTGATATAGCATCTTTCGAACTGGTGCTCCACTAAATGTGGCAGTTCAATCCCAGCATGTTGCTAGGGTTCCTAGACATGGTTTGACACATGCTAGAGTGACATTGTATGTGTTATTTTTCAAACCACAATGATACACATACACATCCAAGTGTGTGTGGTGATGCATCGTCTTTCAAACCGGTGCTCCACTGCATGTGACAGTTGAATCTGAACACACTACAATGCATGTGCTAACTGGTGACCCTAAATATTGGTCATAGAAAGGTCATAATAATTCATATATGACCTTTTTATGACCAAAAGCAGTAGATCACGGAGCGAGGGTCACTATAGACCTAACAACCATTTTTTTATTTGGTCATAGACAATTATGATCAAAATACATGGTCATAGTGTCCATGACCAAACAATTTTTTCATGAGTAATTTGGTATGTACATGTTAGATCCAATGTAGCCAATCCTTCTATATGGGCGAAGCCCAACAATTCCAGGTTTTTTTCTTTTTCTTGTGAATTATAGTGAGAAACATGGGCTAAGCTCAACATTCTAGCCATTTCATTTCCTAGGCGTTGGGCTTTTTACGGTCCAATTATTCTTAAGTTTCAACATTTTTTCTAGATTTATATATTGTTCCAGTCCAATATTTTGGGTCCTGGCCTTTTTAGAGCCCAACTAGCTTTTCATTTGGTTCAAACATCTAGATAGAAAATAACCAATATTTCAATGAGCAGAGGCCAAATAATATAACAATTAGAACATGTATTACAATCAGGACATACTTCACACTAGTCAGGAATATAAAAACAACAAAACAAATATTACTATGCTATTTTGAAGTGAAACTCTTCAAAATAACATATGAGGATAGTCTATTATAAGCTTTACAAAGATCATAGAAGCCAAGATATTTTGACTGTTACAATATAACTAGTAGTATAGTTATAGTAACTAGATACTTTTTGCTGACTAGGCCTTTGACTTCTTAGAATTTCTTGGGCTGGAATTCCTAGAATAGAGAGAAAAAGGCATGAAACATTATTAGTCTCAATA
The DNA here is from genome assembly GCA_910589775.1 of Avena eriantha. NCBI lineage: Eukaryota > Viridiplantae > Streptophyta > Magnoliopsida > Poales > Poaceae > Avena > Avena eriantha. The sequence continues at coordinate 162,606,181 of OU342740.1, read as the reverse complement.
TAGGAAATATCTGCTACCTATGAAACATGTACTGTAGGAGTAATTAAAGAGATGTCAAGAAGTAATTGTACAGTCAAATGACAGGAATATTATTTCTAGTTTGATACTCTAGGAATCTGAACAGTCAAGAATTAATTGTTTTTAGAACAATCAAATATTGTTATTGTACAAGTGCATTCAGTCTCTAAATATTCAGAACATCGACAATCAAGCAAAAATTCTCTTCTACTCCCAGCAACTACTCCTACTCTCAGGATATACTGAACATTATACTGAAATCAACAAGTACTCCTACTCCCAGGATATACTCCAGTCAAACAATAAACAATAAACTACAGTAATCACTACTAAAATCATGAGTACATGTATGACAACTTGCTCTGCATTTCCCATCATGGCAGAGTTTTCACAAGCTAAGTACAGTACTCCATGATCAAAGATAATATCAGAGTAAAACCAAACCGAAAAATATAATATGAACAAGAAAAAAAGACACTTCGAGTACAACCACTACCACTACAAGGAGTTTTGACACTACTGAATATAATCTGAACCAGAAAAATATCCCTGTTTGCTCCTACTCCTACTCCTAGTACAATAAAAAAATCCTGGTTCACTCCTACTACTAGTACAGTGAAACGTTAGTATCAAGAGGAACACACGAATACAGGAGGAATTTACAGTGAAAAAATGTCCCTGAAGTAATGAACATTCCATCATAGCTGGTTCACTCCTACTCCTAGTAGTCCTAATACTCCAATCATAGGTACAGTGTTCAGTAATTCAATCCCACCAACATTTACAGCTACAACCCACAAGCTCGCACTAGCATTCCCATCCACACTCGAACCTTGACACCAATTCACGGTTGGAAAAAACCTAAGCTTGGCACAACCAAGATGGAAATTTGCGGTCTCTGTAGCTCAAATGACAACGAAGAAAATCAGAGCAAAAGAGAAAAAATCAACCTTCTGGTTGCCCCCACCCATGGGGGAGTGAAGGCCTCCGTCAGGCTGGATGTCAATGGAGAAGATCTATAGGCCCTCATGGCAAACCCATCTCAGTTTCTCCATCAGCATCTCCCGCCCTACTCCTTTAACGCCTCCACGATTGGAGCTCGTCCATGACCTTGGATGGACAGATCGAGTCCCGCACCTGAAGATCCGGCCGTCGCAGGTGAGGGAGGCCAAGCTGATATCGTCGAACCATGGAAGAAGGACGCTGAGAGGTCATAATCCTAACCCACAGGACCAGATGCCATCGGCCGCAAACTTCTCGAACGCGGGCTTGTTCCCTTCCACGCCAAGCTAGCAAAGGAGAGAAATGAGGTGAGATTTTTAAGCGAGAGAGAGTGTGGAGAGAGGGGGTCAGGGTGGGTTGTGACTTACAGTAGAAGAACAATATCTTGTGGCGCTCCTCGACTAGATTTGGTCGAGGTCCATGGTGATTGTGCGTTGTTCCTAGCCGCACACGAAGACATCCATGAAGTTCCTCTCGTACCATTCAGGAAGATATCGTGCCGCTGTTGGTTCCTCGTCCGAGCTCCCCGAGCGACGTCGTTGATTCCTCGTTCGAGGGATGTTGCCTCCCTCGCAGATCAGCGGTAGGGAGAAGCAGCGGCAGGGAGCAAAGGTGCGAGGGGCATGGGGGACTAGGGTTTATTTTTTTGAGGGAGACTATCGACTGTCAAGCGAGAGGGGAGGATGTGGCGGCGGGTTCTAGGACAAGGTGAGAGGAGTGTGGGGTATTAGGGTTTGGGCTGAGGATGTTATGGAAATACCCCTGTCACTTCTACGGGGCAGACTGTTGGAACTAGGGTGTTTCGGTCATTCCAAAGTGAACAGGATTTGGAGGCGTGGGATATTTTCTAAAAGGGGAGCATTGTATAGATGTCACGTGAACGGCCAAGGTCTGCTTTGGTTGGCTGATCCGTGGATAGTGTGATTCTCTATTGTGATTGGCTGGCTCTATCACTGTGTCTTGAAACCAGCGTAAGTACATAACATCTAGGTAACATAATAAACTTGCAATATTTTCAAATACTTTTAAAAAGTGTTCACAAAAATAGCTATCGAGTATGAAGTTTCGTGGCTTTGAGGTCAAGCGGTCTAAACAAGGCTTCATGACTTTCAGGTTAAACGACCAATAATATGGCCAATATCGCGACATGGTTTGTGATAATATGCTCATATTGTGAATGCATGTGCATCTTGGGATGACGAACAATATTGCACAAGATGTACCTAGGTTCACGTCCCCTCGGTGGAGGATCGCTACGTCCTGCTATCAATCAAGTATATGATCATAGATTGGTTTACATGGAGCCGCCGGAAGCGGAGGGGAGACTGAGATCTAATATGACGTGGGAGAGCGAGAGATATGTCCCCAAAGAGGTGCCCCTGGTGGCTTTATATATGCAGCCAGTTAGGGTTTACAAGTGCTAATGGGCTTTTGCATTGGAGTCGCTGTCTTGGGCCTCCAGTCGGCGAGGCATCTAGGTCCAGTATGCGCTAGTCGCCGTATTTGGCGAGTCGACCCGCCTAGGGTTACGCTGTAGTCGGCTCGCTCCAGCTGGCGACTCCGCTTCATGGGCATGCCCCAATTGGTATTCCCCCATCAGTAGTCCCCGAGCATGTCAGGGACTCGGTGATGTCTTCAAGTCGTCGAATCGGCGTAGGCGATTCTAGGGTGGAGTCGATGGCGAGTCGTTGGCGAGCTCCTGGAATAGAGAAATAGCTCGTGAAGTAGTCCATTCTCCTAGGCGAGTCGACACGCCAGGCGAGTCATCATTAGACAGAGTCGCTCCTTGGAGAAGTTTGGCCGGCGCCTTGTCAACTTGCTGTCATAGAGGCCGTGGAGGTCACCAAATTATTGGTGTTGAAAATTGCCAAGTCGGTGCAGGGGAATACGCGAGACGAGTCCACAGGGGCAAGTCCCCGAGCATGTTGAGTACGCGAGGGCGAGTCCGTGGCGGCGAGTCCTCGAGTGTGTTGAGTACGCGAGGGCGAGTCCACGGTGGCGAGTCCCCGAGCGTGTTGAGTACGCGAGGGCGAGTCCACGGTGGCGAGTCCCCGAGCGTGTTGAGTACGCGAGGGCGAGGGCGAGTCCGCGGTGGCGAGGCCCCGAGTGTGTTGAGTACACGAGGGCGAGTCCTAGAGCATGGTTAGCCACGGTCGTGGAACCATGCACACACGCAGTATGCCTAGGAGTAGTCCCCGAGGCTCGAGTTGGCTTTTAGAGGCGACTTGAGGCTCTTTAGAGATGCATATTCTGAAAATAGTAGTGGTTGTTGCGAGCATGGCGAGTCCACATGGGGAGAGTCTCCGAGTGTGGCAAGTCTGCGATGATTGCGAGTCCGCGAGGGGAGAGTCCCCGAGTGTGGCAAGTCCGCCATGATTGCGAGTCTGCGAGGGGAGAGTTCCCGAGTGTGGCGAGTCTGTGATGATTGCGAGTCCGCGAGGCGAGAGTCCCTACGTGTGGCGAGTCCGCGATGATTACCACTACAAGGAATCTAGGATTATATGACCCTCTATTTTCGTCACAAAATCGTCACAATAGTGCGTTTATGACGATTCTGTGACGATTTTGAGATCGTCGAAAGCTGGGCGTCGCTAATGAACTATAACGACGATTTTGTTGAAATCGTCATAAGATACTATGACGATTTGAGATCGTCATAACCTCTATGAAGTTCCAAAATCGTCATGTGCAACCAGCCCATGCCACGTGGACGATCCGACGTGGTAGATCTTTGTGACGAAATGAAAACGTCTTAACGTGAATTCAGCCCGGTCCATACTGATTGTTATATGGGCCAGCCCATTAATTCAGTCCATTATGAATTATTATTCTGGTAATTTTTTCGAGTTATTGGGCCAAACTTAGCATATTTAGGGCTTTTTATTTTCGGGCTACTAGCCTTTTTTTGTTGGGCTTACATTTGGACCATGGCCTTACTCAGTCTATTAGATTATAATTCAGTATTATTTTTCTGAAAAAGAAATGTTCATTTATACTTTCTTCTGGGCCAAGGCCTTTTATGCCAGTCCAGATTACTTTGGGCGATGGCCATTTCATTACTTTGGGTTATGGCCTGTTTACTAAGGCCACTATTTGATTCAGCCCAAACAAAATAGACAGGAAATCAAGATTTGAAATTCAAAAGCAACATTTCAATACATCAGGTAGCATTTCAAACACTAAGTTAACATCATGTAGCATCAGGTATCATTTCAAATACTAGGGTAACATCAGGTTCACAGCCCACCATCATCATGTAGCATCAGGTTCAAAGTCACCATCATCAGGTAACATCAGGTTCACAGCCAAAACAATAGCAAGATACTCAAATGACAGCAAGGTACTCAAATAACAGCAAGATGCTCATCGCTAAAAAGACAGTACTAAGATACCCATTGACCAACAGCTACATCCCAGTAATTTTGGCTCCAAATAAAGCCATCATGTGAGCAAGCTTCTCCTCATGCTCTTGCGCCCTCTTGACCAACACCTGGTACTCCTTATCCCGTTGAGCTTGTGCAGCTTCTGCCTCCTGCGCCGCCTTTTTGATTGCAGCCAATTCTTCAGACATCTCTTCACTCCTTTGCTCCGACTTCTGCAACTTCTCTTGCAGGTCACGGACATGAGCAGATACAGCTGCATGTGAACTGTTCATCTTGTTCTTGGAGCCCATCTGGAGGCCAACATTCTTCAGGAATGTGCTTGACGGCGCCTCATTGGTGAGAACTTGGGCAACCACCTCCAGAGCAGACTTTGGCTGTTCCCCTTCTAGTACCGGCTTAGCCATCTCAGCTTCCATTTTGCTCTGCAATTTGGAATCAGTTGCTCAAAGATGTTAGGAAACATTAGCATGAGCACAATCCTAGAAAAATAAGGTAGTCCAGTAGGAGCAGAAGCAAAGAAATTTGAAATGGACAGTAGTATTACACATGGTAGAAGAAGCAGATGGATTCAGGCAAGCATGGTAGAAGAAGCAGATGGATTCAGACAAGCATGTTTTGACATTGCTAGTACTGGTAGAGAAGTGCAGTTTGTAGCGAAGAAGTATTACCTCTGTAGCAAAAACTGCAGTGCGTGTTAGCAGTCACTCGAGTGTGTCTAAAGTGTAAACTTAAGCTCACTTTTGTTGCTGGCTACAGTAGGTACTACAGCAGGAATAATATGTTCAAAGTTTTGTGAAGTTATTCAGAGTTGCTATAGAGAGGACACGTGCTGTAAATTCTACCTGAACTTAACATGTTCATCCTTACACCTAACAGTACTGACAGTCTAACAGTGCAAAGAATTCATGCCATATCCTAACTGTCAGATCAGATCTTGTATCCATCTCTCTCCCTCTAATTCACTTGGAAGAAAAATAAACCAAACAAGAAAAACTAATGAAACACTGCTCCTCGGCGCCGCACCAGGATCAGCAGATCATGCCACCGATGCTCCAGCGTCGACGCCGTCTAGGAGTCCCCGTCACGAGAAAACGTAGCCCAAGAATAGGATCAACAGCGGTTAATTAGCACTTTATGTGTCTCCAGCAATACTTTGGGGGTTAATTACACCAGGTGCTTATGTGTCGTAAAACAAAAACCAGAGTCCACCGTGTCCAAAACAGCCTGTCAGCGCCTAGGGGGTAATTTTCCCGGTTTTAGATACTTAGGGGTGTTAAATGACCCAGTTTATATTTAAGGAGGGTTAATGACCGAAACCCAATACTTGTGGGGGTGATTTGGACTTGTTTCAGTAAGAAATAAAGAGTAGCATCCTTATCACAAATAGACCATTTCCAACATTAATAGGCTTATCAAGTAGACCATTAAAGAAACCTAGGCATAACTAAACAAGCCCACACACAGAACCCAAACCAATGGACCTGGTTATCACGAAACCATTCTCAGATTTAATCATGACCAGGAAAGGAGTGACTCACTATAGCATCTTGAACTGGACAGAGAAACCAACGTTCTTGCTGTTGTGGGTGACCTTAAACATGTCAATGGCATTAAGCTCTTCACCCTGACGTTCCTCCCTCTGGAATGATTTCCAACATTAATAAGGACACAGGCTTATAAGGACACAATTTAATTATGCCTAAATAAAACTGTAAGAGTATCTTACAGCTGCATACAGATGAGCAAGATAGCACTATGAACCGGTCTTCTGCTGAAATTTGACTAGTCCTCGATTGGTTTTGTTCTTTTGGCATGTGTCCTACATATGGGAGCATTTTTATAAGACATTTTTAACAATCTGCATACTAGAATATAAACTAATTGACAAAACTTGACCATATAACGTATCCTATCACATAAAGCATCAAATAAAATGAAGTACTTCACTCTGACTTGTTGACAACATGTCAATAACTGTTGCTTTGTTCATCCAATATTAGAAGTTTACTTGACAGATCTAAATAACTGCTATTGTATTCCTTCAACATTCAAACTTCAAAAAACAGTAGTTGACAGCATATAAAGCCTACAGTACACATGCAAGGTAATTACAGAATGCAAAGGTTAAGAAATGCAGAATACCATGTGTTTTGGGCTTGTCCACAGCTTGAGCAGTGCTTGCCATTCGTCATCAGAGATGTATGAAACTGGGGACTTGATGCTGAGTTCAGTTGTTGGTACTTGATCGAAAAATTTCTTTTTGACCAAATGCCTTCTTTGATTTGAAACATTCTTCAGTATATCAGTGCAGGCTACCTTAACTTCCTTTATAGTAGTGTCCATCTCAAAATTTGCCTGCAAAGGCAGCAAAGAAGGAAATGACAAGATAAGTAACCAAATGACAAAAAATAGTAGAAAAAACACATTCAGCTAAGGAATCATGAGCTTACAACAACTTTTCCTATATAGTCTTTCACCATATTCTTGTCCTTCTTGTATTCCTTAAAGTGTGGAAGGATCGGTGTATGGCTTCTAGCAATCATCCTACCTTCTAATGCAAACTTTGCAGCCAGCACAGGCCTCTCGGGGCGTTTCATCCCTTCTGCAATTTCAATCCTCACTTTGCTTCCTAGCCCCTTGGTCATCTTCTCTAGGCCTGAACCTTTTCTCTTGCGGCTGACTACCACAAGTGAGTTGTCTGAAATAGAAGGCAGTAATTAGAAGCCAGTTAGTATATCTATACTAGAAGCTTATCAAGCAAAGACAAAGAAGATCAGATGTAAAATCTTATCAAGCTACAACAGTACAAATAGAAACAACTAATTAAAATTGGCACAAGTAAAAGCTTATCAAGAAAAGCTACAGCAGATCAGATGTACATCGGTAATATAAGTAGTAGCACCATCAGTTTAGGACATCATATAAGTAGTAGCACATGCAAAACTATAGCAGATCAGCAGTACATGCAAAACAATACATGCAAAGCTACAGCAGATCAGCAGATTAGCAGGAAAGCTTATAAGTAGGAAAGCTTATCAAGCAAAGCTACAGCAAAGCAAAGCTACAGTAGATCAGCAAAGCAAAGCTACAACATATAAGTAGGAAAGCTTATCAAGCAAAGCTACAACAGATCAGCAGTACATGCAAAACAGTACAACATCAGTTTAGGACATCATATAAGTAGTAGCACCAGATCTTGTACTCACATACATATGATCAAATCTTTTATCTAGCAAATAATTGGGAGTCTATCTATACTATAGCACATGTACAACATAATTGCTTACATTTAGAAAGTGCACGAGTAAAATAAAAAAGTACAAGATGAACTTGCCTTCATCACCCATAGGCTGCTCAGCTTCTTCATTGAAGTCATCATTTCTGTACACCGTAGGCGCAACAGGGTTGAGGTCCAAACGGAAAGTACTTCCTTCATCCATGGACATAGAACCATCATCCATTTGCATTGAGCTTCCACCATCTTTGTGAAGCGGGCCTTCTTCATGAGCTGCAGCAACCACCTTCGCTTTTTGCCTTGTGACTCTAGCAGTAGCATGTTCATAAACACACCGCAACTTATCTGATCCTCCTGGTGGTAACGCAAACACTCTTCCTGGAGACATTGCTGTAGTTGTATTTGAGGTACTTGTACTCTTGCTCTTCCTCTTAGCAGCACACTTCTTCCTTCTCCTAGGAACCTTCGGGACCTCGTATGAATAGCATTAGACCACAAGTTAGAAATAAAACAATGGAAGCATAGAATGAAGGAAAACAAGGAAAAGTAGACAGCAAACAAGTAAACCCCCCTCCAAACAAGTTAGAATTTGCACCTTTACAATCTTGTTCACTACAGTATCATCAACTTCTTCCTCAATAATATCTTCCTCTCTAGGAGTGTATTCTGAGCTCTCTCCTTGTGTTATGGCAGATGCGGAGGAGTCCTCAGCTAGTACTTCCCTACCACCATTTGAGTTTCTAATCATTGAGGCTATCCTGGAGATGCCAAGAGATTGGAACACACGGTTGTTCCGCATCATTGTCCTAGCCCTAATATTCTCCAGTTCAGTGAGGGTGCTTCTATACATGAATAAGAAAATATGCATTAGATGGATGGTTGAAATGCATAGGGGAGCAAGACAACTCAAACAGCTAATGTATCTTACCAGGTTTTAGTTTCATTAAATCTAGTAGATTAACCAAAGATTTCTATAAAGAAAATATAAACTTAGTGAACAAATCCTAACCATAATTAATGTGTAGTTACTATTACTATTAATGTCTAGTTACTATTACTAAAGCATAAACAAAAGGCTAGTTACTATTACTATTAGTGTATAGTTACTATGGACAACAGCAGGTAATTACAAGACAAAACTCAAATTATAGCAGCAAGCTTAGCACAGAAACAAAAGGCTCAAACATCAAGAAACATAGCAGATTATAGCAGCAAAAGGCTCAAACATCAAGAAACATCGCATACCAGCAGATTATAGCAGCAAACAAAAGGCTCAAACATCAAGAAACATAGCAGATTATAGCATGCTTTACTATTACTAAAGCATAAAAAAAGGCTCAAACATCAAGAAACATAGCAGATTATAGCAGCAAGCTTAGCATAGAAATTATAGCAGCAAGCATAAACACGAGGAGCAATTTGCATACCAGCGGGCTGTGTCTTCTTTGTCATCCTTCCCATTGCTGATGTCGAGGTGGTTGGACTGGTGCCGTTAGGTTCTTGATGTCCACTTGCGAAATCCCTTGATAGATTCCTGCAATAACCATGTGGTTAGATAGCAGTACCACAATGCACTGAATAGTAAGCAAAGAACTAAGTTAATCCTACTGCTACCACAATGCACTGAATAGCAGTACCACTTTCTCCTCTTATTAAAAGCTAGGACATGAGCTGGAGTAATCCTACTGCTACCACTACTATAGCAACACTAAACAGTAGCCTTGAGCAACAGACAATGGGACATGAATCTATTTAGGAACTTGACAAGAATCCAGGCAATGTACTCTAGCTGGTCAAGATTCAAGCAATGTACAAAATCACAAGATCACCTTTGCACATCCCATTGGGACATGAATTTGTTTAGGAACTTGACAACAACACAGAACACAAGCACAATGCACAAGCTAACAGAGACATTCACAGGATAACACAGGACACACAAGCTAACAGAGACATTCACAGCTATGACTACCGCTACTACTGCAGTAATCAAGCAAGCAAGGCCACCTCTGCAGTTTATTAGCTCTGCAGTTTAATAGAGTTGCTTCATATTTGACTAACCAAGCAATTGTCTAGTGTAACCAAGCAATTTTATAACCAACCAATTAATATAATCAAGTAATCAGTATAAGCAACTCTTAATAAAACCTAGATGTATTACTATCCCAAGTTAGAGTGCAGATAGCTGTAGATGCTTGTGTTCGAAGCATATACTTGATAAGCAACTCTGGATCCCAAGTTAGAGTGCAGATAGCTATAGATAGATGTAGATCCCAGTTTAATAAGCAACTCTTAATATACTTGGGGAATCTGACGAGACAGTATGCCCCTGGATCGAAGCACTAGACACGCCATGAGAGCCAAATCCTAACACTAGACGCCATGAGAGCCAGACCCTAACCCTAGAAACGCCATGAGAGCCAGACCCTAACCCCCTAACCCTAGACACGCCATGAGAACCAGACCCTAACCCTAGACACGCCATGAGAGCCTGACCCTAACCCTAGACACGCCATGAGAGCCAAACCCTAACCCTAGACACGCCATGAGAGCCAAACCCTAACCCTAGAAACGCCATGAGAGCCAATGCCTAACCCTAGACGGTAGGAAGTAGGAGGAACTCGCCTGGCTGTCGAACTCAGAGGAAGACCGCTTCCTCTTCCGTGGCCGTCGTCTTCGCTAGCGTCGTCGTCGGTCGCAGCTACCAGCCCGTGCCCACGTCGGAGCGAGCGCACGTGGCCGTCATGGGAGCGAGCGCGTGGGGCCGTCGTCGGAGCGAGAAGGCGTGACGATCGTGCGTGGGAGCGAGCGCGCGTGGCCGAAGTCGGAGCGGGCGGGCGGGGCCGTCGCCGCTCGCATCGTGGGGATGGGTGGGGAATGGATGTGTGAGATGTGGATGGGATGGTAGGTGGGGAGGGATGGGGAACGGGTCGGTAGGTGGGGATGGGTGGGTCGGTTTGTCCAACCGGGATGGATGGGTCTGCCGAAATTAGTGGGCGGGAGAAGCGTGGGCGGGAGAATTTTTGGGTTTTGGCGGTAGAAATTTTAGGTTTTGGGTTATGGGTTTTTTGATTTATGGGGTTAAAAGGTTATTGCATTTCTTCTTGCACATAATTTTGCTTAAAAAAGTTTCTATCCATGTTTATGTACAATTGTGCAATTTATTGTATATAACTATATCCATTTCTCATGAAAAAGACAAGTTTTTCCCCGGGTACAATATATGGCACATAAAATGATGCAGCACTAAACTGTGTCACATAAAATGACGTGACGCGAAGGATTCGCATTGTTCGGATCATTTTTTATATATTTTTTTGGAACCATGTCACATAAAATGACGCGATGCGAAGGTTTTACATTGTTCAGACCGTTTTTGAATTTTTTATGCGCGTTTCAAACTTTGGTCAAAACGGCGAGAATGATTCTTAGCTAGGAGATGGGCCTCGCTAAACTTGCACTGGATCTATGAAGAAACATCGTATTGTGAACCTAAAAATCATTTCTACAAAAAATCACGAGCACTATATCATGTACCTGTAGTTCAAACCGGGCCCACTTCCTACCGATTCGGCAGGAATTTGTCTTTTTCACGAGGGTTGGACGGAAAGGTTTCAGATACCACGGTTAGGAAATTGTCCATGTAAGGTGCTCCAGTATTTTTTCAAAAAATTGTTTGGTTTCATTCTGAAACTGTCACTCGGTGGTTGCTTCACAGAACGCCCCGGTTTTGGCAGTCGGAAAATGGAAAATGCATTTTTTATACAACGAAAAGGAAAACTTCCTCCTGCCACATTGTTCGTTGTCCCATGATACACATGTGTGCACAATATGGGCACGTTATCACAAACTATGCCGTGACTCTAGCCATAACATTGGCCGTTTGGCATAAAAGTCATGAAACCTCGAACATGGTAGCTCATTTCTAAGAAGGCTTTTCGGGATGCAATCAATACACCAAGTTTGATATTTTTCCTTAGAACTGTGTCACATAAAATGACGCGACGCGGAGGTTTTACATTGTTCGGACCGTTTTTGAAATATTTATGCGCGTTTCAAACTTTGGTCAAAACGGCGGGAATGAAGGTTTTTAGCTAGGGGATGGGCCTCGCTAAACTTGCACTAGATCTATGAAGAAACATCGTATTGTGAACCTAAATATCATTTTTGCAAAAAATCACGAGCACTAGATCATGTACCTATAGTTCAAACCGGGCCCACTTCCTACCGATTCAGCAGGAATTTGTCTTTTTCACGAGAGTTGGACTGAAAGGTTTCAGATACCACGGTTAGAAAATTGTCCATGTAAGGTGCTCCAGTATTTTTTTTAAAATGGTTTTGTTTCATTCTGAAACTGTCACTTGGTGGTTGCTTCACAGAACGCCCCGGTTTTGGCAGTCGGAAAATGGAAAATGCATTTTTTATGCGACGAAAAGGAAAACTTCCTCCTGCCACATTGTTCCTTGTCCCATGATACACATGTGTGCACAATATGGGCACGTTATCACAAACTATGCCGTGACTCTAGCCATAACATTGGCCGTTTGGCATAAAAGTCATGAAACCTCGAACATGATAGCTCATTTCTGAGAAGGTTTTTTCGGGATGTAATCAATACACCAAGTTTGATATTTTTCCTTGGAACTATGTCACATAAAATGACGCGACGCGAAGGTTTTACATTGTTTGGACCGTTTTTGAAATTTTTATGCGCGTTTCAAACTTTGGTCAAAACGGCGGGAATGAAGGTTCTTAGCTAGGGGATGGGCCTCGCTAAACTTGCACTGGATCTATGAAGAAACATCGTATTGTGAACCTAAAAATCATTTGTGCAAAAAATCACGAGCACTAGATCATGTACCTGTAGTTCAAACCGGGCCCACTGCCTGCCGATTCGGCAAGAATTTTTCTTTTTCACGAGAGTTGGACGGAAAGGTTTCAGATATCACGGTTAGGAAATTGTCCATGTAACGTGCTCCAGTATTTTTTTAAAAATGGTTTGGTTTCATTCTGAAACTGTCACTCGGTGGTTGCTTCATAGAACGCCCCGGTTTTGGCAGTCGGAAAATGGAAAATGCATTTTTTATGCGACGAAAAGGAAAACTTCCTCCTGCCACATTGTTCGTTGTCCCATGATATACATGTGTGCACAATATGGGCACGTTATCACAAACTATGCCGCGACTCTAGCCATAACATTGGCCGTTTGGCATAAAAGTCATGAAACCTCGAACATGATAGCTCATTTCTGAGAAGGTTTTTTGGGGATGCAATCAATACACCAAGTTTGATATTTTTCCTTGGAACTATGTCACATAAAATGACGCGACGCGAAGGTTTTACATTGTTCGGACCGTTTTTGAAATTTTTATGCGCGTTTCAAACTTTGGTCAAAACGACAGGAATGAAGGTTCTTAGCTAGGGGATGGGCCTCGCTAAACTTGCACTGGATCTATGAAGAAACATCGTATTGTGAACCTAAAAATCATTTTTGCAAAAAATCACGAGCACTAGATCATGTACCTGTAGTTCAAACCGGGCCCACTTCTTGCCGATTCGGCAGGAATTTGTCTTTTTCACGAGGGTTGGACGGAAAGATTTCAGATACCATGGTTAGGAAATTGTCCATGTAAGGTGCTCCAGTATTTTTTTTAAAATGGTTTCGTTCCGTTCTGAAACTGTTACTCGGTGGTTGCTTCACAGAACGCCCCGGTTTTGGCAGTCGGAAAATGGAAAATGCGTTTTTTAGGCGACGAAAAGGAAAACTTCCTCTGCCACATTGTTCGTTGTCCCATGATACAAATGTGTGCACAATATGGGCACGTTATCACAAACTATGTCGCGACTCTAGCCATAACATTGGCCGTTTGGCATAAAAGTCATGAAACCTCGAACATGATAGCTCATTTCTGAGAAGGTTTTTTCAGGATGCAATCAATACACCAAGTTTGATATTTTTCCTTGGAACTGTGTCACATAAAATGATGCGACGTGAAGGTTTTACATTGTTCAGACCGTTTTTGAAATTTCTATGCGCGTTTCAAACTTTGGTCAAAACGACGGGAATGAAGGTTCTTAGCTACGGGATGGGCCTCGCTAAACTTGCACTAGATCTATGAAGAAACATTATATTGTGAACCAAAAATCATTTTTGCAAAAAATCACGAGCACTAGATCCTGTACCTGTAGTTCAAACCGGGCCCACTTCCTACCGATTCAGCAGGAATTTGTCTTTTTCACGTGAGTTGGACGGAAAGGTTTCAGATACCACGGTTAGGAAATTGTCCATGTAAGGTGCTCCGGTATTTTTTTTAAATGGTTTGGTTCCATTCTGAAACTGTCACTCAGTGGTTGCTTCACAGAACGCCCTGGTTTTGGCAGTCGGAAAATGGAAAATGCATTTTTTATGCGACGAAAAGGAAAACTTCCTCCTGCCACATTGTTCGTTGTCCCATGATACACATGTGTGCATAATATGGGCACGTTATCACAAACTATCACGCGACTCTAGCCATAACATTGGCCGTTTGGCATAAAAGTCATGAAACCTCGAACATGATAGCTCATTTCTGAGAAGGTTTTTTCGGGATGCAATCAATATACCAAGTTTGATATTTTTCCTTGGAACTGTGTCACATAAAATGACGCGACGTGAAGGTTTTACATTGTTCGGACTGTTTTTGAAATTTTTATGCAAAGTTTAAAACTTTGGTCAATACGGCGGGAACGAAGGTTCTTAGCTAGGGGATGGGCCTCGCTAAAAATCCTCTTATGCCATTGTTCCTTTACTTTATCTTTTACTCATGCTGTTTGCATTGCTGATTTGAATATGTGGCTTTTCTTGCATGTAGGTCCCAAGACAAAGGAATGTACCAGTTTTGATAAGTGGTGTGTGTATGGCAACAAGGTTGCTCTGAAACCGACTCAAGTGATGTCCTTGAGGCAACTGGCAAGGAAAAACCCACATTAAAAGTTTATGTATGCACCATGCAGCCATCGAACACCAAAGAGCCAAGTGCTAAAATGGTAAACAAATTGTCCCTTGATGATCATTCTTTGATTACTGAAGTATTTCCCAATTGTTTCTACCATTGATTGATTGGTTCAATTAATTTGTAGTATTTCCCAAGGGCCTTCACCAATGCCTACATTAAGTGGTACAAGGACTTCCCAGCAAAGTTGAGGGTCTTCTGTAGAAGCCATAAGCCCATAGTAGTCACTATGATTATGGGTAAAGGGAAGTGTCAAGGAGCACAACTTATGACCAACTGGTCCCATGTGGTGGCGGTGACCGGGATGCAACAAGCCGATATCTTCATGTTTCGCTTCCGCCGCAGTCTTATGGATGGACTTAAGCTGCTGGTTAAGAAGGTCAAGTAATCAGTTGGTTGTGTTGGTTGTAAATATGGTCCTGTTGGTTGAACTATGGTCATGTTGCTGTCAGGTGCTATCAGGTTGTTGTGCTACAGGTTGAACTATGGTCCTGTAGCTAGCAGGTTGCTTTTGGAATGCCCAGACTAGTTGTGAACTATGGTCTGTACTTATATCTATGAAATTCTAGTACTTATATCTATGAAACGGTCCTATGCTACTACTGTGATCAATATGAAATGATCTTGTGCTACTACTGTGATCTATGAAATGATGTTGTGCTACTACTGTGATCTATGAAATGATTCTGTGCTACTACTGTGATCTATGAAATGATGTTGTGCTACTACTGTGATCTATGAAATGATATATGAAATGATCATGGGCTATTATTTGTATCTAGTTGTGATTCCTGTGATAAGTATAAAAAAGTTTGGGCTCTTGTATCTGACAAGATTACTAGTATGGCGCAATGGCAATTCACATAGAAGAGTAGTAGGAGGTCCTGTGCTCGAGTCCCAGGCCCCTCACTATTTTTCCTTTTTTCTCTGATAGATTCAGAACTCACACAATCTGATCTAGAGAAGCCCAGGTTGGTCACAGAAGAACATCAGAAATCATATAACAGTCAGTACACCATTCAAGTATTACTTTTCTGAAACTATGCTAAAATGTCAAGATTACAGCCGGGATAAGCACATGATCTTCCAAAGAACTAAAATGTCAAGATTACAGCCGGGATAAAAAATGACATGATCTTGCTCCCTGGTCTTGCTCCTCCTCACTGCTGCAACACAGATTAGCAGTTTCCAGTGAGCCACTAGCAATGAAATAAAAAAGAAAAGATAATGGAGGATATAATTTACCTTGCATGTTGTTACTAATCATCATCGTCGAAATGCCTCTGGAAATTATCTTCACCATCGCTACAGTACTGGTGGGCTGTGTCATCCACCATGTTTTCATCATCCTCGCGTTCATGGCCCTCCTTCTTCCTTTTCCTAATTTTTTCTACGAATGAAGCATCAAGTAACACTCGTTCCTGGATCCTTCGCAATCTGGTATGCACACCGGGTTCTTTCTGTTGCACTGGAACTTCATCAGTGTTATCATCTTGGTATGTTAGACCACCGCCACCACCATTGAGATCCTTCTCCATTTCAGTTTCTTTCACACTCCACAAATGTCTGTGCTGAAACTTTTGCACAACTTGCCAATTTCCATGCAAATAGGTGTCTGGCACATAGAACACCTTTGTTGCTTGTGTCGTTAGAATAAATGGATCACTCTTATACCAGCACCTTCCAGTGTTAATGCTCTTGAAGTGTCCGTCATCTTGGATCCCTGTCTTTGTGCCACCAAGATCAAACCAATCACAACGGAACAAGACGACCGATCGATGGACGCTTCTGCTGGAGTTGTACTGGAGCCTTATGATTCTTTTGAGCTGACCATAGAAGTCCATGTCCTCACCATCATGGTCTCCCTCGACAACTATTCCACTTGTCTGCGTGTTTCTATGTTTCTCGCGGTCAACAGTGTGGTAGCGGACACCGTCAAGAATACACGCTGAATACATCCTCACTCGCCTATTCGGCTCGCATGCCAAAGAAAAAAGATCATCACTGACCTTATTGTCCTCATGCAATTTTCCAATCTGCACAGATAAACCAGGGTTAATAACAAAAACACAAAAAAATCATGTGCCAATGGATTCCAAGACTAAAGAACTCACATGATTCTTAAACCATTTAGCAAATCCCTTCGCGAGCCATCTGTCAACATTGATGTAGCTATCTTTCTTATTAAGTTCTTCTTTGCACAACCTGCAATGCCAACAAAAACATAAAGTTAATTAAATCATCGGGCTTGCACATGGGTTCCTTCCAACTCAAGAAAAAAGATAAGGGTGCATGCACAAGAGATGACATACTCGATATATGGTAGAACCTCAGGGCAACTTCTTAGCACATACCAATGCATCTTGTCATAGTCATCACCAGCCTCTAAGTACTCCGACCCTCCAAGAAGGTTTACACCATGGTTGAAAACCGAGACATCACCGATGTGCGAATCATCCTGCTCTCTACTTCCGCCCGGCCGATTGAATCTTGTTTCCACATCGTCGAAGTACCTCGAGCAAAATGTAAGGCACTCATCAACAACATATGCCCCGGCAATCGACCCTTCAGGCCTAGCGGTGTTTCGCACATAACACTTAAATGTTAGCATCCTTCTTTCGACAGGGTACATCCAACCGTATTGTACGGGGCCTCTAAGCATTGCCTCTTTGGGTAAATGCATAGTCAAATGAACCATCACCGTGAAGAAGGCCAGAGGAAAGATCTTTTCAAGCTTGCAAAGGATAACTATGATTTCTTTGTCGAGTCTTTCAAGAACAGATAGCTTCAGTGTTTTGGAGCACAACTCTCTGAAGAAATTCCCCAGCTCAGCAACTGCTTCATATATTTCTTTATCCAAAATTCCACGGAGTCCAGTTGGTAAAATCCTTTGGAGGAGGATGTGACAATCATGAGTTTTCAGTCCTTGGAGCTTGCATCCATCAGGAGACACACATTTTGCTAGGTTAGCGGCATACCCATCTGGAAATCTCACCGCTCTTATAAATTCACATAATGCAAGCTTTTCTTCTTTAGTCATTGTATACCATGCTTGTGGCATCTCAAACGACTCTCCACCTTCAACAGGCTGTAAATGCAAATCTTCTCTTATGCCCATGTCTTCCAAATCAAGCCTAGAGTTAACTGTATCCTTTGACTTCCCGTCGATGTTCATAAATGTGCCAAGCAGATTATCACATATGTTTTTCTCGATGTGCATTACATGAAGGTTGTGCCTCAACTTGAGATCTGTCCAGTAAGGGAGGTCCCACAAAATAGCCCTCCGGTCCCAGCATTGACCATCCTCACGCTTCCTTTTCTTTTGATGTTTTCCAGGTCTCACATCTTTCACATTGTGAAGCTGTTGCTCGAGCTCTTCTTTAGTGAACTTCGTCGGCTAGTCGCGGGTTTCAGTTTTTCCATTGAAATCCTTGCTTTTTCACCAAGGATGGTTGCGAGCAAGAAAACGGCGGCCCCCGGTCCAACATATCTTGTTCCTTATTCTTTCCGAGCACGGATCCTTGTCACAACGCACACATGCTTGATAACCAGACGTGAGCCTCCCAGACAAAGTGTGCAGCGCCGGGAAATCATGGATACACCATATGACCGCAACATGGTGATCAAACTTATCAGGGCTCAGGGCATCATAGGTACTGACACCCTCCCAGAGCTTGAGCAAATCTTCTACCAAGGGATCCATAAAGACATCAAAATCCTTTCCTGGAGATTTTGGACCCGGGATCAACAAAGCCATCATGAACTTGGACTGATCCATACATGCCCATGGTGGAAGATTGTATGGCACGACAAATACTGGCCACATGCTATATTTCGAGCTCATTCCAAATGGATTAAAGCCATTTGTGGCAAGGCCGAGTCTGATGTTCCTCGCATCGGTAGCAAACTCTTTATGTTTATCGTCAAAATCTTTCCATGCCTTTCCGTCAGCTGGATGGCTAAGTTCATTATCCATGGGTTGCCGCTTTAGCTTGTGCCATTGTACATCCTCCGACTGTTGCTTCGAAATGAACATCCTCTGTAGCCTTGGAATAATAGGAAAGTACCTCAACACCTTCTCCGGTATCTGCTTCCTCCCATCCGCATCTTTCCACCTAGAGGCATCACAATTTGGGCAGTTGTCATGCTTGGCATACGTGTTCCGAAACAAGATACAATTGCTCGAGCATACATGGATTGAATCATAACCAAGCCCCAATCTACCGATTATACCCAATGCTTCTTCACAAGACTTGGGAATTGCACTTTTAGGGTATTGGATGGTCAAGATATGGAGTATTGCGTTGAAGGAAACATTGCTGATTCGGTAGAAGGACTTGACGTGGAGTAACTTCACGGTAAAAGAAAATCTGGATAATGTCCCACCATCACTAGCTGCACGCTTGGCCTCCTCTATCAGCTCGGCATAGATTGTATGCTCTCCAGCACCTTGCGGTTCAGACTCGTACAAATCCCTAAACAGATCAGGGATTCTATGATCCTCATAGCCATCCTCTACCTCAAAACCAACATCCTCTTGCGAAAAATCATCTTGTACAAACTCACCGCCATCATCACCGCTAGGTTCAGGTTCAGCTCCGGGTTCTGGATGTAAAGGCTCTCCATGATGGATCCACCTATCATACGTGGATGCCATCCCACGCATTAGTAGATGAGCCTCTACATTTGGTAGAGTTTGTTGAACGTGGTTCATACAGCTGGGGCATGGGTATAAAACTTGAGCATCATCAGGAACACTTCTACAAACAAATCGTATGAACTCATCCACTCCCCTTAGATGCTCATAAGAAAGCCTTCTAACTCCTTTTGTTATCCAGCTTCTGTCCATCTGCAAAAGACCGAAAAATGTTGCAAGTTAGAATTGCACTGAAGTGTACACACAAATAGTAGCTAGCAGAAAATAAACCAAAACCTACATGGAATTAACAGGATTTTGAAACCCTAATGAAACCAGCCTTTGAAATTAATAGGGAAATTAACAGGCTTGAATTGATTCTAAACGTCATATCACTGCCAATCTACATGGAATTAAACCAAAACCTACATGGAATTAACAGGAGGGAAATTAACAGGGGAGAGAAGAGAGGGGTGCATACCGTGATAGCTTCAGGGCTCGGGCGAGGTAACAGAGCTTCAGTGCTCGCCGTGGCCACCTACCCCGCCGGTCACCACTGCTGCTGCCCCTCCTCCAGTCACCACCGGCTCAGTTTCTCCTCCTGTCTAGACTGCCGCAGCCCCTCCGCCGGCCACCGCCCAAGACCCCTGCGTGCCGTGGCCGAGGCGAGTCACCACCTGTCCCTCCCCCTCCGCCTTGTCCCTGCCCCTCCCCCTCCACCTTGCCGCCACCCCCTCCCCCACCTCCGGTCACCACCGGTCCAAATCCCCGCCCCCTCCCCCTTCCCCTCCGTCGGTCACCACCGTTTAGCGTCGCCCCGCCGCCGTGTGTGCGTGTTCTGTTTTCTGCTAAGTGTGCTACTCCGTTGGAGCATCGTCAGTCTGTTAAGCAAACTACCAGTAATAGTATAGATAAAATCCTTACTACCTTGTATACAACAACACAACTCTAGCATACCGGTCACGACATGTTTCTCACAGCGCTAGGTCGTGGGTTCGAGCCCCCGTTCGCGCACCCTTTTTTGCTTAATACTACCTGGGCCAACGAGGCTATTTGGGCCTAACATGGGCGAATCGGACCACCCAGTATACAAGTAACACAAACGGTCCAAAATGGTATACAAGTAACACAAGCGGCCCAAAAGAAAAATTAAAATTAAAAAACTAGGGTAAACAAGTTAAAATTAAAATTACCACATAGGAGCGACACGTGGATCACATGGGTGAGGTGGCAGCACAGTCACCCTAGTGCTTAACTTACTACGATGTTTTTACTGATCATGACGATTTTATATCGTCGTAGTAAGCTCCAAAGAAGGTCCCAAACAGTACATACCAGCTTATGACGATTTCGTGTATTGAATTTAAGACGTTTTTTGGCCAAATCGTCATGCATTTGCTATCCTTTGCCCCTCCCAAATAGCTCATGACCATCTGCAGCAAGATCGTCATAAATTTATGACGATTTCTTTTGGGGTCACTTTCAAAAGGTCATAGTATACCACATTCCTTGTAGTGTGCGAGTCCATGAGGGGAGAGTCCCCGAGTGTGGCGAGTCCGTGAGGGGAGAGTCGCCGAGTGTGGCGAGTCCGCGATGATTTCGAGTCTACGAGGGGAGAGTCCCTGCGTGTGGCGAGTCCGCGATGATTGCGAGTCCATGAGGGGAGAGTCCATGAGTGTGGCGAGTCCATGATGATGTTGATTGCACTGTTTTTGTTAGCGAGTCTCTCATCTTGGCCCGGGGGGCCAATTGCATGGTGACTCCAAAGATGGCTCTCAGCTTAGCGTTCTTCCTGGACGATCCGAGGCTCGGTTTGCGAGTCCTCGTCCGTAGTACTTGACTGTGCGAGTCGCTCTGTCTAAGGTTGAGGAGGATATGGAGTTGTTTGTGTAGCACTACCATTTGTCTTGGCCCGAAAGGCCAGTCGAGCAAGGCGACTCCAATGATGGCTCTCGGTTAGCGTTTTTCGTGGACGATCCGAGGCTCGGTTTGTGAGTCCTTGTCCGCACGACTTGGCCATTGTGAGTCGCTCTTTCAAAGGTTGACAAAGGCGAATTGATTTTTCCCCGAGGAAGAGACACCCAGTGGTGAGCCCATGCAGCGTGGCATTCGACCATCTCTGGCGACTCGGACGATGAAGGTCCCTTAGTAGGCGCGGCGTACGCATTCGACGTAACTGGAAAGATTTAACGCGGCGGAAGTATGGTCGCGCTTTGGTGAAGTCGACGCGGCGGACATGGGGTCGACACGGCGGACGGAGGTCGTGCTATGGCCAAGTCGACGCGGCGGACACGGCGTCGACTCGGCGGACGGAGGTCGCACTATGGCGAAGTCGACGCGGCGGACACGGGGTCGACGCTACGGACGGTGGTCGTGCTTTGGCGAAGGGAGGCCGCGCTTTGGCGGAGTCGACACGACGGACATATGGTCGCGCTATAGTGAAGTCGACGTGGCGGACGGAGGTCGCGCTTTGGCGAAGGGAGGCTGCGCTTTGGCGGAGTCAACGCGGTGGACATATGGTCGCGCGGCGGACGGGGTCCCGCTTTGGCGAAGTCATCGCGCCGGACACGGGGTCGACGCGGCGGACAGAAGTCGTGCGGCGTGTAGCCGGTAGCTTGGCGAGTAGTGGTAGCGAGCTTGATCGGACCATCGGTCGGACGGAGTCGCGTTGTAGAGTTGCTTTGTTGGAGGCGTGTACGTCACTGGCTAGTCCCCGAGCCTAGCGAGTCCGCGTTTAAGCGTGTCCACATTTAGGCGAGTCCCGGAGTGTGGCGTGTTGCGCGAAGGTGATTCCGTGATCGTGGCGAGTCACTGCGGGTGAGTCCGTGATGGTAGCGAGTCCCTGAGCGTGAAGAGTCCATGATGGGTGATTCCCTAGGCTTGGCGAGTCCGCAGCAGGTGAGGGCGGTCCGAGATAGCCAAGCGGCTGAGTTGGCTCCTTCGCAACTGTCAGCAGTCCTGGTCGTATGCGCTCGACATGCGTTTCTTATGCCAAAGCTTATCATAAAGGATGCATGTTTATCCCGCTACCATTGATCATATAACTTTCATGCCAATACGAATTAAATAATCAAATAATAATGAAGGAGAGAGAAGGGATTGGAAGGGAAACTCATCGGAAATAGGTCTGTTGTAGCTGCGCAGGACGTGATCGTCGCCGACCTGGCTGGCTATGATGGCAAACGGACTGTACCAATGAATAATACGCTGATCCGGTCTCGAGTGCAATTTGCTTCAATCCAGGTGATAGACCTTGTCTTCAGGAGATCATGACTTGATCGCGAGGCGGCGCATGCACAAAAAAAGACATGCAAAAGAATTAGATTTGAATAAAATCGATGCAAAGAAGGATAGGAAGTAAATAAAAAAAGCCAATTTGGCATGTCCACATGCGATCAAGCCCCACTCTGTTTGCATAATAGAGCTTCTTCGCTGTTGAGAACAAGATCGCGTGACAGCTGCCTCTTGATCCGATTGGATCTCTTGCTGCGTCCAAGGGAACCACATGGCCATGCGCGGGTTAGACTGTTTAGATTGATCTACTTCCGCGCGACAGTACAAACTGGATCCAATCTTGATTCCTATGCTTGAGCGCCGATGAAGATGTTGTTTGATCCCGCTCGTATCATCACCTCCAAGCACCGCTTGTCCCACGGTGGGCACCAACTGTCGTGCTATTAACCACGGCAGATACTATATGGTAGCTTACGTAGAGGAAAAGGCAAGGCGATGTAGGAGAATCCAGGAGCGAGATTGGCACACGATGTACCCAGGCTCACGTCCCCTCGGTGGAGGATCGCACGTCCTTCTATCAATCCAGTATATGATCATAGATTGGTTTACATGGAGCCACCGGAGGCGGAGGGGAGACTGAGATCTAATATGACATGGGAGTGTGAGAGATAGGTCCCCAAAGGGGTGCCCCTGGTGGCTTTATATATGCAGTCAGTTAGGGTTTACAAGTGCTAATGGGCGTTTGCATTGGAGTCACTGTCTTGGACCTCCAGTCGGCGAGGCGTCTAGTTCCAGTATACGCCAGTCACCGTATTTGGTGAGTTGATCCGCCTAGGGTTACACTTCAGTCGGCTCGCTCCAGCTGGCGACTCAGCTTCATGGGCATGCCCCCATTGGTATTCCCCCATCAATGTCTGAAACATGGTATCTCAAACCTTTCCATCCACCCCTAGCAACAAATACAAATGTATGCCGAATCGATGGGAAGTAGGTCCGATTTGAACTACAGGTACATGATCTAATGCTCATGAATTTTTGAAAAAACCATTTTTAAACTCACAATATGATGTTTCTTCATATATCCAATGCAAGTTTAGTGAGTCTCATCCCCTAGCTAAAAACCTTAATGCCCGCCGTTTTAACCATAGTTTAAAACGGGCATAAGAAATTCAAAAATGGTTCAAACAAGGTAAATCCTTTGCGTGGTGTCATATTATGTGACGTAGTTGCAAGGAAAAATACCAAACTTGGTATATTTATTGCATCTCCAAAAAACCTTCACAAAAATGACCTATCTTGTTCGAGGTTTCATGGCTTTCAGGCCAAACGACCAATGTTATGGGCAGAATCGCGACATAGTTAATGATATTGTGCCTATATTGTGCATGCATGTGCATCTTGGGATGGAAAACAATGTTTCAAAATAAAGTTTTCCATTTCGTCGCACAAAAAATACATTTTACATTTTCCGAGTGCCAAAAACGGGACGTTTTGTGAAGCAACCACCAAAGTGCTCATTCAAAATGCTACCACCATATTTTTCAAAAATACTAGACCATATTACATGGACAATGTCTGAATCGTGGTATATCAAACATTTCCATCCACCCCTGGTGAAAAAGACAAATGTATGCTGAATCGACGGGAAGTGGGTCCGATTTGAACTACAGGTACATGATCTAATGCTCATGATTTTATGAAAAAACCATTTTTAAACTCACAATATCATGTTTCTTCAAAGATCCAATGCAATTTTAGTGAGGCTCATCCCCTAGCTAAGAACCTTAATGCCCGCTGTTTTGACCATAGTTTAAAACGGGCAGAAGAAATTCAAAAACGGTCCAAACAAGGTAAATACGTCGCGTGATGCCGTATTATGTGACATAGTTGTAAGGAAAAATACCAAACTTGGTATATTGATTGCATCTTGAAAAAACCTTCACAGAAATAACCTATCTTGTTCGAGGTTTCATGGCTTTCAGGCCAAACGACCAATGTTATGGCCAGAATCATGACATAGATTCTGATAATGTGCCCATATTGTGCAGGCATGTGCATCTTGGGATGGCAAATAATGTTGTAGAGTAAAGTTTTCCTTTTCGTTGCATGGAAAATACATTTTCCATTTTCCGAGTGCCAAAAACGGGCGTTTTGTGAAGCAACCACCAAAGTGCTCATTCAAAATGCTACCACCATATTCAAAAAAAATACTAGACCATATTACATGGACAATGTATGAACTGTGGTACCTCAAACCTTTTCGTCTGCCCCTGGTGAAAAAGACAAATGTCTGCCAAATCGGCGGGAAGTGGGTCCGATTTGAACTATATGTACATGATCTAATGCTCATAATTTTTTGAAAACATCATTTTTAAACTCACAATATGATGTTTCTTTATAGACCCAATGCAAGTTTAGTGAGGCTCATCCCCTAGCTAAGAACCTTAATACCCGTTGTTTTGACCATAGTTTGAAACGGGCATAAGAAATTTAAAAAGGTACAAACAAGGTAAATCCTTCACGTGGTGTCATATTGTGTGTCATAGTTGCAAGGAAAAATACCAAATTTTGTATATTGATTGCATCTCGAAAAAACCTTCATAGAAATGACCTATCTTGTTCGAGGTTTCACGGCTTTTAGGTCAAACGACCAATGTTATGGCCAGAATCGCGGCATAGTTTCTGATAATGTGCCCATATTGTGCACACATGTGCATCCTGAGATGGCTAACAATGTTAAAGGAGGATTTTTTTTCTTTTTTTCGCACAAAAAAACCATTTTTCATTTTCCGACTGCAAAAAAACAGGGCGTTATTTGAAGCAACCACCAAAGGTCTAATTCAAAATGCTACCACCAATTTTAAAAAAAATACTAGACCATATTACATGGACAATGTCCCAACCAAGGTATCTAAAACCTTTATGTCCACCCCTCGCGAAAAGACAAATTCCCACCGGATCGGTAGGAAGTGGGTCTGATTTGAACTACATGTACATGATCTAATGCTCATGATTTTTTGAAAAAAATCATTTTTAGACTCATAATATGATGTTTCTTTAGAGATCCAATGCAATTTAGCGAGGCTCATCCCGTAGAATAAAAAAATCAATTTCAAACCCCCATTGTCAAAACCATGATTTAGAATCTCTATTTACACACATTAAGGTTTTATATGAAAAATATTTTATTATATTTTTCCTAGAAAGTCAAAGTGTTCCATAATGTCCTATAAACATTCTCGGAAATTTTACAATTTCTCTAAAAAAAAATTCACTCAATTTGAATTTATGATTAAAAAGATACAAAAGAATCAAAAAAGGAAAAAACGCAAGAGGTGGTCGGCATGGCAAACCCGCTAGGAAAACAGGCTAGCCGAGCAATCCTTGTGCGCTCGCTTGCCGGCGTCGGCCCATGGTGAGCCTAGGAGGCAGCCGAAGAAGCAGCAAGGTGAGGCTTGTATGGATTCTGATACTTGGTTAAAAGAACGTGGTACTCCCCTCTATACAACAACGTTGAGGTGGCCAGGTGGTATACCAGTTTGGGGAGGATGCGATGCTCAGGAGGTCGCGAGGTCGACCCCTGGCTTAGCCTCTTTTTGTCTAATTATAATTCGGTTCGATAGGTCCTATCCATAGCGCATAATTTCAGTTCTGAATGATAGGTTTCTGGTCAATAGCACAAAACCAACATGGCAAGCAGGCCCCACATGTCATTGGGTAGGAGAATAATTGGTAGTCAATAGGTCAACGACATAGGGAGGTGACATGTAAGCGTACATTGACACATGGGTATGTCATATATGCAGACACTTCCGCGAAACTTGACACATGGACGCGACACCTCGATCAACCTGCTGTGGTGGCCATCGGTCTTTCTTAAGTTATCATGAATAGCACCCACGACCATTTAAATTGTCATAGTCGCCCAAAATTAAGGTCATGGACCAGTGATGTCTATGTTATGACGAACTGGTGTAAGCAAGCTATGACCTTCCTGACAAAAAAGGTCGTAGTTTTTTGGGTTTGTACCCTCCGAAATGGCCTATAACCAGTTGGTTCGAGATGGTCATAGATCTATGACAAAAAAAACTCAGGGTCATTAAGAAAAGGTCACTAGTCAACACATTTCTTGTAGTGACATCTTGCTAGGGTTCCTGGACATGGTTGGACACATGCTGGGGTGACATTGCATGGGTTCTTTTCCAAACCACAATGATACACACACATCCAAGTGGGTGTGGTCATGCAACATCATTCAAACTAGTGCTCCACTACACGTGACAGTTGAATCCCAGCATGTTGCTAGGGTTCCTGAACATGGTTTGACACATGCTGGAGTGACATTGCATGTGTTCTTTTCCAAACCACAATGATACACACACACATCCGAGTGGGTGTGGTGATGCAGCATCTTTCAGACTGGTGCTCCATTGCATGTGGCAGTTGAATCCCAGCATGTTTCTAGGGTTCCTGGACGTGGTTTGACACATACAGGAGTGACATTGCATCTGTTCTTTTCGAAACCACAATGATATACAGACACACATCCAAGTGGGTGTGGTGATGCAACATCTTTCAAAATGGTGCTCCACTGGATGTTGCAGTTGAATCCTAGCATGTTGCTAGGGTTCCTGGACATGGTTGGACAAATGCTGGAGTGACATTGCATGTGTTCTTTTCCAAACAACCATGATATACACACACATCCAAGTGGGTGTCATGATGCAACATCTTTCAAACTAGTGCTCTACTACATGTGGCAGTTGAATCCCAGCATGTTTCTAGGGTTCCTAGACATGGTGTGAAACATGCTGGAGTAAAGTTGCATGTGTTCTGTTCCAAACCACAATGATACACACACACATCCAAGTGGGTGTAGTGATGCAGCATCTTTCAAACTGGTGCTCCACTAAATGTGGCAGTTGAATCCTAGCATGTTGCTAGGGTTCCTGGACATGGTTTGACACATGCTTGAGTGACATTGCATGTGTTATTCTCCATACCACAATGATACACACACACATAAAAAGTGGGTGTGGTAATGCAACGTCTTTCAAAATTGTGCTCCACTAAATGTGGCAGTTGAATCTCAGCATCTTGCTAGGGTTCCTGGACATGGTTGGACACATGTTGGGGTGACATTGCATGTGTTATTTTCCAAACCACAATGATACACACACACACACACATCCAAGTGGGTGTGGTGACGCAACATCTTTCAAACTGGTGCTCCACTACATGTGGCAGTTGAATCCCAGCATTTTGCTAGGTTTCCTGGACATGGTTTGAAACATGCTAGAGTGACATTGCATGTGTTCTTTTCCAAACCATAATGATATACAGACATACATCCAAGTCGGTGTGGTGATGCAATTTCTTTCAAACTGGTGCTCCACTTGATGTTGCATTTGAATCCCAACATGTTGCTAGGGTTCCTAGACATGGTTGGACACATGTTGGAGTGACCTTGCATGTGTTCTTTTCCAAACAATAATATATACACACACATCCAAGTGTGTGTAGTGATGCAAAATATTTCAAACTGGTGCACTACTACATGTGACAGTTGAATCCCAGCATGTTGCTAGGGTTCCTGGATATGGTTTGCAACATGTTGGAGTGACATTGCATGTGTTCTGTTCCAAACCACAATGATACACACACACATCCAAGTGGGAGTGGTGATGCAGCATCTTTCAAACTGGTGCTCCACTAATTGTGGCAGTTGAATCCCAGCATGTTGCTAGCGTTCTCGGAGATGGTTTGACACATGCTAGATGACAGTGCATATATTATTTTCCAAACCACAATGATACACACACACATCCAAGGGGGTGTGGTGATGCAACGTCTTCCAAACTTGTGCTCCACAGAATGTGGCAGTTGAATCTCAGCATCTTGCTAGGGTTCCTAAACATGGTTGGACACATGCTGGGGTGACATTGCATGTGCTCTTTTCCAAAACAAAATGATATACACACGCATCCAAGTGGGTGTGGTGATGCAACATCTTTCAAACTGGTGCTCCACTGCATGTGGCAGTTGAATCCCAGCATGTTGCTAGTGTTCCTGGACATGGTTTGACACATGATGGAATGACATTGCATGTGTTCTTTTCCAAACCACGATGATACACACAAACATCTAAGTGGATGTGGTGATGCAACATCTTTCAAACTGGTTCTCCATTGCATGTGGCAGTTGAATCCTAACATGTTGCTAGGGTTCCTGGACATGGTTTGACACATGCTGGAGTGATATTTCATGTGTTCTTTATCAAACCACAATCACATACAGACACACATCCAAGTCGGTGTGCTGATGCAACATCTTTCACACTGGTGCTCCACTAAATGTTGCAGTTGAATCCATGCATGTTGCTAGGGTTCCTGGACATGGTTGGACACATGATGGAGTGAAATTGCATGTGTTCTTTTCCAAACAACAAAGATATACACACACATCCAAGTGGGTGTGGTGATGCAACATGTTTCAAACTAGTGATCTACTACATGTGGAAGTTGAATACCAGCATGTTGGTAAGGTTCCTGGATATGGTTGGACACATGCTCGAGTAACATTGCATGTGTTCTTTTCCAAATAACAATGATATACACACACATCCAAGTGGATGTGGTGATGCAACATCTTTCAAACTTGTGCTCTACTGCATGTGGCAATTGAATCCCAGCATGTTGCTAGGGTTCCTGGAGATGGTGTGAAATAGCTGGACTGACATTGCATGTGTTCTGTTCCAAACCACAACGATACACACATCCAAGTGGGTATGGTGATGCAATGTCTTTCAAACTTGTGCTCCATTGCATGTGGCAGTTGGATCTCAGCATCTTGCTAGGGTTCCTAGACATGGTTGGACACATGCTAGGCTGACATTGCATGTGTTCTTTCCCAAACCACAATGATACACACACACATCCAAGTGGGTGTGGTGATGGAACATCTTTAAAGCTAGTTCTCCACTGCATGTGGCAGTTGAATCCCAGCATGTTGATAGGTTCCTGGACATTGTTTGACAAATGCTGGAGTAACATTGCATGTGTTCTTTTGCGAACCACAATGATACACACACACACATCCAAGTGGGTGTGGTGATGAAACATCTTTCAAAATGGTGCTCCACTAAATGTGGCAGTTGAATCCCAACATGTTGCTAGGGTTCCTTGACATGGTTTGACACATGCTGGAGTGACATTGCATGTGTTCTTTTCCAAACCAAAGTGATATACAGACACACATCCAAGTCGGTGTGGTGATGCCAAATCTTTCAAACTTGTGCTCCACTGCATGTGGCAGTTGAATCACAGCATCTTACTAGGGTGCCTGTACATGGTTGGACACATTCTGGGGTGACATTGCATGTGTTCTTTTCCAAACCACAATGATATACACAAACATCCAAGTCAGTGTGGTGATGCAACATCTTTCAAACTGGTCCTCCATTGGATGTTGAAGTTGAATCCCAGCACGTTGCTAGGGTTCCTTGGCATTGTTGGACACATGCTGGCGTGACATTGCATTTTTTCTTTTCCAAACAACCAGTATATACACACACATCCAAGTGGGTGTGGTGATGCAAAATATTTCAAACTGGTGCACTACTACATGTGGCAGTTGAATCCCAGCATGTTGCTAGGGTTCCTGGACATGGTTTGCAAAATGTTGGAGTGACATTGCATGTGTTCTGTTCCAAACCATAATGATACACACACACATCCAAGTGGGTGTGGTGATGCAACATCTTTCAAACTTGTTTTCCACTAAATGTGGCAGTTGAATCCCAGCATGTTGCTAGGGTTCCCTGACATGGTTTGACACATGCTAGATGACATTTCATGTGTTATTTTCCAAACCACAATGACACACACACACATCCAAGTGGGTGTGCTGATGCAACGTCTTTCAAACTTGTGCTCCACTGCATGTGGCAGTTGAATCTCAGCATCTTGCTAGGGTTCCTAGACATGGTTGGACACATGCTGGGGTGACATTGCATGTGTTCTTTTCAAAAACACAATGATATACACACATCCAAGTGGGTTCGGTGATGCAACATCTTTCAAACTGGTGCTCCACTGCATGAGGCAGTTGAATCCCAGCATGTTGCTAGTGTTCCTGGACATGGTTTGACACATGCTGGAGTGACATTGCATGTGTTCTTTTCCTAACCACGATGATACACACACACACATTTAAGTGGGTAAGGTGATGCAACACCTTTCAAACTGGTTCTCCATTGCCCGTGGCAGTTGAATCCCAGCATGTTGCTAGTGTTCCTACACATGGTTTGACACATGCTAGAGTGACATTGCATGTGTTCGTTTCCAAACCACAATCACATATAGACACATATCCAAGTCGGTGTGGTAATGCAACATCTTTCAAACTGGTGCTCCACTAGATGTTGCAGTTGAATCCCAGCATGTTCCTAGGGTTCCTGGGCATGGTTGGGCACATGATGGAGTGAAATTGCATGTGTTCTTTTCCAAACAACAATGATATACACACACATCCAAGTGGGTGTGGTGGTGCAACATCTTTCAAACTTGTGCTCTACTGCATGTGGCAGTTGAATCCCAGCATGTTGCTAGGGTTCCTAAACATGGTGTGAAACAGCTGGAGTGACATTGCATGTGTTCTGTTCTAAACCACAATGATACACACACATCCAAGTGTTTGTGGTGATGCAACATCTTTCAAACTTGTGCTCCACTTCATGTGGCAGTTGAATCTCAGCATCTTGCTAGGGTTCCTGGACATGGTTGGCCACATGCTAGGGTGACATTGCATGTGTTCTTTCCCAAACCACAATGATACACACACACAGATCCAAGTAGGTGTGGTGATGCAACATCTTTAAAACTAGTTCTCCGCTGCATGTGGGAGTTGAATCCCATCATGTTGCTAGGTTCCTGGACATGGTTTGACACATGCTGGAGTGACATTGCATGTGTTCTTATCCAAACCACAATGATACACACACACATCCAAGTGGGCGTGGTGATGAAACATCTTTCAAACTGGTGCTCCACTGCATGTGATAGTTGAATCCCAACATGTTGCTAGGGTTCTTGGAGATGGTTTGACACATGCTGGAGTGACATTGCATGTGTTCTTTTCCAAACCACAATGATATATAGACACACATCCAAGTCGGTGTGGTTATGCAAAATCATTCAAACTTGTGCTCCACTGCATGTGGCAGTTGAATCACAACATCTTTCTAGGGTGCTTGTACATGGTTGCACACATGCTGGGGTGACATTGCATGTGTTCTTTTCCAAACCACAATGATATACACACACACATCCAAGTCGGTGTGGTGATGCAACATCTTTCAAACTCGTGCTCCACTGGATGTTGTAGTTGAATCCTAGCATGTTGCTAGGGTTTGTGGACATGGTTGGACACATGCTAGAGTAACATTGCATGTGTTCTTTTCCAAACAACCAGTATATACACACACATGCAAGTGGGTGTGGTGATGCAAAATATTTCAAACTGGTGCACTACTGCATGTGGCAGTTGAATCCCAGCATGTTGCTAGGGTTCCTGGACATGGTTTGCAACATGTTAGAGTGACATTGCTTGTGTTCTATTCCAAACCACAATGATACACAGACACACATCCAAGTGGGTGAGGTGATGTAGCATCTTTCAAACTGGTGTTCCACTAAATATGGCAGTTGAATCCCTACATGTTGCTAGGGTTCCCTGACATGGTTTCACACATGCTAGATGACATTTCATGTATTATTTTCCAAACCACAATGATACACACACATCCAAGTGGGTGTGGTGATGCAACGTCTTTAAAACTTGTGGTCCACTACATGTGGCAGTTGAATCTCAACATCTTGCTAGGGGTCCTGGACATGGTTGGACACATTCTTGGGTGACATTGCATGTGTTCTTTTCCAAACCACAATGATATACACACGCATCCAAGTGGGTGTGGTGATGCAACATCTTTCAAACTGGTGCTC
The DNA here is from genome assembly GCA_910589775.1 of Avena eriantha. Classification (NCBI taxonomy): domain Eukaryota; kingdom Viridiplantae; phylum Streptophyta; class Magnoliopsida; order Poales; family Poaceae; genus Avena; species Avena eriantha. The sequence continues at coordinate 162,573,677 of OU342740.1, read as the reverse complement.
CACTTCATGTGGCAGTTGAATCCCAGCATGTTGCTAGTGTTCCTGGACATGGTTTGACACATGCTGGAGTGACATTCCATGTGTTCTTTTCCAAACCACGGAGATACACAGACACATCTAAGTGGGTGTGGTGATGGAACATCTTTCAAAGTAGTTCTCCGTTGCATGTGGCATTTGAATCCCAGCATGTTGCTAGGGTTCCTGGACATGGTTTGACACGTGCTGGAGTGACATTGCATGTGTTCGTTTCCAAACCACAATCACATACAGACACACATGCAAGTCGGTGTGGTGATGCAACATCTTTCAAACTGGTGCTCCACTAGATGTTGCGGTTGAATCCCAGCATGTTGCTAGGGTTCCTGGACATGGTTGGACACATGATGGAGTGACATTGCATGTGTTCTTTTCCAAACAACAATGATATAGACACACATCCAAGTGGGTGTGGTGATGCAACATCTTTCAAACTTGTGCTCTACTGCATGTGGCAGTTGAATCCCAGCATGTTGCTAGGGTTCCTAGACATGCTGTGAAACAGCTGGAGTGACATTGCATGTGTTCTGTTCTAAACCACAATGATACACACACATCCAAGTGCGTGTGGTGATGCAACGTCTTTCAAACTTGTGCTCCACTGCATGTGGCAGTTGAATCTCAGCATCTTGCTAGGGTTCCTGGACATGGTTGGCCACATGCTAGATTGACATTCCATGTGTTATTTCCCAAACCACAATGATATACACACACAGATCCAAGTAGGTGTGGTGATGCAACATCTTTAAAACTAGTTCTCCGCTGCATGTGGCAGTTGAATCCCATCATGTTGCTAGGTTCCTGGACATGGTTTGACACATGCTGGAGTGACATTGCATGTGTTCTTATCCAAACCACAATGATACACACACACACATCCAAGTGGGCGTGGTGATGAAACATCTTTCAAACTGGTGCTCCACTGCATGTGGTAGTTGAATCCCAACATGTTGCTAGGGTTCCTGGAGATGGTTTGACACATGCTGGAGTGACATTGCATGTGTTCTTTTCCAAACCACAATGATATATAGACACACATCCAAGTCGGTGTGGTTATGCAAAATCATTCAAACTTGTGCTCCACTGCATGTGGCAGTTGAATCACAACATCTTTCTAGGGTTCCTGTACATGGTTGGACACATGCTGGGGTGACATTGCATGTGTTCTTTTCCAAACCACAATGGTATACACACACATCCAAGTCGGTATGGTGATGCAACATCTTTCAAACTGGTGCTCCACTGGATGTTGTAGTTGAATCCTAGCATGTTGCTAGGGTTCGTGGACATGGTTGGACACATGCTAGAGTAACATTGCATGTGTTCTTTTCCAAACAACCAGTATATACACACACATGCAAGTGGGTGTGGTGATGCAAAATATTTCAAACTGGTGCACTACTGCATGTGGCAGTTGAATCCCAGCATGTTGCTAGGGTTCCTGGACATGGTTTGCAACATGTTAGAGTGACATTGCTTGTGTTCTATTCCAAACCACAATGATACACAGACACACATCCAAGTGGGTGAGGTGATGTAGCATCTTTCAAACTAGTGTTCCACTAAATGTGGCAGTTGAATCCCTACATGTTGCTTGGGTTCCCTGACATGGTTTCACACATGCTAGATGACATTTCATGTGTTATTTTCCAAACCACAATGATACACACACATCCAAGTGGGTGTGGTGATGCAACGTCTTTCAAACTTGTGGTCCACTGCATGTGGCAGTTGAATCTCAGCATCTTGCTAGGGGTCCTGGACATGGTTGGACACATTCTGGGGTGACATTGCATGTGTTCTTTTCCAAACCACAATGATATACACACGCATCCAAGTGGGTGTGGTGATGCAACATCTTTCAAACTGGTGCTCCACTTCATGTGGCAGTTGAATCCCAGCATGTTGCTAGTGTTCCTGGACATGGTTTAACACATGCTGGAGTGACATTCCATGTGTTCTTTTCCAAACCACGCTGATACACATACACATCTAAGTGGGTGTGGTGATGCAACATCTTTCAAACTAGTTCTCCATTGCATGTGGCAGTTGAATCCCAGCATGTTGCTAGGGTTCCTGGACATGGTTTGACACGTGCTGGAGTGACATTGCATGTGTTCTTTTCCAAACCACAATCACATACAGACACACATGCAAGTCGGTGTGGTGATGCAACAATTTTCAAACTAGTGCTCCACTAGATGTTGCGGTTGAATCCCAGCATGTTGCTAGGGTTCCTGGACATGGTTGGACACATGATAGAGTGACATTGCATGTGTTCTTTTCCAAACAACAATGATATACACACACATCCAAGTGGGTGTGGTGATGCAACATCTTTCAAACTTGTGCTCTACTGCATGTGGCAGTTGAATCCCAGCATGTTGCTAGGGTTCCTAGACATGCTGTGAAATAGCTGGAGTGACATTGCATGTGTTCTGTTCTAAACCACAATGATAGACACACATCCAAGTGCGTGTGGTGATGCAACGTCTTTCAAACTTGTGCTCCACTGCATGTGGCAGTTGAATCTCAGCATCTTGCTAGGGTTCCTGGACATGGTTGGCCACATGCTAGGGTGACATTGCATGTGTTCTTTCCCAAACCACAATGATATACACACACAGATCCAAGTAGGTGTGGTGATGCAACATCTTTAAAACTAGTTCTCCGCTGCATGTGGCAGTTGAATCCCATCATGTTGCTAGGTTCCTGGACATGGTTTGACATATGCTGGAGTGACATTGCATGTGTTCTTATACAAACCACAATGATACACACACATCCAAGTGGGTGTGGCGATGAAACATCTTTCAAACTGGTGCTCCACTGCATGTGGTAGTTGAATCCCAACATGTTGCTAGGGTTCCTGTAGATGGTTTGACCCATGCTGGAGTGACATTGCATGTGTTCTTTTCCAAACCACCATGATATATAGACACACATCCAAGTCGGTGTGGTTATGCAAAATCATTCAAACTTGTGCTCCACTTCATGTGGCAGTTGAATCACAACATCCTGCTTGGGTGCCTGTACATGGTTGGACACATGCTGGGGTGACATTGCATGTGTTCTTTTCCAAACCACAATGATATACACACACACATCCAAGTCGGTGTGCTGATGCAACATCTTTCAAAATGGTGCTCCACTGGATGTTGTAGTTGAATCCCAGCATGTTGCTAGGGTTCGTGGACATGGTTGGACACATGCTAGAGTAACATTGCATGTGTTCTTTTCCAAACAACCAGTATATACACACACATGCAAGTGGGTGTGGTGATGCAAAATATTTCAAACTGGTGCACTACTGCATGTGGCAGTTGAATCCCAGCATGTTGCTAGGGTTCCTGGACATGGTTTGCAACATGTTAGAGTGACATTGCATGTGTTCTATTACAAACCACAATGATACACACACACATCCAAGTGGGTGTGGTGATGTAGCATCTTTCAAACTGGTGTTCCACTAAATGTGGCAGTTGAATCCCTGCATGTTGCTAGGGTTCCTTGACATGGTTTCACACATGCTAGATGACATTTCATGTGTTATTTTCCAAACCACAATGATACACACACATCCAAGTGGGTGTGGTGATGCAACGTCTTTCAAACTTGTGGTCCACTGCATGTGGCAGTTGAATCTCAGCATCTTGCTAGGGTTCCTGGACATGGTTGGACAGATGCTGGGGTGACATTGCATGTGTTCTTTTCCAAACCACAATCACATACACACACACATGCAAGTCGGTGTGGTGATGCAACATCTTTCAAACTAGTTCTCCATTGCATGTGGCAGTTGAATCCCAGCATGTTGCTAGGGTTCCTGGACATGGTTTGACACGTGCTGGAGTGACATTGCATGTGTTCTTTTCCAAACCACAATCACATACAGACACACATGCAAGTCGGTGTGGTGATGCAAAATCTTTCAAACTGGTGCTCCACTAGATGTTGCGGTTGAATCCCAGCATGTTGCTAGGGTTCCTAGACATGGTTGGACACATGATAGATTGACATTGCATGTGTTCTTTTCCAAACAACAATGATATACACACACGTCCAAGTGGGTGTGGTGATGCAACTTCTTTCAAACTGGTGCTCTATTGCATGTCGCAGTTGAATCCCATCATGTTGCTATGGTTCCTGGACATGGTTAGACACATGCTGGGGTAACATTGCATGTGTTCTTTTCCAAACCACAATGATATACACACGCATCCAAGTGGGTGTGGTGATGCAACATCTTTCAAACTGGTGCTCCACTTCATGTGGCAGATGAATCCCAGCATGTTTCTAGTGTTCGTGGACATGGTTTGACACATGCTGGAGTGACATTCCATGTGTTCTTTTCCAAACCACGCTGATACACATACACATCTAAGTGGGTGTGGTGATGCAACATCTTTCAAACTAGTTCTCCATTGCATGTGGCAGTTGAATCCCAGCATGTTGCTAGGGTTCCTAGACATGGTTTGACACATGCTGGAGTGACATTACATGTGTTTGTTTCCAAACCACAATCACATACAGACACACATGCAAGTCGGTGTGGTGATGCAACATCTTTCAAACTGGTGCTCCACTAGATGTTGCGGTTGAATCCCAGCATGTTGCTAGGGTTCCTGGACATGGTTGGACACATGATGGAGTGACATTGCATGTGTTCTTTTCCAAACAACAATGATATACACACACATCCAAGTGGGTGTGGTGATGCAACATCTTTCAAACTTGTGCTCTACTGCATGTGGCAGTTGAATCCCAACATGTTGCTAGGGTTCCTAGACATGGCGTGAAACAGCTGGAGTGACATTGCATGTGTTCTGTTCTAAACCAGAATGATACACACACATCCAAGTGCGTGTGGTGATGCAACGTCTTTCAAACTTGTGCTCCACTGCATGTGGCAGTTGAATCTCAGCATCTTGCTAGGGTTCCTGGACATGGTTGGCCACATGCTAGATTGACATTGCATGTGTTATTTCCCAAACCACAATGATATACACACACAGATCCAAGTAGGTGTGGTGATGCAACATCTTTAAAACTAGTTCTTCGCTGCATGTGGCAGTTGAATCCCATCATGTTGCTAGGTTCCTGGACATGGTTTGACACATGCTGGAGTGACATTGCATGTGTTCTTATCCAAACCACAATGATACACACACACACATCCAAGTGGGCGTGGTGATGAAACATCTTTCAAACTGGTGCTCCACTGCATGTGGTAGTTGAATCCCAACATGTTGCTAGGGTTCCTGGAGATGGTTTGACACATGCTGGAGTGACATTGCATGTGTTCTTTTCCAAACCACAATGATATATAGACACACATCCAAGTCGGTGTGGTTATGCAAAATCATTCAAACTTGTGCTCCACTGCATGTGGCAGTTGAATCACAACATCTTTCTAGGGTGCCTGTACATGGTTGGACACATGCTGGGGTGACATTGCATGTGTTCTTTTCCAAACCACAATGGTATACACACACATCCAAGTCGGTGTGGTGATGCAACATCTTTCAAACTGGTGCTCCACTGGATGTTGTAGTTGAATCCTAGCATGTTGCTAGGGTTCGTGGACATGGTTGGACACATGCTAGAGTAACATTGCATGTGTTCTTTTCCAAACAACCAGTATATACACACACATGCAAGTGGGTGTGGTGATGCAAAATATTTCAAACTGGTGCACTACTGCATGTGGCAGTTGAATCCCAGCATGTTGCTAGGGTTCCTGGACATGGTTTGCAACATGTTAGAGTGACATTGCATGTGTTCTATTACAAACCACAATGATACACACACACATCCAAGTGGGTGTGGTGATGTAGCATCTTTCAAACTGGTGTTCCACTCAATGTGGCAGTTTAATCCCTGCATGTTGCTAGGGTTCCTTGACATGGTTTCACACATGCTAGATGACATTTCATGTGTTATTTTCCAAACCACAATGATACACACACATCCAAGTGCGTGTGGTGATGCAACGTCTTTCAAACTTGTGGTCCACTGCATGTGGCAGTTGAATCTCAGCATCTTGCTAGGGTTCCTGGACATGGCTAGACACATGCTGGGGTGACATTGCATGTGTTCTTTTCCAAACCACAATGATATACACACGCATCCAAGTGGGTGTGGTGATGCAACATCTTTCAAACTGGTGCTCCACTTCATGTGGCAGTTGAATCCCAGCATGTTGCTAGTGTTCCTGGACATGGTTTAACACATGCTGGAGTGACATTCCATGTGTTCTTTTCCAAACCACGCTGATACACATACACATCTAAGTGGGTGTGGTGATGCAACATCTTTCAAACTAGTTCTCCATTGCATGTGACAGTTGAATCCCAGCATGTTGCTAGGGTTCCTGGACATGGTTTGACACGTGCTGGAGTGACATTGCATGTGTTCTTTTCCAAACCACAATCACATACAGACACACATGCAAGTCGGTGTGGTGATGCAACATCTTTCAAACTAGTGCTCCACTAGATGTTGCGGTTGAATCCCAGCATGTTGCTAGGGTTCCTGGACATGGTTGGACACATGATAGAGTGACATTGCATGTGTTCTTTTCCAAACAACAATGATATACACACACATCCAAGTGGGTGTGGTGATGTAACATCTTTCAAACTTGTGCTCTACTGCATGTGGCAGTTGAATCCCAGCATGTTGCTAGGGTTCCTAGACATGCTGTGAAATAGCTGGAGTGACATTGCATGTGTTCTGTTCTAAACCACAATGATACACACACATCCAAGTGCGTGTGGTGATGCAACGTCTTTCAAACTTGTGCTCCACTGCATGTGGCAGTTGAATCTCAGCATCTTGCTAGGGTTCCTGGACATGGTTGGCCACATGCTAGGGTGACATTGCATGTGTTCTTTCCCAAACCACAATGATATACACACACAGATCCAAGTAGGTGTGGTGATGCAACATCTTTAAAACTAGTTCTCCGCTGCATGTGGCAGTTGAATCCCATCATGTTGCTAGGTTCCTGGACATGGTTTGACATATGCTGGAGTGACATTGCATGTGTTCTTTTACAAACCACAATGATACACACACATCCAAGTGGGTGTGGCGATGAAACATCTTTCAAACTGGTGCTCCACTGCATGTGGTAGTTGAATCCCAAAATGTTGCTAGGGTTCCTGTAGATGGTTTGACACATGCTGGAGTGACATTGCATGTGTTCTTTTCCAAACCACCATGATATATAGACACACATCCAAGTCGGTGTGGTTATGCAAAATCATTCAAACTTGTGCTCCACTTCATGTGGCAGTTGAATCACAACATCCTGCTTGGGTGCCTGTACATGGTTGGACACATGCTGGGGTGACATTGCATGTGTTCTTTTCCAAACCACAATGATATACACACACACATCCAAGTCGGTGTGCTGATGCAACATCTTTCAAAATGGTGCTCCACTGGATGTTGTAGTTGAATCCCAGCATGTTGCTAGGGTTCGTGGACATGGTTGGACACATGCTAGAGTAACATTGCATGTGTTCTTTTCCAAAGAACCAGTATATACACACACATGCAAGTGGGTGTGGTGATGCAAAATATTTCAAACTGGTGCACTACTGCATGTGGCAGTTGAATCCCAGCATGTTGCTAGGGTTCCTGGACATGGTTTGCAACATGTTAGAGTGACATTGCATGTGTTCTATTACAAACCACAATGATACACACACATCCAAGTGGGTGTGGTGATGTAGCATCTTTCAAACTGGTGTTCCACTAAATGTGGCAGTTGAATCCCTGCATGTTGCTAGGGTTCCCTGACATGGTTTCACACATGCTAGATGACATTTCATGTGTTATTTTCCAAACCACAATGATACACACACATCCAAGTGGGTGTGGTGATGCAACGTCTTTCAAACTGGTGGTCCACTGCATGTGGCAGTTGAATCTCAGCATCTTGCTAGGGTTGCTGGACATGGTTGGACACATGCTGGGGTGACATTGCATGTGTTCTTTTCCAAACCACAATCACATACAGACACACATGGAAGTCGGTGTGGTGATGCAACATCTTTCAAACTAGTTCTCCATTGCATGTGGCAGTTGAATCCCAGCATGTTGCTAGGGTTCCTGGACATGGTTTGACACGTGCTGGAGTGATATTGGATGTGTTCTTTTCCAAACCACAATCACATACAGACACACATGCAAGTCGGTGTGGTGATGCAACATCTTTCAAACTGGTGCTCCAGTAGATGTTGCGGTTGAATCCCAGCATGTTGCTAGGGTTCCTAGACATGGTTGGACACATGATAGATTGACATTGCATGTGTTCTTTTCCAAACAACAATGATATACACACACGTCCAAGTGGGTGTGGTGATGCAACTTCTTTCAAACTGGTGCTCTATTGCATGTCGCAGTTGAATCCCATCATGTCGCTATGGTTCCTGGACATGGTTAGACAAATGCTGGGGTGACATTGCATGTGTTCTTTTCCAAACCACAATGATATACACACGCATCCAAGTGGGTGTGGTGATGCAACATCTTTCAAACTGGTGATCCACTTCATGTGGCAGATGAATCCCAGCATGTTGCTAGTGTTCCTGGACATGGTTTGACACATGCTGGAGTGACATTCCATGTGTTCTTTTCCAAACCACGCTGATACACATACACATCTAAGTGGGTGTGGTGATGCAACATCTTTCAAACTAGTTCTCCATTGCATGTGGCAGTTGAATCCCAGCATGTTGCTAGGGTTCCTGGACATGGTTTGACACATGCTGGAGTGACATTACATGTGTTTGTTTCCAAACCACAATCACATACAGACACACATGCAAGTCGGTGTGGTGATGCAACATCTTTCAAACTGGTGCTCCACTAGATGTTGCGGTTGAATCCCAGCATGTTGCTAGGGTTCCTGGACATGGTTGGACACATGATGGAGTGACATTGCATGTGTTCTTTTCCAAACAACAATGATATACACACACATCCAAGTGGGTGTGGTGATGCAACATCTTTCAAACTTGTGCTCTACTGCATGTGGCAGTTGAATCCCAACATGTTGCTAGGGTTCCTAGACATGGCGTGAAACAGCTGGAGTGACATTGCATGTGTTCTGTTCTAAACCAGAATGATACACACACATCCAAGTGCGTGTGGTGATGCAACGTCTTTCAAACTTGTGCTCCACTGCATGTCGCAGTTGAATCTCCGCATCTTGCTAGGGTTCCTGGACATGGTTGGCCACATGCTAGGGTGACATTGCATGTGTTATTTCCCAAACCACAATGATATACACACACAGATCCAAGTAGGTGTGGTGATGCAACATCTTTAAAACTAGTTCTCCGCTGCATGTGGCAGTTGAATCCCATCATGTTGCTAGGTTCCTGGACATGGTTTGACACATGATGGAGTGACATTGCATGTGTTTTTATCCAAACCACAATGATACACACACACATCCAAGTGGGCGTGGTGATGAAACATTTTTCAAACTGGTGCTCCACTGCATGTGGTAGTTGAATCCCAACATGTTGCTACGGTTCTTGGAGATGGTTTGACACATGCTGGAGTGACATTGCATGTGTTCTTTTCCAAACCACAATGATATATAGACACACATCCAAGTCGGTGTGGTTATGCAAAATCATTCAAACTTGTGCTCCACTGCATGTGGCAGTTGAATCACAACATCTTTCTAGGGTGCTTGTACATGGTTGGACACATGCTGGGGTGACATTGCATGTGTTCTTTTCCAAACCACAATGATATACACACACACATCCAAGTCGGTGTGGTGATGCAACATCTTTCAACCTCGTGCTCCACTGGATATTGTAGTTGAATCCCAGCATGTTGCTAGGGTTTGTGGACATGGTTGGACACATGCTAGAGTAAGATTGCATGTGTTCTTTTCCAAACAACCAGTATATGCACACACATGCAAGTGGGTGTGGTGATGCAAAATATTTCAAACTGGTGCACTACTGCATGTGGCAGTTGAATCCCAGCATGTTGCTAGGGTTCCTGGACATGGTTTGCAACATGTTAGAGTGACATTGCTTGTGTTCTATTCCAAACCACAATGATACACAGACACACATCCAAGTGGGTGAGGTGATGTAGCATCTTTCAAACTAGTGTTCCACTAAATGTGGCAGTTGAATCCCTACATGTTGCTTGGGTTCCCTGACATGGTTTCACACATGCTAGATGACATTTCATGTGTTATTTTCCAAACCACAATGATACACACACATCCAAGTGGGTGTGGTGATGCAACGTCTTTCAAACTTGTGGTCCACTGCATGTGGCAGTTGAATCTCAGCATCTTGCTAGGGGTCCTGGACATGGTTGGACACATTCTGGGGTGACATTGCATGTGTTCTTTTCCAAACCACAATGATATACACACGCATCCAAGTGGGTGTGGTGATGCAACATCTTTCAAACTGGTGCTCCACTTCATGTGGCAGTTGAATCCCAGCATGTTGCTAGTGTTCCTGGACATGGTTTAACACATGCTGGAGTGACATTCCATGTGTTCTTTTCCAAACCACGCTGATACACATACACATCTAAGTGGGTGTGGTGATGCAACATCTTTCAAACTAGTTCTCCATTGCATGTGGCAGTTGAATCCCAGCATGTTGCTAGGGTTCCTGGACATGGTTTGACACGTGCTGGAGTGACATTGCATGTGTTCTTTTCCAAACCACAATCACATACAGACACACATGCAAGTCGGTGTGGTGATGCAACAATTTTCAAACTAGTGCTCCACTAGATGTTGCGGTTGAATCCCAGCATGTTGCTAGGGTTCCTGGACATGGTTGGACACATGATAGAGTGACATTGCATGTGTTCTTTTCCAAACAACAATGATATACACACACATCCAAGTGGGTGTGGTGATGCAACATCTTTCAAACTTGTGCTCTACTGCATGTGGCAGTTGAATCCCAGCATGTTGCTAGGGTTCCTAGACATGCTGTGAAATAGCTGGAGTGACATTGCATGTGTTCTGTTCTAAACCACAATGATAGACACACATCCAAGTGCGTGTGGTGATGCAACGTCTTTCAAACTTGTGCTCCACTGCATGTGGCAGTTGAATCTCAGCATCTTGCTAGGGTTCCTGGACATGGTTGGCCACATGCTAGGGTGACATTGCATGTGTTCTTTCCCAAACCACAATGATATACACACACAGATCCAAGTAGGTGTGGTGATGCAACATCTTTAAAACTAGTTCTCCGCTGCATGTGGCAGTTGAATCCCATCATGTTGCTAGGTTCCTGGACATGGTTTGACATATGCTGGAGTGACATTGCATGTGTTCTTATACAAACTACAATGATACACACACACATCCAAGTGGGTGTGGTGATGAAACATCTTACAAACTGGTGCTCCACTGCATGTGGTAGTTGAATCCCAACATGTTGCTAGGGTTCCTGTAGATGGTTTGACACATGCTGGGGTGACATTGCATGTGTTCTTTTCCAAACCACAATGATATATAGACACACATCCAAGTCGGTGTGGTTATGCAAAATCATTCAAACTTGTGCTCCACTGCATGTGGCAGTTGAATCACAACATCTTTCTAGGGTTCCTGTACATGGTTGGACACATGCTGGGGTGACATTGCATGTGTTCTTTTCCAAACCACAATGATATACACACACATCCAAGTCGGTGTGGTGATGCAACATCTTTCAAACTGGTGCTCCACTGGATGTTGTAGTTGAATCCCAGCATGTTGCTAGGGTTCGTGGACATGGTTGGACACATGCTAGAGTAACATTGCATGTGTTCTTTTCCAAACAACCAGTATATACACACACATGCAAGTGGGTGTGGTGATGCAAAATATTTCAAACTGGTGCACTACTGCATGTGGCAGTTGAATCCCAGCATGTTGCTCGGGTTCCTGGACATGGTTTGCAACATGTTAGAGTGACATTGCATGTGTTCTATTACAAACCACAATGATACACACACACATCCAAGTTGGTGTGGTGATGTAGCATCTTTCAAACTGGTGTTCCACTAAATGTGGCAGTTGAATCCTTGCATGTTGCTAGGGTTCCCTAACATGGTTTCACACATGCTAGATGACATTTCATGTGTTATTTTCCAAACCACAATGATACACACACATTCAAGTGGGTTTGGTGATGCAACGTCTTTCAAACTTGCGGTCCACTGCATGTGGCAGTTGAATCTCAACATCTTGCTAGGGTTCCTGGACATGGTTAGACACATGCTGGGGTGACATTGCATCTGTTCTTTTCCAAACCAAAATGATATACACACGCATCCAAGTGGGTGTGGTGATGCAACATCTTTCAAACTGGTGCTCCACTTCATGTGGCAGTTGAATCCCAGCATGTTGCTAGTGTTCCTGGACATGGTTTAACACATGCTGGAGTGACATTCCATGTGTTCTTTTCCAAACCACGCTGATACACATACACATCTAAGTGGGTGTGGTGATGCAACATCTTTCAAACTAGTTCTCCATTGCATGTGGCAGTTGAATCCCAGCATGTTGCTAGGGTTCCTGGACATGGTTTGACACATGCTGGAGTGACATTGCATGTGTGCTTTTCCAAACCACAATCACATACAGACACACATGCAAGTCGGTGTGGTGATGCAACATCTTTCAAACTAGTGCTCCACTAGATGTTGCGGTTGAATCCCAGCATGTTGCTAGGGTTCCTGGACATGGTTGGACACATGATAGAGTGACATTGCATGTGTTCTTTTCCAGACAACAATGATATACACACACATCCAAGTGGGTGATGCAACATCTTTCAAACTTGTGCTCTACTGCATGTGGCAGTTGAATCCCAGCATGTTGCTAGGGTTCCTAGACATGCTGTGAAATAGCTGGAGTGACATTGCATGTGTTCTGTTCTAAACCACAATGATACACACACATCCAAGTGCGTGTGGTGATGCAACGTCTTTCAAACTTGTGCTCCACTGCATGTGGTAGTTGAATCTCAGCATCTTGCTAGGGTTCCTGGACATGGTTGGCCACATGCTAGGGTGACATTGCGTGTGTTCTTTCCCAAACCACAATTATATACACACACAGATCCAAGTAGGTGTGGTGATGCAACATCTTTAAAACTAGTTCTCCGCTGCATGTGGCAGTTGAATCCCATCATGTTGCTAGGTTCCTGGACATGGTTTGACATATGCTGGAGTGACAATGCATGTGTTATTATACAAACCACAATGATACACACACATCCAAGTGGGTGTGGTGATGAAACATCTTTCAAACTGGTGCCCCACTGCATGTGGTAGTTGAATCCCAACATGTTGCTAGGGTTCCTGTAGATGGTTTGACACATGCTGGGGTGACATTGCATGTGTTCTTTTCCAAACCACAATGATATATAGACACACATCCAAGTCGGTGTGGTTATGCAAAATCATTCAAACTTGTGCTCCACTGCATGTGGCAGTTGAATCACAACATCTTTCTAGGGTTCCTGTACATGGTTGGACACATGCTGGGGTGACATTGCATGTGTTCTTTTCCAAACCACAATGATATACACACACATCCAAGTCGGTGTGGTGATGCAACATCTTTCAACCTGGTGCTCCACTGGATGTTGTAGTTGAATCCCAGCATGTTGCTAGGGTTCGTGGACATGGTTGGACACATTCTAGAGTAACATTGCATGTGTTCTTTTCCAAACAACCAGTATATACACACACATGCAAGTGGGTGTGGTGATGCAAAATATTTCAAACTGGTGCACTACTGCATGTGGCAGTTGAATCCCAGCATGTTGCTAGGGTTCCTGGACATGGTTTGCAACATGTTAGAGTGACATTGCTTGTGTTCTATTCCAAACCACAATGATACACAGACACACATCCAAGTGGGTGAGGTGATGTAGCATCTTTCAAACTAGTGTTCCACTAAATGTGGCAGTTGAATCCCTACATGTTGCTTGGGTTCCCTGACATGGTTTCACACATGCTAGATGACATTTCATGTGTTATTTTCCAAACCACAATGATACACACACATCCAAGTGGGTGTGGTGATGCAACGTCTTTCAAACTTGTGGTCCACTGCATGTGGCAGTTGAATCTCAGCATCTTGCTAGGGGTCCTGGACATGGTTGGACACATTCTGGGGTGACATTGCATGTGTTCTTTTCCAAACCACAATGATATACACACGCATCCAAGTGGGTGTGGTGATGCAACATCTTTCAAACTGGTGCTCCACTTCATGTGGCAGTTGAATCCCAGCATGTTGCTAGTGTTCCTGGACATGGTTTAACACATGCTGGAGTGACATTCCATGTGTTCTTTTCCAAACCACGCTGATACACATACACATCTAAGTGGGTGTGGTGATGCAACATCTTTCAAACTAGTTCTCCATTGCATGTGGCAGTTGAATCCCAGCATGTTGCTAGGGTTCCTGGACATGGTTTGACACGTGCTGGAGTGACATTGCATGTGTTCTTTTCCAAACCACAATCACATACAGACACACATGCAAGTCGGTGTGGTGATGCAACAATTTTCAAACTAGTGCTCCACTAGATGTTGCGGTTGAATCCCAGCATGTTGCTAGGGTTCCTGGACATGGTTGGACACATGATAGAGTGACATTGCATGTGTTCTTTTCCAAACAACAATGATATACACACACATCCAAGTGGGTGTGGTGATGCAACATCTTTCAAACTTGTGCTCTACTGCATGTGGTAGTTGAATCCCAGCATGTTGCTAGGGTTCCTAGACATGCTATGAAATAGCTAGAGTGACATTGCATGTGTTCTGTTCTAAACCACAATGATACACACACATCCAAGTGCGTGTGGTGATGCAACGTCTTTCAAACTTGTGCTCCACTGCATGTGGCAGTTGAATCTCAGCATCTTGCTAGGGTTCCTGGACATGGTTGGCCACATGCTAGGGTGACATTGCATGTGTTCTTTCCCAAACCACAATGATATACACACACAGATCCAAGTAGGTGTGGTGATGCAACATCTTTAAAACTAGTTCTCCGCTGCATGTGGCAGTTGAATCCCATCATGTTGCTAGGTTCCTGGACATGGTTTGACATATGGTGGAGTGACATTGCATGTGTTCTTATACGAACCACAATGATACACACACATCCAAGTGGGTGTGGCGATGAAACATCTTTCAAACTGGTGCTCCACTGCATGTGGTAGTTGAATCCCAACATGTTGCTAGGGTTCCTGTAGATGGTTTGACACATGCTGGAGTGACATTGCATGTGTTCTTTTCCAAACCACAATGATATATAGACACACATCCAAGTCGGTGTGGTTATGCAAAATCTTTCAAACTTGTGCTCCACTGCATGTGGCAGTTGAATCACAACATCCTGCTTGGGTGCCTGTACATGGTTGGACACATGCTGGGGTGACATTGCATGTGTTCTTTTCCAAACCACAATGATATACACACACATCCAAGTCGGTGTGGTGATGCAACATCTTTCAAAATGGTGCTCCACTGGATGTTGTAGTTGAATCCCAGCATGTTGCTAGGGTTCGTGGACATGGTTGGACACATGCTAGAGTAACATTGCATGTGTTCTTTTCCAAAGAACCAGTATATACACACACATGCAAGTGGGTGTGGTGATGCAAAATATTTCAAACTGGTGCACTACTGCATGTGGCAGTTGAATCCCAGCATGTTGCTAGGGTTCCTGGACATGGTTTGCAACATGTTAGAGTGACATTGCATGTGTTCTATTCCAATCCACAATGATACACACACACATCCAAGTGGGTGTGGTGATGTAGCATCTTTCAAAGTGCTGTTCCACTAAATGTGGCAGTTGAATCCCTGCATGTTGCTAGGGTTCCCTGACATGGTTTCACACATGCTAGATGACATTTCATGTGTTATTTTCCAAACCAGAATGATACACACACATCCAAGTGGGTGTGGTGATGCAACGTCTTTCAAACTTGTGGTCCACTGCATGTGGCAGTTGAATCTCAGCATCTTGCTAGGGTTCCTGGACATGGTTGGACACATGATGGGGTGACATTGCGTGTGTTCTTTTCCAAACCACAATCACATACAGACACACATGCAAGTCGGTGTGGTGATGCAACATCTTTCAAACTAGTTCTCCATTGCATGTGGCAGTTGAATCCCAGCATGTTGCTAGGGTTCCTGGACATGGTTTGACACGTGCTGGAGTGACATTGCATGTGTTCTTTTCCAAACCACAATCACATACAGACACATATGCAAGTCGGTGTGGTGATGCAACATCTTCCAAACTGGTGCTCCACTAGATGTTGCGGTTGAATCCCAGCATGTTGCTAGGGTTCCTAGACATGGTTGGACACATGATAGATTGACATTGCATGTGTTCTTTTCCAAACAACAATGATATACACACACGTCCAAGTGAGTGTGGTGATGCAACTTCTTTCAAACTGGTGCCCTATTGCATGTCGCAGTTGAATCTCATCATGTTGCTATGGTTCCTGGACATGGTTAGACACATGCTGGAGTGACATTGCATGTGTTCTTTTCCAAATAACAATGATATACACACACATCCATGTGGGTGTGGTGATGCAACATCTTTCAAACTTGTGCTCTACTACATGTGGTCGTTGAATCCCAGCATATTGCTAGGGTTCTTGGACATGGTGTGAAACAGCTGGAGTGACATTGCATGTGTTTTGTTCTAAATCACAATGATACACACACATCCAAGTGGGTCTGGTGATGCAACATCTTTCAAACTTGTGCTCCCCTGCATGTGGCAGTTGAATCTCAGCATCTTGCTAGGGTTCCTGGACATGGTTGGGCACATGCTAGGGTGACGTTGTATGTGTTATTTCCCAAACCACAATGATATACACACACATATCCAAGTAGGTGTGGTGATGCAACATCTTTAAAACTAGTTCTCCACTGCATGTGGCAATTGAATCCCAGCATCTTGCTAGGTTCCTTGACATGGGTTGACACATGCTAGAGTCACATTGCATGCGTTCTTTTCCAAACCACAATGATACACACACACACATCCAAGTGGGTGTGGTGATGAAACATATTTCAAACTGGTGCGCCACTGTATGTGGCAGTTCAATCCCAACATGTTGCTAGGGTTCCTGGACATGGTTTGACACATGCTGGAGTGACATTGCATGTGTTCTTATCCAAACCACAATGATATACAGACACACATCCAAGTTGGTGTGGTTATGCAAAATCTTTCAAACTTGTGCTCCACTACATTTGGCAGTTGAATCACAACATCTTGCTAGGGTGCCTATACATGGTTGGACACATGATGGGGCGACATTGCATGTGTTCTTTTCCAAACCACGATGATATACACACACATCCAAGTGGGTGTGGTGATGCAACATCTTTCAAACTGGTGCTCCACTGCATGTGGCAGTTGAATCCGAGCATGTTGCTAGGATTCCTAGACATGGTTTGACACATGCTGCAGTGACATTGCATGTGTTATTTTCCAAACCACAGTGGTACACACACATCCAAGTGGGTGCGGTGATGCAACATCTTTCAACCTAGTGCTCCACTACATGTGGCAGTTGAATCCAACCATGTTGCTAGGGTTCATGGATATGGTTTGACACATGCTGGAGTAACATTGCATGTGTTCTTTTCCAAACCACAATCATATACAGACACACATTCAAGTAAGTGTGGTGATGCAACATGTTTCAAACTAGTGCTCGACTGGATGTTGCAGTTGAATCTCAGCATGTTGCTAGGGTTCCTGGACATGGTTGGACACATGATGTAGTGACATTGCATGTGTTCTTTTCCAAACAGTAATGATATACACACACATCCAAGCGGGTGTGGTGATGCAACATATTTTTAACTCATGCTCTACTGCATGTGGCAGTTGAATCCTAGCAAGTTGCTAGGTTTCTTGTATATGGTTTGAAACATACTTGAGTGACATTGCATGTGTTCTTTTGCAAACCATAATGATACACACACGTCCAAGTGGGTGTGGCGATGTAACATCTTTCAAACTAGTGCTCCACTAAATGTGGTAGTTGAATCCCAGCATGTTGCTAGGGTTCCTGGACATGGTTTGACACATGCTAGAGTGACATTAAATGTGTTATTTTCCAAACCACAATGATACACACACACACATAAAAAGTGGGTGTGGTGAGGCAACTTCTTTCAAACTTGTGCTCCACTACATGTGGCAGTTGAATCCCAGCATGTTGCTAGGGTTCCTAGACATGGTTGGACACATGCTAGGGTGACATTGCATGTGTTCTTTTCCAAACCACAATGATATACACACACATCCAAGTGGGTTTGGTGATGCAACATCTTTCAAACTGGTGCTCCACTGCATGTGGCAGTTGAATCCCAGCATGTTGCTAGGGTTCCTAGACATAGTTTGACACATGATGGAGTGACATTGAATATGTTCTTTTCCAAACCCCAATGATACACACACAAAAACATCCAATTCGATGTGGTGATTCAATATATTTCAAACTGGTGCTCTACTAGATGTTGCAGTTGAATCCCAACATGTTGCTAGGGTTCCTGGACATGGTTGGAAAGATGCTTGAGTGACATTGCATGTGTTATTTTCCAAACCACAATGGTACTCACATACACACCTCCTAGTGGGTGTGGTGATGCAATATCTTTCAAATTGGTGCTCCACTTCATGTGGTAGTTGAATCCCAGCATGTTGCCAAGGTTCCTGGACATGGTTGGACACATGCTAGAGTGACATTGCATGTGTTCTTTTACAAACCACAATGATACACACACACACATCCAAGTGGGTGTGGTAATGCAACATCTTTCAAACTGGTGCTCCACTAAATGTGGCAGTTGAATCCCAACAGAGTGCTAGGGTTCCTGGTCATGGTTTGACACATGCTAGAGTGACATTGCATGTGTTACTTTCCAAACCAAATTGATACACACACATCCAAGTGGGTGTGGTGATGCAACGTCTTTCAAACTTGTGCTCCACTGCATGTGGCAGTTGAATATCAATATCTTGCTAGGGTTCCTGGACATGGTTGGACAAATGCTGGAGTGACATTGCATGTGTTCTTTTCCAAACCACAATGATACACACACACACATTAAAGTGGGTATGGTGATGCAACATCTTTCAAACTGGTGCTCCACTGCATATGGCAGTTGAATCCCAGCATGTTGCTAGGGTTCCTGGACATGGTTTGGCACATGCTGGAGTGACATTGCATCTGTTAATGTCCAAACCACAATGATACACACACACACATCCAAGTCGGTGTGGTGATGCAACATGTTTCAAACTTGTGCTCCACTGGATGTGGCAGTTGAATCTCAGCATGTTGCTAGGGTTCCTGGACATGGTTGGACACATGCTAGAGTGACATTCACTACAAGAAAAGTTGGCTTTTACAACGGATGATTTTCATGGTGGAAGGCCCATTTTTCATAGCTAAAAAGTCTTCTACGACGGATGCCCTTCGTAGTAAAAGCCCCATCACAAAAGAATCTACCACGGTTTTGTTTTCTGACCGTCGCGGATCTCACCCTTCAGCCACAAAAACATCCTCCATCATAGATATGTTCGCCAACCGTGTTGACTGCTGATGTCATGCTAAATGCCACATGGCACCCGCCGTTAACGGTCGGTTACCGCTGTTAACGGTCACATAAACCGTGGCAGAAGCCAGGCCCAGCAAGGCCTGCTAAATGTTAAGTGGGCCGACCCGCAAGGAGAGCCCAATAAGATTATGGCCCTTTACTCCCACATCGTGTACTGTTTGACGTGGCCCATTAATGAATTCATCCAGGGCTCGTACGATTTCAGGCCCATTACAGTTTCGGCCTAATAAAGGCCCACTTTGGTAGAATAAGATGTGGCCCATTAGGGACCTACGCTAGAAGGTCATACACTGCTAAGGCCTGCAGGCGGCCTGTTACTATTCCTACAGCCCATGGGGTCCGCTCCTGTTCTACCCATTTACTGTTATGGACTTTTACATTTCTGGGTTGCCAGTGTTAGGATCCTTTACTGTTCTGGCATTTCACTGTTCTGGCCTTCTACTGTTCTGGCCGTTCACTATTTGGGCCTTTTGCTCTTATGGCCTTCTACGGTTCTGGCCATTTACTGTTCAGGCCTTTTTACTCTTCTGTCCGTTTTGCTCTGTGGGCCCTCTACTGTGCGGGCTTTTTACTATTTAGGCCTTTTACTGTTTCAGCTCTTTACTGTTCGGGTATATTAAGCCTTTTACTGTTCTAGCTTGTTGTTGTTCAGCTCTATACGTTTTCAGGGCCTTGGTCGCTTATGAGGCCTACCAATATTCTGACCTGCCACTTACGACCTTTTACTGTTTATTTGGCCCATCTGTTGGCCAGCATATATGCGTATTCTATAACTATGTTGCAATTCTGGTTTTAAACAATTCGTTAATATTTTGTCCTGCTAATGTCCATGCTAGGATCACCCTATTACATCAACAGATATTTTTTGAAATTTATTACAGACCAGAATTTCAACAAAAACAAGATGAAGCATTACAAGACAGCGCCAGACATGGGTTGGAACAGGGTTTCTGCTACGGAGCTTACATCCCCATACAAGTAACAACTGGCATACCATGACAGCTGCAGAAGAGATTATCAAGTAGACGGTCCCTCAAATCTTGTCGATCTTTCAGTTCTTCTATCTGTTCACGTGTAATCATGATTATTCCATCTATGCGGTGACCCAGAATACCACTGCATGATGTAGTACACTATAGTTGTTGACATAACACCAATGAAACACTGATCAGTAGTATTACATCCCTCAGAGTGGTACAAGAGAAACATAGCAGGTCCAAGACATGACTATAGATTACAACTCGACTCTTTACAAAAGATCCAAAGAACACTCTAGGTTAAAGAGAGAGAAAGAAACTTCTTACAAAGAAGAACCAGAACTAAGAACTCGGAACTATCTAGCAAAAAAGACTAGCACCTAAACTATATGGCTTGCAATTGGTGCTAATGCAATGCTCTACAGAAGTAGGTTTTATGGCTAGAGTATTTACTCCTATCTAATCAAGATCTTCGCCTGTGCTTCGATTGATGTATATGTTGAGTACATTGACTTTATTGAAGAACTAGAGCTATCGGTGATGGTTTCTTGAGCAGAAATTGATGTTGTTGTCGTCTTCAACGTCTTAGAACCTAGCAAGGGTTAAGAAGGTATGGTTGAGTACGAGCGTACTCAGCAAGTTCACTAAAGAGGAGTGTATGATGCACTATCTCTATAGCCACAGACTAAAGATCGTAGGCAATGCAGGTTTTCGTAAACATTTCTTCAAAGGTTGCTTTTATTCTGAAAACTATGTCCGATAGCCTTCACTGGTTGACCAGAACTTTCATGGAGTTCCTTTCCTACCGTTTTCATAGCTTCTTCCTGGAATAGGGAGTAACATGTCACAATTCTTACCTTCTGCAGAGGTGCATTTCTTTACCCATAAGAGAACCTAGCCTTGTTGCTCATCCGAGTTGCAGGCTCCTCCACACTTCCTTGGTATGGGGCCCAGTCTAAGATCCAAGCCAATCACTGCCCCCTTTGCAACCCCGCATTTCCCCTTGGTGTACGCCATGCCAACATCTTGAATTACGGCAATGGTTAGTACAGACCATTCAGATGCCAGAACTATCGTGGGACATTGAGGGTTCCCACTCATATGCTTCATATCCTCTATGAATTACCAATTAATGCACGCTACGAGTGATAACAGCCACGACCTGCGCATTCGGATACATGAGAGAGGAAGAAGATATAACTGACTTCTCCGTCCCATTCCAAATATCATGGTTAACGTGTAATATACGGTGCTAGAATCACTGACGACATTGGTTGTCAAGTCCTAGATAATATGTTGCTTTAACACTAGAACTGTACCAATACGTTATTACCATTTGGTAAATAATCCATAATCATATTATTATGAAAATAGTGTTTTCTAACATTTTGGAAATGCAGGTGATGACAACATTTGAGTTACAAGCATTTGATAAAAAATATCCAAAGGACATGAGCAAGTTATGAACTTGCCTTTTGTGATTGCAAGATTATGCACTCACGTGTTCGAGACAATAGAAGATCCAAAAGCTATAATGTAACATCCCAAAACTTCAATCCAAGCTTATCAAGATCAAATCAATCAAAAATGGGGTTAACAAAAACTTTTCCAAATTTAAAATGAAAGCATTCATACATGTGTGCATTTAAAATATGAGTTATTTGAATTGCCATGATTGACTGATCCAATGCTTGTAAAATGTTTCTTAGGTGATTTAAACATATATACATCATTCCCAAACTTTTCCTAAAGAAAATCAAATCAAAAAGAATTAAAAAGGAGGAATGGTCATTTTGGCCAATTTCACTCTCATGCCTACTTTGGCTATTCCTAGCACTCATTTCTTAACAGAAACCATTCTCGATCTTTGCACCCCTTGCTAGTACACATAATGATATACCAATGCCCACCTTTGGATCTGCTAAAAACATTCTGTTACTTAGTTTAAATTGCATTTAAAAATTGAATCTAATGCATATGCATAGATCACCCCTATTTCAAAACCCATCTTTTTGAGCTCCACTTTCAAAACCCTTGCAACCAGAGACTACCTAGCACTAGTGGAGATTGCTCAAAAAATTTGAAACCAAAATTCAAAACTTTCTTTCATGCGGCCATTTAATCAAACACTTGGCAGGCAGGTTTAAACCTAAATCACAGCTAACTGTTTTGAACATGGTTTTGCCCCCGTTTGATCACCATTTATCTCCTCTGTCCCCTCCTAGTCTAACCAGGCCCTTAACACCCCTCTCCCTTGTCCCTAGCCCCCAGGCCATGCCATGCTGAGCCATGCCTCCCCGGCCAAACCTTGCCTCGCTGCAGCAGACCACTCCCTCTTCCCTCGCCATGTCTAGGAGGTAGCCAGGAGCTCACCGCCACCCCATGTCCCTTGCCCGAGCGCAGGAGTGCACTGGACCACCGAGGACAAACCGCGCCCAGTGCCACCGCACCATGCAAGTGCTGCCCCTAGAGCGCGTTCTGTCCCCGCTCGCCCAGATCGTCTCTTGCCCGCAGCCCACACCCGCCGCTCCGCCTCGACCTAGAGAACACCCCAGACACCCCCGCTGGCCGCCCAACGCCTCACAGCCACCGCTCGCCGTGGACACCGCCGCCTCTGCCGCGCAGAGCGCCACCTCGCCCAGACCGCGTGCCACCGCCCCTACAGCGGCATTCAATGCCTAGAGAACCTCCAGGGAATCACACGTCGATCGCCACCCGCAGCCATGCCTCTACCCCGTTGTAGCCATGTCGCCACCGTCGCCTGCCCATCCCGCTCGGTCTCAACGTCGGGCCTATAAAAGGAGCCCTCCCCAGCCTCTTCTCTCCACACAATTCCACTCCCCTCACCTCTTTGAACCTCACCCACCTCTAGCCGGAGTAAGGAGAGCTCTGCCTTGCCGGAATTGGAGCCGGAGCAGCCGCGACAGGAGGAGAAGGGCGCCGTTGATTGCGACCACCCCAAGCTCCACCGCAACCGCGCCTCGCCTCACCGTTGTCTTCCACTTTGTTTGCCCGCCTCGCCGACCCCGCTGGAGCCCTGGTACGCCCCCACCAAGCCGCTAGGGTTCGAGCTCGCCGGCGACCTGTTCGTCGTCGACGACGACCCTCAACCATAAATCTGCCTTCTAATCCTACGGCCCACAGCGTGCGTACCGTTTCGCGTGTTAAGTGCCGCTGACAAGCGGGACCCCCCTGTCAGCTGAGCCCCGTGCCGCGGATCGCCGCTGGGCCGGCCCAAGTCGTTTCCCGCGCTAGCCCACACATTCAAATATGGATTTTCCTTTTTAGTTAAATCTAGTTTCTGTCCACTATTTTAAAATTCAATTCTAGGAGTTTTACATATCCAAATAGCATGAAACTAATTTTTCCTAAAAGTTTTTAAGATGATCTATCCAAGCCCGTTGGATTTAATTCAATTAGAGCTATAGATCTCTCCTAATAAAAATAAGAAGACAGAAGCATTTGCAACTTGCAACATTTTTATAAAATCAACAGCTTTTGAGTTGATTCCAACTCTCAAAAATCACATTTCATTATATCTATCTAAATATGTAATAATCTTAAGGTTTACATCTAGTGACTTTGTACTAGTACCAAAATAATGCTATATAGGCATTTCTAGTCACTTTAAATCATTAAATAATGAACTTAAACCAAAGTAATGTTGATCCAACCTTTAAATCTCATTCCCACCTGTTAGAATATGTGGTGAGGACATGTGTCCACATGATCCCATATTTTGGTGGTGAATATTAAATTTTAGTTAAGTTTTCAATGAGTAGAAATTACTTTTCTAAAATAAAATGGATGAAACTATGGAATTAAACTTGTGATGTTTGTGATGATAATAGATCATCAAATGTGTGTCTTAGAATGCTACTTAGCTTAGTTAAGTATTGTTTGGTGATTGTGCACTCCGTATGTATTTATAGACGATAGTACCGACCAAGCTTTCGAGGAGGAGGAGTTCTACCAAGAAGAAGAAGAAGAAAACTTCAACCACTTCACCAACCAAGGCAAGCTACTATTAGCAAGCTAGCACAAGTTTAGTGCTTAGCAAATTAGAATCAAACTAGATGGTTTAGCAAAGATGCCTTAAGCATGGTTTGATCACACTCCTTTTTAAATATTAGTACCCCAAGTCTTAGTTACAAGTTTTACCCCTCTTAGGTTATACAAAGTTATTTACTTAGTTTGAAGGTAGCATAAAAAGTATAAAACTTGACCTATTTAGAACCCTTTAGATGTCATTCTATGGCATGAGATTGAACCCATCTTTTCCACCGTAGTGAACACTCTTAACTTAGTAGTTTAGAGTAGAATCAAAAAGTTGAGTCACTTTAGATGGGAACACTTGGTGAAAATGAATTATGAAAACCTTGGAATGATGAGTCATTCTATTGAGATGTTTTGGCATGTGTTGAGAAACACAAAGGATTGATGTTGATGAAAATGTTGAGGCCTAAGCCTTAACTCTTTTATAAAACTGATGGTTGGATTCGGATGCGATACCATTCCAAATTTATCGTACAACCACATTACCTGAATTGGGTAAGGCTTAGTTGGAAATTTATATGCATTAGTATTAGTTCCCTCACGGGAGAGGTCTGAGCTGAGGCTACCTCTCAATGTTGTCCACCTATGCAGTGCCCAAGATGACTGATGGTCATGGTTGGGAGACCATGCTCATAGGAGAGGTGCTTATACTAGGGTGTGTAAAGGGAAGGTTATGTTTGATTATCTGCATAGTAAGTATGATGATTCAGGGTTATCCCTGACAGATGTATCGAACTTGTGGTGAAAGTGTACCACCTCTGCAGAGTGTCAAACTATTCGAATAGCCGTGTCCGCGTTTATGGACAGTTGGAATGGCCATACTGTTTCGTTGTCAGATGCTTTCTAAATACTTTGAAAATAATGATGAATCTTGACTTGACCACAATAGGGTTGTGTTTATGACAATAGCTTCCCAACTTAAGTGATTTTAGGACTCAGCTTAGGTCTCAAACTTAACTTTATAGTTAAACTTAGAGTTAGCACTTTAACTTAGAAGTTTATACTTGTTAGTGGTAGTTTGCGAGTACTTAAAGAGTACTCATGGCTTTTGTCCCTGGCTATTATCATGGCCAGACTATGAAGGAGACTATCAAGATGATGGCCAATAGGACGGCTATGATAACTAGGACCATCTGCCTTCGTCAGCATTACCTGTGCCCCTGAAGATGGATTCTTTCTCAAAAATTCATGTTCCTCAAAATTCTTCCACTACTACTTAAAATTTGACACACTTGATCACTTCACTAACTTCCTCATCCTTAATTCTTGTAGATGGAGACTCAGTTTAGCAAGTTTTACCAGTTGGGAAATGGAGGTCAGCTGATCTTCGAGAGGGATCTGGATTCACTGTCAGAGTTACTGGGATGCCCGCACCCAGAGTTTCTTGGAGCTCAACTTCCAGGACCCCCAGGAGGAGACCTACAGTGGCTAGTCACCGCAGATCTTAGAGGAAGCATTGAAGCACCAACTTCTGGGAGAATTCAGTTCTCTGTGAGAGAGAACAACTGGCTAGATGGATTAGCCAGGGCAATGCATGAAGCTCTCGCACGTCAATGTGCCCTCAGCGTCAACAAGACCCAAGGAACCCGTTTTACCCACTATGCAAGACGTGATTTCATGGGAATGCCGATGGAGATGTCGGGGCACCCCGAGTTGAGGTGTCAAGTGGAGAACCTTGACTTCTTGCTTCACGACAGACAGCAGGAACTGGACAATGCCAGAGAGTTAGCCAACCATAACCATGCTATTGCCGACTAGAAGGCCCAGACTTTCGCACTGCTTGTCCAAGACCGTCTGTATCTTCGACGCCAGCGTGCCAAGAAGGATAGCACCATCGCCCGTCTTCGCAAGAAGGTGCCGACCTCGAGAAGACTGTCAAGGAGCAGGAAGCTCAGCTTGCAGCAAAGGAAGAAGAAGGTGAGGGTGAAGACATCTAGGGAAACATGGACTCTTACCTCAGCAACGATGATGATTTTCTGGTGGAGGATGTCGTAGACTTCTACACTGATGATGAGGACTCTGACTTCATCGACGATGAGTAGATGCACTAGAGCACTATCGTAGCATGAGATGTATCGATCTCACCGTATCTTAGTTTGCAGAATGGTTCTTAAATCCATCTGTTTTCCCTTTGATTGTTGTGGTGTGTGTTGTATCGTGTGCTTGCTGGAATGAATGAAAATGAAGTTAGTTGAAAAACCTGAGTCTAACTCAAAGTTTTAGCTTTGAAAACCCAGAACCCTGAACCTTAGAATTTCCCTCTTACCCCTATATCTCAATCTTCAGATGACTCGTGGAAACCAAGGAGGGAGCAGCTCGTCGCAAGACCCAATGCTGCAGATCTTGCAGAATCTCATCGCAGACCGTGAAGCAAGCCATGCAGAACGTCAAGACAACTTAGCAACACTTCAACAGATCGCCTAGATGGCTCTCAACAACCAAGGGCATGGAAATCAGGATCACCAGGGATCCAAACTCAAAAACTTTCAGAACACCAATCCCCCAATTTTCAACCAATCTGAAAACCCATTAGATGCTGATGACTGGTGACAGACCATGGAAAACAACTTAGAGGTTGCCAGAGTTGATGAGAATGATAAAGTTCTCTTCGCCACCCACTATCTGGCAGGAGATGCAAGAGCTTGGTGGAATAGCATCGGCAATATGAACCATGGTCAAGTGATGACATGGGAAGCATTCAAAGTCAAGTTCAGCCGCACCCATGTGCCGTAGGGTCTAGTCAACATAATGCGAGATGAGTTCCGCGAATGGAAGCAACGAAGAATGACTATGGTAGAGTACGGTGACAGATTCCTGTCAGTTGCCAGATATGCACCTGATGAGATCAACACGGAGACCAAGAAGAAGGACAGATTCTTGAACGGACTGCATGATGAGATGCAGACTGTCCTAGTCAACATCCGCTTCCAGGATCTCGAAGAGCTAGTCGACTCTGCCATCCAGATGGAAGGGAAGATTAACCAAGAAAACGACAACCGCAAGCATCATATGATGCAACAGTTTGGATCTAACAGTCACCAGATGTACTGTCCCAACCCTTCACCAGGATATGCACCAAGGAACAACCAACCCCCAAATTCTCGCCCAAGCTACCCCAACCGTAGCGGAGGCAATGTGAAGTCCGGAGGAAACAATCACAACTCCGGTAATGCCAACAATTTCAACCGTGCACCTCCCAAGAACCACAACAACAACAACACTGCACCCAGAACTGGAAGCAATGTCGTACCTGTTGCAGTCAAGGACAAGTCCCAGATCAATTGTTTCGAGTGTGGAGTGAAAGGTCACTACTCCAATGAGTGTCCCAAGAAGACTGCAGCCAATGCCAATGTGAATGCCATAGCTCAGCAGCAGCGTCGTGTTCAACCAGGAAGGAGATTTTCCCCAGGAAACCCCCACAACCGCAACGGTCGTCTCTTCCACATGAATGCAGAAGAAGCCCAGGAAGCGCCAGATGTAGTGCTGGGTATGTTTTCTGTCAACTCAGTTTTAGAAAGAGTATTGTTTGATTCGGGAGCATCGCATTCATTTGTCACCGAAGAATTTGCATGCACTAGTAAGATTCGCCCAACCAACCTGAAGCATGTCATGATAGTTCAAATCCCCGGTTCAATAACCAAAGCTAGAAAAATTTGCAAAGCTGTACCTAACAGAATACATGGGATAGATTTTTATGCCAACCTAATTGTACTTGGAACCAAAGGTTTGGAAGTAGTACTAGGTATGGACTGGATGTCAAGGCATAAAGGATTGATAGACTGTGCTAAGAAAGCCATCACCATGACCAGTAGTTCTGGAGTCACAGTAGAGCATATCTCTGAAACCTTACCCCGTCAATTCAAGTGCAACCAGAGTGTAGCCCTGCCCACCATAGACCAAGTCAGAGTAGTCTGTGAATACCCCGACGTATTCCCAGATAGATTGCCAGGTATGCCCCCGGATAGGGATATTGAGTTCATTATCGAACTAATCCCCGGAACCGGACCTATAGCCCAGAGGCCCTATAGCATGAACCCCTCAGAGTTAGTGGAACTGAAGAAGCAGTTGGATGCTATGCTAGCAAAAGGTTTGATTCAACCAAGTGGATCTCCATGGAGATCACCAGTGTTATTCGTCGACAAGAAATATGGAGGCAACCGTCTGTGTACAGATTACAGAAAGCTGAATGATGTCACCATCAAGAACAAGTACCCCTTGCCAAAGATAGAGGATTTATTTGATCAGTTGACTGGAGCCCAGGTATTCTCAAAGATTGATCTTAGGACTGGTTATCACCAACTTAAGATTCGTGCAACGGATATTCCAAAGACCGCCTTTACTACTCGCTATGGTTTATACGAGTATACAGTTATGTCTTTTGGATTAACCAATGCCCCTGCTTATTTCATGAATCTCATGAATAAGATCTTTATGAATTTCCTAGATAACTTTGTAGTTGTGTTTATCGACGACATCCTTATCTACTCCAAGTCAGAAGATGAGCATGAGCAACATCTGAGAGTTATCCTAGAAACCCTGAGAGAGCATCAGTTATATGCCAAGTTCAGCAAGTGTGAGTTTTGGCTGAAGGAAGTAGGATTCCTGGGACATATTGTGTCTGCCGGAGGAGTCTCTATTGACCCCGCCAAGATCAAAGATGTCGAAGAATGGGAAGCCCCAACCACTCAAACCCAAGTCCGTGCATTTCTCGGATTAGCAGGATATTACCCTAAGTTCGTAGAAGGATTCTCGAGCATCGCCCGACCAATGACCCAATTGTTGAAAAAGGACAAGAAGTTTGAATGGACAGACAAGTGTGAAGCCAGTTTTCAGGAGCTGAAGAAGAGATTGATATCAGCCCCAATATTGGTCATGCCCGACATCATGAAGCCCTTTGATGTGTATTGCGACGCATCCAAGATTGGTCTAGGATGTGTATTGATGCAAGAAGGCAAAGTCATTGCATATCTATCTCGACAACTGAAGCAGCATGAGCAGAACTATCCGACCCATGATCTTGAGCTAGCAGGTGTGGTTCTAGCACTGAAGACATGACGTCATTATTTGATGGGTAATCGCTGTGAGATTTACTCAGATCATAAAAGCTTGAAGTATATCTTCACTCAGAAGGAGTTGAATATGAGGCAAAGAAGTTGGATAGAGTTAATCAAGGATTATGACCTTGACATTCACTATCACCCTGGCAAAGCCAATGTGGTAGCGGATGCTCTTAGCAGATTGTCGTGTAGGCTTAACACCATGCTCAAGGAGAAGCAACCAAGTTTGTATGAAGAGTTGGAGCAGTTCAGGACTGAATTAGTTTGCAAAGGATTTCTAGCTAGCATTGAACTTCAACCCACTTTGATTAGCCAAGTCAAGGAAGCCTAGAAGGGAAATGAAAGTATCGACGGAATCAAACGTCGTATCGGTACAGGAAAGGTACCTGGATTCATCGAAGACGAAGAAGGAGTATTGTGGTACAAAGGACGTATCTGTGTTCCAGCAGATTCGGAGCTGAAGGAGGTTATCATGAAGGAAGCTCATGATACTCTTTATTCTATCCACCCCGGAGGAACAAAGATGTATCAGGATTTGAAAGAGCAATTTTGGTGGCACAAGATGAAGAGAGAGATCGGAAGCTACATCGCCAAATGTGACATCTGTCAAAGAGTCAAAGCAGAACATCACAGACCTGCAGGACTGTTGCAACCATTGCAGATTATGGAATGGAAATGGGATTCCGTCGTAATGGACTTTATTACTGGTTTACCTACTTCTAGTAGGGGAAATGACTCAATCTGGGTCATAGTTGATAGACTGTCCAAGGTCACCCACTTTATACCTGTCAAGACAACTTACCAGAGTGCAAAGTTAGCAGAGCTATACATTACTAGGATTGTTAGTCTACATGGAACCCCCAAGACCATAGTATCAGATCGAGGAACCCAGTTTACCTCAAGATTTTGGTAGAAAGTTTAAGAAGGATTAGGAACCAAGTTGAACTTCAGCACAACATATCACCCACAAACAGATGGACAGACTGAGAGAGTCAACCAGATCCTAGAGGATATGCTTAGAGCTTGTGTATTGGAATACAGATCGAAATGGGAAGACTGCCTGCCTTTCGCAGAATTCTCATATAACAACAGTTATCAAGATAGTTTGCAGATGGCACCATTTGAATTCCTATACGGAAGAAAATGTCGTACCCCTTTGAATTGGTCGCAAGTAGGAGAGAGTCAGATTTTCGGACCCAACGTTCTCCGCGAAGCAGAAGAGAAAGTTCACAAAGTCCATGAGCACCTCAAGACCACCTAGTCCCGACAAAACAGTTATGCTGACAAGAGAAGGAGAGACCTGACTTTCAATGTCAGAGATTTTGTATATCTCAAGGTTTCACCCTTGAAAGGAACTCAACGCTTTAGTCTAAAGGGAAAGTTAGCCCCCAGATATATCGGACCTTTCAAGATTCTGAACCGTCGAGGAGAAGTATCATATTAGCTGGAACTGGCTGAAGAGATGTCAGCCATCCACAATATGTTCCATATCTCGTTACTTCGCAAATGTCTGGAAGTGCCCGAGAAGACTGAAGTTTTCAAGAACATCGATCACCGAGCTGTGGAAATCAACAATGATCTGACTTATCGGGAAGTACCCATCCGTATCTTAGAAGAAGCTTACAGAACCACCAGGACCAGGAGTATCAAGTTTCTCAAGATTCAGTGGAGCAACCATACCGAGGAGGAAGCTACTTGGGAGCGAGAAGATTACATTAGGACAGAGTTCCTAGATCTCTTTAGTTCCTAGTTTTCTTTATAAATCCCGGGACGATATTTTTTTAAGGGGGGAAGGTTTGTAACATCCCAAAACTTCAATCCAAGCTTATCAAGATCAAATCAATCAAAAATGGGGTTAACAAAAACTTTTCCAAATTTAAAATGAAAGCATTCATACATGTGTGCATTTAAAATAGGAGTTGTTTGAATTGCCATGATTGAGTGATCCAATGCTTGTAAAATGTTTCTTAGGTGATTTAAACATATATACATCATTCCCAAACTTTTCCTAAAGAAAATCAAATCAAAAAGAATTAAAAAGGAGGAATGGTCATTTTGGCCAATTTCACTCTCATGCCTACTTTGGCTATTCCTAGCACTCATTTCTTAACAGAAACCATTCTTGATCTTTGCACCCCTTTATAGTACACATAATGAGGTACCAAGGCCCACCTTTGGATCTACTAAAAACATTATTTTACTTAGTTTAAATTGCATTTAAAAATTGAATCTAATGCATATGCATAGATCACCCCTATTTCAAAACCCATCTTTTGAGCTCCAGTTTCAAAACCCTTGCAACCAGAGACTACCTAGCACTAGTGGAGATTCCTCAAAAAATTTGAAACCAAAATTCAAAACTTTCTTTCATGCGGCCATTTAATCAAACACTTGACATGCAGGTTTAAACCTAAATCATAGCTCACTGTTTTGAACTGGGTTTTGCCCCCATTTGATCACCATTTATCTCCTCTGTCCCCTCCTAGTCTAACCAGGCCCTTAACACCCCTCTCCCTTGTCCCTAGCCCCCAGGCTATGCCATGCCGAGCCATGCCTCGCCGGCCAAACCTTGCCTCGCTGCAGCAGACCACTCCCTCTTCCCTCGCCATGTCTAGGAGGTAGCCAGGAGCTCACCGCCACCCCCTGTCCCTTGCCCGAGCCCAGGAGTGTAGTGGACCACCGAGGACAAACCGCGCCCAGTGCCACCGCACTATGCCAATGCCGCCCCCAGAGCGCGTTCTGTCCCTGCTCGCCCAGACCTTCTCTTGGCCGCAGCCCGCGCCCGCCGCTCTCCCTCGACTTGGAGAACACCCCAGACACCCGCGCTGGCCGCCCAACGCCTCACAGCCACCGCTCGCCGTGGACACCGCCGCCTCTGCCGCGCAGAGCGCCACCTCACCCAGACCGCGTGCCACCGCCCCTATAGCGGCATTCAATGCCTGGAGCACCGCCAGGGAACCACACGTCGATCGCCACCCGCAACCATGCCTCTACCCCGCCGTAGGAATGTCGCCACCGTCGCCTGCCCATCCCGCTCGGTCTCACCGTCGGGCCTATAAAAGGAGCCCTCCCCAGCCTCTTCTCTCCACACCATTCCACTCCCCTCACCTCTCTGAACCTCACCCACCTCTAGCCGGAGAAAGGCGAGCTCTGCCTCGCCGGAATTGGAGCCGGAGCAGCCGCGGCAGGAGGAGAAGGGCGCCGTTGATTGCGACCACCCCAAGCTCCGCGGCAACCGCGCCTCGCCTCGCCATCGTCTTCCACTTTGTTTGCCCGCCTCGCCGACCCCGATGTAGCCCTGGTACGCCCCCAGCAGACCCCTACCGAGCCGCTAGGGTTCGAGCTCGCCGGCGACCTATTCGTCGTCGACGACGACCCTCAGCCGTAGATCTGCCTTCTAATCCTACGGCCCACAGCGCGAGTACCGTTTCGTGTGTTAAGTGCCGTTGACAAGCGGGACCCCCCTGTCAGCTGAGCCCCGCGCCGCGGAGCGCCACAGGGCCGCCCAAGTCGTTAAATCTAGTTTTTGTCCACTATTTTAAAATTCAATTCTGGGAGTTTCACAAATCCAAATAGCATGAAACTAATTTTTCCTGAAAGGTATTAAGATGATCTATCCAAGACCGTTGGATGTAATTCAATTAGAGCTATAGATCTCTCCTAATAAAAATAAGAAGACAGAAGCATTTGCAACTTGCAACATTTTTATAAAATCAACCAAGTTAGCTTTTGAGTTGATTCCAACTCTCAAAAATCACATTTCATTATATCTATCTAAATATGTAATAATCTTAAGGTTTACATCTAGTGACTTTGTACTAGTACCAAAATAATGCTATATAGGCATTTCTAGTCACTTTAAATCATTAAATAATGAACTTAAACCAAAGTAATGTTGATCCAACCTTTAAATCTCATTCCCACCTGTTAGAATATGTGGTGAGGACATGTGTCCACATGATCCCATATTTTGGTGGTGAATATTAAATTTTAGTTAAGTTTTCAATGAGTAGAAATTACTTTTCTAAAATAAAAGGGATGAAACTATGGAATTAAACTTGTGATGTTTGTGATGATAATAGATCATCAAATGTGTGTCTTAGAATTCTACTTAGCTTAGTTAAGTATTGTTTGGTGATTGTGCACTCCGTATGTATTTATAGACGATAGTACCGACCAAGCTTTCGAGGAGGAGGAGTTCTACCAAGAAGAAGAAGAAGAAAACTTCAACCACTCCACCAACCAAGGCAAGCTACTATTAGAAAGCTAGCACTTTTAAGTGCAAGCCACCATTAACAGTGCAAGCTAACACTTGCAAGTTTAGTGCTTAGCAAATTTGAATCAAACTAGATGGTTTAGCAAAGATGCCTTAAGCATGCTTTGATCAGACTCCCTTTTTACTATTAGTACCCCAAGTCTTAGTTTCAAGTTTTACCCCTCTTAGGTTATACAAAGTTCTTTACTTAGTTTGAAGGTAGCATAAAAAGTATAAAACTTGACCTATTTAGAACCCTTTAGATGTCATTCTATGGCATGAGATTGAACCCATCTTTTCCACCGTAGTGAACACTCTTAACTTAGTAGTTTAGAGTAGAATCAAAAAGTTGAGTCACTTTAGATGGGAACACTTGGTGAAAATGAATTATGAAAACCTTGGAATGATGAGTCATTCTATTGAGATGTTTTGACATGTGTTGAGAAACACAAAGGATTGATGTTGATGAAAATGTTGAGGCCTAAGCCTTAACTCTTTTATAAAACTGATGGTTGGATTCGGATGCGATACCATTCCAAATTTACCGTACAACCACATTACCTGAATTGGGTAAGGCTTAGCTAGAAATTTATATGCATTAGTATTAGTTCCCTCACGGGAGAGGTCTGAGCTGAGGCCACCTCTCAATGTTGTCCACCTATGCAGTGCCCAAGATGACTGATGGTCATGGTTGGGAGACCATGCTCATAGGAGAGGTGCTTATACTAGGGTGTGTAAAGGAAAGGTTATGTTTGATTATCTGCATAGTAAGTATGATGATTCAGGGTTATTCCTGATAGATGTATCTAATCTTGTGGTGAAAGTGTACCACCTCTGCAGAGTGTCAAACTATTCGAATAGCCGCGTCCGCGTTTATGGACAGTTGGAATGGCCATACTGTTTCGTTGTCAGATGCTTTCTAAATACTTTGAAAAGAATGATGGATCTTGACTTGACCACAATAGGGTTGTGTTTATGACAATAGCTTCCCAACTTAAGTGATTTTAGGACTTTACTTTATCTCTCTTTGCTTCTGAACTTATCTTAGGTTTCAAACTTAACTTTATAGTTAAACTTAGAGTTAGCACTTTAACTTAGAAGTTTATACTTGTTAGTGGTAGTTTGCGAGTACTTAAAGAGTACTCATGGCTTTTGTCCCTGGCTATTATCATGGCCAGACTATGAAGGAGACTATCAAGATGATGGCCAACAGGACAGCTATGATAACTAGGACCATATGCCTTCGTCAGAATTGCCTGTGCCCCTGAAGACGGACCCCACCGCTACGCTTATCTTTTATTTCCGCTGCTTGTTGTTTTAAGACTGGATCATGAGATCCTTATTTGTGTAAGACCTTATGTATGGTTTGTAGTGGATGATGTACTGTGATATCCAATTCGTTATGTCTCGCAAAAATGGTAATCCTAGGATTGCGAGGTATGGCATAACGGGCATCTGGGATTAAAAATCCGGGTGTTGACATATGAATAGCATCAATGTTCCGGTAAGGATGAATGTTTAAAGAAGCAAGATGCAATTATGCATAAGTAATGTAATGTACTTTGATAAACGCGAATCCCCTGTAATGAGTTATTTGTAATGTGTTGCACTTTTATACCAGCTTCACACTTGTGCTTCTTATTAAGTTTTGTGTGAGTGTGTGAAATAATAAGTAAATACAACAAGTAGCATACAATATTAAAGCACGCAATTGGGGCATGTTAAATAAAAGATTCCTTAAGCAAGATTATTAATCAATTAAAGCCTTTATAGAAATGCGTAAGGATTACTTTTAATGTTTCGTAAAGGAATAACTTTTGAGGAAAAGATTACTTTGCAAAGTAAAAGAATTTAATCTTGAAGCTAACCCTTTATGGTTTTCTTATTAATTATTAGTATTAAAGAAGAGAACAATTACCACATTTGAATAGCTATTCCCCTAACAACTGGAGACTTATATATTTTAGATATGAGAGGACACTACATGTTGTTGAATTCATAATATGTCATGAAGGTGAAATAAGAGTATTATGTCTTTATGGAAGTGGTGTTATCTTGATGTTATAAGTGAATAGAATCATTTACTTATTATAGAATTATTACTTATTTCTATAAACATGGGAATGGCATCATGTTAAATACTTAAAAACTTTGTTTAACTTTTAAAGCGGATTCCCAAACTTGTAAAAGAATTAGTACTCAAATTTTGATGATTTGATAATTGATAAAATATTCTTGGAAAGTAAGATTTACTTAATTCTAAATGGTAGTTTTAGTAAGTACAACTTGAAATAGTTAGATCTATTTTAACTCTACTTAAACATTAATCCGAACTTGTTATTCACTTTTAGACTTTGAACAATTAATGTTACTAGTTGAATGCCTGTGCATTGCTACGGTACTATTTTTTGTAGTTTGTCAATACAATACATGCAAAAGTTCACGACATGAATATAACCACAAGATATTCTAACAGCCCATAAGATCCTACCTCGTTTGAAATATATTTAGACAACTGATATAACTGACACCGTTTGAATATCAAATAAGTACTGTACTAAGTTTTAATCAACTAATGTCTACTCCTTGATGCTCCTTATATATTTTCGTACAACATAAGGGATATTTTCTTCTGCTTCATTCTCATGATACTTCAGCAAGTATACCAAAAACTTCTTCCGCAACTCGTTCCCATTCTGCATCACAATACTTGTTATTAGCATGTATATTTCATGTCTTAACAATAGAGAAGTGCAATCGTAAATACCCACCGCACGTATTGGATGGACAAATTCTTTACCATTCCATGAGATCATAATGTAAAAAATAAAATAACCAGACGCATTCCTGTTGATGAATAACTTATCATTATGTTGAATAGTAAAAAAATGAGTAGTTTATTTGAGTTCATGTTTAGAGATATTCAGATGTCTGAACTTTTTGGAATATCAACTAGTGATCTATGTGGCCAGACAAATATATCGGCATCCCAGCCAGGTTGTGCTAATGCTAGTGCATCTCTTAGGTAGATCGCAGTTCTTTGCAACTTCAATTCCAAGTTGTGAGATCGAAGTAGTTTACTCTCCAACGATGGAAACATGGAAAGAGGATCCAGAACAGATACAGAAGAGGCATGTTTATCGATGGAAAACAAGTTAAAGTGCCCCCAAGAAGAATACGGGAGCAAGACCAAAACCATTAGAAACACATATAACATGACAACGTTGGACAACTGAATTATTTTTACCAATTTGCGTGAAGAGATTTTGTATTCTATCCCATGCAAACTATTGAACAACGCCGCCAGTGACTGCTTATTTAGCTTTACTTGCCAATTGTGGCCTCGTGTGGAATTGACCATCGTTGTATGACAACTTTTTATGTTCAGAAATATATAGTGATGATAATAAAAATACGATATTGTAGTAACTTACACAAAAACATAGATCCATGTAGTGCACATCGGTGTCTACCATCTATAGGATCTCGTGGCATGCCACTATGTGTATGCCCAAGTTGAAACAATCATTGTCCATAGGCCTCTCATTCCTGAGTATGTCCTGGATTTTCTTAAGACTCAAACCTATTGGATACGGTTTGGAGCTCCGCACCCATTCTTGCCTGCGAG
Organism: Avena eriantha; assembly: GCA_910589775.1. Lineage (NCBI taxonomy): Eukaryota > Viridiplantae > Streptophyta > Magnoliopsida > Poales > Poaceae > Avena > Avena eriantha. Next base: position 162,535,976 of record OU342740.1, on the reverse strand, counting down.
ACAAATGTTAAGAATGACAAAATTATAGCAATGCATATTATCACAAGTAATCTTTTAACATGTTGCTTACTCTAATAATTTGGTGTCTTTAATCGAAATGATGTGTTTGCAAAGCTCATCAACTAACTTGCGTGGGTCCATGGGTATCACGTGGACCAAAATTGGGCATTTTCCTTCAGATCCATCAGTCAAGGCAAGTCGCTTCGGACCATCCACAATCACACAATCAGAATTATACACATTTTCTTCATTGCTAGGTTGATAGTATATCGGCTTTCCTTTTATCTTATTCAATTCCGACTCCACCAATATAACTACTAATTTTCGACGAAATTCATTCATATCTTCCTGCAAAATAGTATTCAGAAACAGTTATTTAGATGTAAGAGACTACTAATGTTATCCTAAAATAAATTACCTGAGTGACATGATTAGACAACATATCACTTGTCCAATATTCCATATAATTAAGCATGAATAACCCACACGATGAGCTACAAGATTACCGGGCACTAATTTAGTCTCTCATATAAACAAATCAACGTAAATAAACCGGTTAGACATGTATGAATGCACCAATTTTTAAAAAACAACAATGTGAGATTCTAAGAAGTGTCCAACGTACCCATCGGTTTGCGCCGTTCTTGAAAATGTTCTACTACTTGCCATTTTGTGACATCGAGATCCTTCCACTTATCACCCATGTCAAAGTCCTTCATCTAGGATGCAATTATCAGATGCTTCTCAAGTCCTTATAACTTTTATACGAGAATAGGTATTAGTTATTGAGGCGAACACAATGTTAAGAGGAAATCAAATTAAGTAGACATTTACATACCATAAGAGTGAGATCACTCCGACCCATTCTAGCACCAAGCGAGTCCAATACTTGTATCACACGTTTTTTCACATTGATGACAGCTAAATACCAATGGGTCTTACTAATGTTTATTGGAAGTAAGACCTGCAGTAAATATTGTATAAGACTAAGAAATGCACATGTTTAAAACATATTGAACCATAGGTAGTGAGGGAATTCTAACAATGTCATGCTTTACAAAAATATGAACCCGTTTTAGGATGAGGTGACGTTCTGATTGTTTCAGTATAGCAGAGGCAGATGTAGTGTCTAGATACACCTTTCCACCTGCTCTATCCCGCAGATGATCAGAAGCACTTATATAGTAAATATAATCATTTACAACCTATAATTAGACACATAAAAATACATTTAAGTTCAAGACAGTTTCAGAGTTTAAATGTGTAAGTAGTGGTCTGTGTGCTGTTGACTTACACCATCCGGCAAGAAACCATCGCCACGTGTAAGACACTATAAGTCATCATTTGCTAATAACGCATCACCGATGTCTACAAACTTCGTGTTTTTTGCTGCGGACATGATTAATTTGACAAGATCTATATCTTCGGAAGTGCAGACATAATCTGGCATAACATGGTAGTGCGCCAAAAAATAGTTAGGTAAGAAAATAATAGAGCACAAGCAAGAATATAATAATTGCAACTGAAGTACGAACCTTGTGGCTTAACCATTTTGTCTTCTTTTTCGGTTTCTTATGTTGTGAATTAGTCATCCACCTCTGCTCCTCCTTTGGTGGTGTAAGATCCGACAAATTTTCAGTTTGTTCCAACATCTCATCGGTGCATATGTCCATGGGTACTTTCATAACATTAATAGAATCCATATGTTTCTTGCTAGCGATCTACAAAAGTGAAACAATATTTATCAAAATAAATTTCAAATATGGGTATATGCTACATGCATAGAGAAAACATCTATCCGTATGCACCGCATTTGGTGGTGTAGAGTCGCTAGGGGCATTCAGAGCATCAATGGAATTCATGTGGGTTCCCATGATCTAAAACAGTGAGACATAATATAATTGCATTAAAATTAGTACACGGCAACGTGCAACATGCCTAGTAACCAAAAAGAAACCAATTACATGTGCACACCTCCATTGGTTGTGTAGAACTCGATGAATCTTCTATTTGTCCCAACATCATGGCATCGGGGCCTTTATCTGTTGATTTATGTGGATCATCAACAGAAACCATCAGGTTTCCTCTTGTAATCTGCAAAACTGAAACATAAGTGCTGAGGCTATGTTGTTGCCTGGCACGACATGAAGTGGGTCTCATCGGTGTCTTTTTATGTGACTGAATGACATGCTAAACGGCTTCATTGAATTTATGGAAAAGATGTAAGTTTGTTGCAGTATAGGTACATGAAGTTTTCGATGTGAAAGTAGTATGAACTCCCTTAAAAACGAAGGCAACAACTATCGATGGTCTCGCAAGCCAGTTATTATCTAGGAACATACATCGTCACTAGATCATGATGGCGCGCGTTGCCGCGCCCGTCTATTTTGATAGTCTATGTCTTCTATCATGCATCATATAATTTATGTAGTCATGCACCAATCGAACAATGTATGCAATACGGGAAGAACGGATGAAAATTATTGTATCACTCAAAACCAAGGATATGTTCAACAATATGCACGACTAAAATCTAGGACAGAACAAAAGGCAAGTCTACTTATACGTTTGAGTATATATATATCATTCTTAAGTCGACACTGCAAGCTGAAAAAAATGAGAGGCTTTACATTTTTTTTGTTTTGAGGGAAATGTGAGCTTTATTAAATTAGGTAACAAAGTTTGTACAATCACGCTCGTTCAGGGCCAACATGCAGGGAGGCACTGCCCCGAGCAACACACCACAAAACTCACCCTTACCAAGCTGCGCTAATTCGTGCGCGACTTTATTACTCTTTCTTCCAACTTTACTGATACGCATATCCGGAATCCCAATCATCAGGTCCTTCGCTTCGTTGTATAAGCTCCAGCAAGCATATCGATCTTCAGAAGCTGTCGACAAAACCTGAACTGCACGGCAGGAATCAGAGTCCATAATTGTTGGTTTATCAATGTGTAGCTCCACCGGTCTAAGTCCTTCCAGCCTTTACATGTAACAAAATACACTAATTTCCAGTTATGGAAATAGATTTTTGAAAAAAATTTACCTTTGTCCCATGTAATTCACAGTGTGTTGCGCTAAACCCAACAACCATTGAGATTAATAAAATCAAACTTTATTCGTGGACCAGTGCACAAATAGTCTAGACAAAATATTTGGTTGGAATGAGCCATTGGTACTCCGATTACAGTCAGCACCAACAATTTACACCCTGTCTTCTCACCCCTCCACGCCCATCACCATATGCTAGCTTGTAGTACCAACCTATGAAAGATCAGACAATATTCATCAAACTTACTTTTGTCCATAAAATCCACAACATGTTCCGCTAAACCCATCCACCATTGAGATAAATAGATCAAAATTTATTCATGGAACGTCAAACAAATAGTCCACACAAAATATTTGGTTGGAATTAGCCATTGGCACCCCTTAGTAAATTGGATCTGATTTTCGTCAGCACTAACTCTTTGTGCCCTGTCTTCTCATCCCTCCACGCCTATCTCCATCTGCTAGCTTGTAGTATGAAACTATGAAAGATCGGACATTAGAAAATCATTACATGGTCACTAAAGCACAAATATTTAAACACAGGGGCGCATAGATCATTGTATTATCACTCAAAATCAAGCATATGCTTAATTAACTATGTGCAGTTCATAAAAGGTTCAAGCAAAAACACAAACTTACTTTCTCACCTCCAAAAGGTCACAAAGAGCATCAGCCAGAGAAAATCACACGCTTTCTTCTCCTCAGACATGGAACCAGTAGCGCAAGCAAACAGAGCATGTTAATGGATGTTCATCTCATTCAGATGTGTTACTTTATTGCCCATTAACATAGAATGATAACTAATCGTGTAAAGTAGTTAGTTTTCAAAAATAAGGTGCAATTCCTTAGCAAACTATACATAGTAGTAGTTGGATTGGTGAGAAACTATATGGGACTAAACAATGCTTCGGAACTGCACATAATGTTCATCAATTAATTAGTAAAAATACCAATCCCTCAGCTATTTAGAAAGAAAATTTATAATAGGGCTGGACTGTCCATACCTAGCTCCATAGAAGGGCTCGGAACATCGAGTCTCCTTGTAGAGAGGAGCTCGTCAACCGCCATGGTGAGAAGAAGCCAAGGCTGATATAGTTCTTCACGGTAACTTAAAATGGAAAGTTCCAATTAGCAATGGCAGGCGTAGGCAAGTTCAACAACAATGAGAGTCTTGATATATCAACTTCACGAATCTGTCACCAAAGTATGTAAAATTGACGTCTATCAAATTGTAAATCAAAGGGTATCAAACATGAGTTGAGGGGAGGGGTTGAGGGCATCAAGGACCATAGAAAACACATTGTCTCAGGGAGATTGTAGACAACAAAAGAAACCAAAACAGCTACCAGAGCCGATATCCTAAGAACAAAATAAAAAGTCCAAAAACACATCTTACATCTGAACCAGCGAACAATAATAAAAAATCACTACACGCTTTGTTTTGTAGGCAACCAACCTATCATCATATACTTTCGATTTTCCAATGCTCTAGCATCCTTTGGACTCTAGGTAAAGGTCAAAAACTTTCGAGCCATTAACATTGACCTCAACGTGATTAGCCCCAAATCTTTATACATTAAGATTGCGGGGCAACGTGTTGATATCTCCAATTAGCATACATGCATGACATTTATAAGAATATTACAGTGTTGTAATAAGACTATCTTACCTTTTTTGGGGTATCTTGTATGTGTCCAACTCCAAAACCTGCAAAGCTAATTTATCATTCCACCGGTGGCCTGGTCATAATAATCATTTATCTGAATCATGATAGACAAGACGGGAAGATCCATGTACCTTTATTACATTCTAAAGAGAGATTCTGGTTGAGAAGAAAACATTTCCAGATCGACATGGGCCAATAAGCTGATTTGACAATAACAGCGACTTAGAGCTTAGTCTACTGAAAGGACGACAAACTTATAAAGACGACACCATGACATTGATGATGAAAATGCAAAATTTTCATCTGAGAATCGCAATTTGTTCAGAATTTGAACCTGGAACATAGAGAGACAATAGCTATTCAAGTTTTGATTCTTTGAAATGCGTCCATCCTTCTTTGGAAAGACAAATTTAGTCAATATACTATGGCTCAACTATTGGAAACCTGCATAACTAACATTGATCAAAACTCTGAAGTCTGCAAAGAGAGGTCTACAACATAGCTTGTTGACAAACATCAATCTTCATTCTTCAATCGTATGCATGACGAGAGTTCGGGGATGAAGTAGTAATGCGCCTTGAGCAGCAGGCAGTGGTGGGCGAACACAATGAGGTACCAAGCAGATGAGAAGAGGAAGGAGATGATTCCACGTGGGATGGGGTAGGCCAATAAGCGTGCAAGCATGGAGAAAACGGCGCCATCGCAGATCACGTACGCGGAGGAAGGAAGAGGTGAAAATATCGGGATGCCGCCGCCCCTCCTATTCGTGTGTTCCCGATGTTGCTTCCCTCCATCCTTGAGTCACCGGCGCATCATCGAGGATCAACACCAAACTCTGTCGCCTGCTGCGGTAATCGTGGGCATCAGATTGTCCCTCCCCCTATCTCTCTCAGGTGGCGACGGCACGCAGCAGTACCGGCGGCGCTCACCTAGGTTTCTCCCTAGATCGAGACAGGGAGGGTGTGTGGTGGGCTGTTGTTCGGAGAGGTGCAGAATGGTGGATTTTGTTTACGCATACGTGGCGCTATCAGGACCGTCCGCTCGGGATCTAACGAGATGCCCACGATTTTACCTCTAGAGTATCCGTCCTGGGACATTCGATCAGCGCATCGAACGGCCAAAAAGATCCAAACGTGTAATCGGATGACCAAAATGGCTGAGGTGGTGAGGAAGGCCCTATTTGACTCGGTTATAATATCCCTAATTGTTTCATAGGACATAGGAGGATACTAAAGAGCTGCAACTTGGTTTTGCAACACGCTGAAAGAGTCTACGTAGGAAACTACCGAAGAGCTATGGCTCGAAGTAGTAGCAGGTCGAAAACAATTTTTATTTTCCTTGACATGTTTATTTACAAACGAAATAGAGAGAAAGACATCAGCTTCTTTCTTCAGTTCACACCGACCATCAAGGTCCATGTCGGCTCTATTGCTATTGGAGAAGATTGTTTTTTAGGAGTATAAAGGACACCCAACCATCGAGGTCCATGTCAGCTCTATGGCTGTCGGAGAAGATTGTTTTTTTAGGAGTATAAAAGCATCATGCTACAACAATAAAAGCTGCCCATGGGAAAACAACTTAAACCTCAAAGCTACAGTAATATAAGAATTTATGATGAAAATAAATTAACACTAAACAAACTTTTATGCCTAAAAAACAACAGTAGCTAGAAGAAATGTCACTTCAAAACATATACATGCATGATCTATTTGGAACTATTACATTTTACAATAAGCAAATGGGCCTAAGAAATAGACTAACACGATGGTATGGCCAATACACTAACACGATGGTGATATCTAACGAACGGGTAAATGGTGGTCGATCTAATCTCTACTATGTAATTGCGCACGATAGGCTCTGGCGCTGATGGTCCCAAGCGGATGGGATCGTGCGTTACTTGCGGGAGCATCCTCTTCCTCAGGGACGATCCGTAACTCCTCTCTATTTGGCATTAAAGCAATGAGCTCCTCTGGATCTTCTTTCTCATTCTGCATTTCCTGGTCTTGTGGGACTGCTGAGGTCTCCTTAGGCATCACTGCCTTCTTCAGTTGGGCAATCTCAATATCTCTCGCAAGAACCTTGTCATCCGTATCACGGAGCACCTTGGTCAACTTTGTGTTAACATGCTTCGGTTTCTCCACCGTAACCTCAAATTCACATTCCTTCTCATCTCAGCAGTAAGGTTATTCTCTAAGTTGACTATGTGGCACTCCAAGTCCTCCATCTGGATAACCTCGTAATCCATCCCTTCACGATCTCCAGCAGTCCTGTTGGATGTCCCATCCTCAAAGCGCCTTCCTAAGGCATAAAAAGCAGAACCCTGAGATATCTCCTGTCGGTAAGTCTGCACAATGCGGGTCAGTGCGTCCTGCATGGCCATCTCTACGCCAATCTCCCAGTTGGGGCTCTCCTTGTAGAATACTATGTTTTCTGTCTCTGGCTTGACACAACGTCCCCTCACATTGCCCTCACTAAGCCAACGATGATCTCCAGGTGATGTGGGTGGGAGTTGCTTGCCCCTGAACTCTGGAGGTGGAAGTCCAAGCAAAGCCATCAAGGTCGCCAGCTGGTCACCGAAAAGACTGACATCATCTTCCTCGGGGGTTGACATCACAATGAACTCTCCAAAGTCTCCCATCTACATTTTGAAATAGAGAAGAAAGAGATATTTAAAATGAAAAGCTATGAGAAAAAGACAAATGCAGTTGAAACTGGTATTATGATTGGCTACTACTTAGGCCACTGTTCATGCTTATAGGCTACAAACACGCCCTACAAAGTATGGATAACCAAAACTGGGAATTAAAGGCAGTATACATACCCATGCATAAGAAGCACCAGAAACATATTTATATTAGACATGTAAGGAAAATATCTTCAATTAAGTGCACAGTTAACCGCTCGATAGCAAGCACAAAATTGATCTCATATTTTTTTAAGTAACCAAAGCAGGCATGCTTTATCATGCATAGCAACCAGTTACTGTGCATCCCCTTGTATTTAATTCTGATCACTGTGGTATAACAAAACTATTTTTTGAGTCATTTATATGATGACTATGGTACAAGAAAATTCAGCTATTACCTTCCTGGTGCTCCTATACTAATGCCTTATTTCCTCTTCAAATTTTGTTGTTCTGTTGTCTATATCAAAATATGACTTGATTTATCTTTGGTGGTATGCAAGATCATTGGCGCTGTATTGATGATATGCCAATAACTTCAAACAACGCATGACCTTATTTATGGTACCGACACGACAGTAACAATAGTACAGTTAAAAAAGAAAACTACAGCATCCCAATTTTAGAAAGTTTTGAGTTGATATGTTCCTCACCTTGTATGAGTGCTTCTAATTTGTAGTTAATGAAAGAAAAGGCTAACCAATATGTATTTTCTTACAAAAAGGGAGGAACAACTAGAACAAAATTTGGAACTTTGAAAAATGCCACTGACCGTGTTTAGGACATGTTTTGGCATAGTCCATGATTTCCATGTACAACTTATCTAACAGTCTGATCAGTTTATTTAGGTCAAAATGTTCTAATTCACTCTATACTGATCTAGTACAATACTTACACATGGCCTGGTTATTTTTCATTCGGGCCAAACTTCTCAGAACTAATATCAGTTTTTAGAGACTGGTTTTACGGACGTATTTGGCAACAGATAAACCACACAATAGCACACATATTTTTCAAACATTGTAGAGGGAGAACAGATTTAACAATATGTTAGTAAACAATGTTGTCTAAACTTCAAGGTTAATTCAAAAGCTAGGAAAAGGTGCAGACCAGTTCACGAAGCTTACTCTTCTTGTTTTCAATAGTTTAGCTCTTCTTCACGTCTAGACCGATAGAGAAAAACCTATACGCATTAAAAATGGAAAAATTCTTCTAGTTAATAGGATAGATATGAATCCAGAAGAACCAATCAAGAAGATTTTACACATGCTAACCAGATGGACCAATTACAAATAGGAAGGTTACTCCCCTTTACAGATAATACCCCTGTATAATTTAAATTTTTAGTACTTCTAGTTTATGAACAAATCTAGGACAAAAATGATTCATCAGTTACGGTACCAGTCGAAGCAGGACTTAACCTAGCTGTATATAGCAGATAAAGAATGTAATTTCTCGTGCAAATATCCCTCTTGTAGTTTACAACAGATCAATTGAGTAGAACATGGCATATTGGATTGGCTATTTGTTATAGTGTCAATTAGGCATAGAGGAAACTGAGCCTTTTTCATGACATACATATTATCTATTATCCTTGCATGAAATTCTTCATCCACACACATGATTTCCCCATGACCAATTGACAAAATATTTGTAAACAAAACTTCTGCTCTTTCTATGTTGAAATATGGGGAACAAGACTCAGAAACATCAATGAGATCCATGTGGAGTTACCAGGAGCAGGAAGCAGATTCGAGCAACCGGTATCCGTCGCGTACCTTGGAATCGCCTCCGTGCGATTGTACACTGTCTTAGAACCACCTGGACGCCACGAATAAACCGGCCAATCAAATTTAAGAGCAAGAAGCAACATCATGGGTGAATTGACTAACGCTTCTGCGTGTGGTCAGCGCTGTGGCGTGTCCGTTGCAGGCGGCGTCGGCAACGCCTCTGCAGTCCGAGAGGCGGCGGCGGCTGGTCCCATTGCCAGATTCGAGAGAGGCGACTAGAGATGGGAGATGAGGAAGTGAGGATCTTTGAGAACTCGAGGCGTTTTGTAATGGGACTAACACGACTTCCACGATCGCTAGTCCCCATTGTTTCTGAAGAGTCGTAGTGATGGTTCCCAATGGATCTTTGTACCTATTTATGGAGCGGCGCAGGATAGGCATAAACAAGAATTGTTGGCTGAACTTGTTAGGATGTATGAAAATGAGACACTCCCTTTGTTAGTGGGTGGAGATTTTAATATCATGAGGAAGAAACAAGAAAAAAATAACGATAATTTTAATTCTCATTGGCCCTGTGTGTTCAATGCTATAATTGAAAATCTGAACATAAGGGAGATTGCTCTCTCAGGAAGACAATTTACATGGACTAATCGTAGGGAAATTCCCACATATGAAAAGCTAGATCGTATTTTAGCTAGTGTTGAATGGGAACAAAAATTTCCGCTGGTTAGTGTTAGGGCTCTTACTTGGTCTGATTCAGATCACACACCACTGCTGATTGATTCAGGGACAAGGGCCCACATTGGTAATAATCTGAGGTTCTCTTTTGAACTTGCATGGTTACAACAGGAGGGTTTCTTTGAGATGGTGTGCGCTGAATGGAATACTGTGTCGAGGGGTAACACACCTATTGGGAAATGGCAATATAAGATTAGGCATCTGAGACGTTTGCTCCGTGGCTGGGCGAAAAATCATAGTGGGAGATACAAGAAAGAGAAAGATAAGCTGCTGGAGATTATTGATGAGCTAGATATAAAAGCTGAGACGCAAGCCTTGTCAGCGGCCCAAAGGCAAAGATTGTCTAAAGCTAATGAAAAGGTGACAAAATTAAGGAGAGAAGAAGAGACCAAATGGACACAAAGGGCGAAAGTAAAACATATTCAGGAAGGGGGAACCATACTAAATATTTTCATCTTATTGCTAATGGTAAACATAGGAAGAAGAAGGTCTTCCAGTTAGAACATGATGAGGGGACTATTGTCGGGGATGAGAACTTGAGAACATATATTTCAGAGTATTATAAGAAGCTTTTTGGAGAACCAGAACAAAACAGTTTTCCTCTTATGGAAGAGAGAATTGATGATGTTCCACAAGTGTCTCCTATTGAGAATAGTATTTTAACTTCGGTATTTTCTGAGAAGGAAGTATTGAAGCCATCACTGCTATGGAGCACATTAAGGCGCCATGGCCAGATGGATTCCCTGCGGAATTCTATCAGACTTTCAGGGAGGTGGTTAAAGGAGATTTAATGGCCCTTTTTGCACAGTTGCATTCAGAGGAGCTACCTCTATTCAAACTCAACTTTGGAGTAATCACGCTATTACCCAAGAAAGAAAATGCGGTTCAGATTCAGCAGTATAGACCGATCTATCTCCTGAATGTGAGCTTTAAAATCTTTACTAAGGTGGCGACGAATCGTATATCTGCGATTGCTCACAAGATAATTTGTCCTACACAGAATTCTTGCATGCCTGGGAGACATATCAATTCGGTATTAACAAGTATGCCTATGTTTATGTTATCTTTCCTGGAAATACCGAAGGGTGTTAGGAAAATATTAGACTTCTACCATTCAAGATTCTTTTGGCAAAGTGATGGACATAAGAAGAAATATATACTAACCAAGTAGAATATTATTTGTAGACCCAAAGATCAGGGTGGTTTGGGGATTGAGGTTTTAGAACTTAAAAACAAGTGTCTTCTTAGCAAATGGTTGTATAAATTTTTGATTGAACAAGGGGTTTGGAAAGAATTACTCCATAACAAATACATTAAGAATAAAACTTTGGCACACGTTCAAGTTAAGCCAACTTACTCTCCTTTTTGGAAAGGCCTAATGCAGGTAAAAGATAGTTTCTTTAACCGAGGTTTTTTCCAGATTAAGGATGGGGTTTCAACTAGGTTCTCGGAGGATGTTTGGTTAGGGTATGTACCGCTGGCCCAACAATATCCTAATTTATATAAGTTGGTACATAGAAAGCATGTCTCAGTCAATGAGGTTCTATTTCACATCTCTCTTAATATTGGTTTTAGGAGGAATTTGATTGAAAATAATTGGGATGTATGGATACATCTTTGCCAGAGATTAATGCAAGTCTCTTTATCTAATGAACCTGACACTTTTAAATGGACACTAACAGTGGATGGGGTTTTCACGGTTAAATCCATGTATGAGGATCTGATGAATGATCATCAGAGACTCCCAACTAATTATCTTTGGAAGCTTAAAATGTCACTTAAGATTAAGATCTTTATGTGGTTTTTAAATAACAAGGTTTTGTTAACTAACGATAATATTTCCAAGAGAAATTGGTATGGTTGCAAAAAATGTTGTTTTTTGACGAAGACAAAAATGTTGAGCATCTTTTTTTTAACTTGTCCATTTGCTAAGGTTATTTGGCGTATAATCTCCCACCTCCAACTAATATCACTAATATGTTTGAAAATTGGTTGAATGGGATGGGTTAGGCTGACAAAGCTATAATACATATAGGAGTATCTTCTCTATGTTGGTCTATATAGAAATGTCGAAATGATATTATTTTTAATAAGGCTCGAGTTCAATCTTTTTTGCAGGTTATTACTACAGCGGCTCACTAGATCCAACTATGGCTTATTTACTCCCGGAGTCTCATCGGGATATGATGGTATCTGAGTTCAACCGTCTGGTGATGGTTACTCAGGATATCTACTACCTGGTTATGTGGCATCATACTAGTAGATTGCGAGATGAATAACTCTTTGTTAGGCTTTTCGCTGTCAGTCTTGCTAGTGATTTTCCAATGGTTGGTATATGTATCAACCATCTTTCTCTTAGCTGATCATCAGTAACTTATGTAATTTCGACTCCTTATTAATAAATATGGCTGTGTGCATCTGAGGATGCAGAGGCCGGGGTAATCTCTATTTTGAAAAAAAAAACGTACGTAGCTGACCGACGGTTCCACAAGCACGGAGATGAGCGGTGGTTACATACTTTGGGAGCTGCGGTGGTTGCCATGGGAGGAGAGATGGTACTGGAGGATTGGGGAGGCGACGCCGTGGACAGTGGAAGCGGCGCGGCGCGGCTGCGACGGCGAGCGCCGGAGTCGGCGTGGTAGGAGGCTAGGAGGAGGCGCGACAGATAGAAGAGGATCTAGGTCGAGGGGATGAGGTCGGATGGTTGACTTTTTTTGCCTTTCGTTGAAGGAAACCACGATTTTCTTCCGGGTTTTTTTTTGCGTGAGCATTTAGGAGTCTCCAAAATGGATCATATATTTGGCAAACTTATCTAAGGAGCACACCTATATTCAGTATGCACTTGGAGGCAGATTGGCACATCTCTAATACACATGCAGTTAACCGGATAGAGCTTCAAATTTATCTACTGGTTGCGTAGACATAATACTCCCTCCATCCTAAAAAGGATGTCTCAAATTTGTCTAAACTTGGATGTATCTAGACACTATTGGAGTAGTATATATATTCGTTCAAATTCAAACAAACTTGAGACATCATTTTGGGATGGAGGGAATACATCTTTTTGGGATGGAGGGAGTACTAGCGTATACGAAAAAATCGATCTCATAGGCGAATGGAAGCTGCAGAATCGATCACATGGCTCACATGGATATTATTAAGCAGAAGGACACGACAAAAGGATACTGTCCTCGATTGGTTTAAGCTAAGCAAGGGGGTCAGCTCCTTGTGATCATTTAGTGACTGTACCCTGCAGTATCTGTAGTTTTTCCCTGTTCAAAGCAGCATAGTTTTAAAATCTACCCCTCATCTCTGAAAAATACACCTGAATGGTTGAGTAAGAACCAAACCCGATACATTCATACAGTCATAAGCATTGATGTAAGGATAAACCTGATACAATCATAGGCATTGGTGAAAAGTAGATAATAGATTCTTGCTCATATATAGAACCAATCAGGTATATATATAAACCTAGCTTTCTGGTCATTTGCTTTCATGTTGGCTGGATATAAGTTTGTACACTGTCATTCCTTTGTTTTGAGGAAGTATAGAGTTTTAATGAGAGAACAAAATTGTGTGATGGATCTGCTAACAATCTAGAAATATAGATTTCTGTTCACTGTCCACTTTCAGCTGCTTGGTCTTGTCAATATCCTTTGGGCTTTCACTACTGTCATTGCCATATTTCTTAATCCCATTGTCATTGTCATCACCTTGATAATCCACCTCATCAAGTTCATCGCATAAATATGAAGATGAAAATTTCAACTATGTTCCCTCGTCATCCTCATGTTCTCTAAGTGTTCTAAGAACCAAGGTTTTGAGCAAGTTCATGACTTGAATGGCATGCATCAGAGCAGTAAGAGGATCTGACCATATAATTGCAAAGCAGACACTATGTTAGCACTTGTGTTAACAATCATGTCTGAGCAAGATAACTACAACAAGAAAAGTAATACCTGTGTCATATTGGGTGCAAAAACCATGGCAATATTCAGACAATTCATCTAATTGGAGTCCTCTTCTTCAACTACATTGGCCATGAGCTCTACAACCTAGCTAAAGGAAGAAGCTTCACGATCTCTACAAATTGTTCCTCTGTGTTGCAGTGAAGAACTTGCTCTGTTGAGAGGCTATCAAGCAAACCTTCAGGTTTTTCACATACACCAGGCCTGATTCAAATTGCAGAACATAATTACCATCTAATTTGAAAACAAATACAATTTGAAAACATGGATCAGCTAATTGTATCCTGTAATCTGACAGTACTACTGGAATGCATGGTTAGGGCTACATTCACACTGATCTGGTTACCTGTGTTGAATGGCAGTTGATGCATTCGATGGAAGTAATGCTGCTGCATGATGTTTAACTGCAGGAAGTTTCTGGAATCATACAGACCATGTGGTCGTACTGTAATGTCTACCGTCGACGCGCCCCCATCATGTTCATGGGCTGATGCGCCCTCTCATTCTAAGCAACCTGCAGAAAATAAACTGCTCCGACTCTTAGTGGTCACATCTTAAAATTATATATGATGGCCATATATGCAGAGTGTTCCGGTTGATCAACAGGCTAGCCATAGGTAACTAATGTGCATTACTCCACATGTTTTCATTATGCACTCCATTTCCTGCAATTAAAGTAAAAATGTTGCTTATCTCAACTTTGTGTTGAGAAAATAAGGAGAATTCCTGTTAGCAGAGGAATGCACTACTAAAGTGCTATATTGTTCTTACCCTCTTCTGCATATACTAATTGTTAAAATATGCTGAAGGAACAATCTCATATTCACAGGAGATATTTTCTGACAAAGGAAGAGGTGCCTCTTTCAAGCTGTAAAATAATTGCTAATGACTTACGATGTTTTTTCCTTGATAGTCAATTGAGTCTAACCTTAGCAAGCGAACAAGTTTTTATATTTGCTAGTATCGCCATAGACTTCTAACCTGCAAAAACATGTTTTAGTGTTTCAAGAATCTTATAAAAATGTCAAGGAGAAGAACAAGGTACTGAAGATAGCGTCATATTAGTTCAAGAAATAATCATGATGTGATAAATGAGTTACTATGTAGATCAAGAACTGACATCTAAAAAGAATATTATGAACAACAAAATTAACTCGCCAGTAATTTTTGGAAGACACTAATCAATTTAATGAATCCAGAACCAGGGAAGTATTGTTCAAATATTCAATATTTTTAGTTTATGAAGCCCATAAATTCCTCAACAAAGAGAATCAGTAAACATGTATATGATCTTCTTTGCCCCATAAATATCGAGGCACAAATACAAATTGTGTCACCGCTGCATTCAAATTCATTGTTCACCATACACCAGGAAGGCATGCCCACTATTCACAAGGAAAATCATCAGTTGATCACTCTTTTCCTGATATCACCAAGGAACGAATGTCTGACCCACTGTTTCAACAATTTCCATGACACTTCTTTGTAGAAACAACCTCGTATGTCTAGCATTATTAGGGTGTATTTTATATGACTATGCATCAAATATACTTTTTTGCGCAGATGATAAATCACAAAATAATGTTCAATGTCAAAGCATGCAAATTGATGCACCTTTTTACTAAAGAAGGTCTCTATCAGACACCTGTAGGAGTAGTCAAATCAAGACAGAAAGAAAGTTCTTCTTTGTGGAATCTTTCTTTACTTATTTTCAATACGTGCAAATGCAGACTATCCAACACAACCTCCCATGGTAAATGATCACTGATAATATAAATTACCATGAAAAAAGTTCACCTCAATTCTCCACTAATACAAGCATTTACCATGAAAATAAATTAACTCTAAATAAATGACACACTCCAAATGCACATATATCAAATATGTTTGCAACCACTACATTTTTATAAAGACGCCACTAAGAGAACACCTATAATGATAGTCATATAATATGCTCAAATTTTCCCAATGACATTAAGCACTAAGGACTTCCTTGTATACTATATTTTGTATGGTCGATACTAAGGACTCAGATCTTTTTCGCTTCTTTGAATTCTTGGCCTCGTCCTTTCTCTTGTCATTACCGGCGAGGATATTAATGTTGCTCATCGCGGTGGCTCTGGACAACGCCACGTAGAGCTGACCATGTGAGAATACCGCTTCCGGTAGGTACACGCCAACAACTGGGATAGTCTGCCCTTGCGCCTTGTTGATTATCATTGCAAAACTGAGTTTGACTAGGAACTGCTTCCTCTTGAATCTGAATGGGAACATTTCGTCATCAGAGGGGCAGAGTAGTATTCGAGGAAGAAACACCCTTCGTCCGGCGTGTTGTCCTAGCACGATTTCTACGTCGATAGCATTCATCTAGAACCCACGGAACACAAGCCTTGTGCCATTACACAGACCATTTGCTGGGTGGATGTTCCTAAGCAGCATAATGGGGTAGTTTATCTTCAGCTTAAGTGCATGCGAGGGTAGCCCATTAGGAGTTAGATCATTCAGGACCTCAGGTGCGTAGTAGCCATGTGGATCGTCTTCTGCGCTATCATAGCTATGGTAGGTCTTCTCCTCTCCCTGAAAACGCTCTATCATACGCATGTTTATTACATCGACGTTGTCATTCTTGGTGGAGAGTATTGCTCGAGATGTCATGTAATCCGGATCGGTCATGTGGTGGTCTAGGGCAGGAAACACATGGTCTATTAGCTTCTCTATGTCGGCGACCTCGTCGGTGGAAGGCACGCATATATCTTCGGGGAGCCAGATGTTCCCTTCCTCATCAGTTTCCTCTGTGCCATTACCTACCCTCAATAGATAATCTGCAAAACACCGGTCATTATGCGCCCTCATGTTGCAGACGATATTTAGCTGGCGCATGCCTTGCCATAGGTCTGAACTCCGTAAAGTCGTGTCGACTATCTGACCCCGTGACCCTTTCCTGACTACCGGAACCACCTGCCTGAAGTCCCCACCGAACAAGACGGCCTTTCCCCCAAAAGGTCGGTCCCGTCGGCCCATGTTGTTATGCATGTTGTTGTCCAGTGCCTCAACTGCCTGCCGCTTTGTCATGGTGGCCTCATCCCATAGGATGAGCGAAGCCATCCTCGGGAGCTTGGCTGTCCCACTTTGCTTGGTGAAGTTGCACGATGAGCCGTCCTGAATGTTAAGTGGGATCTTGAATCTAGAGTGGGTAGTCCTGCCTCTGGGCATGATGGAAGCAGTGACACCGGAAGTTGTCGTGGCCACAGCTATCTTCCTCTTGCCTCGAACCCTAGCGAGCAATGCCCTATACAGGAAGTTCTTCCCACTGCCCCCCGGGCCATCGACGAAAAATATGACCCATTGTCACTGTAGAGTCCCTCCAATATCTCTTTGTATGCTAACCTTTGCTCGTGATTTACCAAGTCAGCTGGAGACTTGTCATCATCGTCAACCTTGATAGTGGTTTCCTCGATGACTGTCAACACCCGGATTTTTAATCCTAGATGTCTGTTATGCCATACCTCGCAATCCCAGGATTACCATTTTTGTGAGACATAATAGAATTGGTACCATAGTACATCATCCATTACAAACCATAATAAAGGTCTTACAAATAAAAGATCTCATGATCCAGTCTTAATACAATCAAAGCAACAGAAAGTAAACACAGTAGGGGCTCCATCTTCAAGGTCACAGGCAATGCTGACGATGGGAGATGATCCTAGTTGTCATAGACCTCCTGCTGTCCATCTTCCTGGTAGTCCTCCTCATAGTCTGGACACGGGAATAGCCAGGGACAAAGCCATAACTAGCACTAACAAGTAAGGTAGTTCTTGTAGGAATCTTAAGCTCTAGGTTTATTTGCAAAAAGGCAGGTTTATTTCATAAGGAGTTTAAAAGTAAAGAACCTAATGTAATTTTCTACATCACCTAAGTGGGAACCTAGTTTTTCATGTCCACAACCCTGTTGCGGTCAAATCAGGGTCATAATTCAATTCACAAGTCATTTTTGAAAACATATGACAACGGAACAGTATGGCCACTCCAACTGTCCATGACCGCGGACGCGGCTATTCGAATAGTTTGACATTCTGCAGAGGTGGTACACTTTCACCACAAAATTCGATACATCCGTCAGGGATAACCCTGAATCATCATACTTAGTATGCGGATAATCAATCATAACCTTTCAATTGCACACCCTAGTATAGGCATCTCCGCTATGAGCTTGGCCTCCCAGCCATGTCCATCTGCCATCATGGGCACTACGTAGGTGGACATTCACACGAGGTAGTCTCAGCTCAACCTCTTTCCGTTAAGGAACCCATATTAAGGAATATATACTTCCAGTTAAGCCCTACCCAACTCAGGTATTATGGTTTTACAGTAAAATTGGTATGGTATCGCATCCGAACCCAACCATCAGTTTTTATAAAGGGCCAAGGCTCATGCCTCAACATTTTCATCATCAAATCATTTTGTGTTCATAACACATGTCAAAACATTTAAATAGAATGAACCATCATTCCAAGGTTTTCATAATCATTTTCACCAAGTATTCCCCTCTAAGTGATCAGTAGTAGTGTAGCACTAACAACTAGCAATGATGGTGTCACTAATAAGGGGTGCTAAGCAAGTGTAATTATCCAACTCTAGTTTCATGATTTTTAATGGCATCTAGTATAACTACTTAGGCCTAGTTTTATACTCGTTATGGCATATATCCTATATTTCCCATAGTCACAAATCACGAACTAAAGATAAAGAACTTTGGAAAAAAGGATAAAGCTTGCAAGTAAAACTTGGGATGGGTATAATCAAAGTTGCATAACCAAGTGCACCTAATGCATCTTGCATAGGTTATCTTGCAAGCATTGCTTGCATAGTTAACTTGTAATGTTAGGCTTGCCTTGAGTAGTGTAGTGGTTGAAGTTTTCTCCTTCTTCTTCCTCGTAGTACTCCTCCTCGTAGCCCGGTCGGTACTAGCATCTATAAATGAATATGAGATACACAATCACCAAACAATACTTAACTACTTATATTTAGCACACTAAAGCTCACACTTGATGATCTAGCATCATCAAACAAATAAAGACCTAGTCTTATTTATCTTATTTTGGAAAAGTAATTTCTACTCATTGAAAATACTTAAAATTTAATATTCTCCAATTAAAAATATGGGATCATGTGGACACATGTCATCACCATATTCTACTACTTGGGAATGTGATTTAAAGTGGTGGTCACATTTTATAAAGTTTAAAATTACTATTTAATAAAATTAAAGTGACTAGAAATGCCTATATAGCATTATTTTAGTACTTGTCCAATGTCACTGCATGTAAAACTAAATATTTTTACATATTCAGATAGATCTTGTCAAATGTGATTTTTGAAAGTTAGAATCAACTCAAAAGATTTTATGGTTGATTTTTGACAAATGTTTGAAGTTCGAAAAGTCTCTTCCTTGTTATTTTTGGTATAGGTGTTCTATAATTTCAAATGGTTTGAATCCAACGGGCTTGGGTAGATATTTTGAATACCTTTACAACAAAATTGGAATCATGCAATTTGGTTTAGTGAATCTCTTTGAATTGATTTTTAAATCTACTGACAGAATCTAGTTTTAACTAAAATGGAAAAAACTTATTTGAATCAACAGGCTTACACGGGAAACTAATTGGGCCGGCCCAGCTGCACCGCGCTGGCATAGCAGGCTGCTGACATGACCGTCCCACTGGTCAGCAACTAAACTAAACAGAAACGGTATCTTTCAATCTGGGTCGTGCGATTAGAGAGCGATCGACGGCTGAGCATCGTCTTCTCCGTCGCACAGCTCCGGCGAGACTGAACCCTAACGTGAATGGTGGGGGTATGTGGGGGCTCACCAGGGCTCCAGCTAGGGTCGGTGATGGGGGCGATCGAACGTGTCGAGGACGGCGAGTCGAATGGTGGTCACGGCGGCTCCTGGAGTGGCTCGTAGCTCCGGTTCCTCTTCTCCTCTGTAGCGGCAGGCTCCGTTGAAATTCCGGTGGTGTGGTGCTCGCCTTGCTCCGGGGAGAGGTGTGGGAGGTTTGTGAGAGAGAGGGGAGTGGAATAGTCTGGCGAATGAGGGCTAGGGTGGCCTCTATTTATACACCGGCGAGAGGGACAGAGCGGGATGGCTCGGGCTCGTTGGCGACATTGTTATAGGGAGCTATCGGCATGGCTGAGCGTAGGGGTCGACGCGGTGCTTCAGGCCGGTCGTCATGCGAGTGATGGCGCGGAAAGGGGCGGTCGAGAACGATCGGGAGCGGTCCGTGCTCTGCGCGGGAACGACGGCGTTCGAGACGGTGCACAGTGGCTACGGTTCGCGTGGTGGCGAACGGGCATGTCTGGAGGGGTAGCTGGGGTCACGGTGATTGAGGGCACGCGACGAGAGGGTGAGGCACGGTGTGTGTGCGCATGTCGGCTGCGGCGCTCTGGCGCGCTCTTGGCATGGTAGGCAGAGAAATGGGCGTGGCGATTTCGGGTGGTCCACGACTTGGCTTCCGTCGAGGGGTGGACAAAGGGTGGCGGTGGACGGTCGCCTGTCTCCTGGTCGTCGTGGGAGAGGGCAACGCTGGTTGAGGCGAGTGGTGCTTGGTCGACCGGCACCGCGAGCTCGGGCGGCGCGGTACTGGTGCACAGGCAAAGGGGGAAGTGTGTCACTGAATGCTAGGTGCTAGGGGAGACCAGGGGAGAGAAATGAGGGTCTAGTGGCGAGTGATCACTGCTCAAAACAGTAGAAGTTAGGCAAGTGTTTTCTGTGTCTGCCAGGTGCTTGACCAAACAACCACATGAATTCAAGATTTGAATTTTTGGATGAAATTTGGTGAGTGTTCTGAGTAATTGCTTGATAGTCTATGGTTGCTTGGAAAAGTCATGGTGAAGTGATTTGAGTGGTTTTTGAAAAGTGGTGATCTATGCATATGAACTTGATTCAATTTTGCAATGTCCTTTAAATATATTTAGAATTTGTTTTTGTAAATTTGTAAAGTGGGCTTGGGTTCACTTTTACTTGGTCTAGCAAGGGGTGGAAACAATTAGGAAAGTTTCTGTTAGAAATCTTTGACTAGAAACACTCAAAGTGGTCTAGTGGATAAGTTTGGTCAAAATGACCATTTGCTTATATGATTCATATTTGATTTTCTTTTCCTTTGATTTTGTTTGTAAATGGCCTAGATGATGTAGTATTCATCTTTAAACCATTCTTTATCATTTGTAGCAATCAACCATGTCAATTGCACTCATTCATACACTAATGCAATTCACACATACACTCATATTAGATTTAATAAGAAAAGTTTTTTAACCCTAAACTTGGGTGATTTGACTTGATAATCTTGATTAATATTTTTGGGATGTTACAAACCTTCCCTCCTTAAACAAAATCTCGTCCCAAGATTGAAGAAAAACTAGGAACTAAAGAGATTTGGAAACTTACTCCTAATGTAATCTTCTCGCTCCCAAGTAGCTTCTTCTTTAGTATGGTTGCTCCATTGGATCTTGACAAACTTGATACTCCGGGCCCTGGTGGTTCGGAAAGCTTCTTCCAAAATATTAATGGGTACTTCACAATACGTCAGATCCTTGTTGATATCTATGGCTCGGTGATCGATGTTCTTGAACACTTCGGTCTTCTCCAGAACTTCTAGGAATTTGCGAAGTAACGAGATATGGAACACATTATGTATGGATGACATCTCCTCTGGCAGTTCCAGTTGATATGATACTTCTCCTCTGCGATTCAAAATCTTGAACGGTCCAATATATCTGGAGGCTAACTTCCCTTTCAAACGAAGACGCTGCATTCCTTTCAAGGGTTATACTTTGAGATACACAAAATCTCCGACATTGAAGGTTTGGTCTCGACATCTCTTGCCAGCATAACTCTTTTGTCTGGATTGGGCGGTCTTGAGGTGTTCATGGACTTTGTAAACCTTCTCTTCAGCTTCTCGTAGGATACCGGGACCAAAAATCTGACTCTCTCCTACTTGCGACCAATTCAAGGGGGTACGACACTTCCTTCCATACAGAAATTCAAAGGTGGCCATTTGAAAACTAGCTTGATAACTATTGTTGTATGAGAATTCTGCGAAAGGCAGACAATCTTGCCATTTTGATCCATATTCTAGAACACAATCTCTCAACATATCTTCTAAGATTTGGTTGATTCTTTCAGTTTGTCCATCGGTTTGCGGGTGATAAGGTGTGCTGAAGTTTAGCTTGGTTCCTAATCCTTCTTGGACTTTTTGCCAAAATCTTGAGGTAAATTGGGTTCCTCGATCTGACACTATGGTCTTACGGGTTCCATGGAAACTAATGATTCTAGCAATGTATAGCTCTGCTAGCTTCGAACTCTGGTAGGTGGTCTTGACAGGTATAAAATGGGCTACCTTGGATAGTCTATCAACTATGACCCAAATAGAGTCATTTCCCCTACTAGATGTAGGCAATCCGGTGATGAAATCCATTCCGAGAGAATCCCATTTCCATTCCGGAATCTGCAATAGTTGCAAAAGTCTTGCGGGTCGCTGATGTTCCGCTTTGACTCTCTGACAGATATCACACTTGGCTATGTAGTTTCCGATTTCTCTCTTCATCTTGTGCCACAAAAATTGCTCCTTCAAATCCTGATACATCTTCGTCCTCCGGGATGGATAGAATAAAGAGTATCATGAGCTTCCTGCATGATGACTTGCTTCAGCTCAGAATCTGCTGGTACACAGATACGTCCTTTGTACCACAAAACTCCTTCTTCATCTTTGGTGAATCCGGGTACCTTTCCTATACCGATACGACGCTTAATTTTGTCGATACTTGCATTTCCTTTCTGTGCCACCTTGATCTGACTGATCAAAGTGGGTTGAAGTTCAATACTGGCTATGAATCCTTTGCTAACTAGCTCCGTTCTAAACTTCTCCAACTCTTCGTGCAAACTTGGCTGGGCTTCTTTAATCATGGTGTTTAATCTATACAACAATCTGCTAAGAGCATCCGCTACCACATTGGATTTACCGGGGTGATAGTGAATGTCAAGATCATAATCCTTGATTAACTCTATCCATCTCATTTGCCTCATATTCAGCTCCTTCTGGGTGAAGATATACTTCAGACTCGTGTGATCCGAATAAATCTCACAGCGGTTACCCATAAGGTAATGACGCCATGTCTTCAGAGCTAAAACTACGGCTGCTAGTTCTAAGTCATGGGTATGGTAGTTTTGCTCATGTTGCTTCAGTTGTCTAGACAGATATGATATGACTTTGCCTTCTTGCATCAACACACATCTGATACCAATCTTGGATGCATCACAATACACATCAAAATGCTTCTTGATATCCGGCATAATCAAAATTGGGGCTGAAATCAATCTCTTTTTGAGCTCTTGAAAACTTGCTTCACATTTGTCCATCCATTCGAACTTTTGATCTTTCTTCAACAACTGGGTCATCGGTCTTACGATGCTCGAAAATCCTTCAACAAACTTGCGGTAGTATCCCGCTAATCCGAGAAATGCGCGGACTTGGGTTTGAGTTGTTGGGGCTTTCCATTCTTCAACATCTTTGATCTTGGCAGGATCGATAGCTACTCCTCCTGCCGACACAATATGTCCTAGGAATCCTACTTCCTTTAACCAGAACTCACATTTGCTAAACTTAGCATACAACTGTTGTTCTCTAAGGGTTTCAAGGAAGGTTTTTAGGTGTAGCTCATGGTCTTCTTCTGACTTAGAATAGATCAGAATATCGTCGATAAAAACAACGACAACCTTATCCAGAAAGTTCATAAAAATCTTATTAATGAGATTCATGAAGTAAGCAGGGGCATTGGTTAATCCAAAAGACATGACAATGTACTCATACAATCCATATCTGGTGGTAAAGGCGGTCTTTGGGATATCCGCTGCACGAATCTTAAGTTGATCATAACCAGTTCTAAGATCAATCTTAGAAAACACTCTGGCACTAGTCAACTGGTCAAACAGATCTTGTATCTTCGACAATGGGTAGTTGTTTTTTATGGTGACATCATTCAGCGTCCGGTAATCCGTGCACAAATGGTTACCTCCATCTTTCTTATCCACAAACAAAACAAGCGATCTCCATGGAGATGCACTTGGTTGAATCAAACCTTTCTCCAGCATACCATCAAGTTGTTTCTTCAGCTCCACTAATTCAGATGAGTTCATACGATAAGGTCTCTGAGCTATGGGTCCAGTTCCAGGAATTAGTTCAATGATGAACTCGATATCCCGATCTAGGGGCATACCGGGTAATTCATATGGGAACACATCGGGGTATTCACAGACTACTCTGACTTGGTCTAGGGTTGGTTGGGCTAGACTCTTGTTGCATTTGAATTGACGGGGCAGTGTCTCAGATATATGCTCTATTGATACTCAAGTTCTACTAGTCATGGTTATGGTTTTCTTGGCACAGTCAATTAATCCTTTATGTTTTGACATTCAATCCATTCCTAGTACTACTTCCAAACCTTTGGTTCCAAGTACTATTATATTAGCATAAAAACCTATTCCATGGATTCTGATAGGTATAGCCTTACAAAGTTTCCTAGCTTTGGTGGTTGAACCAGGTATTTGAACTATCATAACATGCTTCAATTTTGTTGGTTGAATCTTACTAGTGCATGCAAATTTTTCCATAACAAACGAGTGTGATGCTCCAGAATCAAACAACACTTATGCAAGTACTGAGTTAACAAAAAATATACCCACCACGACATCTGGCACTTTCTGAGCTTCTTCAGCATTCATGTGGAACAGACGGCCGTTGTGGTTGAGCGAGTTCCCTGGGGCAAATCTCTTTCCAGGCTGAACACGGCGCTACTGCTGAGCGGGTGCATTGACATTGGTGGTTTCTACAAGCTTCTTGGGGCACTCGTTGGAGTAGTGACCCTTGACTCCGCATTCAAAGCAAGTAATCACGGACTTGTCTTTTCCTGCAATAGGCACAACATTGCTTCCAGTTATTGGGGCAGTATTTTTGTTGTTGTTGTCGCTGGATTTGGGTGGTGCACGGTTGAAGTTATTGGAGTTGCTGGGGTTATTGTTGTGGTTTCCTCCATACTTCAAGTTTCCTCCAGCACGATTGGGATAGTTTGGACGGGACATAGGGGGTCTGTTGTTTCTGTTAGTCGCTGAATTCTAACTCTCATCGAGGGAGAGGATGACACAAGAAGCTATTTGAATGAAGGGAGCATCACGGCGAGCTACATCAACACCAAGGATCAGCTTGCAGATCTGCTCACCCAGCCTCTTGGGCGGATCGCGTTCGTCGGACTCTGCTCCAGGATTGGGATGGTCTAGCCTTCCCACAAGACGACGCACAAGACTTAGGGGGAGCATGATGGATAAGTCTCTGTCCTATGGTCTTTTGGGGACAGCACACATGGTCCTTGTGTCAAGGACTGGCAGTTAGAGATAGAGCATCAAGGACTGGTTGTTAGATAGAGCATCCTTGACTGCTGCTTTAGACTAGCATCTACCAACGTACCTGACCACAGTCCGGACCTCATGGAGGCCGCGTCTTGGTCGTTTCGGCCGCTGTCGCCGCGCGCGCCTCCTCTGGGAGCGCCACTGCCATGCGCGCCTCCTCCTGGAGCGCCACCGCCATGCGGGCCTCCTCCGGGAGCGCCACCGCCATGGGCGCCTCCTCCGGGAGCGCCACCGCCGTGCGCTTGGGCGTCCTCGGCTCCCCACCATGCCGTCCGCTCGCCGGCTGCGTCATGGTTTCCGTCGATGCTGCCGTCGCCTGAAACGGAGCCGCTAATGCTACCGCGCTGAGACTAGACCTCCGCCGCTGCCTCACGTATTGCATCCTCCGCTGCTGCTGCTTCCACCTCCGCTCTGGCTGCTGCCAGCTCTACTGCTGCCAGCCTCGACACCATTGCTGCCGCCACTTGTTCGCGCTTCTCTGCCGCGGCGAGCTCGGCCTCCTGCCGACACCGCGTGCTCGAGGTTACCGAGTGCTGAGAGTGGCTTGCGGACATGGCTCGCCGCCGGGGAGCTGCTGGGTGGAGAGGGGGCTGCAACCGATGAGTTGTTGCTCGTCTGTGTAGAGAGAGAGGAGTGAGCAGAGGTAGTCGGAGCTGCTGCTACTGTCGGGGAAGGAGATGAGCAATAGATGCTCAGGCTACAAACTAACTTGGCTCTGATACCACTTGTTAGTCGCTGAATTCTAACTCTTATCGAGGGAGAGGATGACACAAGGAGTTGGGGCAATTTTCTAGTTTCTATTTCTCACACAAATTCACACAAAATCCATGCCAACCTGAGGGGTTGGGGATACATATCTAAGATGCTAGTCTAAAGCAGCAGTCAAGGATGCTCTATCTAACAACCAATCCTTGATGCTCTATCTCTAACTTCTAGTCTTTGACACAAGGACCATGTGTGCTGTCCCACAAAGACCATAGGACAGAGACTTATCCATCGGTTTCTTGGGGCATATCCTGCAGACGGGTTTGGGCGATACTTCTGGGTATAGTGGGATCCAGGCTGGTGCATCATGCGACGCTTACGGTTGTCATTGGCTTGGTTTATCTTTCCTTCCATCTGGATAGCAGAGTCCACTAGTTCTTCTAGATCCGCAAAACAGATGTTAACTAACACTGTATGCATCTCATCATATAATCCATTCAGGAACCTTTCCTTCTTCTTTGCTTCGGTGCTAATCTCATCAGGGGCATATCTAGCTAAAGATAAGAATTGGTCACGGTATTCCACCACACTCATTCTCCCTTGCTTCAAGTCCCTGAACTCATCCCTCATCCTAGTGACCAAACCTTGGGGCACATGGGTCTGGCTGAATTTGATCTTGAAGGCTTCCCAAGTCATCATTTGCCCTTCGTTCATGGTACGAGTACTATTCCACCAGGCTCTTGCATCACCTGCTAGATAATGGATGGCAAGCAATACTTTTTTATTGGCCTCAACTCCTGCAACCTCTAAGTTGTTTTCCATGGTTTGCAGCCAGTCATCATCATCCAAGGGATCCTCAGACTTACTAAATATAGGTGGGTAGGTATACTGGAAGTTCTTGAGCTTGGATCCATGGTTATCCTGGTTTCCGTGACCTTGATTATTGTGGGCCATCTGAGCTAACTGTTGAAGAGTGGCTAAGTTGGCTTGGCGTTCGGCTCTACTAGCTTCACGGTCAGAAACTAGCATTTGCAGAATCTGCAGCATTGGGTCCTGAGATGAACTGCTTCCTCTGGGATTTCCGTGAGTCATCTGAAGATTGAGATAGATAATGAGATAAGAGGGAAATCTCCAAGGTTCATGGTTTTGTTTCCAAAACTTTAAACTTTGAGTTTGACTCAGGTTTTGCAAACTAACAACTTTCTCTCATTCATTCATTCACTCCAAGCACACAATACAAACACACAACACAAAATAAAAAACATATGGTTTTAAGAACCATTCTGTGAAACTACGATACAGTGGGACCGGGTACAACTCACTCCTATGGTAGTGCTCAAGTGCATCTAATCATCATCAATGAAGGCGGAATCATCATCAGTATGGAACTCCATGGCATCGTCCTCCAGGTAGTCATCATCATCACGGAGGTAAGAGTAGAGATCTCCACGGATATCTTCACCTTCCTCCTCTTTCGCTTCAAGCTGGATCTCTTGTTCACGGATGGTCTTCTCAAGAGTGGCCACCTTCTTGCGAAGACGA
This sequence comes from Avena eriantha, assembly GCA_910589775.1. Lineage (NCBI taxonomy): Eukaryota > Viridiplantae > Streptophyta > Magnoliopsida > Poales > Poaceae > Avena > Avena eriantha. The sequence goes on along the minus strand of OU342740.1, from coordinate 162,508,422 downwards.
TCGATGATGCGATCTTTCTGGTCACGCTGACGACAAAGTGACTGCCGCTCCTTGGCGAGGATGGCGAGGGTCTGATCCTTCTTGACTGCAATGGCATGGTTGTGGTTGGCATAGGAACGAGTGTTGTCCAACTCCTTATGTATATCATACAACATGAAGTCGAGATTATCCACCTGGTGCTTCAGCTCTGGGTTTTCTGGCATCTCCAAGGGCATTCCCATAGAATCAATCCTTGCATAGTGAGCAAAGTGAGTTCCACTAATCTGGTTGATGTTTTGCCCACACAGACGGGCAAGAGCTTCATGCATAGCCCTAGCCAATCCATCTAGCTAGTTGTTCTCCCTCAAGGTGAATTGGATCTTCTCTGAAGTGGGTGCTTCCATCTTGCCTCTGAGATCTGCCACTATTAGCCACTATAGTTCTTCTCCCACTTGATCGTTGAGTTGGGCCCCAAAGAACTCCGGGTGTGGGTGCTCAAGATACTCTGTGAGTGCATCAAGATCCCTCTCAAAGATCAGGTGGCCATCGTTGCCCAGCTGGTAGAACTTACTACACTTGACCTCCATCTATAAGAATTTAGGGTGAGCAAGTTAGTGGGGTGATCAAATGTGTCAAATTTTATGTAGGATTGCAAGAATTTTTGAGGAACATGAATTTTTTTGAAAGAATCTCAAGGAGAAGAGTGGGAATATTTTTTCCTAAATACTCACTTCTTTTGTTTTGAAACTAAGTTTTTGTTCAGACGTCCATTCAAACTAGGGTCTCCTATGGTCAGGATGGCTCTGATACCAACTTGTCAACACCCAAATTTTTAATCCCAGATGCCAGTTATGCCATACCTTACAGTCCCAGGATTACCATTTTTGCGAGACATAACAGAATTGGTACCACAGTACAATATCCTTTACAAACCATAATAAAGGTCTTACAAATAAAGGATCTCATGATCCAGTCTTAATACAATCAAAGCAGCGGAAAGTAAACGTAGTAGGGGATCCATCTTTAGGGTTACAGGCAATGCTGACGATGGGAGATGATCCTAGTTGTCATAGCCCTCCTGTTGCCCATCTTCCTGGTAGTCCTCCTCATAGTCTGGCCACGGGAATATCCAGGGACAAATCCATGAGTACTCTTTAAGTACTCGCAACTAGCACTAACAAGTAAGGTAGTTCTAGTAGGAATCTTAAGCTCTAGGTCTATTTGCAAAAAGCCAGGTTTATTTCATAGGGAGTTCAAAAGTAAAGAACCTAATGTAATTTTCTACATCACCTAAGTGGGAACCTAGTTTTTCATGTCCACAACCTTGTTGTGGTCAAGTCAAGGTCATAATTCAATTCACAGGTCATTTTTTAAAACATCTGACAACGGAACAGTATGGCCACTCCAATTGTCCATGACCACGGACACGGCTATTCGAATAGTTTGACAGTCTGCAGAGGTGGTACACTTTCACCACAAAATTCGATACATCCGTCGGGGATAACCCTGAATCATCACACTTAATCTGCGGATAATCAATCATAACCTTTCAATTACACACTCTAGTATAGGCACCTCCGCTATGAGCTTGTCCTCCCAGCCATGGCCATCTGCCATCCTAGGCACTACATAGGTGGACATTGACACGAGGTAGCCTCAGCTCAACCTCTTTCCACGAGGGAACCCATACTAAGGCATATAAACTTCCAGTTAAGCCCTACCAAATTCAGGTATTGTGGTTGTACGATAAAATTGGAATGGTATCGCATCCGAACCCAACCATCAGTTTTTATAAAGGGCCAAGGCTCATGCCTCAATATTTTCATCATCAAATCATTTTGTGTTCATAACACATGTCAATACATTTTAATAGAATGAACCATCATTCCAAGGTTTTCATAATCATTTTCACCAAGTATTCCCCTCTAAGTGATCAGTAGTAGTTTAGCACTAGCAACTAGCAATGATGGTGTCACTAATAAGGGGTGCTAAGCAAGTGTAATTATCCAACTCTAGTTTCATGCTTTTTAATGGCATCTAAGTATAACTACTTAGGCCTAGTTTTATACTCTTTATGGCATCTATCCTATATTTCCCATACTCACAAATCACGAACTAAAGATAAAGAACTTTGGAAAAAAATAAAAGGATAAAGCTTGCAAGTAAAACTTGGGACAGGTATAATCAAAGTTGTATAACCAAGTATACCTAATGCATCTTGCATATGTTATCTTGCGAGGATGGCTTGCATAGCTAACTTGTAGTGTTAGGCTTGCCTTGAGTAGTGAAGTGGTTGAAGTTTTCTCCTTCTTCTTCGTAGTACTTCTCCTCCTCGTAGCCCGAGTCGGTACTAGCGTCTATAAATGAATACGAGGTACACAATCACAAAAAAATACTTAACTACTTCTATTTAGCACACTAAGGCTCACACTTGATGATCTAGCATCATCACAATCATCACAAGAAATAAAGACCTAGTCTTATTTAACTTATTTTGGAAAAGTAATTTCTACTCATTGAAAATACTTAAGATTTAATATTCTCCAATTAAAAATATGGGATCATCTGGACACATGTCATCACCAGATATTCTACTACTTGGGAATGTGATTTAAAGTGGTGGTCACATTTTATAAAGTTTAAAATTACTATTTAATAAAATTAAAGTGACTAGAAATGCCTATATAGCATTTTTTTAGTACTAGTCCAATGTCACTGCATGTAAACCTAAATATTTTTACATATTCAGATAGATCTTGTCAAATGTGATTTTTTGAGAGTTGGAATCAACTCAAAAGCATTTATGGTTGATTTTCGAAAAATGTTTGAAGTTGGAAAATTCTCTGCCTTGTTATTTTTATATAGGTGATCTATAATTTCAAATGATTTGAATCGAACGGGCTTGGGTAGATATTTTAAATACCTTTCCAACAAAATTGGAATCATGCGATTTTGTTTACTGAATCTCTTTGAATTTATTTTTAAATCTACTGACATAATCTAGTTTTAACTAAAATGGAAAAAATCTTATTTGAATCAACAGGATTGGGCGGGAAACTAATTGGGCCGGCCCAGCTGCACTGTGCTGCTGCAGCGGGCTACTGAGAGGACGGTCCCACTGGTCAGTGAATAAAATAAACCGAAACGATATCTTTTAATCTGGGCCATGCGATTAGAGAAAGATCGACGGCTGAGCATCATCATCTCCGTCGCATAGCTCCGGTGAGACTGAACCCTAACGCGAACGGTGGGGGTACGTGGGGGCTCACCAGGGCTCCAGCTAGGGTCGGCGATGGTGGCGATCGAACGTGTCAAGGACGGCGAGTCAAATGGTGGTTGCAGCGGCTCCTAGCTCTGGTACCTCTTCTCCTCTACAACGGCGGGTTCCGGAGAAATTCCGGCTGTGTGGTGCTCGCCTTGCTCCGGGGAGAGGTGTGGGAGGTTTGTGAGAGAGAGGGGAGTGGAATGGGGTGGCGAATGAGGGCTAGGGTGGCCTCTATTTATACACTGGCGAGAGGGACAGAGCAGGATGGCTCGGGCTCATCGGCGACGTCGTTCCATGTGGCTATCGGCATGGATGAGGGTAGGGGTCAACGCGGTGCTTCAGGGTGGTCGCCCAGCAAGTGATGGCACGGCAAGGGGCAGTCGAGAACGGTCAGGAGCGGTTCGTGCTCTACGGGGGAATGACGACGTTCGAGACGGCGCACAGTGGCTACGGTCCGTGCGGCGGCGAACGGGCGTGTCTAGGGGTAGCTGGGGTCACGGTGAGTGCGGGGACACGCGGAGAGGGCGAGGCACGGCATGCGTGCGCGTGTCGGCTACAACGCTATAGTGCGCTCTCGGCATGGCATGCAGAGAAATGGGCGTGGCAATTTTAGGTGGTCCACGGCTTGGCTTCCGTCGAGGGGTGGACAGAGGGTGGCGGTGGACGGTCGCCTGTCTCCTGGTCGTCATGGGAGAGGGCGGCGCTGGTTGTGGCGAGTGGTGCTTGGTCGACCAGCACGGCGAGCTCGGGCGGCACGGTACTGGTGCGCACGGCAAAGGGGGAAGTGCGTCACTGCAATGCTAGGTGCTGGGGGAGATGAGGGGAGAGAAATGAGGGGCTAGTGGCGAGTCATCACTGCTAAGAACAGTAGAAGTTAGGCAAGTGTTTTCTGTGTCTGCTAGGTGCTCGACCAAATGGCCACATGAATTCAAGATTTGAATTTTTGGATGAAATTTGGTGAGTGTTCTGAGTACTTGCTTGATAGTCTATGGTTTCTTGGAAAAGTCAAGGTGAAGCGATTTGAGTGGTTTTTGAAAAGTGGTGATCTATGCATATGAACTTGATTCAATTTTGCAATGTCCTTTAAATAGATTTGGAATTTGTTTCTGTAATTTGTAAAGTGGGCTTGGGTTCACTTTTACTTGGTCTATCAAGGGGTTAAAAGAATTGGGAAAGTTTCTGTAAGAAATATTTGACTAGAAACACTCAAAGTGGTCTAGTGGATAAGTTTGATCAAAGTGACCATTTGCTTATATGATTCATATTTGATTTTCTTTTCCTTTGTTTTTGTTTATAAATGGCCTAGATGATGTAGTATTCATCTTTAAACCATTCTTTATCATTTGTAACAATCAACCATGGCAACTGCACTCATTCATGCACTAATGCAATTCACACATACACTCATATTAGATTGAATAAGAAAAGTTTTTGTTAACCCTAAACTTGGGTGATTTGACTTGATCATCTTGATTAATATTTTTGGGGTGTTACAATGACCTCCCTCGCGTCGCCTTCTGTGTTGTCATACGTCTCGTCGATGTCCAGAAGAGGGAACAACTTTATGTCTTTGCCCATGGACTGTAGCATACCCCTGATGTTAAGCAACACCTTCTGCTCCACCGCTATTGGGCACGTGTGAGTTCGCCTGAAGTCATCAGACATCGCTTCAAGGTGCCTATCCCATAGTCTGCACACGTCGCCAGGCTCGCAGAATACAAAGATCATTGCGAAGAGCCTCCTGAGTGAGACTGGCATGGCCCACTGTGCTGACTCCGTAAGACACTCATTGAGTGTGTTGTCGGCCTCAATGAGACCCCTCCTCTTAGCGGCCTCCTGAAAGGATTCACATAGCACACCATCCACGGTTTTTAGGTCTTGAAAGGACTGTGATCCTGCTATGTGGTTTAGAAGTACCCTTAGAAAGTACCGCTCCCCCTCAGCAGGGTTGGTTGACACGATTCTGCCTACTTGGAAACAATGACCTCCCTCTGACAGCTATGTGGTTTTTCCTTTTCTGCCAAAATTTTAATCATTGCCATGTGAAACTGCCTGGAAAGTCCTTATACAGAATATCTCGATCCCATGCGTGCTCCTTGTTAGCCACGAAATACTCTGTTAGCATAGACTTTGATGCATTCTCACTTGCAAGAACATCGTTCAGGTTATCCCCTGCTTTGAATGTGAGTTTATGCATGTTTGGGAGATGTAGCGGAAGTTGTAGAACCGGAGGGTAGTTCTCACAGAGGGTGAAGCCAAATATCCTCTGCATCGCTTCCAGAGGAGTAACCCACCTTGCGTCAACGAATCTCTTGATCTTTTCTATGTTACCTTCGGCGTCGGGTTGGTCGATGTTGAAAGATGTCTGATCGTGGCCCTTATATATGTACTTGTATAGGTACTTGATGGCCTTTATGCTAGAGCACACCTCCAAGTTGATGTGGCAGTTGAACATGCGCAGGAGGCGAGGGTTGTACAGCATAACCCATCTATTGTCCAACATATGACCATGGACCTTCGTTGAAAGACCGTCCTTCCGTCTCTGATAAACAGGGTATGAGTCCTTTCCCTGTACGGTGGTCTCGTTGAACTCTCGGGTGTACCTGCACTTGCATGACCCCTATTGCATGCAAACATTGTTGGGCTTCAGTACACCGCATGGGCCATGCATCATATGCTTCACGACCATGGCATATAACTATGGGTACTTATGCTTGTCAGGAAGCTCGACAGATATGACATGATCGTACTGTTCTAGCACAACAAGCTTATATCTCGAATCCGTGATCAATAAGAAATGGGCATGCGGCAGGCCCCTTTTCTGGAACTCTACCACGTACACAATGCCCAGGATATGATCCTTGGTCAACATCTATTTCATCTTCTCTAGCTTGGCTCTAAACACTCGGGCCACAAGATCCTATGGAGTCTGCCCAGGAAACAAATCATCTTGTATCTCCTGCCAGTTTGGGTTGTATGTCATCGTTAGGAAGATGTCAAGCTTGCCATACGTGTGGACCAGTGCCATGGCATCAACATGCCTCCGCTTCATGTCTCAGAAGCCCCCTTGAAACGTGTGCGGCAGAACAGTCCTAGTGCCAACAGTGCTCGCTCATGTCTCCCCGGATGTGATGCTATCGACAATACCTTTATACAAGTCGGCATGTATCTCCGGCTGGTGGTCCCTGATCCATTTTAACCTGCAACCCTCGATCTTGATGTACTTGTCTACACCCCACTGTTGGAATAGGGGCCCTCCATGCAGTATGGGGTTGAATATTCCAGGACACATTTGTAGCCTGTAACAATAGTACTCCTTGACGGAGACACATAAACGGCCACACCCTCTGCAAGAAGGATGGAAAAATGAAGGTTAGATAACGTGACACAATGATGTGTTCTCCAAATAAATGCACGAGCATCTGGAATAGGCGAACCTCCACTGGTATCACGGTTCGCTCTTGGTAGTTGCGCAACGTCCCAAGACACCTTATATTTGGGGATATTCGGATGCCAGCCGAGATCCCCCTTGTGGAAGAAGAGGGGGTACGAGAGAGGGTTGTAGCACCCCTGTGTGGCATGTATACTATACCTCTCGTTGTTGTTTCCGTAGAGGGTAATGCTGCTTTTGAACCTATTCCCCAGGTCGCTCCCCTCAACACAGATGGCAGCCACCTTGGACGAGATTGGTAGATTATATGTTTGTTTGTCTAGCTTCTGGTCGGTGTTTAGTTATATCCGATAATCCTGTAGGTTGTCCCTATTTGCACCCAAACTCCTTAATTATTGGGAGTAAGGGTTTGCTCTCATGATGTTCGTCAATTTCCGAACAACCTATTGGTCCAGTTGCTCGGTGTCTTCCTTGCGATGAATTAGGCTAGGATCATCATCGTATAAGTACAATTGTACATGATCGGGATGAGAGTCTGGCCCAAACGAATGGACATTGTGGTACACCGAGCCGCTTGCCCGAAATGTGTAAACCCTGGACCTCATATTGGTGCAACTGTTGTCAAGAGTTACGCCAAGCGTTGTGAAGGTGAAGTGGCTGTTGAAGAATCGGATGCTATCTAAAAAATGCCGACAATCTACATCTGTGCTCGACCATAACCTCATCAGCTCTGGGATAGGTTCTTGTTCAGACAACTTGATATCCCCATTGAGACAATAGAAACCAGGGGGCTCACGCTCAAACCTCTTGGCATTGCAGTATTTGCAATTTGGGACTTTCTCCAAAATATGCGTGCTTTCTCAGAGGTTCGAGTACACAAAGTCAAAAGGATCAACAGAGCCTGCCCCGGACAAGTCAGATGGTTCATCTAGTTCCATGTCGAAAGTCTCAGAACCTACATGCATATTGTGTCACAACAGGGTAGACATCTAAACTCATAACAAAGAGGGCAAGTGGAGAGGCCTGTGAACATACATTCATAATCATATAGGTAGTACTCCTCATCCATCAGGTCACCAGGGACAACATTCTCGTCCATGAGCCTACTAAGGAGGGCCTCCATATCATATGTAACATTTTCGTGCCATGTAAGTAATGGTTTACTAAATATATTAATATATGAGGTAGACTAAAGGTAGGAAAATCACCATTGCTTCCAATGGTGTAGTGTGATGTGCTTCCTGAACACGGCGTAGTTGGGGAAGTAGCTCCCTCTTTTGCTAGGTTTAACTTTCCCAAAGAAGTTGTATTTGGGCATGGTATTGCGATGGATTAAGCGCAAGGGGTGTTCATCCTAGCCACGGCATTTTCCTTGCGCTTAGCTAGCAACACCTCCCTCTTTTGTCCTGGTATGCTCTGCATGCGTGCTCTTATGTTGGCATTCATATCTTGCCTCTCTTCAGCAGAGATATTTTGCCTTTTAGCCCTTCGACATGCATTCCTTTCATCGAGAGGTTTGTTTTTCCAGGATTCTCTTCTTCTTACATTAATCTCCTCCTTTTGCTCAGCCGTCAGCGCTTTGTTTTGCTGAGCTGCTCTTCTACGTGCACAAATATCCTCTTTTTGCTCGGTTGTCAAGTTGTTTCGTCGAGCTCTATCTCGTTCATGTCTTGCTCGATTTCTTTGTTCTGAAATGGCCTACCATCACCGTAGTTGAATTTCCCCATGACATCATTGACATGTTTACTACCTGTATGGTGTACCCCATTTACAAATATAATTAGGCATGAAAGTGTCTGATAACATTATATCGTGTTACCAGTAAAAGGGTATACCATTTGAACCTTCGCCCCGTAATATCATGGTGTTGGTAAGGTTGCTTTGAAAGTCAGTTGTGTATGGAGTATGAAATTCAGTGTGTCCCTCTTCTTCATCGGACGAAATAACTGAAGTGTTTGAAGGCTCATGTATGGAAAACCCAGTAGAAGGACGTGACACATAACTGTTGCGGGATTGCTTGGAAGCCTGATGCTCATGAACGACTGGTCAATCAATAAGAAAAAAAACATGACCCACATTAATGTCAATTAGTACAATGTGAAGGGGCATTTTTTGGTCTACTTAATATTAAAGGGATAGCATATTGTAACCTTCTTTTCCTTTCCGCGATGGTTGGTTCGGATGTGTCATCTTTGCAACACTTCTGTAATCTAATCCTCGGCAACACGTAAAGATACATTGCCTAAAGGCAATGGTTTCACTTACTTGTTGGTTTCCTTATTCTTCTTCTCTTCACTTTAAATCCCAATAAACTTCGGTCTTATTCGTCCTGTTGCTTCAAAGTAACCGAGTTTCAGATAATTGAACTTTCTGATAGTTCAACGCTGGTTAACTATAAAGATAGGGATAATATTAAAAAGTACAATCCGGAACTATCTATTTGCAATTATTGCGTAAGCTACTATTACTATAGCATATCAGGGAAATTTTTCTCAAATAAATTTACCGCAAAAGAAGGATGAAACAATTTTACAAGAATCAATCTGTCTTCTTATTGCTTGAGGGATATTTATCATTTGTGCATGTCTAGTTTTCACATAACAAATCTTTTTACTGATTGCTAACTGGATTCACGAACTTCTTTCGCAGCTAGTCGAGATCGTGCGTTCAGCTATGGTTTTGTTTATCCTAAGAAAACAGCCACCAAAATATGAGATCATGCAGTATGACTGTATCTATACTAATCTCTACTACATAGTATATGTAGCAGGGCAAATACAGGGAAGTCAACATGGAAATCACCGTACTTGCTGGGAAGCTTGAACAAATTTTATGCGCGGAAACCTTTAGATTTAAGGTTAATATGTTTGTATAGATAAGACCAAGGAATCCCATAAACTTCAATGGAACAGTATTGCTACGTACAAGCCTTCACAAATAGGTTTGTTTAAATAAAAAAATTGAACAGATGAAATACAAAGTACTTTAAAAATTCCGTTTTCTCACCAAATTGCATTACGCACAGAAATTATATAGCATGTAGCTTGCCTAAATTACAAAATCGAACAGATAATCCAAACACATCTACTTTCTGTAACGTGCATCTCTTTTAGCCAGCACCATCAACACGAAGGTCCACCTCCTCTCAACAAAACTTCGCACGAAGGTCATGTCAATTGCTCCACTAATTATTTTTTGGCGGATATCTGCATGTTTAAATTTGAATTAAATATGAATATATTATACTAACCCCAATAGGTTTATTAATCTTTTTGTAACTTAGTGTTCTGTTAAATTAACTCACCATGGAGAGGACATGCTACACGATGAGCTAGGTTGAATGCAACATTTGTATGGTCTGATGTATTAAGGTCACCTGTTTTTATGTTGAACAAATATAATTACGAGGTGGATCAATAAAATAAGTTAAAATATAAAGTATGTGGTGATGCAGATAAATCAATTACCAAATTTAATATCTTTCTCTAACATGGTTGCAATCACAATAGGGTTGCCACCTTCAGCCGTAGATCATATGTATGAGTTATGAATCAATTGTCTTCCCCAAATGCCAACGGGAATAAGATTACCCCTACAGATCAAAGTTTTGACGATTTTTTAAAAAGAAAACATCTTTACAGTAAAGATTCCATAAAATAATTGGTGTTGTTTATCTTTACTACTTAACATACCACACATCCATGCAAATAGCTTCCTTATACTTGCCATACATCCCAAAACAGTTATGTGTGTGAACGACTATGCCAACTATGTCTTAAAAAATGTCATTAGTCGATTTGGAATGCTGAAATTGTATTGGTCATAGTTCTATAGGCAAAATATATATGGAACATATCTACAGAGGTTTTGTTCGGACGCTTGGCTACATCTGAAAATGGCTTCAGATGCTTTGGGAGTATCGGGAACTCAATAAATAGAGAGGGCTCAACCATTGTCATTCGATTAACATGGCATTCAAACGGGTGTCCAATCGCTCTAAACTCGACAGATTCTTCATTAGGACTAATTATAACCCTATGGATGGTATATTTGCACCCAGGTTGCAGTATTCGGTTGAATCGGGTTACTTCATCAAATCCCCAAATGCTTGCTTCTATTTTGCCCCCTTGAATGTGTTTGAGCATAAAAAGTATAAGGTTGTGTTAGAACACATGATCACATTTTAGTTAATTTATCAAGAGTTTTCAAAAATTACAGTTTTTATCCATAAGAACAAAACGAATGTTGTCACCATATTTATTAGGTGCAAACTTCACTTCTACCCTCACATAAATGCTCCACTTTGAGATGGTATCACCAAACTCAATGTCATCAAAATCCGTAAATCTATAGTAATCAGTGTAATATGGCTAGTACTATATTTTATTCATGATGAGAATATAAGTTAAACTAACCTAGGTGGCCACGGAATTTTAGTCAAGTACGCATATGTCCTCTTATTTATGAGCTTAATGGGTGCCATCTACATAAAAAGATACTAACGATTTAATGGTTGCATAGTACCATGGGAATCTTATCATCCCTAGAAACTCATGAAAATTGGACATTAGCACATTACCAAAAGTGTGTACCACAACTAAAGACATTCATCTAAACAACAGTTAAAAAATTGTGGGACGCAAATTAAGAAGAACTGTAGACAGAGAGCACATGCAGGAGCAAGAATACTAGGCTAAAATGACCAGAAAATAGGGACATATGACTATATGAGAAAGATAAACAACATGAGATGACCTGCAACTCTATATCAATAAAACTTACTCTCAAGTTTCATATTCACAAGACCAGGAAAATTTTGGTTATGCAACATGGTTCTATTGCTAGCACCCTAGATGTCACTAAGGTGGTCATTTAATTCTTAAAATGGTTTCTCCTAGTTCACTTATGTATAAGTTAGCTCTCGTCATATGCATGTGTGTTTATTAAGTTCTTTCCGTCCATAAGCATGTGTAACTAAATTATCAGGAAGATTCAGCCTATAAGACAGAAAGAAAATCTCTAACACCAATTTATAAGATTGTCGCGACAACATATGAAAATGGCGAACACTAAATCACCATTCTCGAGGTCACGAAATGCATAGGGAATGATCGAAAAGGAAATATAGAGAAAGAACTTATAGCGTGAAAGCATTAACCCTTAGCTCAATCACTACCAGAGTGCAGAGTAATGGTGTGGCCTGCAGACATTAAACAAAAATTAACATATTCAGGAACATACGGCTTTCTTACATGCTATTTCAGTATAAGGATCCCCATATTATACAAAGTGCACCCATGAAGTCCAATCAAACCGATCTCTCAAGGGATACCAACAATATAGTTTCTAGTTACCTAGCTAGTTCTATGGTTTTTTTACTTGAATCATAATTTATTCAGAGCATATAGTTAGATACTAAGAGTAGGATGTCTATCATGGAAAGAAAAAGTAGCAGATTGTACGGGTCTGCAATTAGCAACACAGATAGGAAGTTGGAAATGAATGGTAGTTCAGAATTAGGTATCATGCTATAGTATGGCATAATACTGTACTCAAGCTGAAACATTATGCAGTATCCCTTAAGTACCTGAAGTCGCTCTATCTTTCACTTCAAATATGTTTCAGCATTTTCCCTAGAGAGCCAATCAATAGAATACCCAAATCTCTTCAACCTAGTCTCTACAGAAAACAGATAAATAAATATCACAAATGAAGAAGATGCTAATACAATCTTTAACTGAAAAAATAATACAAAAACAAACGTTCGTGTATTTATCATCAAGAAATTTCCTTCCGAAAGCTAGAATACAGATTGTAAAAACTAATTTATAAGCTATGATTCACAAGGTGCTAAAGCTATGGATGCAAGGTCATGTGAGGAAAAATAAGCATGCCTGAAAACTAAGCTATGGATGCTATGGGTATGGAATGTGGTATAGATAAATACTAAAAAAAATGCGTGAAAATTCACTCCCGAATATAATCTGGCCATACATTTGAGCATAGTCAATCCAGTTCTGGTAAATGTGACAATACACAAAAGTTCGGGTACAATTTAATGTCCAAAAAACATAACTTTCACACTCCTAGAATCATATAAAAAAATTAGTTTTGATGTTGATAATTTGTCTACCATTCACCTTCTACACAACCAAGAGCCATTTTTGCCACAAAGATGCACTTAAACTTAGTCTACTTGCCAAACTAAAACATACCTTAATATCAAAAGAAACTTATATATTGTACAATGTACTATTTTTTCTACTGAAAGTTCCACCTTTATTTACAATCATTCAACTTGCAGATCACTCACTTAATGTGGGTATGCTCTCACAAAGTATAATAACAGTTTCTTTCCAATGCTCTGAAGTCCGTTGTAATTTTTAGGGGATATTCAACATGAGGTAAAGCTTACATGATTATTGAAGATACTTACCTGGGAGGAGAAACTGATATGGAACAAGGGTGATGAGGACGAAGAGAAGGCGAACAACTATGACGTTGCAACTAATTGCAGACCATATAGAAGCAAACTTAGACAATTATACACTTAACCAACTATAGATTCAAGTCAAATGATGTGTGTGTCTAGTTCATATTACACGCTAAATAGATGGTTACTAAATGAGCTGAAAAGTGTATGGGAACATGTGCCAAATTAAGTGACCCTTGTCTCTTCAAAGAACAGATACATATCACATATGCACGAAAATTGCTAATACAATCAGCATGGCGCATGGGCCGAAATTGGCTCTACAAGATTAGTATTTTACAAACAGGAAAAATAATGTGTAAACTCTCCACGCAGAGCGGCAGTAATTATTTTCTTCAGTCCAACATGATCAATCAGTATTCACACACGTACAGAAAATTTGGCAAGCATCAAATATCATGAGAGATAGTTGATAGTGAAATGATTTATCTACTAGTGTGTACCACAAACTGAAACATTAATTCCGAGATAGGTGCTTTCAAGAAAGCAAGCAATTAATTTATGAAGAGAAACACCAAAAACAGGGCATATTTAGCCGTGGTGCAGAATAATATGCAAAGAAACATTTGAACAAAAGGTAGGTGGAGGAGAGATGGTTTTTAAAGAGCGCCTCTTCTCCAGTATACTCCAACGTGTCCTCTAGGAACTTGATGTAAAATGTTGGACAAATGTAAGAACTGAAATTCCTGCATATGAAATCGATTAACAAATTAGCCATTTAAGATAGCGTCCCAAATATATTTAGGTATTTAAGATAAGCAATCAAGCAAGTTTATGAAGAGAAGAGATTAAAGGAGAATTTGAGATGCCTTTGAACGTACAGGTGAAAACTACCTAGACACGAAGCAAAGCAAAACAGATGTGAATAGTAGAAAATACGGAGACATACTTACCTTGATGTTGATGAGGGAGTTGGAAGTGGTGAGGATGTGTGCGCTTTTGGTTGTCTTCTCCAGCGGCTCCGGCTAGAATGCTCGGTGCCTTCACCACCGTCGTGGAGCACTGGCACGGCGAGGAGATGGCACACGATGGTCCACGGGCGCGGAGGGGTACGCAGGGTGATGGAGACAGCGAGGCGGGGAACGGGATCCGGGTGGCGGGTCGGAGGCTCGGCATGGAGCATCGCCAGGATCTTGTTGTCGGCCTCGAGGGAGGTGAACTGACTTGCAGCGGTAGGAAAATAGGAGGCGGGCTTAGACCTTTTTTATTGAGAGAGGATGTAACCAGAACGATCTCCACTATCGACAAGCTCCACGATCAACAAAGGAAGTTGCTATGGACAGGGATTGAGTAGACAGACTGTTACAAGATTTTCATGGAAGATAGGGATGTATAGCGGCCAGGGATGGGCCAGGAGACACGGGGAATGGGAGAGGGCGGCGCGGCGAGCGGGGAGGTGGAGACAGCGAGGGGAAACGGGCCTGGAGAGTTGGAGCGCCGGCGTCGTTTGAGACGGGAGCTGGGCGGCGTGTCAGCAGCGGAGCTAGGCAGCAGACGAGGGAGTTGTTGTTTTTTCTGAGCGGAGCTGGGGGCAGACGGGGGAGTTGGTCTCTATACGGCTCAGCGCTCCCTGTATTGGTTTTTTTCCGGGTTTTTTTTCGAGATCAGCGATCAGGGATTTTTTTCACGGGAGATTGGGATGAACTACCAAGGCGGGAGACAAGTAGACGTACTCCCTCCGTTCAGGTTTAGTAAAATTCAAATTTTGACCAACAATATAAGAAAAAATATCAATATCCATGATTCCAAATGCATATAATATGAAAATATGGTTTATGACAACTCTAATTCAATAGTTTTTATACTGTTAATGTTGATATTTTTTCCTAAATATATGTTTAAAGTTTACAAAATTTAACTTTGGCTAAACCCAGGATGCGAGGTAATTTTGAATAGAAGGAGTACCAGCGACCTTTAATGAATAGTAAAGAAAGGTAAAGTAAAGATTTTCATATTTTTAATCCTTTAAGATATTAGAAAATAGTTTTAATCAAGACTTATTAAACATTTACCTTTATTTGACTTCAAATATACAAGAGGATATTTTTAATGTGTAGTTTTTATTTTTGTGATCATTTTGGTATATTATAGGTATTGTTTGATTTTAAAATAATACGATATGATTTTTACAAGTTTTATTAGTTTACAAAAACTAAATAAATAATAAATACTAAGCTAAGTGACACAAAAATAAATCAAACAAGTTTGTAAATGTATATTTTGTTTTTCTAAGAATTTTGGTATATTATACTTATTTTTTAGAATTTTAAATAATAAAATATATTTATTTAAGATTTATCCCTAATAGGTTAGTTATTTAGAATTATTCTTATCTTATTTAAGTTGGAGAATAAAATATGACAACAGGTTTATGTTATAGAGTTTATTTTTCTGATCATTTTGATATAAAATATATATTTTTCTGAGTTATAAAACAAAAGATATTCAATTTCTAAGATTTCATCATTTTCTAAAATTCATGAAATTATTTATATTTAAACTTATATTGTTTTATCTAATTATTTAAATAGAAAATCCTTTTTACACTTGGACCTAACCTAGCCAGAGTCACTAACCAGTGGGGTCAGGACCACATCAGATGTCACCGAGGCACTTACCGGGTCAACCTAGTTGATTGGGTATGTGGTGATGTGGGCATTACGAAGCGATGACGTCAGCAATGGAGGGCTCCTCCCAATCGATGACGGACCCGGCGAGGTGGCGCTCGCAGGGTCCCATCGAGGTCACTACGAGATAGAGGAGTCCAAGGCGATCTTAGGAGTGGTGTCGTCGCCCCTTTTTGGTCACCGGGGGTACTCGACGACGGTACACGACGACGGTGACATTCTAGGGCGAGAGGAAGAGATTGAAGAGGTGCTTGAGCACCTTTGGCTCACCAGGATGTTGATGGGATGATCAGCGAGGCATGGGGAAGACCGGTGACGGTGAATCACCGGTAATGGCCGCGGTGGCCCATGATACTTCGGGCTTGATTCTGCCCCGCTCGTGGCGTGCCCACCTGTGACATTTGTTGGAGACGAACGAGGATAGTGAGGTGCACCTAATGGTGGTCTTAGCGGGGCCTGGGGCGACCGGAGACGGCGAGGACGACGATCCCCGACGAGCTAGGGTTTGCTCCTCTCAGCGGAATAGAGAGGAAAAGATCAGAGGTGAGAGAGAGTGAGAGGACGAGGATGGAGGCGTCGGCGTGTCCTTCTTATCCCTGGAGATGAGGGCGGCGCGTATCACAATGCCCTACTAACGACATCAAAGGCATCGTGCGGCAGCGAGAACCCCCAGCGAGCTGCTTGTGACGCACGGGAAGAGGATGACCGCAAGTTTTCAGAAAACCCCCTATAGTTTCTAGGAATCAACCCATAGTTCATCTTCTGTCTCACTTGTCAGTGAGAACGAGACGGGACTTGGTTGTTGTTTTTGGGCCTTGACGAACTGTGCGGTTGATTGTTGCTGCTGCTCGTGAGCGTTGGGTTAGAGAATGGACCGTGGGCTGAAACGGCAGCTGTTTCTTTTCTTTTTTCTTAATTATGTTTTCTTTTCTATTTACAATTTTCTTTCATATTGGATTTCTACAAGGGTTTAAATCTTCAGAGGTTTTGTGGAATATCCAAAATGGTTTAGAGATTCATGATACTAAATCTCTTTCAATTTTTCTATATATTTTCCAAATTCATGAGTATATGAAAGGTTATTTTATAGAAAAGTTATTAATAGGAATTATGGTTTTTGAGATTTACTTCCTATAGGAAAATCTCATAGAAATGATTTGTAATTCCACTAAATGAATGTAATAGTAGTGGTTTAAGATGCCTAACGATGTATATAGAATTATATTCTAGCTTAGTCTAATATAAGGATTAATGTATACATTTTATATTGAATTAAATATTAGGGTTCATAATTTGGTGGTTTAAATTGTATGGTTCTCAAAACTTGGAGATTTCACTATTGAAGTTCTACTTAAATAGTAGTGTTTAGAATTATCATAGAACCATCTTGGTTAATAACAATCATTAATGAAGATGTTCACTTTTCTAGTGGTTATCATGAGCTTTCAGGAAATTTAATAAACTCACATTCTATCTTGAATATGAATGAAGATTAAGAGCTAGGATAATTGGCCCTCATGTTTTGTGGACAAGGATAATAACTCAACTTAGCGTGAGATATTGAGATTGCTTTACTAAAGTGGTATTGATGGTATATGAGACTAAGTCTTTTGGCGGTTTAGGACAACCAGGTGGACAAGGCTTCCATCAATACACTCTCAACTGGTACTCTACTTATCTCTTGGAAACTTTACTTGACTAAGAGCTACTATTCTTTTGCTGCCTAAAAGTAGGAATTGATTCCACTGATAACTAAATTATAGGGCTTTGGATAGAGAGGTAGGCATGGATCTTGTCATGGCTTGATATACTGTTGGTTAAAGATTTCTCAAGCACTACTACATTAATACCTCACTAGGCTTATCTTTAGATAAGGAATTCCTTTCCTAAATATACACTATAAATCTCTCTTATATTATTCACAAAGATCACATCTTCCTAATCAAGTCAATCATCTGACTCCACAATATCAATCATCATATGATGACATGGTCATGTCACTTCAACAATACTCCTTCATTCTTCTCCTGGTACATATATACAACTTCCATCTATAACTACCCTTAAAGGAAGTCATTCAAATACTTAGTTATAACTTCATTATTCCATTCTCCTAACACTCTTCCTTTATTACCTAACTTGCACTTCTTAACTACCCTTGATGAATCCATTAATCTAGTTACTTCTAACTCCATCCATTAATTCCTTTAAACCCATCTTGCAACTCCTTCCAAGGCTTGCAAGATTATAGTTCTCTCTATATGACATGTGATACCAATCCTTTGGAATAGGTATGGTACTACTCCACATAATACAAGTTTTTTCTTGTATTAGCTTAGTTAAACTACTATACCTTCAACTACTCCATAAAACTTATGTTATATACTTCATCAGACTCTACCTTGACTTTTCATGTTCAAGCTAGATGATTCATCTTACTAGGGCTTTGCCTAATTTGGTATACTCACAACTCTACTTCAACACCTAGTCATGTATCCTCAAGTAACTTGAGAATAATGACTACCATCCTTTGATCATACTAAGTGTGGGCTCCCCGGATTAACCATCTGAGAAATCCCTCTTATGCATATATCCACGTTCCCATGATCAGTGAGCCGTGGAACATAACCGACATGTATCATTACAACATCCTAAACATAACGAATTACAAGACTTACATAAATGCCATTATGGCTACATCATCCTTAGCAGCGGAACATCACCAAGCGCAGAGCCCAATCGTGCCTCAACCTACAGGCAGCTGACTTGGAAGACGACCTAGCTCATGTGGACGTCACCTTAAACTCCTGAAAGTCTGGCCAAGTAAATAGCCAGGGACAAAGTCGTGAGTACTTTTGAATGTACTCGCAAACCACCAAGGTAAGAGAAACAAGGATATGCAATTTTGGCTGTGGCAAGATAGCTCTATTTGGGGTTGCTTTTGAAAAGCCTAAGCTAACTTTGGAAGTTATGGCATCTCCATATCTTTGTTGAAAAAAGAGGTTTGAAAACATGCTTCTGTTTTATAAATCAAGACATCTCCATATCTTTGTTGAAAAGGAGTTTTGAAAACAATTTTGTAGTAAAAATCCCTTTTTAAACACCTTTGACCCCGCGGGTCAAAACAAAACTTTCGAACTCGGGTTCCCCCGGAACCTTCGTCCTCTTCATCCTTGTGTCCCACACAAGCACAGTTTGGGTACTCTTAGCCAACACCTTTACAACCGTCCTTCACCGTGGACACGGCTATTCAAATAGGTTATACTCTTCAGAGTTTGCGCACTTTCCCCACAAGAATCAATACATCCGCCGGGATACAACCACAGCCCACTACCACTGTAGATGGGGGTCCGGATAATCAAACCTAACCTTTCACTTGTCTACCCTAGCAAAGGAATTCTTTTCCTCTTGGGTTTGTTCTCCTCGGCAACGAGTATGTGGCTCCCAGCCATAGTCCTGCCTTCCGTACACACGCATACCCAAGCCGGAACTTGGCGTATACCTGAAATCTGGTGACTCCACTTCCTTCCGTACTCCAAGTCATACCGTCCGCGGGAGACCCAATTGTTCCACCAGCCTCCTGCCACTTCAGGCTCACTCTTGCCGAAACAAGCAACAGGCTTCAGATCCTTGATCTGGTGGTGTGATGCGCTCGACTTTCAACGTAGAGCTCGTTGGGAACCCCAAGAGGAAGGTATGATGAGCACAGCAGTAAGTTTTCCCTCAGTTATGAAACCAAGGTTTAATCGAACCAGTAGGAGCAAGGAAACACCCCAAAGGTGTTACTAGCTGAGCTTTGGCAGGGCACACTACCGGTGCTAGTAGCAACGTTGAGACCTGCACAACACAACGACAGAACTTTGTCCCCAACTTGCGATGAGGTTGTCAATCTCACCATGTTTTGCGGAAAACAAAGGATTAAACGTATCGAATGGAAAGAAGTAAAAGTTTGCAGAATGTAAACACAAAGCAGAAACAGTTTATAGATTGTATGTAAAGAAAAAGGACCGGGATCCATAGTTCACTAGAGATGGCTCTCCTTAGATAGATAACATGCTAGGTGAACAAATTACAGCGGGGCAATTGACAAACACCGAGAAAGCAATACATGCATATACTAATCATCTTGACTCCTCTGAGACTTGATTGGGCATTACAACATAATACATAGACCGCCATCCAACTGCATCTATGACTAATAATCCACCTTCAGGTTATCATCCGAACCCCCTCCAGTATTAAGTTGCAAGCAACAGATTATTGCTTTACGAACTGCGTGTAAAGTAAACAATACGACTATTCTATGAACAAAGGATTGTTGTTTTCTCCCTAGTAGCAACAACACATCTAGTACCTTAGAGATTTCTGTCACTTTGCCAGATTACCAGAGGCATGAACCCACTCTCGAGCATAAATACTAACTCTTGGAGTTGCTAGCATCTACTTGGCCAAGATAGCTACTAACAACGGAAATCATGCAATATCTCAAATAACAAAGACATGATAGAATCAATAATCAATCTAAAATAGCATCTCAATATCCATCAGATCCCCGGAAACATAACATGCAGAATTACAAATAGATGATCTTGATCATGAATGGAGCTCACAAGATCTAAACATGAAAGCACAAAGGAGGAGCAACCAGCCATCTAGCTAATACATGGATCCGTAGTCCAAGGATGAACTACTCACGCATCACACCGGAGGCTTGCATGGTGATGAAGAAGGCCTGCAGGGTGAATTCCCCTCTCCGGCAGGGTGCCGGGAAGAGCTTCAGATCCCTCCCGATCTAGGGATGGAGATGACGGCGGCTACAGACTCTTTCGTGGATTTTTGATCAGGTACTTAGGGTTTTCGTCCCGAGGGTAATATATAGGCGGAAGGAGAGGCCGAGGGGGTGCCGGGAGCGGCCACACCACCCCCTGTCGCGGGCCAGGCCTGGCCGCGCGGCCAGGTGGTGTGGTGGCTCCCTGGCCCTTCTCCGTCTCGTATTCTGGCACTTGATCACTTCCGGAAAAATAGGCACTTTGGCTTTTGTCCCGTCCAATTCCGAGAATATTCATTTTCTCACTTTCCTGGAACCAAAAACAGCAGAAAACAGGCAGCTGGCACTGTGGCTCTTGTTAATAGGTTAGTCCAAGAAATCATATGAAAAGTACTCCAAAGTTGGAACAAAACACAAGAAAGTGGATAAAACCAAGCATGGAACATCAAAAATTATAGATACATTTGCAATGTATCATGGCGCCTACCCGAAATTCCAGGGATCTCTCCCTATAAGACGTGCCTCGGCTAATGCGGACAAACTACGAGTTAAGCCCCAGCACCTGGGGTAATGTGGTTGCGTGGATAAAAATTGTTCCAGTAAAGGCGTAGAACATCCCATCACATTCTCATTTCTCATCATCACCATTTCTTTTGTTAAAACCTCCACTGGGAACGATGCCTCTTCCCAGGGTTTTACAAAAGCCGTTTTGAAACATTTGTAGTGGGTAAAAATCCCAAAACAGTTTATTTTCTCAAAACCGGGGGTTTCCAACGAGGTAGGATGATAACCATCGTACTCTTGATCTAAGGGGATAAAATGTAGGTACATGGGGGTGGTGCCTCGAAGGACACAAAGTCATAACTTTGAGGAGCCAAGTTACCATCGCAATATTTGTGAAACAAGACATGCAGGTAGATAATGCAATTTACAAAGAGGATACAAAACAGGTAAAAGAGAGTAGGAAACATATTAGAGTTCGTGAATGGTGGCTTGCTTGTGGTCAACAATAAGTCCATGGACTTCTTTAGATAACCAGAATACCCAGTAACAATAATAAGAAATTCCTTCCTTCTTGGCGCCAGACACTCACACTAGCGTCGTCATCGGGTAAACATGCAAGCAGACAATACCACAATCAATACAAGGAATACAAGCATCACACCATTCAGCAAGAAAACATACTTAATACTACTGAACTTGGTAGGTTTTGGAGAAGTTGGGTTCTACTGGTGGTATTTACTAGATTGCCATTGTAGTGTTTCTCTTTTGGAAGGTAGTTGTCTAGGGTAGAGGCAAAGCATATGGATTAGGGTTCTGAGGTCAGTAGGCTACCAATGTGCAAAAGTCATATCCTCAGATAGGTCTTGTCAATACAAAACCATCACAAGAGTTTTCACTTGATTATGATTTTTTTATAGTGGAAATAACTCTAGTTTGAGGAGATAATTCACCAGAAGAGTTCTAGGGCTACAAAAATTATTTCCTTGGATGGTTAAGTAGTATTTGATGTACTGAACCACCTAGAGTTGGAATCAAGTCAAAATAATTACCAGAATTCCCTCAGGAAATTCCTAAAGGCAGTTCTGTAAAGTTTTTCTCTTCTTCACCAGATTAATTCTACAGCAACTCTTGGGTTGGTTCCATGGGCATGTGATAGGCTTGTCTAATGAATTTCTGTAGGAATTGGATTCACCCTTTTTGAAGTTGCCAAACACCTGGAGTGATTTATTTAGTGGAAATACCCCTTACAGAAGTATTTACATCACTAAAATTCAACCAAAGCTCAATAAATTCTGACCTGCTAGGGTTTGCTATATATTGATATCATGAGCTACTAGAAGGTGGAATAAGGTCATTACCACACCTGGTTAGACCTGGGGAATTTAGCTAAGACAGAAAGTAGCTGTTTTTGTTAATTTTGCTAAAAGCAGCATACTGTTCACCTTGGCATAAGACTCATGCTGGATGATAGGTATGTCAAATACCTCTCAGTAGAGCCTTGGTTCATCTCAAATGCAGATGTGAAACTCTCTGAGGAAATTTAATTAGTGTTCCAGATATATTTTAGCAGAATAAAGTTCAGTAATTAATGGGATTTAATTTGGACCTGGGGTTGCCTCTACATGTTTGAGAAAACATCAGAGTACAATCAGAAATTTAGTTCTATGCAATTGGACTTGGTTTACCATTTTGTTTGGATTTAATCCTATTGATCTGTTTCTGGATCTGAAAATGAAAAGAAAAGAAGAGAAACCGAGTAGCTGGGCCGGGGTCTGGGGAGGCTGGGCCGCACAGAGGCAGGCCGGCCCAAGTGGAGCAATAGGGGAGCGCGCGTGGCTCGGGTTTGAATCTGACGGGCGAGGCCCGTCCGTAAGTGGTAGCGGGGGCGCGAAGAGGTATCGGCGGCGGTGGACCGTCCAATTAAAGAGGGATCGATTGGCACGGTGTCGTCGTCCTCGGCCGGACAGAACCAGCGGCGGCGGAACCCTAGGAAGCGGCGGAGAGGGAGGCGGGAGCTCACCAGCAGGCTTGGGAGGCGGTGCGGAGGGTTCAGGGCGACGCGGTCGACGGTGCTGAGCAGATCGGTGGGCGGCACGATGTGGGTTGACGCCGGGAAGTAGCTCGTGCAGCGGCGCCTGAGAGCGACCTCGTCGGTGTTTAGTGCCGATGAGGAGTGGGTCCTGAGCAGAAAAGAGAGCAGGGTCAGATAGAGGAGGAGGAGGGGAACACATGGGCTGACATGCAGAGGGAATGGAGCAGAGGGGAGAGAGCCTTGCTCGATCTTTGGGAGGATCCGAAGCTTCTCCTTTTTCTTCTCCTGGGCAGATCTGAGCAGGGGAGGGAGAGTGGAGGTGGGGGAGGTGAGTGGGAGGTGTGAGGGGGCAAATGAGGGCAGGGGTGAGCTGGGGAAGGCCTCTGGCCATATATACCAAGAGGGAGCAGTAGATGGGGTAAAAGACTCATTTGGACAAGAGGCAGGGGCAATGCTGGCCAAGGATTGGTCCAGAGGGAGGTGGAGAGGGGTAATGTGGGTATTTGGTCTTGTAGGGGCAGAGTGGGGAGCTGTGGTGATTAAATGGGCAAGATCCTTGTAAGATTTTTGTTGCAACACTCTCTCTTACTACTAGTACAAGGGCAAAATGGGAAGAGCTAAGGTGGTGCTACAGTGTTGGTCGACCAGTGGGGTGTCCTCGTGCTGAGGATGAGCTTTGATCAGGTTTTGATGGAATTTGGAAATGTTTGGAGTAGTGGATTTGCTTAATTGGCAAATTTGATCCAATTGATGGTTGTGAAGGAAGTCCAAAATCTTGCATTGGACCAGAGGAGGAAATGGTGCAGGTAGGTAGATGAGGTCAAGGTAGCCTCCTAGGATTTATTTGGGATTTTTCAGAGGAGTTTTATTCCACTTAAATCCATTTACTTAAAAAGGGCAGCAGTGGTTTTTAGGAGGTCATTTGATAAATTTCCATTGGACAAGGTTGGGTTTTGATGTGGGAGGGTCCCAGAGGTGAATACACACTTAGGGGAATTTTTCCCAAGATTTATTGGGGATTGAAAGTGTTTAAAACAATTATTATTCCAATTCAGCCATTTAAGAAAATGGGCAAAAAGAAATAATGAAGCTTCTCAATAATATTTATTTTTGAGGAGGGAAGGTGGGGTATGATATGTGGAACTTAATTGAGCCAAAAGTTAGAGAGGTGTTTTGGCAAAAACCAAACTTTCCTTTATGGAGGGAGTTTTGGAGATTTTGACTATTTAAGGAATTAAATAGTTTTGGGGCCATAATAATTATGGATAATTCTTGTTAAGTTTTTGGTGATCAAGGTAGGTGATGTGTAAAAGGCGTAGAAAGCATTTTCAACCTTGTGGAACGAAATTCCAACTGGAATTTGGAGGAATACCCTAGATTAGGGATCTAGGGAGGTGTTAATTTCATCCCACCAAAACATGCTTGCATCTTGGAGCTCAGAGTTCACCTTGGTGCAAGGGATAGATGGGTGGGTAGATCAGGTCATATATATGATCATGGAAGAAATATTTTGAATACAAAACATTTGAGGTGATCTAGAAATGATGGCAAACTTTGTTGAAAAATAAGGCTGCCAGGCAAAAAGAGTCATGATGCCTTATAAACCATGTGGGTTTAAGCAGCACAGAGATCCACTTGGGGCAAGTGAAGTAAGTTTTGATAGAACTCAAGGAGTAGATCACAAACATGCAGAGAGTTGGTCCATATGGGATTGGATGGTGGTATGAGCTTCTAGCAAAGTAGACAGGATAACTAGATTTGCAGGAAATGTTATTTTCTTGTCTGCAAAACCATCATGGACAAGTAGGTTGGAGGAGGATTTAACCAGGGGAAAATGTGGGCCTTGGTAGTCCTTAGGATGGTTAGCAAGATGGATCAAGTGCATTTCCAAAAATGCACCTGGTTTGAGAAAAGGAGGCACTCAAAAAGGTGATGTTGAAACTGTTCCCAGACTTTGTCAAAATTGGCAGTTTTGAGGAGTTGACTAGAGTATGAAAGGGAAAGTTCTTGAAGGAGTTGCAAGGTATCAGAGCTTAGCAAGTGTATGATACTTAAGTGTAGATTGAGTAGAAGGGATTCATGCTTGATATGGGTCTTCATGGACTTGGAAACATCTAGAAAGGAAAACTTTAGAATTGATCTGGTTAAGGGTTTTGGATGATCACCTAGTGGGTAGGGATCATATCAAGGTTTGTATTCTGGACTAGGGACTAATGATTTGGGAACATCTTAATCCTAGTGATGAGCTCCTAGAGTGGCTCATACTACTTCCTAGGCAAACAAGTCAAACAGCAGATCAAAACAACTCATCAGACAGCAGATCAAGGCAACTCATCTTATACACCAATCGACTATACTGAGGGTCACCATCAAGCTCAGCTTGAGGTAAGGTTGGGGCATTTTGAATAGGTTAAGTTTTGAATAAGGTGAGAGTCCTTGGTACCTCTACCAAGAGTAGAATTCAAATGCTTTTGGAAAGAGGTTTTTGGGAACACTAGGGATAAGATTAGTTGAGTTTTCTGTCTTGAAAACATAAGGAGATTGTATCATATCTCTCCATAGTTTTGTCAATAGAAGCTACCAAAAATAGTTTTGGTTTCCTAGTCATCTTGGCTCATGTTTTGAAATGCCAGAACGTTTGAGAATATGTAAGGTGAGCCAGGATTGTTTTGGTAAATAGCTTTTGTCAACTGGGGGTGAGGTAAGGAGTATCATAAGATACACTCTTATATGCACAAGTGCAAACAAACAACAAGCAAGCACTGCACCAAAGCACAAGAAAAAGTTTTTTGTTCCCCCTGATTTTTGCATTCTGGACAACTAATCAGGGTTGCTGAAATTGGGATGTTACACTAAGCTTAGGCTTCTAATTGTTAGATCAAGATCTATTAACACTAAGTAGTAGACTTGTACTAGTCTCTCTATAGGATTTATCTTGTTAAGGAAACTTACTTTAGGTTTATACCTACATGGATTAATAAGGTTATTACTTGATACTCTAACACTACTAGCTTTCTCATGGCTCCTCAACCACTAGCTATTTCTTGGGTTTAAATACTTCTTCTAGTGAACTCATTAGTGAGTTAACTCCTCCAACATCAAATGGTTTGATCACCACTAAGGATCTCATTGCATTGATGATGGCACACTCTGTGAGATCCAGGCGCATGGCTTAATAGTATTAATAGGATACCCATATCAACAAGTTGCAACTTCTTTTCGGGAAGCTCATTCGAAAAGAACTCTAAGGTTAAGCGTGCTTGGCCTAGATCAATTCTAGGATGGGTGACCAACTGGGAAGTGGGTACCGGGTGCGCATGAGTGAGGACAAAGTGCGCAGAAAAGACTAGTGTTGGTCTGTGGGGCCAGTCTAGATATCCTATTAAGCTACCAGGAGTGACAACCCCCGGGCCCAGGAGTGGACGGGGTGTTACAAAGTGGTATCAGAGCTGACCTCGCGGTTAAACGGGTGTGTGCGGGTTAGTGGCGGGACATCTGGCGCATGGCGCGTGTGGCCCGGAGTGGACACGGCATGGCACATGTGCCGGCACTAGACGCACGGACGCGTGACAAGAGGGAACGTTCCTGGGGTGTGCTTGATCGATGAGGGCATCGATCTTCTAAAGGGTGGGTGTATGTGAGATCCAGGCACATGGCTTAATAGTATTAATAGGATACCCATATCAACAAGTTGCAACTTCTTTTCCGGAAGCTCATTCGAAAAGAACTCTAAGGTTCAGCGTGCTTGGCCTAGAGCAATTCTAGGATGGGTGAACGACCGGGAAGTGGGTACCGGGTGCGCACGAGTGAGAACAAAGTGCGCAGAAAAGACTAGTGTTGGTCTGTGGGGCCAGTCTAGATATCCTATTAAGCTACCAGGAGTGACACCCCCCGGGCCTAGGAGTGGACGGGGTGTTACACACTCTTACCATATCTAGTTCCTTCTTCTTATTAATTTACTTTGGCATTT
Organism: Avena eriantha; assembly: GCA_910589775.1. Taxonomy (NCBI): domain Eukaryota; kingdom Viridiplantae; phylum Streptophyta; class Magnoliopsida; order Poales; family Poaceae; genus Avena; species Avena eriantha. The sequence goes on along the minus strand of OU342740.1, from coordinate 162,481,393 downwards.
GGAAGGGCAATATAATAGGTCAAAGCTAAGAGTCAACATATGCTAGGTCAAGAATTGATCACTCAACATTGATGATCCACTTGACATTAGGACTTGGTTATATAGGAATGTCATCTCTTAATATGATATTAATAGTATGTGCTGGATGGTCTTGGCTTGACTCCCCTTTCTACTCTATTTGTGATAAAAGTTAATGTTTAAGAACTACCACGATACCCGTGGTAGGAATATCTTGTGGGACCCCCGGATTATTCATCCGATAAATCCTTGTTATGCATACATCCACGTTCCCATGATCAGTGAGCCGTGGAACATAACCGACAGGTACCGTTACAACATCTGAAACATAACGAAAGTACAAGACTTACATAACTGCCATTATGGCTACATAAATCTTAGCAGCGGAACATCGCCAAGCGCGGGGCCCAATCGTGCCTCAACCTACAGGCAGCTGACTGGGAAGACGGCCTAGCTCGCTGGACGTCACCTTAATCTCCTGAAAGTCTGGCCAAGTAAATAGCTAGGGACACAGCCGTTAGTACATTGAATGTACTCGCAAAACCACTGGGATAAATGAACAAGGGAAATGCAATTATGGCTATGGCGAGTTAGCTCTATCTGGGGTTGCTTTTGCAAAGGCCTAGACTAACTTTTGGAGTTGTGGCATCTCCATATCTTTGTTGAAAAAGAGTTTTGAAAACATGCTTCTGTTTTATAAATCCAGACATCTCCATGTCTTAGTTGAAAACATGTTTTGAAGACAGTTTTTGTAGTTGAAAACCCTTTTTAAACATCTTCGACCCCTTGGGTCAAAACAAAGCCTTCGAACTCGGGCTCCCCTGGAACCTTCATCCTCAAAGTACTTGTTTCCCAAACAAGCACAGTTTGGGTACTCCTAGCCAACACCTTTACAACCGTCCTTGACCGTGGACACGGCTATTCGAATAGGTTATACTCTGCAGAGTTTGCACACTTTACCCACAAGAATCAATACATCCCCCGGGATACAACCACGGCCCACTACCACGGTAGATGGGGGTCCGGATAATCAAACCTAACTTTTTGCTTGTCTAAACTAGCAAAGGCATGCTTTTCCTGTTGGGTTTTATCTCCCCGGTAACGCGTATGTGGCTCCCAGCCATAGTCCTTCCTTCCATATCGCGCATACCCAAGCCACAACTTGGCGTATACCTTAAATTTGGTGACTCCACTTCCTTCCGTACTACCTAAATCATACCGTCCGTGGGAGACCCAATTGTTGCACCGGACTCCTAATTGTTCAGGCTCATTCTTGCCGAGGCAAGCGACAGGCTTCAGATCCGAGATCTGGGACACCGGCCCGGGATTCTAGGGATTTCTCCCTATAAGCATGGTAGAAGTTGCCTCGGCTAATACGGACAAACTACGAGTTAAGCCCCAACAACCTGGGGTAATGTGGTTGCGTGGATAAAAATTGTTCCAGTAAAGGCGTAGAACATCCCATCATAGTCTCCTTGTTTCTCCTCATCACCATTTCTTTTGTTAAAACTTCCACTGGGAACGATGCCTCTTCCTAGAGTTTTACAAAGTCGTTTTTGAAACCTTTGTAGTGGGGAAAATCCCAAAACAGTTTAGTTTTCTCAAAACCGGGGTTTCCAAGGAGGTAGGATGCTAACCATCATACTCTCGGTCGAAAGGGGATAAAATGATAGGTTCATAGGGGTGGTGCCGCGAAGGACACGAAATCATAGCTTGGAGGAGCCAAGTTATTAGCGCAGTATTTGTAAAACAAGACATGCAGGTTGAGTATGCAATTTATAAAGAGGATATAAAACAGGTAAAAGAGAATAGGACATATAACAGAGTTCGGGAATGGTGGCTTGCCTGTGATCAGCAATAAATCCCTGGACTTCTTCAGATGACCAAGAATACCCAATAATATAATAATAAGGAAAACCTGTTCTTCTTGTCGTCAGACACTCACACTATCGTCGTCATCGGGTACACATGCAAGCAGACAATATCACAATCAATACAAGGCATACAAGCATCAAACCATACAGCAAACAAACATAAGAAATACTACTGGTCTTGGGAGGTTTTGGAGAAGTGGGATTCAAATGGTGGAATTTACAAGATTGCCACCGGGGTGGTTTCCATTTGGAGGATAGTTGTCTAGGATAGATACAAGGGACTTGGGTTAGGGATTTGTGTTCAGTAGGTTATCAGTATGCAAAAGTGATATCGTCAGATAGGTCTTGTCAAGAAAAAACCAACACAAGTGGCTTCACTTGATTATCACTTTTCTAGAGGTAGTTATGCTTTTAATAGTGGATTAAACTCTAGTTTGAGGAAATAATTCACCAGAAAAGTTATGGAGCTCCACAAATTCTTTCCTTGGATGGTTTGGTAGTAATTTCTGTACTAAACCACCTAGAGTTGAAATCATGTCCATACAATTACCAGAATGCCCTCAGGAAATTCCTAAAGACAATTCTGTATGATTCTTCCTCTTTTTACCACATGAGCTATTGAGTTGGTTCCAAGGGCATGTGCTAGGTATTTCGAATACATTTCTGTAGGAATTGGATTCACTCATTTTGGAGTTGCCAAACTCCTGGAGTGATTTATTTAGTGAAAATACCCCTTTGCAGAAGTATTTAAATCACAATAACTCATCCAGAGCTCAATAAATTATGAGCTGATGGGGTTTGGTAGGTAAGGGTTCTGGTGTGTACTGGGAAGTAGAATCAGGTCAATACCACATTTGGTTAGACCTAGGGAATTTATCTAAGGCAGACAGGGGCTGGTTTGGTTATTTTTGTTAAAGGCAAAATACAGTTCACCTTGGTATAGGACCAGTGTTGGATGATAGGTATTTCAAATACCTTTCAGTAGGTCTTTGGTTCAGCTCAAATGGAGTTGTAAAACTCCCTGTGGAATTAAATTAGTGGATCAGGTTCATTTTAGCAGATTAATTACCAACAAATATTGGAAATTAATTTGAACCTAGGGTTGCCTCTACATGTTTGAGAAAACACCAGAGAACCACCAGATTTTTAGATCTAGGCAAATGGATTTGATTTACTATTTTAATTAGATTTAAACCTGCTGGTACTATTTCTGGATCTAGAAATAAAGAAAAAGGGAGCTGTGTGGCTGGGCTGGGTCTGGCGGGGGAATGGGCCACAGGGGAATTTTCGGCCCACGGCGCACGGTGCGAAGCGCGGGACCTGGCGCCCGAACCTGCCAGGGGGAGGGGGAGGCCGAAGGGGTAACGGCGGATCTCGGCCGTCCGCTTAAGTGACGATGGACGGCGCAGCGTCGTCGTCCACCCGAGGCTCGCCAGCGACGAGACTAACCCTAGCAGAGGGTGGCGCGGAGCGGGGAGCTCACATGAGGGCTCGAGGAGGGCCGGGGATGGTGCAGGGTGACGCGGTCGACGGCGGCGAGTAGATCGGTGGGCGACACGATGGCGGAGGCCCACGGGAAGCAGCTCGCGCGACAACGGCTGAGAGCAACCTCGTGGGAGCTCAACGCCGACGACAGAGGAGTTGGTCCTAGGCAAAAAGGAGGGCACCGTTAGATGCAGGAGAGTAAGGGGAACTCAGGGGCTGACATGCAGAGAGAATGGAGCAGAGGGGGAGGTGCCTTGCTTGATTTTGGGGAGGAGGTCGAGAGCTCTCCTTCTTCTTCCTCTTATCAGCACAGAGCAGGGGAGAGGTAGGGCGTGCTGGGGGAGGTGAGTGGAGGTGGGAGGGAGCAAATGAGGGGGCAGAGGCTGGCTGGGGGAGTGCTGCTAGCTTTATACCAAGGTGGGATGCTAGGTGGTGTGAATTACCAAATTGGACATGGTGGGGAGGGAGTGCTGTCCATGGATTGGTCCAGGGGGAGGTGGAGAGGGGTATTGTTGGTATTTGCTAGTGCTGGAGGTTAGAGAGAGTGGTGGCATCAGTGGTAATTAAAGGGGGACAAATCTTGTAAGATCTTTGGGGTCTCTCTCTCTTACTACTAGTACAAGGGCCAATTGGGTAATTTGTTGGGTGGTGCTATAGTGGTGGTCAACCAGTGGGGTGTCAAAGTGCTGAGGATGGGCTTGATCAAGAATTGATGGAGAATGGGAGTGCTTAGAGTAGAAGTTTGCTTTATTGACCAATATTGATGTAATAGAGGTTTATGAAGGAAGTCCAAAATGTCACACTGGACCAGAGGAGAAAATGTTGCTGGTAGATAGATGAGATCAAGGTAGACTCCTAGGATTTATTTGGGATTTTTAGGTGGGGTTTTAGTCCACTTAAATCCACTTACTCAAAAAGGACAGAAGTGGTTTTTAGAAGATCAAATGATAAATTTCCATTGGGAATGGATGGATTTTGGTGTGGGAGGGTCCCAAATGGGAATACACACTTAGGAGAATTTTCCCAAGATTTATTGGGGGATTGAAAGTATTTAAAACAATTATTATTCCAATTCAGCCATTTAAGAAAATGGACAAAAAGAAATAATAAAGCTTCTCAAAATAATTATTTTTGAGGCAGAAAGATAGGATATTACTTGTGGAACTCATATGAGCTAAAAGTTGGGAAGTGGTTTGGTAAAAACCAAACTTTCCTTTATGGAGGGAGTTTTGGAGATTTTGACTATTTAAGAAATCAAATAGTTATGGATAATTATTGATAAATCATGAGGGTCAATGTAGATGAGATAGACAAGGTGTAGCAAGCATTTGCAACCTTGAGGAATGGAAATCCAACTAGACAAGGATGGAAAACCATGAGTTGATGATCTAGGGTGGTGCAAGAGATAGATGGATAGGTAGACCAGGTCATATAGATGACCATGTCAGAAAGAGTTTGAATTAATTGTATTTGAGGTGATCTAGGGGTGATGGCAAACTTTGTTGAAATTAAGGCTGCCATGTAGAAAGTGTCATGATGCCTTCAAAACCGTGTGGGTTTAATAAGCACAGAGCTCCACTTGGGACAAGTGAAGTAGGTTATGATAGATATCAATGAGTAGAACACAACCATGCAGAGAGTTGGTCCAAAGGAGGTTGTGGGAGGGTGTGAGCTTCTACCAAAGTAGGTAGGAGGAGTAGTTTTGTAGGAAATGATATTTTCTTGTCTGCAAAACCATCATGGACAAGTGGGTTGAAGGAGGATCTATCCAGGGCTTAATGTGGGCATTGGTAGTCCTTAGGATGGTTATCACTATGGTTCAAGTGCATTTCCAAAAATTCACATGGTTTGGGAAAAGGAGGCATTCAAAAAGGTGATGTTGAAACTATTTCCAGACTTGGTCAAATTGGGCTGTTTTGAGGAATTTGACTAGAGTATGTGAGGGAATGTTCTTGGAGGAGTTGCAAGGTATCAGAGCTTTAACAAGTGGGTGATATTGAGGTGTAGGCTGAGTAGAAGAGATCCTTGCTTGAGGTTGGTCTTAAGGACTTGGAAACATCTAGGATGGAGATCCTCAGAGTGGATCTGATTAAGGGTTTTAGATGATCACCTAGTGGCTAGAGATCATAACAAGGTTTGCTTTCTTTCTTAGGGATTGATAATTGGGGAAACATTTTGATCCTAGTGATGAGCTCCTAGAGTGTCTTATACTACTTCCTAAGCACAAGTCAATCAATAGATCAAAGCAACTCATCTTATACACTAATAAACTACTACTAGGGGTCACCATCAAGCCTAGCTTGAGGTAAGGTTGGGTGCATTTTGAAGAGGTTGAGTTTTGAACCAGATGAGGGTTCTTGGTATCTCTACCAAGAGTAGAATTCAAATGCTTTGAGCAAGAGTTTTGGGAAAACTAGAGATAAGATTAGTTGAGTGTTCTATCTTGAAAACATAAGGAGATTGTAATATATATCTCTCCATAGTTTTGACAATGGAAGCTACCAAAATAGTTTTGGTTTCATAGACATCTTGGCTCCTGTTTTGAAATGCCAGAACGTTTGAGAATATGTAAAATAAGCCAAGATAGTTTTTGGTAAATAGCTTTTGTCACTGGGGGTTGAGGTAAGGAGTATCCTAAGATACACTTCATACGCACAAGTGCAAAAAAACAACAAGCAAGCACTGCACTAAAGCACAAGAAAAAGTTTTTGTTCCCCCTGATTTTTGCATTCGGGACAACTAATCTGGGTTGCTAAAATTGGGATGTTACATATCTGTTGGGTTCACACCATAGAAGACAAAAAATTTCCTATGATGGGAACTATTATACGCCAAGATTTATCTATTAGATACAAGCAACGGGTGGATATACATCCATAGAGAACATACCCTCGAAGACAACAAAGCTTTGTTAACGAGCTGGAACTCGTGGATGATGTAGTCGTACACTTGCCGATCTCAAGATCGTGATGAAGTCCAGCAAGTCCAGCAGGTCCAGCTCCAGCACGTCCATCATATCCAGCTCCAGCAAATCCAACACCACCAAGTCTAGCACCGCAAAGCAGCGGGGCATCCGTGCTAGCACACACATCTGGTACCCCGACAACCTCCATCCCATGCTCCAGCAAAGCAGGGAAAGCAACAACTCCTTTCCTGATAAAGCCACCGGGAACATGTATCTCGCTAATCCGAGACCATGGGGAATAACTAGAGGGAGAGAGAGATCTTTCATGAGGAGGTGTACCTTGTGAGGAGGAGAGGGGGCATTTTATAGGGAATAGGTGGGAAACCAAGGGCCATGGTGTGGAAGCCATGGTGGTGCCCCCACCTCTTCCATCATTCATGTGGTGGATGCTCCACTCACATAAATATGCCTCCACTCACACTTCCACTCACAGGCATTAAATTTCCACCAAATTTAATGCAAGCTCTCATTAAATAAAACTATTTTATTTATTTTATTCAGGCTTTTGTTAATTACTTTAATTAACAAACATTCACATAAAACTCCCTGCAACATTTCAATATCACATGCAGAACCAGTTTCTGCAATTTCACCTGAAACAATTCCGGTTTCAATCGAAATAATTCCAGAACTTTCTTAAGTCTTTATCTGAAACATATTTGCTCCAAATGGTGTCGGTATCCCTTAAGTATGTCACCCTACGGTTCACGAATAATGCATACATGATTGAGACCCCTCTTCGATCAATAATCTACAGCCGGACCTGGAGATCCGTACTGACTCTCACATATTCAACGATGACTCTTGTGATTGTGTGAACCTTTAACATCATAACTAAATCCCTTTGTCTCGTAATATATTACATGTACAAGATTCGATCATTGGTATCTCAATACCTAGTTTGATCTCGTTACCGACATGCACTCTTTTCTCGTTCCCGTGATATAACATTCGAGTGATCACATCACTTGCTTGCAAGCTATTTTAATGTGATATCACCGAGAGGGCCCTGAGTATATCTATCCGTCATCTGGATGGACAAATCCCACTCTTGATCCATGAGCCTCTACATAACACCTTCGTAGCACTAAACCCACCTTTATAGTCATCCTGTTATGGTGTGACGTTTGATGTTATCAAGATACTCTTCCAGTTTTAGTCATTAACATGATCTCATGGTCTAAGGACTAGGATTACTTCGTATGATGTTATAGAAATATAAACATAATGACTTTGATCGTAATGCTATACTTTGGATGAATGTTGATCACATCATTCCACCAATGTTTTGACCTTGTTATTAACAACATCCAATGTCCATGATCAGGAAACCTTGATCATCTTGTAAATCAACGAGCTAGTTTATATGAGAGGCATTACTAGGAACTTTGTATTATGTGTATTAAACACACATGTATTAACGTTTCCAATTAATACAATTATAGCATGCAAAAAATATACATTTATCATAAACATGGAATAATATAATAACCACTTTATTATTGCCTCTCGGGCATATTCCCTTCAGTCTCCCACTTGCACTAGAGTCAGTAATCTAGTTTGTAAACTCGTATATACAACACCTAGGTGTTGAATATATGTGTTTGCTAGTGGTTAACATAATCTCTGGATCTGGCACTTTCAGGTCCGTGTGTATTTGCATGTCTTTGCGTCTCTACGCATCACTCATTCTCTAATGAGATGGCTTTGTATAAATTTGGACCTTTGGTGAGACATTTAGTTCTATTTGGGTTAAAATATGTCGATAGTACTGTCATACAATATATCTTCATAGTATTATCCCACTGTGAACCACACCTAGTTTGATAACAAACTACTTGACACAAATGCCCACCTTTGCTGCTACTATGGCAGTCATATACTTAGCCTTTTGTTGTAGTATCCGTCACCATGTATTAACTTTGGAATTCATCCAAATCCATCATGGAATTTCCTTTCCATAATATTGTGCCACCCATAGTTTAAATTGAGATAAGTTCAATTTGTATCTTGTGACAAACTAGTATTAATTTAACATATAACAATGAACTATTATTCACTATTTATCACTTATACATGATATATTCTTAGTTCTTGCAAAGCTCATAAGGATATCTTTACTATCGTCCAATGATCATCTTATGAATCATTTTGGTATATGCTCATAACATTTAGAGCATTGGACATATCTGGATATGTAGATATCATGGTATTACTGAAACACTTGAATCTTGATACAATCATTTCCATGCAGCAAGAACGTTTCTTGTTGTTTCCATATTGAACCATTTTCAATATCTCATATATGTACGTCTGGCACAACCATATTAGCGCCTCAATCTATCCATATAGACATTGATGCCGAATATTCCGGTTTTTCCCATGTCTTTCATCAAAATGAAATTCTTAACTTGTGTCAATAAAAGATACATCATTTCCAATCAACAATATGTACTCTGCATAATGTATTGGAAATTTGTTTCAGTGCTCCCACTTAATTTCTTGCAAATGCAAGCATCTTCATCGTCTCTGATGAAATTAAACTCCTTTAACATTTTCATCACGGTGAAGATTCCAACTCCGCTATGCTTACTTCAACTATTGAAGTTGCATGCCCTTTTAGCACCCTTTGAATTAACAAAACCCTACGGACAGACACGTCCTAGGTAACCATTCTATTAGAAGAACATTGTTTTGTTTGTTCAACTACCATATACCAAATTATTTGCAGTGGTTACTAGATTAATCCGTTAAGACTAAATATTGCTACGAAAGATCAAATCTTGTCATAGTCAACTCCTTGAACATAGTCGTAAATAACTTTCCGGCATGTCGATTATTTCATAGATGTCAAACATCCATGTCTATTTCTTTATAGATCCAAACATGACCGATAGGCTACATGCCTTTTCGGAGGGTCTTCCAGGTTCAAAAGCTTGATTTCTCGTGTATGGAAACTAGCAGGAATTTTATGACTTCTAGTCATTCTATGGAGTCAAGGATCATCATCGCTTCCTTGCATGTAGTCGGTTCATTATTATCAAAACAATAACGACTTGCTTATCAAATCTCACTATTTGATTGACCCGATGCATATGGTTCAAATAGGAACTCTAATCTCCAAGATCACAACCTTTGTAATCACGTGAGCCATGAGCATTGTGGCCGCCACCGGAACACTTTCCGGTGTTGTGCTACTTAGCACATATAGCTAAGGTTCAATAACCTTATCAAAGTTCTATTGTCCTCCCACTTAACTTTTTGTGAAAAATTCCTTCTCAGGAAACTTAACGTTCCAAGCGACAAACTCTTTTGTTCTCAGTGTTATGGAGGAACACCCAACAAATTCTTTGGAATAACCTACAAATACATGCTTATCCGACTTTGGTTGTAAAAATTTACTTATGCATAACATATCAAAATTTAAGAAAAGACAATTCAGGTTTTATCCCAAACCATATTTCATATGGTGTCATTTCAACGGATCATGATGGTGCTCTTTTTAGTGTAAAAGCGGTAGTCTTTAAATCTTTAATCTTTAAAACATAATGGCAGTTTTATAAATTACACCTTCGATCTTACCATGTTAAACAAGGTTTGATTTGATCTCTCGAACATACCATACTCCTATGGTTTATTGGGAAATGCAAATTTCATGGAACAATTCCTGAAATCTTAGGTGGTTTGCTAAACCTGTAATTCAAATACCTTCCTCTATGATCAGATCATAAACTCTTTTATTTTCTTGTTACAATGATTTTCCACTTCATCTTGAAAGTCTTTGAACAATTTTCAAATATTTCATACTTCTTCTTTATTAAGTAAATATATAGATATATTCACTTAAATTTCCAGAGAAAGCATATGAAGTCGAAAGATGCACCACATATAGCTACACATAATGGCCTATGCACATCAACATGCACAATTTCTAATAAGTCAGTCACCCATTCCTCTTTGGCCTATGAACAAAGTTCAATTATCTCGAGGAAAGTTTCACAAACATCAATTGATCAAAATCAAAAGACTCCAAAAAATCCATCAATATGGCATTTCTTCATGTTTTCGTTCCAATTTAATTTAAATGGCGATGTCACTTCGTAAGTGATCTTTCAATCATTTGTCTTGCGACATTTTAGCATAAGTTTTATGGACGTGATTTCTCCAACTAGACATGTAAAAGTTCATCCATCTTTTATGGAATACGGTAATTATTTGAACAACCAATGATCTCATAATACCGAAACAAAATAATAATTATTTAAACAAATCTTGAAGGCAAGCTTTGATGTCAACAAAAATACAATAACACTTTATTTGTTTTCGATGAACATCATCATATATTCTTTTGCTAGTTACTTATGCCATTATAGTTCATGAATTATTCGGTATCCAATACCGAAGAACCACATTGTTGAACAAGCAAAGAATACAACCATAACATGCATATCTTCTATATACCTTAGCTGGACATTTCCAGTCTTCTATTTTTTGCCAAATATTTTATACATTCTCTTTTAGCATTTCCTTTTCCTTTTAAAAGAATCCATCAGCATCAACAGTGGCGCCATACATGTGACACATATAGCCCAAAGCATGTATAGTAAAATACTAATACCTTTGGACTTGCACTTTGATGTTGATCACCATCATCAAATGTTTGGTGTTCTTTCAACAATCCATTCTTTAGTAATCTTTTAGTGTAGTAAACATTTGTACTTACATCTTCCATTCATCCTTATCATGACAACTTTAATTATCAAGCTACTATGGCTTATAAGGACGAAACGTGAGTATAATGTTAGTTCCCAAAACCTGTTTGGGAGATTAGGACGTCTAGCGTCTCCAACCTTCTCAAATTCTCATACAATGTGAGAACAAGTATTTTGCCAAATTATACTCTATCATATTGCAACCATAAACATTTTTTCAGATATCAAAATATCTTCCACGCATGATGGCTTCTGAAACAATTATTTCAGCTCCTAGATAACCTCGATATTAAAAATAACTTTTGAATATCAAGAATCATGGAGGTAGACATGATACTTTAGATACTAACATTGGAATTCTTACTCTCAATTTAATATTACTTATTAAACTTCATGGAGTAAATAGAGTTTGCTAAACGTTTGCAATAGTACTTCTAAAATAGAGATTGAAAACAATACGATACCAGTTCGTAAAGTAAATATCCATAATTCTATAGTTCTATTATCTCAATTAAAACTAAGCATAAGGTTGTAAATGGATGCTAATGACTACAACAAATTATGCAAATTCACTTCGATTTAGTTTATGACAAATTGAGTTCGACTAATCCAAATTAGAAATGAACTCCCACTCAAAACCAACATCCCTCGAGTTTTTTTGGTGATTATGTGAACCAAATCCACTACACCAAGTCCGATCATCACGTGAGTCGGTGTAGCTTCAATGGCGAGCATCAATATGGGCATCATATCTACTATATGACTCATGCTTAACCTTTCAGTCCGTGTTCCAAGGCCATCTCTATACATGTTAGGCTCGCCAAGTAAGAACCTTAGTACTCGCGTGTGTAAAACTTTCTTACACCCAAATTATGATCATGGATTCAAGTACACCTGATCATTACGTGATGTCTTGAAGCGACGAAACATAAACGGTGCATACTTAAGGAAGAACACATTTTTATCTTGATATCTAAATGAGGGATCATCTTATAATGCTACTAAAAATGCCAAACTAGCAATGTAAGATACAAATATCATATGCGTAAAGTAGAATGATATGGTCCATGCATTTGATCACCATCATGTGCATCGTGGTATTATCTCTATCATTCCTTTCTGTGTAAAGACAATGTCTATGTAACTTACACGTTAGGTGTGTTGTAAGGGTATCTACTATACATCAACTTACAACATTACCATATCATGACACTAGCCCAACAACAATCTAAACTAGACGCCTCTAATTTATCCATTGCAAGTTTTACATGGCTTAGGGCTTTCGGAGATAGAACCAATCTTACCTACGAACATGGAACCACAATGATGATAACTTAGTTATTAGCAATTCTTTGTAAATCAGATATTGACTATAGTAGGAGAGACAGACACCCATTAGCCACTTATGAAAAACTAGTTACATGTCAGTCGTGGAACCGGTCTCATGTGCGAGGACATATAAAGTTAGTCCGGGCCGCTTCATCCCACTATGCCACCAATATCCAAAATACATGAAAGAAGCAATAACATGATCATCATTTCCCAAATATAAACATATGTGTACTACCCCTGCAAAGCACCTACGCATAGATCAGACTCTGATTCCACTGTTGGGTTCGCAACATACAAAACAAAAAAAACTCCTACGATGGGAACTATTATAGGCCAAGATCTATCTATTAGATACAACCAACGGAAGGATATACATCCATAGAGGACATACCCTCAAATAAAAAAAGCTTTGTTAACGAGATGGAACTCGTGGATGATGTAGTCATACACTTGCTAATCTCAAGATTGTGATGAAGTCCAGCAAGTCTAGCAGGTCCAGCTCTAGCACGTCCATCAGATCTAGCTCCAGCAAATCCAGCACCACCAAGTAGTGGTGCATCCGTGATCGCACACACGTCTGGTACCCCGACAACCTCCGTCCCTCGCTCCAGAAAAGCAGCAGAAGAAGCAACTCCTTTCCAGATAAAGCCACCGGGAACATGTATCTCGCTAATCCGAGACCATGGGGAATAACTACAGGGGGAGAGAGATCCTTCACGAGGAGGTGTACCTTGTGAGGAGGAGAGTGGGGGCCTTTTATAGGGAAGAGGGGGTAACCAAGGGACATGGCATGGCAGCCATGGTGGTCCCCCCACCTCTTCCATCATTCATGTGCTGGATGCTCCATTCACATAAATATGCCTCCACTCACACTTCCACTCACATGCATTAAATTTCCGCCAAATTTAATGCAAGCTCTCATTAAATAAAACTATTTTATTTATTTTATTGAGATTTTGTTAATTACTTTAATTAACAAACATTCACATAAAACCCCTGCAACATTTCAAAATCACATGTAGAACCAGTTTCTGCAATTTCACCTGAAACAATTCTGGTTTCCATCGAAATGATTCCAGCACTTTCTTAAATCTTTATGTAAAACATATTTGATCCAAATGGTGTTGGTATACCTTAAGTGTGTCACCCTATGGTTCACGAATATTAAGTCATGATTGAGACCCCTCTTTGATCAATAATCAGCAGTGGGACCTAGATATCTATACTGACTCGCACATATTCAACGATGACTCTTGTGATCGTGTGAAACTTTAACATCATAACTAAATCCCTTTGTGTCGCGATATATGACATGTCCGAGATTTGATCATCGGTATCTTAATACCTAGTTTGATCTCATTACCGACATTCACTCTTTTCTTGTTCCCGTGATATATCATTCTAGTGATCACATCACTTGCTTGCAAGCTATTTCAATGTGATATCACCGAGAGGGCCCTTAGTATATCTATCCATCATCGAGATGGAAAAATCCCACTCTTGATCCATGAGCCTCTACATAACACCTTTGTAGCATTGAACCCACCTTTATAGTCACCCTACTACGGTGTGATGTTTGATGTTATCAAGATACTCTTCCGGTGTTAGTGATTAACATGATCTCATGGTCTAAGGACTAGGATTACTTCGTATGATGTTATAGCATTATAAACATAATGACTTTGATCGTAATGTTATACTTCGGATGAATGTTCATCACATCATTCCACTAATGATGTGACCTTGTTATTAACAACATCCAATGTCCATGATCAGGAAACCATGATCATCTTGTAAATCACGAGCTAGTTTATATGAGAGGCATTACTAGGAACTTTGTATTTTGTTTATTAAACACACATGTATTAGTGTTTCCAATTAATACAATTATAGCATGCAAAATAAAAATTTGTCATAAACATGGAATAATATAATAACCACTTTATTATTGCCTCTCGGGCATATTCCCTTCAATATTTATAGCAAACAAGTATATCAAGGGTTAGATATAGAGTTTCTTTACTTAAGTTATATACTTAACTTAGTATTCGGGGTTTGTTGTAGATAATACATTGATATCTTCTTTAGAATATTAAGTATTCATCCTTGAGTTGTTGTATGGAATACCATGTAATGATCTCTAGAAGATCTAGTACTCCTTGTTAAGTAGTGTGTTGTGACTTCATTTTATTACATTTGATCTAACCTTAGATCAAATTACATTACCCCAAAGATAAGGTTTTAGAAAAGGTCATATTGAAACTTATCGCAATCAACTTGATGATCTACTTTAGTTCCACCAAGTTAAGAGAAGCTTCAATCACTTTGACACGTTTTATTTAAAAGCGTGAAAATTATCCAGATTTTCTATGCATGAATGCAATGCACACACCTCATCTCAGCTTATTTCTAAGCTCTAATGCTAGGATGTTACAATCTATTTGCTCTATTTCTTGTTCAATTAAATCAATTGTTTGGAGTGCAGCTGTAACACCTCTTTCTGCTGGAATAACTGAAATCGTGGGCCAATGGAAGCAATAATCACTATCACTGCTGCTTTGTGAAATGACCTCAATACTTAACGTAGGATTCCTCCCTTCTACCCCCATAGCTTCATGTGCAGCCTGAAACAAAGAAAACAAGTCAGCACAACATACCAGCTAAGTGGCGTCCATCTTATATGTAAAATAATTCTAATTCATCATTGGTCAGGAACAATCAATGATGTGCCCCGTACATCTCTTTCCGGAATAATAGGAACTCTCGATGTCCTGGACTGATGTGTACATGTGCTAGTATCATAACCACTCTGGAACAAACACTACAGGTTATTGGCATGCCGAAACTAAGATATATTAAGTTAGAGCAACAAAGAAGGCGAAAAAACACCATGTTTGTTGTCAAAGAATTTCAAAATTGGCATTGTCCTAATATAACAAATCAAGCCATCAACATGTATGTCTCATGCAGACTAACTAAACTAGTGTGGCAATGAATGTAGGGAATCAAGGAACTCCACTCTTTCCCTTATAAACTAATCATATCACTCCATAACGGAAATATAGAAATATAACAAAAAGAGGTGCATGAGATTCCTTCAGCTGCTTAGAACTGGTCAGGACAACAAAGCATTAACCTAAAATATAAGAATAGTGTTCAAAAATGGGCTATTGTATGAACTAGCCAAAAAAAAGTGACCTCCAACCATAGGTGACATTGCTTTAATCATCAGGGAACTATGATAGTACCTTGGAAAAACAAGCAATAGATCAAGTGTCTTAAATAGACTACCAGAATTATTTCAAACAAACGAGATATCAATCGTTCCTTTTCAGTAGCCAGATCATTCAAATATTTTGATCGTCGGGCTAGTAAATAAAAAAGAAGAGAAACAAAGAGATGGGTCATTTGCTGCAAAAACAATAGTTGGATGCATCCAAAAAGTAGCACAAACCTTCTTTGTAATGCCTACAACTATTGTATTTCCAACTGTTGACAGTATCATTGTACATATAACCAGGCAAGAAAATCGAGTAGACAAACAAGCAAATGATACATTTTTCACCTTGCAAGGTCAATGAATTATTTAAATAATGTATGTCTGGGAACCATGTCAGAATATAACATATATGCAATCACAAGTCAACTAAAAATTCACAGGAACCATAACCAATTGATCCATATGGTGGCTAATATTGAACTCGCAAGATCGTCTGATCATGTATAGATGAAAATCCCTTGTTTATTATTAATCAAACATTGTATTTCTCATAGAAATTACCATCCCTAGTTTGGGACTGATGGGGCTCAAACCCGCAGCTTCCGCCTTGACAGGGTGGTGCTCTGACCGTTTAAATTAAGAAAATCATTACATTGCTTTAATCATGAGCAAACTAAAGAATCAAATTGGCATTAGACTCTATATGTGCATCATGTAGAGTAGCTATTGAGGTAATGAATTAAGCAATGAAACAACAGGTGCACGATAGACTTCCAGATCATATTAACATGGTTATAGCACATATATATAGTAACTGGGGATCATATTAGATGATAATAGTTATGACAATCTCACTATGAGTAGTCTAGATAGAACTCCCTCCGTTTCAAAATATAAGATGTTATGGCTTTTGTGAAATGAATTTATCTAGACACCCTTTAGTGTTGGTAGAGTAACTTGGACTAATATTGTATGCATTTTTACTAGTCCAAGTTACTCCCCACCAAGACCTAGTAATTTATACTAGTCTCATACATATAACACTAGACTATGTTACTACCTCGAGAGTGCATATAAGCTCAATCATGATAGCAATCTCTAATATTATAATAGAATATAGATTAGCATAAAAGTGGATATACTTCAATCACCACCACCTAATCATGGTCTAGTTAACGTATATATATATAGATAGAAGATTATCAGTCAAATATATCAAAAAGAGATCTCCACCATGATTGAGTGAGAAAATTGAATTATAAATCTAGGGATTTACGTTTGGTCTTTGTGCAGTACCGTTAAAGGTCATCGTGTTCTAATCATTGGCCAACTCATGTGGTGCCGACACTAGACAATGTGACTACCACTAGAGTGCATACAAACTGTTGGAATTTTTCCTAATAAAGACCCAGCCCATTTATATTATTCAACAATTCCTGAAACCTAGAGGCCCACTTGGCCCATTCATGCAAGGCAAGAGGTGGGACAAGAGTTTAGTCCCACATTGCTAGTTGACTGGAAGTTGGACCAGCTTATAAGGAGAGCTCTTCCACCACTTGTACAAGCTTGAGAAGAGAAGACATATACACGTGTGCTCCTCCTCCTCCGCCTCCCGCCTCGCCACGCCACGCCACGCCACGCTTCGTCATGACGCGCGCGCGCGCCGTGGGTTGCAGGAATGCCTCGAGTCAAGAGCTTCTCTTTCTTTTTGCCACGAATAAATGGATAATAATTTGAACAGTCTGTGTGAGTGTATTTTTAATACGAACTCAGTGGAGATTTAATTCGAGCTTGGTGGAGGTTGTTCGGCTTTGGTCGATGCCTGTTCGCTTCCTCTCCCGATGCCGACTGTTCGCCTGCCTACTCATCCCTATAAGAGCGAGAGGTCGCTCCTCTCCTCAGATACACCAGCGCACACACCCTGCGCCTCCAGTTTCAGAGCATTGCGCTGCTTAGATCTTCCCCATCCTGTCTTGCGGCTTGCACCCCGAGATAGGACAGTAGGCCTCCGAGACCCCGCTGCTTCGAGTCCTGTATGGGAGAAGGGTGAAAAGCTTTTTGGGGAGCGCTAACAGCGCGACTACTGGCTTCATCACGGACTCCTTCACGGATAGCGACTGCAGCGACGTCTTCCCCAACGACGACTTCTTCCCCGACATCAACAACCTTTTCCTTGACAACATGGCTGACGACGGTGCCAACGCTAACGGGAACACCGGCGGTTCCTCTATCGTGATGTATATCATCTTTTGGTCTTTTTCTATTTTTCTGCCTATGCTTTATCTGTCTTTTACTATGGTTAAATCTCTTAGAAAATTGCTCTATTTCTCAACACAAACTCTTAATTATAGCAGAAAATACAATCATAGACTATAAATTAGCATAAAAGTGGATATACTTAAATTATCACCACATAATCATAATCTAGTTGATGCATATGTAGATAGATAGATAGATATGATGATGAGTCAAATATAGCAAATAATAGATCATCACGATGATTGTGTGAGAAAAATGAATTATAAATCGAGAGATTTACAATTGGTCTTTGTTACATAGCAGAAAATATAGCATAAAAGTGGATATACTTAAATCACCACCACCTAATCATGATCTAGTTAACATATAGATAGATAGACAGACAGATAGATAGATAGATAGATAGATGAACACAAGTCAAATATAGAAAGAATAGATCATCAGCAAAATCAAGTGAGCACATTGAAGTATAAATCGAGTGATTTACGTTTGGTTTTTGTCCATTCTTGTTTAAGGTCAACCTTTTTCTAATCATTAGCCGAATCATGTGGTACCTCGTACAAACAAGCATCAAACACTAAGCACATCTCAGTAAAAACAAGAGACTTACTATTTCTTCTTGTGTTGTCCCGTTGGAGGACATCCTATTGTCAGTTTGTTCTTTGAAGACATCCACCGCATCTAGTACTTGGATAGATGATCCATCTACTTTATTGTTGCTCCTCTGCATATAGGTTCAGGCCACTCATTCACATAAAGCAGGTTTGTATTCAGCAATACAAAGCAATAGGTACTTACAAGATTGTAGGGGCGATTCGCTCTATGATTATTCGTGTTCCCTGTGAGAGGAAATAATATCAGATAGTGGTTGTTGTTGTTTACAAAGAACTAGATAGACATTATAGTATAATCACTTGTGAACACGTAGAGTAGGGAATGGTGGAATATAAACAAACATTTAAATGACATAAAGTTTGCCATGGCGACAAAATATAATGCAGTTACAGTCACTCCTTAGCACGAAAGAGAGAAATTACAATGATTTAACTTGTGAAATAGGACTGCAAACAAATATGAGAAGTGCCATAAAATGTGTCACCATCTATAGAGAAGGCAGTTACTGTACTAACATTTGGCCGAACAAGATAGACATTACAATGGTATATCTCGTGAACTTATAGAGTAGGGAATGCTAACCCATCTATGAGGTGACTTAAAATGCCATGAACTACATAATAGAAGGTAGATACTGCTGCTACATAAATTGTAATTGAGAAACTTGAATTTATAGAGCAGGGCATGCAGAGAACCATGTTAAGTGCCTTAAAACATGCCATGTAATAATACATCCCATCCAAATTAAATAAGGAGTATAAATTTTTCGCAAGTCAATCGACGCAAAATTGGACCAAGTTTGTAGAACATACCAGGAACATCTACCATGCCAAACCAATGCCATTAGATACATCGGGGCATATATTTTCATAGACGCAAATGCCACAAATTAATTCTTAATATATTTTTCTATGAGCTTGGTAAAAGTCATCATTGTTTGACTTTAAAAAAGTGTAAGCCTTCTTTTATGGAATGTATATACTCCCTCCGTTTCAAAAAAGTATAAGTGATCATTTAGACCACTTTTAGTGTGTAGGTTCATGTAGGATTAGAGTAAACCTACACAATAAATGGTGTCGAGATACACTCCTTTCACAAAGCTAAAACATCTTATATTTGAAACGGAGGGATTAGTACACAATAGGCGGCAGCTACTATCGGAGCTTAATTGAAACAAACAATAATGGCATAACTTTCAGAGGGAATGCAAAACCAACAAGTTCAATGACATAAAATTTGCGATGAATTACATAAGAGAAGGCAGTTACTGTGGTTGCTTAGAATAACCAGATTGAAATTAAAATATCATAAATTCTGAACTTGTAGAGCAGGGAATGTTAACCTACATGTTCAGTGGCTTAAAACTACCAATGAACTCCAAAATTACATGCAGTCAGTTTTATAGCAATAGACAAAGCAAGTGCACATTATGATGACATAACTTGTGAACTCCTAGAACATGTAGGCAGCTTTAGATGTTCAGTGAATTAACATTTGCCATGAACTGCATAATACCAATGAACTCTAATGATGTCTGTTTTGTACTACCAAAATTGTTTATGTATATTAAGAGTAATTGTGGGTCAAAGAAAAAACACGCATAACAAGGATGCCTTATACCTAGAAACAGAAGGAGTAGTTTAATGTCTGGATTTAACATAGACTACACCGAATTTATTAAGGGAGAGTGGGATATCAATTAAGCCAGTATTGAGGTAGGAATTTACCACCAATACAGAAATGTAGTTCGTTGTCGCAGGCTTATACCTGCTATATTGAAATGAACGTACAAGCATATCTGGTTTACCTAGGCCACGTCATCGTTTACGCATAAACAACATCTTTGTGGGTGACATCAAGGATGCCGAGGGTGCCCGGTAGTGGTGAGTCGGGCTGAAGTAGATAGATCTCGGAGGCGTCTGTGAAGTAGATCTGTGGAGGTTGTTGATGGGTCTGTCTTTCTTGACAAGATGGATGGTGAAGGAGATCCGGTGTAGTGCACGGTGTCGTCGGTGAAGCAGATCTGTTACAATCGATTATGGATGGAAGGCGCTGCACAAGAGCGTCGGTGAAGTAGATCTGGTGTAGTGGACTGTTGAGTCCGTGAAACAAATCTAATGCAGTGCACATTCGCGTAGGTGAAGCATGTCAGGTGTTGTGGACTAGGGAGTCGGCAAAACTAACACGGTTGTATGGAAGAGGGTGTCAGCGAACTAGGTTCGGTAAGGTTGACGACGGCTGATCCCGTAGACTGGTCAGGAGTATATTGTTTTGAGGTATGGCTTGTAGGCCGGCGAAGTGCGGTGGTGCAGGATCCGAAGGTCGGATAGGGGGTTTGGGGTGGCGTGTGGGCCGGCGAAGTGCGGCGGTGATGTTCTGGTGCGGTGGTGCAGGAGCTGGAGGTGAGGTAGGGGGTTGGGTGGCATGTAGGCGGGCGAAGTGCAGCGGAGATGATTACGGTGCGGTGGTGCGGGTGCTGGAGGTGATAGGGGGTTGGGTGGCGTGTAGTCCGGCGAAGCACTGAGGGGATGCTCCGGTGCGGTGGTGCATGAGCCGGAGGTGAGAATGGGCTTAGGGTTTTTCGGAGTGCTATGGGGGAAATGGCGTCGGTGGAAGGTGGACTACCCAGCTTCAGAGCTGTGGGGACCCCCGCCCCCCCGGGAGGGGGGAGGGGGATTATGAACCATACCCACACCCCAACATTAGTAGATAGGCCATTGTCAGGGGTAGAAAAGTAATTTCGTACGGCTACAACTTGGGGCGTCTGACCACTATAAATATTTCGGTGGAGGTGAGGCGGGAGAATTTGCCGCTCTGGGATTTTGAATTTGGCTATATAGTTTGAAAGATATAGAATAATAATATCCTATCCCATCCTAGGAGTAGCTATAGTCCAATGACTAGAAAAAATAATTTACTGTATTGTCCTAGCCTTTCTAGGTATGGAGTATTTCTGGAGCCATTTCTGCAAAAATAAGGTCTCTACCTTCGGCTCAATTACGTACACACATGAAGGTACGTAGTAACATGACCTAGTATGTTTCCCACTATGACCAGCCTAAGAGCATCTCTAACGGATACTATATCCGGTAGTGTAACCAAATATAGACCACCATGGACCAAAAAATGCCTCTGGTGGCTTGTGTATCCGGTGGTCTAAAATTTAGACATCCTCCAAACAGGCTACTCGTTGTCCATGTTTGTACAACCGAGCCGCCATATATAAAGCAAAGTTGGTCGCTCACGAGCTCGCTCTCGCGCCAAATCAGAGCATTTGTTGTACTGATTTTCTATGTATATTCGCTATTTGTGTCCAGATTGACATATAGACTATCAAATTTAGACTATCCACTAGAAAACAAAAGTCATGTAAAAAGTAATCTTTTTGACACCATTATCTATAAAGTAAAGATATAGATTACCAAATTTAGACAAGACACTAGAGATGCTCTAAGAGACTACCAAATTTAGACAAGCCACTAGAGATCAAGGCAAAAAATACTAGCGTGCTATTTAATTTAGTGTGGCTTTTCTCTAGCAGATATGAAAGTTATAGCGTGCTAATAATGCGCTCTTTTACAAAACATCTTTTTGTAAAAATTAAAAATATAAGAGATATATCATGAATATAAATGATTTCAACATGTAATGAATTGCCTAGAGTAATACTTGTACATGCATAATCAATTCCGGCACAATCCAAGTTGGAGGATAACTGACAGGGCTGAATCTAGGTCAGCGCCAGGTGCTGCAGGAGGAGGCGGCGGCTTGACATGATCACTTAAGTTTAACAATCAAATTTTCATTGTATGTTTGCTTACTCATCACATTCATCATATGTTATCTTACTCCACACCCACCAATAAAAAAATAATGTCCTATACTTGAAATAGCGCTAAGGCTATGATATAGCATGCTATTTAAAAAATAGCGCCATAGCAAGCAAAATCTTTAAAAAATATTGTGGACACTCTAAATACGCTATATCACGCTAAATAGCGTGAAATAACGCACTATTTTTTTCCATGCTAGAGATGCTCTAAGGCTGGTCTGAGTGGTAAGTAACTTGGAGTAGTAATATGCATACATTGTGCTAAAGATTATCAAAAGTACTCCCTTCGTCCAGAAATAACTCAGTTGGTTTTGTCTAGATTCAAATGTATTTAGACGCATATTAGTGTATAGATACATTCGAATCTAGACAAACCCAAGTAAGTTAGTTATGGAAGGAGGGAGTAGTATTTTTTAGATGCTAAAATGGAAAACAACATGCAACTGCTGGCAATGTTGGGATTCAAGAGTCTTGATCCAACGCTGGAAATGTGTACGAATAACTTTGAATATTGACCATTGGATCAAGACTCGCGAATCCCAACATTTCCAGCCGTTGGATCTTCTTTTCCATTCTAGCATCTAGAAGATTTTATTGACAGTCTTCATCACAATGAATGGTATGCACGAAACTCAAAACACACTTCTCCATCATTCTAGAACCTTCTCCCTTGTTTCTCTCGACCATGTTACCATAATTTTCAAGTTTTAGATAGCTAATAATCGTTGACTTCTAAATGATATACAAAGTACAAGAACCAAATATACACCCATACTGTATATATGTTGATTAAATTTATATTTTTTGATGCTTTACCTATTAAAATTGTATATAGTGGTGATATGTCAGACGTTTATTATCTGAGTCTCACATGTTGATCAAAAGGGACGTGCCACACACGTATATAATGTATGAAATGTGATTTAACAAACGTTAAGTTGTTATTAACCAATATTCTTGTTAGAAAAAATGCATACATTAAGTCTATTAGTAATAACTATCTACCCATATTGAGAATACATTCTACTGTGCTATGAAATTTTGGGAGTGGTGACATGATGGTCCTAGAACATGTTGGAGTTTGGTCTAGGTACGATTCAACATGAATCCAGCTACTCTAAACCATTGGATCTAACAGCCCAACGGTCAGGATTGCTGCGATAGATCCAATTCAAAACTGCTCCATTATAGTAGTAGTAGTAGAGAGAATACAGCCTACTATGCTATGAAATTTTGGGGGTGGTAACATGATGGTTCTAGAAAGTGGTGGAGTTTTCTCTAGGTACTATTCAACACGAATCCAGGTGCTCTGAACCATTGGATCTAACATCCCAACGGTCAGAATTCGTGCTAAGGATCCAATTCAAAACTGCTCCAGTATAATAGTAGAGATATAGTGGTAAGATAAGATAAGATAAAAAATAACTAGTGAGTTGCAAGTGCCTTGCACGTGAGAATCAGATAATATAAGTATGACATATCATTTTTTATATAAAATTATAGTAGTAGGTGAAACTCAAAAAATATTTATATTTTCGAACCACGTTCATAGAGTATCCCGTGTGTTTGGTTCTTGTACTTTTTGTATAATCTAGAAATCAACCTATAGCCATAAATAATCTGCGTCCGTAAAACTGATCCGTAAATAAATTCTATTCTATAGGAGTATGTGTGTGGGACCGGGGGGAAACTGCATGGTTCGTCTCCAGAACTGCTCATGCATGCATTAACCGATCTTCCTAGTGGTTCCTTTCTTTTCTATCCCATTCCTTTTTTGTCACCCGGCCGGACCTCTACAAAACAAAATAAGGCGCCAATCACAGTCCATGGCGGTGTCGTTGGACAAGATGTACTACTTCGTGGACCGTGGCAACACCACACTACAGGTGGTGTATACCAACAGAGCGTCGATGGTCAACGATTACATCGAGAAAATCCAAAAGCTCCTGGAGGAAACATACGACAATATTGTTGACCTCGACATCGAGTACACCAACGAGCAATCATCGACGCATAAGGCTTCTGTCATCTAGCTATGTGTGGGCATGGATTGCCAGGTCTACCAGATCCGCCAGGCCGACTAGCCATGCTCCAAGCTAGCAGAGTTCCTCGCCAACCCTAACATTTCCTTTGTAGGCGTCGACATCAGCAACGACCATATCAAGAATAGGCGTTCTCTAGTACCAGTGACAAACTTCGTGGACATCCAGAAGAGGTGGAAGCCTGCCGGCTCCACGAATGACAATGATTCTATGGCTGACTATGCGGTGGCCCTCATAGACATCCGTTACAAAGCCATGAAGAAGAAGAAGGATGTGGACCACAAGCAGTGGGGGAACATGCCCCTGACCGAAGAGCAGATCAAGTATGCAAGCCTCGATGCCTACGCATCCTACGAGGTATACAGTTGGATAGTGAACTTCGAGAGGGGTCAACAAACTCTCGAAATGTTCAACCAGAAAAAAGAACTAAGGAAGAACGGCAAGGGCAAGGGCAAGTAGACCAAAGAAGAAGAAGAAGAAGAAGACTCAATGGTACACCATGTGACCTACGAGTATATCTTTGTGTTTCGGTATATCCTTCCACGGTACTACTCCTACTTGTACTACTACTCGCAGAAGTTAATGCATGTATATACTTCAGGCATGCAAGGGGCAGAGGCAAGAATTAATGCAAGGAATCGCAGTTATTTCTTTTATTTTAACTACAGAGTGATATTAGGAGTAGGCATCATAGCACTCCACCAGCCCATCCCACCTCAATGAATTGCCTTGTCAATCAACAGCCATGGCAGATTATAATTTTATAGTGGTAGAGACTTTCTTTGAGTAATTCCATTTATACTGATTAAGGGCGGAGTACTGCTGAAAGACAGAGGGTGAATGGGCACCTGAAAAACTGCTAGTAGCACTGTAGCAGCAGAACCGCAAGATGAACTTTTGTCGATTGCCCGAATGTATGTATAAACATATATATTACTACTACCTGCTATGTACTAGTACTACTACTAGCAAAAAACCACCGCCCTACTGCGGAAAAAAATATGATTTCTTCCAATGAAACTAGTACTACTCCAAAAATGGCTATATTTACTTGTCACGAAAATGGATGTATCTAGACATGTTTTAGTTCTAGATACGAGTACATCCAATCCAGTAATAATTAAAATGAATTGGAGGGGAGTACTACTACTACCGTACTCCACTATTGTACTACTACTACAGAGTAATACATACTAGTACTCCTGAATGTATGTTGACGAGTACTCCTACCTCTGTTTGGCATTATTAGGCTAGCAAGGTTTTTAAAATTGTTAGAAATTATAAGACATGTCTTCTTTATTGTCTTCATTCCCATGACACATTAATTTAGATATATCTATTTTCTCTCAATCTCCCAATGCATGTTGTTTCATCTCTCATCATGGCCCATTTTTTATCTAGCGTCTCAAGCATGTAAAACTAGTGGTGCATGCATAAATTAATTAGAGTGAATAATTCATCTACTTGGTAGTATTGCGAATTGTTCCTCTGGCCTTCCTAAACAGAGAGACTTAATCCTATTCAGCTTACTACTCAGGAGAGTATATCCACCAACCCATCGAAAGTTAAGAGAGTATATACACCGATCTCATGTACCTCCGTTTCAAGGAATAAGGTGCATGCGCGCTCCAAAGTAAAGTTTGACCGAATAAATGGAGCAACTAAAATTTACTTATATTGTGTGAAATTTGTTTCGTTGAATTCGTATTGAAGCACACTTTCCAATGATGCTAAATTTGTACAGTACCAACATTCTTTATATATATTTAGAGTAAATCTTGGTCAAACAAAAAACAAGAAAAATAAGGGAGCCTTATTTCCTAGGACGGAGATAGAGTACTACTACTACAAAATCCACCATTCCTAGTATGCAAACAATCTTTCTGCAATTAAACCAATTAATATCATCTTACATCACCACTAAAACTCGACGCGAAAGAAGAAACGCAGCTCCTTGGACATAGCAGGACCGGCTAGGTAATGAGGCGGCACCGCCAGGTAAGACGTAAGGTCCTCAAACGCGACGTCGCCCAGCTTAGCGGAGCTCGATGCGTCGAGCTCCACCATCACAGTGTCGGTCCTCCTCATGCCGTTCGTCTAGGAGAGCAGTAGCGGGCATTCCGCCCACATCCTCCCCTTGTACACCGGCAAGTCACACATCACGGCCCTAACACAAACCGCAGACATGAGGGGGACCATGCTTACCGAGCCAATCGTAAGGACGAACACGGTGCCGTCCTACTCCCCAATGAGGATGAGCCGGCGGGACACCTCGCCTGGCAGCGGCACTAGCTCCTAGAAAGCTTTGGTGGTGGCATACTGGATCTTTTGCACTTGGATCGAGTGGACCGCTTTGAGGTGGGCGACGAGCGCTGGCGGCGGGGCAGCGAAGTCGCATCCGATCTCCTTGCAAGTGCAAGGAGTGTACCGGCACATGATTTCGTGCTGGTGGAGTTTGTAGTAGGGCATCAAACTACTGCAGCCTTTGTGGGTACACTCGACCCTAGCCGCTGATAGGAAGGCATCCATGGCGGGCTCGTGGGTGAATCTGCCTAGGGTGCTCGCACTTCTGGCAGGAGGTGATCTTGCGGACGCAGCGGTGGCAGACTAGATGAATATCCACGCACTGTAGAAATGGAAGTTCGAAAAACGAACCAACAAAAGAAAAATCAATGGATTGTGAGGGAGAAATGGAGAGACCTTGTAGACCCGCCGGGGCTTGAGGGGCTGGGACTAGGAGGAACAGTTGAGAACGGTGGCTTCCATCTTCAGAGTGACCATCCCAAGCATTGCGATTTGGGTGGGGGTAAATGAGGACTCTCCGATCCGGCATCGAACCGTGCCCCTCTTTTATATACCACCGTTGATAATCAATGAAGCTCTACCTGATTGCGCCTTTCCTTTCTATACTAGGGTCTTTTTTGTATATTTTGAGGCCTATTATCTACAAATTCCTGGTTTAATTGGACAACACCTCTTTGTATTTTTGCACCACCCATTTATTAGTAAGTTGGCACGTGAGACCCACATAATAATAAAGTATGACATATCATCACTATATAAAATTATGCTCTATAATAGGTAAAGCTCAAAAAAATATGAAAGAGCCACATATATAAAAAGTAATGGTGTATATTTGTTTTCACCCAATACACTTTGAAGGTACTGTAGTAACATGTGAAAGTTTTACTAGCCTAATTTATTTAGAACTATGAACAGGAGCCTAATATGGAAGAGAAAGAAAACATCCAGCTAGAGCTCATTTTTGGGTGGAAGCACGAGGCAAACAGAAGGAAAGTTGGGCTAGACCACCATGGGCCCCAACTTTCTCTGAACTGCTGCGCCTGCACGGTTGTACTCCATTGCACGGAAGCTTACATGGGAAGGGAGTGGTGACTGCTGCGATGCTTCCCACCTGAACAAGTGCCAGGCATAGATGCATGAGTGGAGCATAGCAGCCAATGTCGTATTGAGGAGGAGAGAGGGAGGATGATTCTCCTTCATTTAGGAGCCTTTTCTCTCATGAAAGGCAACGACGAGACAGAATTTTGGGTAGAGGAGCATTTTTTTTTAAACAAGGCAAAATATTTGTGGTGGAAGGATCCCTTGCTCGCCTTGCCATTGGTATGGCTATTTTTTTTTAAATAATACGATTTGTTTAACAAATTTCATGAATAATACACGAATTTGAGGAATTGCGAATCTAGCACGGCGTCGGTGTTTGAAATACTGACCAGTACCTATCTGCATTTGAAATACCGACCAAAACCTATCAGCACTTGAAATACCGACCAATACCTGTCAGCATTTGAAATACCGACCACACATGTCATCATCTTGTCCTTAACAAAGGAAAGAGAGCCCAGTCGGTAGTTCAAATGTTTATAGGTCTAGTCGGTATTTCAAATGCCAATAGGTACTGGTTGGTGATTCAAACAACGATGTCGTGCTAGATTCGCAATTCCTCAAATTCGTGTATTATTCGAGAAATTTATTAAATAAATCGTATTATTTAAAAAAATTGCAGCAGTACGAGATCAATTAGGCACTAAAAGCTGAGTACTAATAATATACACAAGATTAATACTTGAGTACTACTACTAGTACTTCGAGTTGCCACTCCTATAAAAGTTCCATAGTTCCATCCAGGAGTAATAGTGGCTAGTAGTACTAAGTACAGTAGCTTGTCAGCATCCTTCTTGCTTCCTCGAATGACTTGATGAATACAAGTTCGATGGTATTCATATCTACTTCCAATGAAGCGGGATATATTGAGTAATAAAGTAAAAAATAGGACCGGAGGGAGTAGGAAAGATCTTACTTTATTAATTTGTTTTCACCCATCAACTCAGTCATCAATGTAGGGCCCACAGATTGGGGAGGTCGCGGTCGCCTTGGGCGCACTACAAAATTATGACTGAGCCATCGAGTGTGGGAAGCAGAGTCAGTGTTCCGTCCAATCGCTTACCCTAGTCATCGTCATCGATATTTGCGACAAGCATCGGCTTCATCTGCGACATTGATTATCCCCTCACTTCGGTAATCTGTCACATCAATCTCGGATCATCTCCTTCCTATTTATCCTCTCCCCTTCCCCGCAATAATCCATCTTTAATCCCCAGCTTCCAGCAACCTTCTCTGTCCTCATTTGTCATCCATGGCCACCTTCCGGCTGTAGCGCGCCGTACCGGAGCGCAAAGACCCCAACATCGCCGCGTAGGAGGACAATGCCCTACGCATTTGGGCCTTCTCCCCATGGAGAACAAAGTGGCAGCTGGCATGCGCCTTCCTCGATGCTGGGTACGATCGCCACAAGTACCGTATGTATCACCTCCACGACAATCCGAACAGTACGTTGAAGGTAAAGTTCATCAACTTCAGGGATGCCCGTCTCCTCTATGGCCAGGCCTTCCACTGTGGCTGCGAGATGGTGGTGTTCACCAACACCAACATTTTCACCAACTACTGGGACCGGTTCCCCAACAACGGCAACTTCATCCATAGTGTCCTCCCAGAGCCGCTGATGGCTCCAGAGGTACCACCGCCTATTCGGAGGTGCCGCTGATGGCTCAGGAGGTAGTGCCACCTTATCTGGAGGTTCCGCCGATGGCTCAGGAGGTGCTACCGCATTATCCGAAGGTGCCGCCGCGTAATCTGGAGGTGCCGATGAGTCAAGAGCCGGATGTGTCGCTGGAGCTGGCGTTGGTGCCGATGTCACGAGCTGCCGCTGGCGGCGCGAACTAGGTGCTAGGAGGCGCCGGACCTGTACTAATTCAGCAGTGAGTCCTTTATATGTAAACTCGTGCTGTTATGTTAATGGTTGAATGAAGTTTATTTTGGGACGTTCTTTCTTTTGGTACTATCGTCAAAAAAAGTTTATTTTGTTACTACTCACTATAACCTATAGTAATAGTAGTACTACGAATGACGATCTATTGTCCTTCCCCCGGATGTTTGTGTAGGAAGTAAAAAATTTGAAACTAAGAAAGTTTGAATTGCTACTCTATTGTACTCCCTCAAATTACTTCCCTCGAATTTGTCTCGATTCGGATGTATATAAACATGTTCTAGTACTAGATGCATTCGAATCTGATAAATGCAAGGCAATTAATTTGGGCCAGAGGGAGTAGTAGTCGGGTTCAGCTCCTTCTCGAGAGAGCAGCTGATCGAGTCATACGTTTCATACTACTTCCTCTTCGATTGTTTTACAAATATGACCAAATCTTTTGCCATGCAAATTCTTGGATATGGTAACATAAAGTATGATGTAGAGATATGGCCTTGACCTTGTGGTCGTTCAGCATGAAATCCAAAAAAGTTCATACCCCTTGACAACTAAGCTTAAATTCATTTAAATTTCACCACTTACTTTTAGGTTAGCATTTTACACGTGGGAGCATATTTTACATCAAAGACCTAAAAAAGGGAAATTTACATGGAGGTCCATACATTGAGCCCAAAGGACCGTAAAAGGAAAATTTCTAGTTTAGCTCCTTCTCGAGAGATCAGCTGATCTGAGCCAAACTCTTCATACTACTTCCTCTTCGATTGTTTTCATAATATGGCCAAATCTGTTGCCATGCAAATTCTCTCATATGGGGCCATCATCATAAAGTATCATGTTGATATGGCCTTCACCTTGGTCATTCGGCTTGAAATCGAAGAATGTTCATACTCGTTAACAAGTAATCTTAAATTCGTTTAAATTTCACCACTTACACTTTTTGGTTAGATTTTTACACAGACAGTGGGACTATATTTTACATCAAGGACCTAAAAAGGGAAAATTATATTGAGGTCCATACATTTAGCACAAAGGACCCTAAAACCAAACAAGGAATTGAAAACAGTCGGGTACGGCTCCTCGAGAGAGGAGCTGATCGACAAATTCCTCTTACTTTCTTTTCAGAAAATAAATTCTTGTCCCTTGGAAAAATGAAATTGATTATTTTTTGTTTTTAATATCTTCGATTGTTTTCAAAAGATGCCCAAATTTGTCGGCATGCAAATTATTGGATATGGGATCATAAGCATAAAATATATTCTACATAGAGGACCTAAAAAGGGAAAATTACCTCGAGGTCCATACATTTAGCACAATGGAGCCTAAAATTGAGCAAAGAAAACAGTCGGGTTCAGCTCCTTCTCGAGAGAGCAGCTGGTCGAGCCATACTCTTCCTACTACTTCCTCTTCGATTGTTTTCAAAATATGGCCAAGTCTATCGCCATGCAAATTCTTGAATATGGGATCATCAACATAAACTATGATGTAGAGATATGGCCTTGACCTCATGGTCGTTCGGCTTGAAATCCAAGATTTTTTCATACTCGTTGACAACTATGCTTACATTAGTTGAAATTTCATCACTTACTTTTAGGTTAGCATTTTACACGGTTGGTGGGAGTACATTCTACATCAAGGATCTAAAAAGGGGAAAATTACATCGAGGTCCATACATTTAGCACAAAGGACCCTAAAATTGAGAAAAGAAAAAAATCGGGTGCGGCTCCTTCTCGAGAGAGCAGCTAATCGAGCCATACTCTTCATACTACTTTCTCTTCGATTGTTTTCACAATATGGCCAAATCTATCGCCATGCAAATTCTTGGATACTCGATCATCAGAATAAATTATGATGTGGAGATATGGCCTCGACCTAGTGGTCATTCGGCTTGAAATCAAAGAATGTTCATACTCGTTGACAACTATAAGTTGAAATTTGTTTAAATTTCACCACTTACTTTTAGGTTAGAGTTTTACACGGTCGATCGGAGTACATTTTACAATAAGGTCCTAAAAAGGGGGAAATTACATCGAGGTCCATACATTTGGCACAAAGGCCCCTAAATTTAAACAAGCAAAACAGTCAGGTTTGGATCCTTCTCGAGAGAGTAGCGGATCGAGCCACACTCTTCATACTACTTCATCTTCGATTGTTTACAAAACATGGCCAAATTTCTCAGTACGCAAATTCTTGAATATGGGATCATCAACATAAATTATGATGTAGATATGGCCTTGACCTTGGTTGTTCGTTTTGAAATACAAGATTGGTTTGTACTCGTTGCCAACTAAGCTTAAATTTTTTAAATTTCGCCACTTACTTTTAGGTTAGAACTTTACACGGTCGATTGGAGTACATTTTACATCAGGGACCTCAAAAAAGCAAAAATTACATCGAGGTCCATACACTTAGCATAAAGGACCCTAAAAGGAAAATTTTCTGTTTCGACTCCTTCTAGAAAGATGAGCTGATCTAAGCCAAAGTCTTGATACTACTTCCTCTTTGTTTGTTTTCAAAACATGGCCAGATCTGTTTCCATGCAAATTCTCTGACATAGGATCATCATCATATAAAGTATGATGTTGATATGGCCTTGACGACCTTGGTCGTTTGGCTTGAAATCCAAGAATGGTCATACTCGTTGACAAGTACACTGAAAATCGTCTAAATTTATGGACCTAAAAGGGGGGAAATTACATCAAGGTCCATACATTTAGCACATAATACCCTAAAATTAAGCAAGGAAAATAGTCGGGTTTGGCTCCTTCTCACGAGAGTAGCTAATCGAGCCATACTCTTCATACTACTTCATCTTCGATTGTTTTCAAAATATGGCCAAATTTGTCGTCATGCAAAATCTTGGATATGGGATCATGAGCATAAAGTATGATGTAGATATGGCCTTGACCTAGGTGGTTCGTCTTGAAATTGAAGAATGGTTCATACTCGTTGACAACTAATCTTAAATTCGTTTAAATTTCACCACTTACTTTTATGTTATAACTTTACACGATCAATCGGAGTACATTTTACATCTGGAACCCCAAAAAAGATAAAATTACATCGAGGTCCATACATTTAGCATAAAGGACCCTAAAAGAAAAAAATATGGTTCAAATCCTTCTCGAGAGATTAGCTGATCTGAGCCAAACTATTAATACTACTTGCTCTTTGATTGTTTCCAAACATGGCCAAATCTGTTGCCATGCACATTCTCTAACATGGGATCGTGATCATAAAGTATGATGTTGATATTGCCTTGACAACGATGGTCGTTCGGCTTGAAATCCAAGAATGTTCATACTCGTTGACAGTAAGCTTAAAAGAATTGTATACATTTCACAACTTACACTTTTAGACCTAAAAAGGGGGAAATTACATCGAGGTCCATACATTCAGCAAAAAGGACCCTAATATCAAGCAAGGAAAACAGTCGGGTTCGGCTCCTTCTCACGTGAGTAGCTGATCGAGCCATACTCTTCATACTACTTCCTCTTCGATTTTTTTCAAAATTCTCCAAATCTATCGCCATGCAAATTCTTTGATATGGGATCATCAGCATAAAGTATGATGTAGAGATATGGCCTTGACCTTGTGGTTGTTCGTATTGCAATCTAAGAAAGTTCATACTCGTTGAAAACTAACCTTAAATTCATTAAAATTTCTCCACTTACTTTTAGGTTAGCATTTTACACGACCGGTGGGAGCATATTTTACATCAAGGACCTAAAAAGGGGAAAAATTACATCGATGTCCATACATTTAGCACAAAGGATCCTAAACGGAAATTTTTTGTTGGTTCGGCTCCTTCTCAAGAGATTAGCTGATCTGAGCCAAACTCTTCATACTACTGCCCCTTCAATTGTTTTCAAAATAATATGGTCAAATCTGTTGCCATGCAAATTCTCTGATATGGTGTCATCAACATAAAGTATGATGTTGATATGGCCTTGACCTTGGTCGTTCGTCTTGAAATCCAAGATTTTTTCATACTCGTCGACCACTATGCTTAAATTCATTTCAATTACACCACTTACTCTAAGGTTAGAATTTTACACGGGCAGTGGGAGTACATTTTACATCAAGGACCTAAAAAAGGGAAAGTTACATTGAGGTCCATACATTTAGCACGAATGACACTAAAATTGAGCAAAGGAAATAGTCGGGTTTGGCTCCTTCTCGAGAGAGAAACTGATCGAGCCATACATTTCATACTACTTCCTCTTCGATTGTTTTACAAATATGGCCAAATTTGTCGCCATACAAATTCTTGGATATGGGATCATCAGCATAAAGTATGATGTAGAGATATGGCCTTGACCTTGTGGTCATTCGGCTTGAAATCCAAGAAAGTTCTTACTCGTTGACAGCTAAGCTTAAATTCATTTAAATTTCACCACTTAACTTTAGGTTAGCATTTTACACGGTCAGTGGGAGCATATTTTACATCAAAGACCTAAAAAGGGAAATTTACATGGAGGTCCATACATTTAGCCCAAAGGACAGTAACAGGGAAACTTTATGGTTCGGCTCCTTCTCGAGACATCAGTTGATCTGAGCCAAACTCTTCATCCTACTTCCTCTTCGATTGTTTTCAAAATATGACCCAATCTGTTGCCATGCAAATTCTCTCGTATGGGTACATCAACATAAAGTATGATGTTGATATGGCCTTGACCTTGGTCGTTCGGCTTGAAATCCAAGAATGTTCATACTTATTGAGAAGTAAGCTTAAATTCATTTAAATTTCACCACTTACACATTTTGGTTAGAATTTTACACGGATGCTTGGACTACATTTTACATCAAGGACCTAAAAGAGGGAAAATTACATCAAGGTCCATACATTTAGCACAAAGTACCCTAAAACCAATCAAGGAATTGAAAAAAATCGGGTACGGCTCCTCGATAGAGCAGCTGATCGAGCCATACTATTGATATTGCTTCCTCTTTCCCAAATTTGGACGCATATTAGGTTTGGTCAAAGTTAATCTTTATAAAGTTTGACCAACTATATGTAAAAACATATTGACTTTTCTAATAACAAATGCATATAATATGAAAATATAGGTCATGAAGATTCTAATAACATTGAGTTGATGTCGTACATTTAGTCAAAGTTCATTAAATTTGACTCTGACTAGAAGTAATACGCGTCCTAATTTGGGAAGGAGGGAGTACTACTTGCTTCACGGGGAGAAAAGGCAGCGCTCCTCACTTTCGAACCAGCTTGCTGCGTGTGTGTACTTGGTGCTTCCTCTTCCGAGGGTATGGAGGTGGAGTAGTGCGGAGTAGGAAGGCTGGCTAGATCATAATGGTGAGCATCCAATGCGATGGGATGTTTTTGTTTTTTTGCTGGCCAGATCAACCAATCCCTTGTCCATCACTTAAGTAGTACTCGTACTTGTACTAGTAGTATTGTGAATGGTGATCGTTTGAATATCCTTCCCCCGGATGTTTGTGAAGGAAGTGAAAATTTCGAAACCGGGAAAGTTTGAAATGCTACTCTATTGTACTGTAGTAGTAGTACTTTATGCCGCCAAGGACCAAAATGGTTCCCACCAACATAGCTGACGAACACGCTAGACACAGACACGGAGCCGCCGACATAACACAGGTTGTCGGTCGACGCACGTGCGCAACGCCACTTTATGGACGAGGGAGAGATCAACCGACCGGGGTGTGGGGTGGTGAGGCTGGTCATGGTGGGGAGTAACTTAGAGTAGTAACATGCATATGTTACTAGTCTAAGTTATTACCTCCGCAGTGGAAAATAATATAGGTGTGGTATCACGCAAAGCCTCGTTTATTGCAATGTTGACTCATTTTTTCTTGAAATGTGTGATGTTCACATAGCTAGTTACCACAAGGCTCTCTTTCATCATGTAATTGCATGCCATGTCATCTAAATGTTTACTGTTGGCAATACATGTAGGACTATGTTACTACTACCAAAGTTACTCCTACTATGACTATCCTGATGAGGGAGTGAAGGAGAGAGAAAACACATTTTTTGCGTGCATATATATCGTAGTCCTGAAATTTACCCTACTCACTATATCCTGTACTTCGTGTCAGGAACCCATCCTAGCTTTGCTCTGACATTGCACCGCCTTCAAATCCTCCTCTTCGCAGCTCTCTTGCTACCTACTCTGTGCTCATATAGTCTCTTCTCGCTTTTTATTTTTTACAGAAAAAAGGAAATAAATTATTCTTACTTGCTTTTTCAGAAAATAAATTCCCGTCACTTGGAAAAATGAAATTGATTTTTTTTTTTTAATATCTTCAATTGTTTTCAAAAGATGGCCAAATTTTTCAGCATGCAAATTCTTGGATATGGGATCATTAGCATAAAGTACATTCTACAGAAAGGACCTAAAAAAGGGAAATTATATCGAAGTACGTACATTTAGAATAAAGGACCCTAAAATTGAGCAAAGAAAATGGTCGGGTTCGGCTCCTTCTCGAGAGAGCAGCTGGTCGAGCCATACTCTCCATACTACTTCCTCTTTGATTGTTTTCAAAATATGGCCAAATCTGTCACCATCTAAATTCTTGAATATGGGATTGATGAGTGAAATTTGCATCATGTTTTATTATTTTGCATTGTAGATATAGGATCTTGGTATTTTATGGCGCTCGCGCACATATTTTATGTCTGTTTTCACCAGGATCAGGACAGATGATGGATCCAATGGATATAATTCTTGGAGTAGTTGTACTAAGGAGAAAAGGAGTCAAAAACAACGTAAATCACTTATTTGGGAAATATTAATGATTACAGAAGAAAACCAGAAGCGAACAAAGGAGGTAGAAGGTTCAATGACCAACTATACGACCGGATCAAATTTTCCGGCTATATAGTTGGCGCTGCCTCCGCCTCCTCAAATAGTTTCACCCCGTGCAACTAGTTCGGAGAGACGACATACAGAACACCCAGAAATCACAGAAACCTCATCTCCAGAAGGCATCTGGAGGGAGAACTCATCCACCAGGGATCCATCTTCACCTACTGTAGATCTGGGAGGCTAAGGCATCGATCTTCATCATCCACCGCTGCATCACGACCATCTCCATCCATCCCATCTACATCTTTTCTAGATCTTGTTGTAATTTCCGTACTCATTGTGGATTTATACAAGTAATATTCATCTATGATAGATTATGTTATTATTGCCATGATATTGATTGCCTCCATGTCTGAGTAGATCACTAGTTCTTGGGGAGATGGAGAAACCCTAGTATGAGATTGAAATAAGATAAAGTCTATTATGATATTCATCATTGTGACCATGTGTTAGATTTTCTACATCTTGATGTTGAGAGAAGTTGACCTCTCAATATTTGCCTCTCATGGGGACTTGATGGAGGGAACTACTAATTGGTAGATGGAGGCGTGCTAGGACTTACAATGATGATAAAGCTGGTGGCACCTCTTACGTATCAACTTGGGAAACCGAGGAAACTCACGGAACACTATCCATGCCATGGTATACGTCCTACGAGATTATATCCATTAATAGCGTAGTAATTCGATTGATGTCGATTGCTGACTGTTGTGGTTATGAGGATGATGTGAGCAGCGGTTGCTGCCTATTTGTCCAGATACGGAGTTTCTCCCACACATACATAGTTGAGAATGTTCATGATGATAATCTTTATCTTAGCTCCTTATAATGCTAGTCGTGTATCCTCTACTGCCTGAGAACACTTTTTCTTAGAGTTCCAATCTCTCTTACATAGGAGATACTTACTTCCTATATTCAGTTATTTTACTTTACTTTATTATTGCTCTTATACCTAAAATCCAAAAACACCTTTTTACACAATACTTGCATTTTATCTTGTCACTTAGAACCTTATCTAACATTTATATTGTAATATTTATTTCAAGAGTTATTAGACTTTAGACTCTTGCTCCCTGTGGGATCGATATCTTTATTTCGAAACTACCAACAAACAATCTGTGCACTTGCAGTCATCAAGCTATTTTCTAGCCCCGTTGCCGGGGAGCTAAGCGTTGTAGGTCTTTTAGTTTTTGCTTATTTATTTTTGTCTTGCTAAATTTTGTTTTGAGTTACAGGTTTCCTCCAACATGATGGAGTTTGAGCATATGACTAGTGCTAACCCACTCAACTACTTTGGGAAGCCCTATGATATTTATAAAAGAGACAACTCCAATGAGAAGACAAGGGGGTTTGAAATATATCATATACTACTTGGTATTTTACACAAGAAGAAATTTACTAGAGTTGAAAAAGATCCTTATCCATATGAGCATATTGCATGTTTGAAAGATATATGTGGCACTTTTATATTGACGGGATATACCGCTGATGAGATAAGGGTTAAACTTTTTAGTCAGACTTTGACTAGTATAGCTCTCTCATGGTATAGATCTCTACAACCTAAAGCCACTACTACTTGGGATAATCTAGCCTGTGAATTTCTAGGAAAATATTATCCATTGTCAAAATCTTTTGGAATTAGGCATCTTATAATGACTTGGAAAACCGTTCTAATGAAGGACTAGTAAGAGCTTATATCAGATTTAAAGATTTACTATTACTATGTCCGCATCATGATTTACCTAAATGGTATTTATTGCATATTTGTTATAGCGGTTTAATTGAACTTAATACAATTGAACTAGACTCTTTCGCAAAAGAAGCCTTTATGAATCTTCCTATACCTAAATCTTGGGCTTTACTTAATAGAATTCGTGACCATAGAGTTTCATGGATTTTTGGTCTAGGAAGTGAAGGAGGCGTAGAAATAGAACATGATTGTATTCATGACTATAATAAAAAGGTCCATGTTAAAGAATTATCTAAGGAACTTTATTTGGATTCAGATCTTGTGTTGCAAGTTGTTAAAGCTTTTACAGAACATATCAAAGCTCCAAAAGAAGGTTCGGTCAAGTATGATCCAGCTCCCGAACCTGAGAAGAAAAGAGAAGATAAAGCAACACTGGCCTCCTTAGAACCAATAAATGAGATGCCTTTCCCTAACACTGAACAAAAGCATATTCTTGAATATGAATAGGTCAAAGTAGTATAGGATAAGAAGGAAGAAGAAAGTATGCCACAAGTCATGGAACATCTGGAAGAAACCAAAGATGAAGAGGTAACCAAGGAAGAAATTACGGATATTTACACACATTGTAACATAGTTGAACTTGATGAAGAGACTGAAAAAGGGGAAATTACATTGAGGTCCATACATTTAGCATAAAGCACCCCAAAATTGAGCAAAGAAAACAATCGGGTTCGGCTCATTCTCGAGAGAGCATCTGATCGAGCCATACTCTTCATACTACTTTCTCTTCGATTATTTTCACAATATGGCCAAATCTATCGCCATGCAAATTCTTGGATACTCGATCATCAGAATAAAGTATGATGTAGAGATATGGCCTCTACCTTATTGTCGTTCGGCTTGAAATCATAGAATATTCATACTCATTGATAACTATAAGCTGAAATTCGTTTAAATTTTCACCACTTACTTTTAGGTTAGAATTTTACACGGTCGATGGGAGTACATTTTAGAACAAGGACCGAAAAAGGGGGAAAATTACATCGAGGTCCATACATTTAGTACAAAGGACCCTAAAATTAAGCGAGCAAAACAGTCGGGTTCGGCTCCTTCTCGAGAGAGTAGTTGATCGAGTCACGCTCTTCATACTACTTCATCGTTGATTGTTTTCAAAATATGGCCAAAATTTTCAATATGCAAATTCTTGAATACGGGATCATCAGCATAAAGTATGATGTAGATATGTCCTTGACCATGCTCTATTTTCTTGAAGTATGTAGCATCCCAATTGTCTAACAATTGTAATGCTACTTGGTCTAGTAATATAATGGCTACTTCCTATATATAATTTTTGCATCATAATTATATCATGCTCATGTCATCATGCCACCTTGCATTTTGGGCATCATTTAAAACCCTTTTCCGTTTGGTTCTTCTCTCATATGCATTATTAATTGTATTTGGTTCTTAATACATTGTATTTGGTTCTTGATAAGTGCTAGATGCCCAAGTTGAGTTGGGGGCATATCTTTTATTCCACTCCACCCCTTTCTTTGTCACCACCTTATAATTCCACCATCCTATTTACCCATGAGCTTTTATTTTCTTTTGCCATTTAATCTAGCTCATGTGGGTTGGGATGGATCCAATTCTAATTTCTTTTGCTTGGCCTTTATTCCACATTTTGGTAATGCATGGGAATCATGCTATGTTATATTATTATTGTTTTCACAAAATAAAACATGGCATTTAATACTTTGCATGGGCCATGCAACCACCATCACCACTTCTTTTCTTTTGGTTTGTCCTTGGTTTTTGAGTGGATCTTTTCCTTGTGAGTTTGTTCTCTCTTCATCTCACCATCTCCACCTCATCACCCTCAACGTCCATGCCATGCATAATCATGTGAGATATCATCCACACCCTTTTCTCCTTTACACTTGATCATGCCGCATTAAAGAAAACCCTACACCACCTTTTCTCCTCACTTCCCTCTCCACCTCACCATTCCCTTTCTCTTGGTCTTGATCTTGGTGGATCCTTTCCTCAAACCCTAAGACTCTACCCTACCCTCTTTCTTTATTTTTTTCTCTCTCAAACCCTAAGCCCTCCTCTCTTTCTATCTTACCCGAGCCACCACCCCTACCCTAACCTTCTTGCTAAACCCTAACCCTAACCACCCATGCGAGCTTCTCCACCTACCCTTTCCCCTAATCCTAGCCGAGGCTAACCCTAGCTCTAACCCGAGCCTCCCTCTCTCTTTTCTCTCCCTCTCTCCATGCTTAGTAGACCCCACAACGAGCCAGCCCCACAGCCTCGCCGTCCCCACCTGGCAGCCCTACCGTGCCTGCCTTGGCCTCCCACGCCGAGCACATGCTCGAGAAGGACAAGGAGGGAAGGTGGCACCCGAGCCACCTTTTTCTTTCTCCTCTCTACTGATTCCCCACGGCATCCTCCTCTCTCTCCCTCGCTCTTATCTTTTCCCCACGCCTCCTCTGAATCCCAGATCCTGAGGGCCTCGCCCTTCTCCTCCCCACCGACGCCACCTTCTTCTCCAACTCCGGCCGCCACTCTCAGGATCTCCTCCACCTGCTTGTTCTAACCGGCGGTGAAACGTTGTGGTCGTCGAGGAAGAGCAAGCCGTACCCCAGCATCGCCCCTGTATCCGCAGACTTGGAGGAGAAGCCCTAGGACCACCAGAACCACCACTGCACGCCGACAGAAACCCTAGCTACGGTCCGTCAGCTCCGTCAGCGATCTGCAACGCCCCCTCCCGATCCGACCACGTCAACCTCTCCGCGGTGAGTCCCCCTCCCGCCTAGACACCCTCTGCCTCGCCGTAGACCCTCTGTCTCGCCGGGCGTTTCACCGAACGCTCTCAGCGTGTCGTCGGCCGCTGGCGTCTGCCGCCTCTATGCCGCGTCACGCCTCACCTAGCCGCTCTACTCCCTCCTGTCAACACCCACAGCCTACCGCAGTGGCTACCGCCTCCGAGCGCGAGCCCCAGGTCCCCGGTTCGAGCCCCACCGCACCGCGACTTACCGCCGCCAGCCTCGTCAGAATGTGGAGAAGATCCACAGTGCCGCTGCGCGCTTTGCATTTTCCCCCTCCAAACTTTTTACCGCTCAACCCGCGCTCCTCGCGAGCCCACCTGCCAGTCGCTGTGGTCATTTAAGAAAAAGGCACCCCGGGTTTCGTAACCCTCAACCCGCGCTCCAGCACGTCCCCACCTGTCATCCTCTGCGGGTTCATCCACTGGCACATGGGCCATAACCCGTTGGTCCCACCTGGCAGTCTTAATGGCTAGGTAAACCCGCGGTGTAAAAAGTTTTGCACGCAGATCTCGCCTAGTCAGCAGCGGCCCACCCGTCAGCGGCTTGGGTTGAATTCATCTGGGTGTAAAAAGTTTCCCTAGTTATCTGTTTTAACAAAACAAATTCAAAATTGTTTAAATTCAAATTCAAATTAGAGTTTAAATAACTTTTAAATTATAAATCCAAATAATACATATGATATATGTTTTGGAATTAGAAAAATGTGAGGAATTCAAATATGC
Source organism: Avena eriantha (assembly GCA_910589775.1). Lineage (NCBI taxonomy): Eukaryota > Viridiplantae > Streptophyta > Magnoliopsida > Poales > Poaceae > Avena > Avena eriantha. Next base: position 162,439,661 of record OU342740.1, on the reverse strand, counting down.
TATTCAAAATAATGATTGAACACTTTAAATTTTCGAGATGATTAAAATTACAAATAGAATGCCCTTTTCTTAATAAATTAATAACTTTAATTCTATAACTCCAAATTCAACAAATAATATGTCTAAATCGATCAGCGAGACGAGCCCGTTCTATCTATGCATTCCTTGTTCTGAATTGAAGCATGCATCATGCCTTAGTTCAAAATCAGAACTGTTTATGGCAATAAAATTTGACTAAATAAATAATAAAATGCTTTATTCTTGTACCTCACACCTCACCATGCCATGCTACTTTAATGCCATGTAAATTGTGCATCATTCATCATGGCATGCTTGTTTGCTTGTCGCATTTTAATTCATATGCCTATGCACTTTATTTATGTTGGCCCTTGTTTGTTTGGTTCTTCTTCGAATAGACGCCCAGCAGGAGAATTACCAGGAACCACAGGAGTTCTACCCAGATCCATCTCTCACTTCAACTGAGCTGCCAGGAAAGCACTACCACATGCTTGCATACATATAGTACCTATTGCCTCTATCTTATTCTTGCATCATTGAGTCGCGATTGCATCAAATTGAATCCCAAGTACTGTATAGACTTTACTTTTAAACCCCACCGAAGCTTGTTCCTCCATCCCATGAGCCATTACTACAGGAGTTGTTTGAGCCATGCGAGTCGTAGAAAAGCATGTGTAGGGTATGTGAGTGTCTGATGAATAATGAGGTACCTAAACAACATAACCTGAGTAGTAATGGGATAACTAATGAAAGAGGCACCGGTGAGCAATATCTACTATTTCGTTTTTCATGCTCACTTGTGTCATGTAGGACCCCGAGTACTTGATTCCTGTTCCTTGACTATTCGCACTATCCACATCCGGGAGGCCTTATGGACCCCCCCTGAGCCAGAGCTTGATTCATTCTTATTTCTTGGGGCCACAAAGTAGATTGGGGCTTTATTACAATCCTGTACTTATGCCATGTTACTTCTTTATTAAGATTGTGCGTGGAGCACCTGTACTGTTATGGATCGTGGAATGTTTTCGCGGTATCGACAAGCCCAGTCACACTTTCGGGTTCCCAGTCGTTTACAACCGTTGACATAAACCTTGGGTCTGTCTCGGAGCCAACCAACTTCGTTGCGGGTAGCTTAATGGGGTGGCCCCCTGAAATATTTCTGAATCGTGTGATCGCTTTGTCGTGAATGCCTCGTTCGGTTTTGAGTTGGTTTTTCTGAGGTTGATCGAGTGTGTGTTGCTATTCGTGCACCCCTGCAGGGTAAATCTTTCTGAAAGCCGTGTCCGCGGTTATGGGCGACTTGGAGCACAGTTTCTCGATCATAGACAAGTATAACTAAAGTACCGCTTTTAATTTGACTAAGTACTTGACTAGTAAATTGTGCAATACTCATGGAATGGTTAATAAAACTGCCAACGGATGGGGGTTGTTCATCCGCTTCCTCGTTGGTAAGCGAGGAGGAGGATGGATTTGTTAATTATACTGTTATAACTGTTGTTCTTAATTCACGGACATTCGTGTATCATTGGTTAGGCGGATGGTTAGCGAGTATCTATAGATTTGTTAGTTATTATATTTTGCTGCAATTGCGTCACCCCAGGTTGTGTCCCCTTTAGTGGCATAAAGACTTGCTGAGTACCCCTAGGGTCCCACACGATAAATTGTTTGATTCAGAGGAACAGGTGTACTCGCAAGAAGGATACTGGGTGGAGGAGACGGATGATGTTGGCAACGATCACTCGGTGAGATCTGTGGGCGGGATGTGTTTATTTATGTGGCATCTTACGCCGATTTGCTTCTTATCCATACTCGGATCTTGTTTTCCGCTTCCGCCTGATATTATGATGTTTGATGTATGAGGAGCTATCCGAAACTATTATATCTATCTAGGATATTTGGATCTTGCCGTATGGCGTTGCAATATTTCTATTTTGTTTTAGATGGAATGGCTCTGAGGACTGTTGTATGTGGCTTGCATACATACTCACTTGTGTATGTAGTTGATCCCTTCGCCTGCCGATTACGCCGCTCGTTCTTGTCCCGATGTTCTGAAAGTGGTTAGGACGGCCGAAAGGTCTACCGTGAGTGGCCCCGGGCCCCACCGTACTATTTTAACCACTTTCGCTCATCCAGGCATGTAACTAAGAGCGTAATTCACCGAGGTAGTTACAAAGTACAAGAAATGTTCGTACTCGTTGACAACTAAGCTTAAATTCGTTTAAATTTCACCACTTACTTTTAGGTTAGAACTTTACATGGTCGACCGGAGTACATTTTACATCAGGGACCTCAAAAAATAAAAAATTACATCGAGGTCCATACATTTAGTATAAAGGACCCTAAAAGGAAACAATTCTAGTTTGCCTCCTTCTCGAGAGATCAGCTGATCTGAACCAAACTCTTGATACTACTTCCTCTTCGATTGCTTTCAAAACATGGCCAGATCTATTGCCATCCAAATTCTCTGACATGGGATCATCAGTATATAAAGTATGATCTTGATATGGCCTTGACGACCTTGGTCATTCGGCTTGAAAAACAAGAATGTTAATACTCATTGACAAGTAAGCTTAAAATCGTCTAAATTTCACGAATTACACTTTTAAACCTAAAAAGGGGGAAATTACATCGAGGTCCATACATTTAGCACAAAGGACCCTAAAATCAAGCAAGGAAAACAGTCGGGTTCGGCTCCTTCTCATGAGAGTAGATGATCGAGTCATACTCTTCATACTATTTCCTCTTCGATTTTCTCAAAATATGGCCAAATCTGTCGCCATGCAAATTCTTTGATATGTGATCATCAGCATAAAGTATGATGTAGAGATATGGCCTTAACCTTATGGTCGTTCGGCTTGAAATCTAAGAAAGTTCATACTCATTTACAACTAAACTTAAATTCATTAAACGTTCACCACTTACTTTTAGGTTAGCATTTTACATGATCGGTGTGAGCATATTTTACATCAAGGAGGGGAAAATTACAACGATGTCCATACATTTAGCACAAAGGACCCTAAAAGGAAAACCTTTTGTTGGTTCGGCTCCTTCTCGAGAGATTAGCTGATCTAAGCAAAACTCTTCATACTACTTCCTCTTTCATTGTTTTCCAAATAATATGGCCAAATTTGTTGCCATGCAAATTCTCTGATATGGGGTCATCAGCATAAAGTATGATGTTGGTATGGCCTTGAATTTGGTCGTTCGTTTTGAAATCCAAAAAAATGTACTCGTCGACAACTATGCTTAAATTCGTTTCAATTTCACCACTTACTTTTAGGTTAGAATTTTACATGGGCGGTGATAGTACATTTTACATCAAGGACCAAAAAAGGAGAAACTTACATTGAGGTCCATACATTTAGCACAAATGAGCCTAAAATTGAGCAACGAAAATAGTCGGGTTCGGCTCCTTCTCGAGAGAGTAGCTGATCAAGCCATACATTTCATACTACTTCCTCTTCGATTGTTTTACAAATGTGGCCAAATTTGTCGCCATGCAAATTATTGGATATGGGATCATCAGCATAAAGTATGATGTAGAGATCCGAAACACTAGAAAAAGTGCGCGCGTTACAGATCTCGGCCCGCAATCTCTGTTGTCCATACACGTGGCATCCTGAGAGTTCTTCTCGCGCTATCCCGGCCCTTCCCCTACGCGACACGTGGTGCCTGCAGAGAGAGGGTCGTGGTCCTTTTTCCCTTTCTCTTTTAGACACAAATACAAAAAATGCGATATCTTTTAAACAAATTGTTCAAATCGACATCCGTTTTCACAGTTGTACTAGTCGTGCCGAGACCTACAAAACTAGATCCCATGTTGATAGGTTTTGATGAACTTTTTTTTGCACTGCCTATTGACCCTATCTTGCACTGCCTCTGGTTGGCGGTGCACGGCACGATGTCCTGGTGGTGCACTGCCTGCATACTGCCTTTTTGTATTACATTGCACTGCCTTTGGCATAGTGCACGAGAAAATATCCTGGCATTGCACTACTCGTGCACTGCCAGTTTGTGTTGCGTTGCACTGCCTTCGGACACAGTGCACGGGACGATGTCCTGGCAGTGTCGTGCACTCCCTGTTTATACTGTGTTGCACTCCCTTCGAACGCAGTGCACGACAAGGTATCCTAGCAGTGCACAGGTAGTGCACTGCCTTGTTGTGTTGTGTTGCACTACCCTCGATCGCAGTGCACGAGACGATGTCCTGGCAGTGCACGGTCGGTGCACTACCTGTTTATACTCTGGTGCACTGCCTTCGGGCTCGGTGCACGACAAGGTATCCTACACTGCCTCCGGGCCCGGTGCACGACGAAGTGCTCTGTGTTGTACTGCCTTCGATCCTAGTGCACGAGACGACCCAGTTGTAGTGCACATTCTTTTCTCTTTTTCTCTTTTTTTCACGGTGCACTGCTCTTTTTTGCATATACTGCTCACGTATTTTTCATCGTGGATATTTATTGTAAAACGCGCGTAAAATAGAAAAATAACTGTACACGAGCAGACTAGCAGTGTGTCCACGTGGCGACTAAGGAGAGCAAGACGGACTGCTGCCCCCGCGCACGGGCCACGCGTCGCGTCCTCTCTAGAGCGTGCCCTCGCGCTAGTCATCCTCTATAGAGATATGGCCTTGACCTTGTGGTTGTTCGTCTTGAATTCCAAGAAAGTTCCTACTCGTTGACAGCTAAGCTTAAATTCATTTAAATTTCATCACTTACTTTTAGGTTAGCATTTTATACGGTTGGTGGGAGCATATTTTACATCAAAGACCTAAAAAGGGAAATTTACATATAGGTCCATACATTTAGCCCAAAGGACCATAAAAGGATAACTTTCTGGTTCGGCTCCTTCTCGAGACATCAGCTGGTTTGAGCCAAACTCTTCATACTACTTCCTCTTTGATTATTTTCAAAATATGGCCCAGTCTGTTGCCAAGCAATTTCTCTTGTATGGGGCCATCAACATAAAGTATGATGTTGATATGGCCTTGACCTTGGTCGTTCGGCTTGAAATCCATAAATGTTCATACTCGTTGAGAAGTAAGCTTAAATTCGTTTCAATTCCACGACTTACACTTTTTAGTTAGAATTTTACACGGATGGTGGGACTACATTTTACAGCAAGGACCTAAAAAATGGAAAATTACATTGAGGTCTGTACATTTAGCACAAAGGACCCTAAAACCAAACAAGGAATTGAAAACAGTCGGGTACGGCTCCTCAAGAGAGTAGCTGATCGAGCCATACTCTTCATACTGTTTCCTCTTTCCCAAATTTGGAAGCATATTAGGTTTGGTCAAAGTCAATCTTTATAAAGTTCGACCAACTATATGTAAAAACATACTGAATTTTCTAATGACAAATGCATATAATATGAAAATATAGTTCATGATGATTCTAATAACATTGAGTTGATGTCATACATTGCAGTGACCCAGCATACCACTTCATGATGTAGTACACTATAGTCATTGACATAACACCAATGAAACACCGTTCACTAGTATTACATCCCTCAGAGTGATACAACAGAAACACAATAGGTCCAAGACATGACTATAGATTACAACTCGACTCTTTACAAAAGATCCAGAGAACACTCTAGGTTAAAGAGAGAGAAAGAAACTTCTTACAAAGAAGAACCAGAAGTAAAAACTCAGAACTATCTAGTAACTAAGACTAGCATCTAAACTATCAGGCTTGCCATTACTTCTATTGCAATGCTCTACAGAAGTAGGTTTCATGGCTAGAGTAACTACTCCTATCTGATCAGGGACTTCGTCTTCACTTCAGTCGATGTATCTAGTGACCCCATTGGCTTTCTTGAAGAACTTTAGCTATCGATGATGGTTTCTTGAGCAGACATTGATGTTGACGTCATCTTCAATAGCTTAGAACCTAGCTAGGGTTATAAAGGTAGGGTTGAGTACGAGCGTACTCAGCAAGTTCACTAAAAAGGAGTGTATGATGCACTATCTCAATAGCCACAGACCATAGGTCGTAGGCAATGCAGGTTTTCGTAAACATTTCTTCAAAGGTTGCTTTTATTCTGAAAACTATGTCCGATAGCATTCACAGGTTGACCGAAACCTTCGTGGGGTTCCTTTCCTGCCGCGTTTGTAGCTCCTTCCCAGAACAGGGAGTAACATGTCACAATTCTTACACTCTGTAGAGGTGCGTCACTTTTCCCATAAGAGACCTTTGCCTTGTTGCACAACCAAGCTGCGAGCTTGTCCACACTTCCTTGGTATGGGGCCCAGTCTAAGATCCAAGCCAGTACTACCCTCTCCGCGATCCCACATGAGACACGATCCCCCAAGACAACTACCATGGTTACTCTTTGGGTAGCCTCTCGGAGACTCCATACGCAGCTCTGTCTGGCGGTCACCATTAGTTATGGTGAACTCAGATCCAGACAGAGATGCACAGATAATCTAGACACCAAGATCGCGGGGAACTAAGGGGTCCCACCCATGTTCTAGATTCTCTGGAACTCCACGAGAAATCAACAGCCTCATGATAAGGTCGACCGTCCATACGAAAGGGAGAAGATACAGCTGACTTTCCCGTCCCATTCCAACTCTTATGGTTGACGCGTAATATACGGCATTAGAATCACTGGCAACATTGGTTGTTAAGTCCTAGGTATTATGTTCCTTTACCACTAGAACTGTATCAATAGATTATTACCATTTGGTAAATAACCCATAATCATATTATTATAAAAATAGTGTTTTCTGACCTTTTTGAAATGCAGGTGATGACAACATTTGAGTTACAAGCATTTGATAGAAAATAATCAAAGGACATGAGCAAGTTGTGAACTTGCCTTTGGTGATTGCAAGATTATGAACTCACGGTCTTTGAGATACTAGAAGATCCAAATTCTCTAAATAGCATCATTGGTCCGATAAGGACAAATGTTTAAAGAAGCAAGATACAATTATGCATAAGTAATGTAATGTAGTTTGATAAACGTGAATCCCCGGAATAATTGTATCTGATCTAGGTCTTGCAAGCTTGTGGTAATATATTTAGAATGTGATGCACTTTTGTACTTGCTTCACACTTGTGCTTCTTATTAAGGCTTGTGAGTGTGTGAGACAATGTGTAAATACAATAAGTAGCATGCAATACAAAAGCACTCAAATGGGGCATGGTATCTAAAAGATTTCTTAAGCAAATTTATTAATCGATTTAAGGCTTTTAGAAAAAAATAGGCAAGGATTATTTTTAATATTTCTTAAAATAGTTGGACATATGTTAACTTCATTTAAATATCAAACGAACTTGTTGTTACCCTTTTAGATTTTAAACAAATAATGTTAAAGGCAATAGTAAATATTTGTATATTTTTAAGGAATTAAAATAAAATAAAATAAAAGGGTTTTAACAAGATTTATTAGACCATTACCTTTCATGTAACCTCAATTATGAAATATGATATTTTTAAAGTATATATTATATTTTTGTGAGCATTTTGGTATACTATAAATATTTTTATGACTTATAAATAATAAGATATGATTTTTATAAGTTTTATTACTTAATAACACTTAATAAATAATAAATATTAGTTAAGTGATAGAAAAAGGTATAAAATAACTTTATAAGTTTTTATTTTGTTTTTCTAAGATTTTTGATATATTATTTTTATTTTTATGAATTTCAAATAATAGAATATATTTATTAGGATTTTATTTCTAATAGATTATTTACTAATAAATACTAATGATTTTATTTAAGTTGGAAAATTAAGTATGATAATAGGTTTATATTATAGAATTTATTTTTCTAAACATTTTGATATATTATATGTATTTTTCTGAATTACAAAACAAAAGTTATTCAATTTATAAGATTTAGCCATTTTCTTAAAATTAAAAATAAACATTAAATAGGTTTATGAGGTAATGCTGATGTCAGCATAAGGTCAGGGCTTTTCTCACCAGGGCTATCCCTAGCCCCAGTCACTGACTAGTGGGGCCTATGCCACGTAATATCCAGGAATTTAATTAATATAGAAATGATTATCGAAAAGAAAATAAAGAAATATATTTATGACATCACCATGACGTCATGGTGACATCAGTAATGGAGGCTGCTCTCAGCCGCGCATGAATCCGTCGACTTACAGCGCGCGCGGGCTCGGGCCTAGGTTAGTTGGAGAGAGGACGCTATGGTGCACCATCTAGTGGTGGCGCTGCCTGAAAATGGTCACCTGAGCACCGACACCAAAGAGGGAGTCGGAGGAGAGGTCCAGGAGGACCAAGAGATCAACCTGAGCGCTATGATGGGGTCGGCAAGTCCGGAGACGGTCGGACAGCGTCGAACCGACGATGGTCGGCATCGGAGAAGAGGCGGTCAGGGAGCTCCATTAGGGGTGTGCGTCTTCGATTCCTTCAGTGAGTTGACCGAGGGGAGCACGAGGAGCTCAATGGCAGCCTCGGCTTGCCCCGGGGCGACTAGAAATGGCGACGCGGTGGAGCACCTGTGAGGTTAGGGTTAGGGTTTCGGCACAGAGGGGAGGAGAGAGGAACACTGGCTAGGGTTCGTCCTTGGCGGCAGGAAGGCGACTTTATAGACGACCGGGGGCGGTGGCGCGGATCTTGGCGCATGCCAGGGGTGAGGGCACGGCCAGCGAAGTTCTTGGCTCGATCGAGAGGTGGAAGACGACCGGAGGAATACGAAGAAATGGTATCGGGCCAGGTGGGCTGACTTGGGATGCATACGGGTTGCGGCAAAAGGTTGAACGGCTGCTGTTGCTGCTGCTCGCAAGCGTCAAATAGACGTGAGGAGGTTTGGGCCACGGGCCAGAGAGTTATGTTCCTGTTTTCCTTTTTTCTGTTTTTATATTCTATTAAAATTTTCTCTCCAATTTGATTTCTACAAGAGTTTTAAAATGTCCGGAAATTTTGTAAGACATTGATATATGATAGAGGTTAATTATAACCCATTCCTCTACATTTCTTGTTGTTATACAAAATATGTTATTATATGAAGGGTTCTTTTATTTAATAAAGTAAATATAACTTAGTGTTTTAGGGTTTACTTCCTATAAGAAAATCTTATAGAAATGATTTGTATTACCACTAAAATAATGTATTAGTAGTGGTTTAAGAGGCTAATAATTTATGATGGTGAGTGGTAGGCATGGAATATATATATATAGTTAACCTCTTTTAATAACCATATTGGATGTTGGTTTAAATCCTGGGTTTATAATATGGTGATGTGAATGCCAGGGTTCTCCCTAATTGGTGATGTGAATCCCAGGGTGCTCCCTAATGTGTGATTTCACCAATTCTAATTCTACTTGATTTGCAGAGTTTAGAAACACCATGGGTTTTCGGAAGGTTCATTAGACTCATATTCTATTATGAACATGGATAAGGTTCAAGGTTAAAGGACACTACTTCTAAATCTATTAGTAGATTTGATACCTTAACTTAGAGTGAGATATTGGAATTAATTCCTAGAGCAATCTTATTGGTTCATGGGTATAGATTTTTATTAAGGTTTAAGGTGCTAAGGTGGACAAGACTTCCATTTATAAACACTCATCTGGTACTCTAATTATCTCTTGGAATCTTTAATTTTCCAAGAGACATTGTTCAATGGTTACCTAGAAACAGGAAATGATTTCACTATCCAATTGATTCTAAGGTTTTAAATAATGAAGTAGGCATGGGTCTTGTCATGGATTGATGTAATGTTGGTCAAAGCTTCTAAAGGATTCCTATCCTTAATACCTCACCAGGGTGATCTTCAGATAAAGAATTCCTTTCCTAAATATCCTCTAAAAATCTCTCTCATCTTATTCACAAAAATCACATCTTCCCGAATAAGTCAATCATCTGATTCCACCATATCCATCATCATATGATGACATGGTCATACAACTTCAATATTATTCCTACTTCATTCTTCTCCTAGTATAACTTCCATTTTCTAAACTACTCTTGATGAATCCATCAATGTAGCTACTTCTAATCCTATCCATTAACTCCTTTAAATTCACCTTGTATCTATAACCAAGGCTTGCAAGACTACAATTCTCTCTATACATCACATGTGATAATAATCCGCTAGAATAGGTATGGTACTACTCCCATAATACAAATTTGTTCTTGTACTAGCTTGGTTAAACTACTATGCTTCCATCTACTCCATATATTCATGTTATATACTTCATCATACTCCAGCTTGACTTCTCATGTTCAAGCTAGATGATTCAGCTTACTAGGCTTTACCTAATTTGGTATACTCACAAGTCTTCTTCAACACCTAGTCATCTATTCTCAGGTGACTTGAGAATAATGACCACCATCATTTGATCAAACTAAGCTTAGGCTTCTAATTGTCTGATCAAGATCTATACTCAACTAAGTAATAGACTTGTACCTATCTCTCTATAAGAGTTATCTTGTTAAGGAAACTTACTTTTAAGTTTATACCTACTTGGCTTAACAAGGTTATTACTTGATACTTAACACTACTAGCTTTCTCATGGCTCCTCAAGCACTAGTTACTTCTTGGGTTTAAATACTTCTCCTGGTGAACTCATAAGTGAATTAACTCCTCCAACATCAGATGTTTTGATCTCCACCAGAGATCACATTCCATTGATGATGGTACACCCACCATAAATAGTTCCTTCTTCTTATTAATTTACTTAACTTGGTATTCAGGGTTTGTTGTAGGTAATACCTTGATATCATTTTTAGAAGATTAAGTATCCATCCTTGAGTTGTTGTTTGTAATCCACGTAATGATCTCTAGAAGATCAAGTACTCCTTATTAAGTAGTGTGTTTTGACTTAGTGTTATTACATCTGATCTACCCTTAGATCAAAGTATATTCCCTAAAGATAAGGTTTTAGCAAAGGTCATATGGAAACTTATCACAATCAACTTGTTGATCTACTTCAGTTCCACCAAGTTAAGAGAAGCTTAAATCTCTTTGACAAGTTTTATTAAAAGCGCGAAAATTATCCGGATTTTCTATGCATGAATGCAATGCGCACATCTTATCTCAGCTTATTTCTAAGCTAATGTTGGGGTGTTACAAACTCTCCCCCTTAAAATAAACTGGGTCCCCGAAGTTCGTACTCTCTTACGTTTCGGAATAAGGTGCTGACTCGTAATGATCACGACATTTGTCTATTCCATTGTGATCACAAATTGGATAATTGGGGTATCCTGTCTCCAAATCTTCTCCTTGAATCCTCTTCATACTTGGTAATTTCCAACTATAGTTTCCAAGATGTAGCATAACTCCTTCTACTATAATCCCTTTGGTTATGTCTTCATAGTCCAACTTAGGATTGGTTTTGGACACCTTTCATCCATTCCAATCAGGCTTTCCTACTTCTTAACACTAGACTATTTTAGTAGGCTCTCCTCCTTCTTGAGGACAACTTCCCAGCTGTTTCCCCTTTACAACTAATCTACTCGGGTTAAGCAGTTAGGTCTACTTTGGTCATTCATCCGGTCATACTCCTGGAAATACTTTAAAATGATGAATTCTTTTAACCTTATGAAAATAAGGCTTAACATCATCATCGTCTAGTAAACCTTCTCCAACTAGTCATAAGGTTAGATAACAACACTTTAGTGTTTATTGTTTACTCTCCCCCTTGAGGTTTCCTAATGCATATGGTCTCTAAAATACATGTAGAATACCCATTAATTCCATAGTGAGGATATTGGTCTCCGTCTAGCTTATACTTTACATTTGGAAGACCTCACGGTGAAACATATGGTACACCCACCCATTTGTGGATACCAGTGTGAATTCCCTGATTTTCTTAAATGCATGTTCTAAGCATCTTAAACAACTAATAATGTCTTGACTTACCACTTGCTTCATTGCGATTGTCTTGAGTCATGGTCTCAAACTTCTGTTTTCCTGAAGATGTACCTTCTTCAATTACACCCTTCTTTGAAGATAATCCCATGGATGTTAAGTTTCCTCCTACGGATGTTCCATATTTCTCCCGATGTTCTGGACAACATGATTTCTTGTGTCCAACAATTCCACACTTGTTACACTTTCCTAGAAATGATTTTGCATTTCTCTTCATTGGAGTATGATGAATGTTTGGACTAGATGGTAACCCCATTATTGGTCATATTCCTCCTGTTGACAACCCACGAGTTAACGGTCGGTTTAGGCAGTTCATCATCATGTGTCCAGGTTCTCCACATTGGTAACATAATACCTTAGGGTTTGGGCACTCCTTAATAACACGGCCCCTGATTCCACAATTGTGACATATCTTCTTTGTGTTGTACATCAGATGTGGATCCGGACAATTTTCCATCATATGTCCTCGGACCTGACATGTTGTGGTCCTTTTTTGAACTTTATTCCTCTTTCCTTCAGGTACAACAATCTCATCACCTTCTGATATAGGTGCACTATCCAATAATTCCTGAAACTCCTTTGTACGCACAATCCTAAGCTGCATCCACATAACTGCTTGTAGTCCCTTCATGAACTTCCTTTGTCGTTTCGCCTTCATGTTTACTTCTGCTTTAATGTACTTGCATAAACGATTAAACTCCCATACATGTTTCAGAACTGGAAGATTCTTCATTTCTAAGGTTTCATCATCCTTCCTTTAACCATTGTTCCGATGAACAAATTCTTCATGAAACTTCTTTTTGAACTCGGCCCAGGTATTAACACCTTCTCGCAATGTTGTGAACCTTGACTTCTCCCAATACGTGGTTGTAGTTCCAGTCAATAGATAAGTTGCATATCACACCTTTTCTTCATCCTTACATCCGACACTTTTAAGCTTTCGGGATGTATCCATTAACCAATTTTCTGCCTCCAAAGGTTCTTCTACCCTGGAAAAACTCCAAGGCTTGGTTTGTAATAACTTCACTAGCTTAACCCTCAGATGTAATTCCTTAGGTTGCTTCTCTCCATTTTATTTAAAGGCTCCTGATCTAATTGATTCTTCCTCTCTATTTCAGCCTTTCTTTATTCTTCCATATCCTTTATATACTGAAGAACTCCTTCGTTGGTGATTAAAGACGGCATTTGCATTTCTCCTTCCTTTGGAATTGCATCACTACCCTCCTTTTATTGTGTTAGCATCATCTCATGAGCCTTCACCTTCCCTTCATTAGAGTGATAATTCGCCTCTCCCTCACGCGAACCCATTTTCCCCTATAGACCTGTACATCAAGTAAGAACTCCATGAATGAACATGCATATGCCCATAAAGTTCCACTTCATGCATAGACCTAGTAAATCAAGAAGATCCAAGGAAAATCAAGAAATCCAAATGTGGTATATATAACACACATCATTCTAAGCCTTTGATGATTATGGTGATGAGAATAATAATGATAGCTATTTTGTTGAATTTGCTCCCACTACAATTAATAAGAATGACTATGCTTATGTGGAGAGTAATAATCATTTTATGCATGTGGCTCATGATAAGAATGTATCATGTGATAGTTCTATTGTTAATTTTATTCATGATGCTACTGAAACTTATTATGAGAGAGGGAAACATGGTTTTATGTGTCTCAACAATATTAAGTTTCCCCTCTTTATGTTGAAATTTTTGAAGCTACACTTGTTTTCCTTTCCTATGCTTGTTGCTTTGTGCTTTTATTACTTATTTCTTTACAAGATTCCTATCCATAGGAAGTGGGTTAGACTTAAATGTGTTTTGAATTTTCTTCTTGATGCTCTCTTTTACTTCAATTCATATTTCCTATGTGAGCATCTTCTCAAACTATCATGCCTAACTTAAAGGCGTTAAAGAAAAGTACTCATTGGGAGATAACCCAAAAGTTTTAGTTGAGTCTTGGAAGTTATTACCTCTGTAATAACCACTCCTTATAATTTTTATTTGCTTTTTGTGCCAAGAGTAACCTCTAATGAGAGAGAGGTAATGATTGGGAAAGTTGCTGTCCCGAAACAGATTTATGTGCTTCACAGTAAAAATTCGTGTAAAATCTATGTACGCCCTTCTGAGGCGTGAATTTGTGTTCTTCTGCCCCAGGTTGTTATCTAACTTTTGTCAGTTCAACACTTTTTGATTTGAGAAACAGAAGGTCTTCAAAAAAATTCGTCTTTACCTGCTGGTCTGTTTTGACAGATTTCTGCCATTATTTGCATTTGCTTCTTGTTGGTTCCTTTTTGAGTTCTTTTGGGGAATTGAGCTTTTTGAGGGAAGTTCTACAGTAGCTTGTGTTTTATTGGGATTTTTATTGGTGTTAGAACTGAACCTTAAGACCTATTATCTTGAGTGCACTAATGTTGCTAATAAAGATTGCGTGAAGTTTTGTATGAAGGAAAAATTTCAGGTGTATGGAAGGAATGAGTAATGAGATGAAGGATAGACCAAAGCTCAAGCTTGGGGATGCCACGCGTGTCACCCCAATAAATATCCAAGAAGTACAAGTGTCAAAGCTTGGGGATTCCCAAGGCATCCCCTTCTTCATCAATAAAAATCCCAGGTTTCTTCCAAACGCTTTATTTTTATTGTTTCATGCACAGTTGTGTTGTTCTTGGAGTGTCTTATTTTTCGTTTTTTTTGGTTTTCATATCCAAGAAGTACAAGTGTCAAAGCTTGGGGATTCCCAAGGCATCCCCTTCTTCATCAATAAAAATCCCAGGTTTCTTCCAAACGCTTTATTTTTATTGTTTCATGCACAGTTGTGTTGTTCTTGGAGCGTCTTCTTTTTCGTTTTTTTTTTGGTTTTCGTTTGCTTGGTTTTCTTTGTTTTCTGAATAAATTGGTTGGACCCCCTCTTTCATACATTGATTTTCAAATAGTTTGGTTTGGTTTGGAAAACAATAGGAAAGCTCATGCTTAAGTGGTAAAAGGAGCTTGTTTTTGACTGTGGCCTATGCATTGTCATGCCATGCTTGATATTGTTTTTGCTTTATGCTTAGTATTCTTTGCTGTAGCATGACATGTTATAAACAATTGAGATTTCTTAATGTGCCTTGGATGAATTATGTGTTGTTTTAGCATATTAAAGCATAGTATAGTGGTATTCTCCTTTGATGCTTTATTTAGGTTGACTTGGCACATGCTCACACCATGTTATGACTATCTCAAGTCACCATAGCCTTTATGATCCTTTAGTTTTCAACTTGTAGTATCACTTTATGCTTTGATCAATGATGTTGTGTCGCTCTGCATGATTATGGCCATTATTGCTCTCTTAGTTTGTCGCTCCCAGTCTTTTGCTAGCCTCCGTAACCAAGTATGAGTTCTACTCATGCATCCAACTCCCTAAACCAAGTTATTCCAAAGAGTCCACCATACCTACCTATTAGCATATGCTATTCCAAGTATATTCATGTTTTTTTCTACCTTCCAAATTAAACTTGTTATGAGAAAACTACTGATTAAAGCTCTCACGAACTTGATGGCACACTTTACTTTTCTTGCCTTTAATAAACATGAACCATTGGGTCCTTCTTTGTTTCGTATATGCTTGCACTTTATAAGTTGAAATTAGCAGAACCATGTATCATGGGGAACGCTTTCAACATTGCACTTGTACTTTGTACCCCGTTGATATCATGTTCTTTTGCTTATGGATCCCGGCGGTGTGAAATAAAAGTGGAACTTGTAAGATCATGGAGTTTGTATGTGTGTTAGAGAAACGCCTGGGTCGCTAGCCTAAGCCATGCATAATCATGGTGGAAACTTGCAGCATCACCATAATGAGCACTCTATGAAGCATCCTCAATAAAAACCTATGCAAATAGCAAATAAAAAGATCGCTGAGATGCTCATTGTCTGCTTGCCTTATCATTTTGATTATGGGATAGCTCCTGTGTCATGTGCAAGGGGTACCCCGTTGGCTGTTCTTTATGATACATATGTACTTACAATGACAAGAGCTTACTCGTGACTAAAGTTGAGTAGCATGAGGTTCGGTCTTCATAAGTAAGGGGCATGAGATTTCGGTTTATAACTTGTCAAGCATATCCTCTTAGTTTTGCCACTTTAACCTTAATCTCCTTCAAGATTCTTATGATAGGGGCAATGAGAGATGAAAGGTATAAGTACCATAATTTTTGGAAGCTCTTTATGAAACTTGAATCCCTACTTCCTTCTATGAAGGCCTTTCTTTTACTTTTATGTTGAGTCTCCATCTTCTATCTTTATGCACCTATTTTGAGAGCATAGTGGCCATTCTTAGTTCTATGTGCATTGTCCCAAGACTTGTTGATCGATGCATAACTTTGATATTGCTTATTCTTAAACTATTTGTATCTAGTCACTCTTATAAACTTTGAAGGTTTCATATGCATTTATGTTTTGCTACTCTATGAGGGACAAGATGAATGCCACTATGCTATGTTTTCTTTATGTGAAACAACAAACATCTTACAAAGCATTGTTATTCATGAATCTTTTGTTTGTGCCTTTTCATGTTGCATCATAGTTTCTTTGTCTTATTGCTAGAACTTTGTCTTTCATGTTATGATTGAAGTACTATGATCCCAGCCTTGAATGTTTTACAAATACTTTGATCAAGTCTTTGATGGTGCATGTCACCTCAAAACTTATTCTTTCTTTTTATCACTTACCTACTTGAGGACGAGCATGAGTTAAGCTTGGGGATGTTGATACGTTGCTAACGTATCCATAATTTTTGATGTTCCATGCTTGGTTTTATCTACTTTCTTATGTTTTATCCACACTTTGGAGTATTTTTATACACTTTCTTGGACTAACCTATTAACAAGATGCCACAGTGCCAGCTGCCTATTTTTTGCTATTTTTGGTTCCAGGAAGTCAGAAAATGAATATTCTCAGAATTAGACCGGACAAAAGCCAAAGTCGAAATTTTACCGGAAGACTCACAGAGCCAGAAGACGAGACAGAGAGGGGCCAGGGGCTGGCCACACCATGTGGTGGCGCGAGCTAGCCTTGGCCGCGCCACCAGGTGGTGTGGGCCCCTGGTCCACCCACCGACCTTGCCTCTTTGCCTATAAGAAGCCTCCCGATGCAAAAACCCTAAATCGTCAAGCCTCCAACCACGAAAAGTTCCACAGCACCACCGCCACCGAATGGGAGATTCGGGGGACAGAAAGTCTCTATTCCGGCACCCTGTCGAGATGGGGAAGTGCCCCCAGAGCCATATCCATCGATCTCCACCACCATCTCCATCGCCGTTGCTGATTCCCATGATGATGAGGGAGTAGTTCTTCCTCGAGGCTAAGGGTTCTACCCGTAGCTATGTGTTCATCTCTCTCTCTATGCATGATCATATTGTGATCATGAGCTTTGTAATCAAGTACATCTACCTTGCTACTCAAGTGCTTTAATGAATCTCTGCTCTCCCCATGTGTGTGAAAGTGACAGCGTGCACACCATGGTGGCACTTAGGCTAGAGATTACAAATACTTGTTATGAGTTATATTTGGAGTTGGATGTCTTTATGAAATTGTGGTGTTTGTTGGACTCATCTAGTACTCAAGGTGACAGTGTGGGGTTTTCTAGATGGGAAATACTTACTTTGAGGTGTGCTGTTATAGCCCTAACATCGATTATAGTGTCCAACCGGAGAGTAGTTCAGCGTAGTATCATAAAGAAGAATATATTTATATGAGAGTGTTCACTAGTGAAAGTATGATCCCTAGGCCTTGTTTCTAATCATTGATACACCGTTTGCAATTAGATCTATTACATGTTTGCTTGCTTCCATCTTTATTTCAGTTTGCCTTTAGTCTTTTCCCACGTCAACCACACGCCAACACGCTATTTTCTGGCACCGTTGTCTTATATCCATACCACTTGTATTTCACTATCTCTTCTCCGAACTAGTGCACCTATACACCTGACAAGTGTATTGGGTGTGTTGGGGACACAAGAGACTTCTTGTATCTTGATTGCAGGGTTGCTTGAGAGGGGATACCTTTGACCACTTCCTCCCTGAGTTCGATAATCCTTGGGTGATCCACTTAAGGGTAAACTTGCTGCTGTTCTACAAACCTCTGCACTTGGAGGACCAACAACTGTCTACAAGAATATAAGTGCGTAGAGCGTGTCACCCCAAGAAATATCCAAGAAGTACAAGCGTAAAAGCTATAAAAATCTCAGGTTTCTTCCAAACACTTCATTTTTATTGTTTCATGCATAGTTGTGTTGTTCTTGGAGCGTCTTTGTTTTTGTTTTTTGGTTTTCTTAGTTTGCTTGAATAAATTGGTTGGACCCCCTCTTTCATACATTGGTTTTCAAATAGTTTGGTTTGGATTGGAAAGAGTATGAAAGTTCATGCTTAAGTGGTAAAAAGGAGCTTGTTTTTTACGGTGTCCTATGCTTTGTCATGTCATGCTTGATATTGTTTTTCGCTTTATGATTAGTGATTTTTGCTGTAGCATGACATGTTATAAACAATTGAGATTGCTTAATGTTCCTTTGAAGAATCATGCGTTGTTTTAGCAAATTAAAGCATAGTATTGTGGTATTCTCCTTTGGTGCTTTATTTGGGTTGACTTGGCACATGCTCACACCATGTTATGACTATCCCAAGTCACCATAGCCTTTATGATCCTGTAGTTTTCAACTTGTAATATCACTTTATGCTTTAATGAATGATGTTTTGTCGCTTTGCATGATTATGGCCATTATTGATCTCTTAGTTGGTCGCTCCTAGTCTTTTGCTAGCCTCCATAACCAAGTATGAGTTCCACTCATGCATCCAACTCCTAAAACCAAGTTATACCAAAGAATCCACCATACATACCTATTAGCATTTGCTATTCCAAGTATATTCATGTTTTTATCTACCTTCCGAATTAAACTTGTTATGAGAAAACTAGTGATTACAGCTCTCACGAACTTGATGGCACATTTTACTTTTCTTGCCCTTAATAAACTTGAACCATTGTGTCGTCTATGTTGTATATGCTTGCACTTATATGTTGGGGATTAGCAGAACCATGCTGTCATGGGGAACGCTTTCAACATTGCACTTGTACATTGTACCCAGTTGATATCATGTTCTTTTGTCTATGGATGTCGTCGGTGTGAAATGAAAGGGGAGCTTGTAAGTCCATGGAGTTATGTATGCGTGTTAGAGAAACGCCTGGGCCGCCGGTCTAATCCATGCTGTCATGGTGGAAACCTGCAACGTAACCATAATGAGCTGTCTATGAAGCATTCTTCTTATAAAAAAGAGTCAGATATTGAGAAAAAGAAAAAAAAGATATGAGAAAAGAGGAAAGAGAGAAAAAAGCAACATTTTCCCATGGTAAATAAGAAGATTGCTGAGATGCTTATTGTCTGCTTGCCTTGTCATTTTGATATGGGGATTCTTCCGTATCATCGGGCAAGGGGTACCCCGTTGGCGGTTCTCTATGATACACATGTACTTACTATGACAAGAACTTACCGGTAACTAAACTTGAGTAGCATGAGGAGCGGCCCTCGTATTCAAGGGACATGAGATTGCTAACTTATAATTTGTCAAGCATATACTTCATAGTTTGTTCACTTTAACCTTAATCACTTCAAGATGCTTATGATAGGGGCAATGAGAGCTGAAAGCTAATAAGTACAATAATTTTTGGAAGCTCTTTATGAGACTTGAATCCCTGCTTCATTTTATGAAGGCCTTTCTTCCACTTTTATATTGAGTCTCCACCTTCTATCCTTAGGAACCAATTAAGAGAGCATAGTTGTCATTCTTAGTTCTATGTGCATTGTTCCAAAACTTATTGATTGATTCATAATGTTGATATTTCTTGTTCTTAAACTATTTGTATCTAGTAACCCTTATAAACTTTGAAGGTGTCCTATGCATTTATGTTTTGCTACACTATGAGGGACAAGCTGAATACCATTCTCATTATGTTTTCTTTATGTGAAACAAACAAACGTCTTGCAATGCATTGTTATTCATGATCTTTTTTTGTAACCGTCCATGTTATAACATAGTTGCTATGTCTTATTGTTAGAACTATATCTTTCATGCTCATGTTTAGAGTACTTTGATCCCATCTTTCAATGCTTGCAAATGATTTGATCTTGATTGTGTTGGATGTGTGTCACCTCAAAAATCATATTGCTTTTATCGTTTACCTACTCAAGGATGAGCAGGAACTAAGCTTGGGGATGTTGATACGTCCATAACGTATCTATAATTTTTGATGGTTTTATGCTAATAATATGCTTTTGATACTCCTTTTTATATAAATTTTATGATTTATTTGTACTAACCTACTAATAGTTGCAAAAGTGCACAATGTTCTTCTTTTACACTTTGATGTGTAGGAATTACCAAGAATACAAGTGGAAACCTTGTTGGAGTCAAATTGGGATTTTCCATAAATCTGTCTCAGAACTCTTTCTGAATATGGTCACATTTCGGATCAAAGACGGCGTCAAACGGAAAACTATTCAATTACAAAATTGTTGGCAATTTTGCGACAAACGTTCTGGACATAAAATTTAGCTGATTTCGTGTCCATACGGGTCCAATAGGCCCGATTTACTGCAGCCCAAGATGGGGTGACGGGAATCTGAAAAACTATATAAAGGGAGGAAACCTAATTCGTGAGAGACACCTGCACCCACGAATTTGTAGCCACCAAAGCCATGTTTTTGCCTCCACCATGGATCCCATCTCCATGGGGAAGGGCTCCCAAGAATCCATGAAGGAAGGGTGCTAAGGGGCGGTGCTCCCCTGTGATACCGGCGGCAGGGAAGGAGTCCTCCGTGTTGCCGCCGCCTCTTCACCATCTTCACCACCCTCTTCACCATCTCCACCGCCATCTCCATCACCATTGTTGATTCCCATGATGATGAGGGAGTAGTTCTTCCTCGAGGCTAAGGGTTCTACCGGTAGCTATGTGTTCATCTCTCTCTATGCGTGATCATATTGTGAGGATGAGCTTTGTAATCAAGTAGATCTACCTTGCTACTCAAGTGCTTTAATAGATCTCTGCTCTCCCCATATGTGTGAAAGTGACAGCGTGCACACCATGGTGGCACTTAAGCTAGAGATTACAAATACTTGTTATGAGTTATATTTGGATTTGGATGTCTCTATGAAATTGTAGTGTTTGTTGGAACAATCTAGAGCTCAAGGTGACAGTGTGGGGTTATCTAGATGGGAAAAGCAAACTTTGAGGTGTGCTGTTATAGCCCTTCCATGGATTAGAGTATCCAACCGGAGAGTAGTTAAGAGTAGTATCATAAAGAGAAGATATTTATATGAGAGTGTTCACTAGTGAAAGTATGATCCCTAGGCCTTGTTTCTAAGCATTGAAACACCGTTTGCAACTAGATCTGTAACATATTTGCTTGCTTCCATCTTTATTTCAGTTTGCCTTTAGTCTCTTCTACGCCATCAAGCTATTTTCTAGCACCGTTACCACTTATAATTATCCATACCACTTGTATTTCACTATCTCTTCGCCGAACTAGTGCACCTATACACCTGACAAGTGTATTGGGTATGTTGAGGACATAAGAGACTTCTTGTATCTTGATTGCAGGGTTGCTTGAGAGGGGATACCTTTGACCACTTTCTCCCTGAGTTCGATAAACCTTGGGTAATCCACTTAAGGGAAACTTGTTACCGTTCTACAAACCTCTGCACTTGGAGGCCCAACAACTGTCTACAAGAATAGAAGTGCGTAGACATCAGTCGTTTGACCTGAAAGCCATGAAACCTCGAACATGATAGGTCATTTCTGTGAAAGTTTTTTCAAGATGTTTGCAATATACCAAGTTTGGTATTTTTCCTTGAAAATATGTCACGTAATATGACACCACGCGAAGGTTTTACATTGTTTGGACCATTTTTGAATTTTTCATGCCCGTTTCAAAATGGTCAAAACGGCAGGCACGAAGGTTGATAGATAAGGGATGATCCTCGCTAAAATTTCAGATATGTGAAGAAACATCACATTGTGAGATTAAAAATGATTTTTTCAAAAAATCATGAGCATTAGATCATGTAGCTATAGTTCAAACCGGACCCACTTCCTACCGATTCGGCAGACATTTGTCTTTTTCTTCATCGGTGGATGGAAAGGTTTGAGATATCCTACTTAGAACATTGTCCATGTAAGTTGGTCTAGTATTTTTTAAAAATATGGTGGTAGCATTTTGAATTAACCATTTGGTGGTTGCTTCACAAAACACCCTGTTTTTGCCACTCAAAAAATGGAAAATGCTTTTTTGTGTGACGAAAAGGAAAACATCCTCCTGCAACATTGTTTGACATTCCAAGATGCACATGCGTGCACAATATGGGCACATTATCACAAACTATGTCGTGATTCTAGCCATAACATTGGTCGTTTGACCCAAAAACCATGAAACCTCGAACATGATAGGTCATTTATGTGAAGGTTTTTTTGAGATGTTCGCAATATACAAGTTTGGTATTTTTCCTTGTAAATATGTCACGTAATATGACACCACGCGAAGGTTTTACATTGTTTGGACCATTTTTTTAATTTTTCATGCCCGCTTCAAACTATGGCAAAATGGCGGGCACGAAGGTTGATAGATAGGGGATGATCATCGATAAAATTGCATCGGATCTCTGAAGAAACATCATATTGTGAGATTAAAAATGATTTTTTCAAAAAATCACGAGCATTAGATCATGTATCTATAGTTCAAACCGGACCCACTTCCTACCGATTCAGCAGACATTTGTCTTTTTCTCCATGGGTTAATGGAAAGGTTTGAGATATCCTACTTAGAACATTGTCCATGTAAGTTGGTCTAGTATTTTTGAAAAATATGGTGGTAGCATTTTGAATTAACCATTTGGTGGTTGCTTCACAAAACGCCATGTTTTTGCCACTCGAAAAATTTAAAATAGAGACAGCCAATCAAAAAAAAGAACAACACTACCCATAGATCACCCTACTAAAATAGATCTCAGCCGTCCACATTTCCTCCATCCAACTCCCAAAATTTCCACAGCCCCCTTGTCAACACCTGGATTTTTAATCCCAGATGCCAGTTATGCCATACATCGCAATCCCAGGATTACCATTTTTGCGAGACATAACAGATTGGATATCACAGTACATCATCCATTACAAACCATAATAAGGTCTTACACAAATAAAGGATCTCATGATCCAGTCTTAGTACAAACAAGTAGAGGAATAAATAGTGTAGCGGTGGGCGCCAACTTCAGAGTCACGGGCAATGCTGACTACGGGAGATGATCCTAGTTGTCGTAGCCATCCTGCTGTCCTCCTTATAGTCTGGCCACAGGAATAGCCAGGGACAAAAGCCATGAGTACTCTAACTATCACTAACAAGTAAGGTAGTTCTACTATGAATGCTAACTCTAAGTTTATCTATAAAGTTAGGTTTGAAACATAAGCTGAGTTCAGAAACAAAGGAAGATAAAATAAAGTTTGTAAATCACCTAAGTGGGAACTTAGTTTTCATAGTCACAACTCTGTTGTGGTCAATTCATGTCACAAATCATTTCATAAGTCATTTTGAAAACATCTAATAATGGAACAGTATGGCCACTCCAACTGTCCATAACCGCGGACGCGGCTATTCGAATAGTTTGACACTCTGCAGAGGTGGTACACTTTCACCACAAAATTTGATACATCTATCAGGGATAACCCTGAATCATCATACTTAGTATTCAGATAATCAAACATAACCTTTCCTTTACACAATCTAGTATAAGCACCTCTCCTATGAGCTTGGCCTCCCAGCCATGGCCATCTGCCATCCTGGGCACTCCATAGGTGGACAACATTGAGAGGTAGCCTCAGCTCAAACCTCTCCCACGAGGGAACTAATACTAATGTATATAAAGTTCCGGCTAAGCCTTCCCCAATTCAGGTATTGTGGTTGTACAGTAAAAGTGGAATGGTATCGCATCCGAACCCAACCATCAGTTTTATAAAAGGGCTAAGGCTCATGCCTCAACATTTTCATCATCACAAACCATTTGTGTTTCTCAACACATGTCAAAACATCTCAATAGAATGACTCATCATTCCAAGGTTTTCACAAGTCATTTTCACCAAGTACTCACATCTAAAGTGATCAAGTTTTTGGTTTAACTCTAAACTACTAAGTTAAGAGTGTTCACTAATGTGGGATGCTAATATCAATCTCATGCCATAGAATGACATCTAAGTCTAACTAGATAGGTCAAGTTTTATACTCTTTATGCTATCTATAAACAAAGCAAAGAACTTTGGTAAAGTAAAAGGAAGTAAAGCTTGTAAGTAAAACTTGGGGTAGGGATAAGTCAAAATGTATAACCAAGCATGCCTATTGCATCTTGTTTAGGTCATCTTGCATAATTCTAGCTTGCTAACAATAGCTTGCCAGTAATAGATTGCTCAGTTTACTTGAAGTGCTAGGCTTGCCTTGGTTGGTGAAGTGGTTGAAATTCTCTTCCTCCTCTTCTTGGTAGAACTCCTCCTCCTCGAAGACTTGTTCAGTACTATCGTCTATAAATATATACGGAATACACAATCACCAAACAATACTTAACTATTCTATTTAGCACACTAAGGCATATATTTGATGATCTAGTATCATCACATACATCACAAGGTTTAATGAACTAGTTTCATTTATTTTATTTGAGAAAAGTAATCTCTACTCATTGAAAATAATTAAGATTTAATATTCTCCAATTAAAATATGGTATCATGTGGACACATGTCATCACCACATATTATAATACATGGGAATGTGATTTAAATGTTGCATCATATTTTAATAAGTTTAAGTTTAATATTTCATGATTTAAAGTGACTAGAAATGCCTATATATCATTATTTTGGTACTAGTCCAAAGTCACTGCATGCAAACCTTAATATTATTACATATTCAGATAGGTATACTCAAATGTGATTTTTGAGAATTGGAATCAACTCAAAAACTATTATGGTTGATTTTAGAAAAATGTTTGAATGTGAAAAAGCCTATGTCTTGTTATTTTTGCTAGGAGAGATATCTAAATCTAATTGATTTAAATCCAACGGGCTTGGATAAAGATTTGAATTTCCAACATAATTGGAATCATTCAATTTGGATTTGTAAAACTCCCTAAAATGATTTTTGAACCAAGGGATAGAATTGAGTTTAATTCTAAAAAGAAAAAGATTCATTTGAATTTATTGGGTTGCGTGGGAAATAAATGGGCCGGCCCACTACGATCCGCGCAGCGCCCGGGCTGGCTTAAGTGGGGGCCCCACCAGTATGGGAGGATGGTGGCCGTAGGATTAGATCCTGGATCAACGGCTCACAGCCATCGTCCACGCCAGAACAGTACACGACGGGGGCGAAACCTAGCACGGTCGGTGAGGGTCTAGGGCGGCTTACTGGGGCTCCGGCGAGGGTCCTCGAGGCGGGCAATTGGATGAGTCGATGACGGCGGTTCTCCTGGTATTGGCGGCGTCCCAGGAGATGGCCTGGATCAACGGCGTCCTTCTCCTCCTTCTGCGGCAGACTCCGGCGAAATTGGGATGCTACGGGCAGCGGCTTGCTCCGGTGGGGCTCGGGGAGGTCTCTGAGGGGCAGTGGATGGAGATGGTGTGAAGAAACGGTGCTGGGAGGCTCTCTATTTATAGCGGGGCAAGGGGTGTAGAGAGGCATGGGCGGAGCTCGTCAGAGGCGGCGACACGGCGAGCTAGAGGCTTGGGTGGTAGGCTAGGACGGTGGGCGGTTCCCTGGCGGTCGTCACTGCGGTGCGCATGCAGTGCAAGGTGGTCGGGAGAAGCGAGCGTGGCTGCGCGCACGCTGCCTCTGTCGACGGCGAGTCTCGTGGCGGCCGGCGGCTACGAGTCACGGTCGGGGGAACGGGCGTGCCCGTTAGCATCCTGGGATAGTTGTGATCGTGTAGGTGGGCTGCGGGAGTGAGGCGGGGTCTGGGTGAGCGGGGATAGCGCATGAACTACGGGCGGCGTCGGCATGGCAGACACGGTCCGGGCACGGCGGTTCCTGCCCTCTCCTCTCTCTGTCTTCGAGTTGGGGCTGGTCTGGAGGGGGGAGTGGTGCATGGGCGACGCGTTAGGCAAGGTGGGCGAGGCTAGAGGCGCCAGGGGCATGCTATCGACGGTGGGGGTGCTCAAGTGGGCTCGCCATGGTGGCCATGACCATTTGGTCATGTGCACAGTGGTTGGCCAGGCTAGCAAAGGGTAGGGGTGCACTAGGGTGGCTCTGGTTGCAAAATGAGAGACCACATTGGTCAAAACACTGCTCACAATAGTGTTTGTGATCTTTGTCTGATTTGTGCACACAAGGTGTTTGACAAAACGGCCGAAAGAAACCAAGTTTTGAATTTTGAAATGAAATTTTTTGAGTGTTCTCCACTGTTGCTTGGTAGTGTGTGGTTGATGGGGATTATCAACTTGAATTCATTTGCATGGTTTTTGAAAAAGTGGGATCTAGACATATGAAATAGATTCCCTTTTCAATTGCCATTTTAAATTAGAGTTTAAATGTTTCTGTAAGAATTCATGGGCCTTGGTACATCTTTACTTGTACTAGCAAGGGGTGCAAAGATCCATAATTGTTTCTATTTGAAATTGAGTTCTAGGAACACCCAAAGTGGTCTAGTTGATTAAAATGGCAAAAGTGACCATTACCATTTATTAATTATTTTTTATTTCTTTTTCTTTGGATTTTGCTTGGGCGTGATCTAGATGATGTGGAATTCATCTTAGAGTCATATTACAACCATTAGAACCAACAATCATGGCAATTCAAAACAATTTCTATTTAATGCAACACACGTATGCATGCTTAATTATTTAAATGAGAAAAAGTTTTTGTTAACCCTAAATTGGGTGATTTGGATCTTGATTAACCTTGATTAAAGTTTTGGGATGTTACAAACCTTCCCCCTTAAACAAAATCTCGTCCCGAGATTTAAGAAAGAAAACTAGAAACTAAAGAGATCTGGGAACTCAGTCCTAATGTAATCTTCTCGCTCCCAAGTGGCTTCTTCTTCGGTATGGTTGCTCCATTGAATTTTGAGAAATTTGATAATTTAGGTCCTGGTGGTTCTATAAGCTTCCTCCAAGATACGAATGGGCACTTCACGATACGTTAGATCCTTGTTGATATCCACGGCTCGGTGATCGATGTTCTTGAAAACTTCGGTCTTCTCTGGCACTTCTAGGCATTTGCGAAATAACGAGATATGGAACACATTGTGGATGGAATACATCTCCTCCGGTAGTTCCAGTTGATATGATACTTCTCCTCGATGATTCAGAATCTTGAAGGGTCCAATATATCTGGGGGCTAACTTTCCTTTCGGACTAAAATGTTGGGTTCCCTTCAATGGCGAAACTTTTAGATACACAAAATCTCTAACATTGAAAGTCAGGTCTCTCCTTCTCTTGTCAGCATAACTCTTCTGTCTGGATTGAGCGGTCTTGAGGTGCTCACAGACTTTATGAACTTTCTCTTCGGCTTCTCGTAGAATGTCGGGTCCGAAGATCTGACTCTCTCCTACTTGCGACCAATTCAAAGTGGTACGACACTTTCTTCCATATAAGAATTCAAATGGGGCCATTTGCAAACTGGTTTGATAACTGTTGTTGTATGAGAATTTTGCAAAAAGCAGGCAATCTTCACATTTTGATCCATACTCTAACACACAAGCTCTCAACATATCTTCTAAGATCTGGTTGACTCTTTCAGTCTGTCCATCGGTCTGCGGGTGATATGTTGTGCTGAAATTCAACTTGGTTCCTAATCCTTCTTGGACTTTCTGCCAAAATCTCGAGGTAAATTGGGTTCCTCGATCCGATACTATGGTCCTAGGGGTTCCATGCAAACTGATGATTCTAGCAATGTACAACTCTGCTAGCTTAGAACTCTGGTAGGTTGTCTTGATAGGTATAAAATGAGCTACCTTGGACAGTCTATCAACGATGACCCAGATTGAGTCATTTCCCCTACTAGAAGTAGGCAAACCGGTGATAAAGTCCATTCCGATAGAATCCCATTTCCATTCCGGAATCTGCAATGGTTGCAACAGTCCTGCGGGTCTCTGATGTTCCTCTTTGACTCTCTGACAGATATCACAATTGGAGATGTAGCTTCTGATTTATCTCTTCATCTTGTGCCACCAAAATTGCTCCTTCAAATCTTGATACATCTTCGTTCCTCCGGGGTCGATAGAATAAAGAGTATCATGAGCTTCTTGCATGATAACTTACTTCAGCTCTGAATCTGCTGGCACGCAGATGCGTCCTTTGTACCACAGAACTCCTTCTTCGTCTTTGGTGAATCCAGGTACCTTTCTTGTACCAATACGACGCTTGATTCCGTCGATACTTGCATTTCCCTTTTGGGCTTCCTTGATTTGGCTAATCAAAGTGGGTTGAAGTTCAATGCTAGCTAAGAATCCTTTGCTAACTAGCTCAGTTCTAAACTGCTCCAACTCTTCATACAAACTTGGTTGCTTATCCTTGATCATGGTGTTTAACCTACACGGCAATCTGCTAAGAGCATCCCCTACCACATTGGCTTTGCCGGGGTGATAGTGAATGTCAACGTCATAATCCTTGATTAACTCTATCCATCTCCTTTGCCTCATATTCAGCTCCTTCTGAGTGAAAATATACTTCAAGCTCTTGTGATCTGAGTAAATCTCACATCTATTACCCATAAGATAATGACGACATGTCTTTAATGCTAAGACTACAGCTGCTATCTCAAGATCATGGGTAGGATAGTTCTGCTCATGCTGCTTCAGTTGTCGAGATAGATATGCTATGACTTTTCCTTCTTGCATCAATACACATCCGAGACCAATCTTGGATGCATCACAATACACATCAAACGGCTTCTTGATATCTGGCATGATCAATATTGGGGCTGAAATCAATCTCTTCTTGAGCTCTTAGAAACCGGCTTCACATTTGTCGGTCTATTCAAACTTCTTGTCCTTCTTCAACAATTGGGTCATGGGTCTTGCGATGCTCGAAAATCCTTCTACGAACTTGCGGTAATATCCCGCTAATCCGAGAAATGCACGGACTTGGGTTTGAGTGGTTGGGTGTAACTACCTCGGACCCTACACTCTAAGTTCGAGCCTGGATGAAGCGGAAGTGGTTAAAATAGTACAGCAGGGGCCCAGAGGACTGCCCACGTGTAGACCCGTCGGCCGTCCTAACAACTTCCAAGACATCGGGACAAGAGCGAGTGGCGTAGGCAACAGGAGAAGAGATCAACTACATACACAAGTGAGTATGTATGCAAACTACCATACAACAGTCTTTAGAGCCATTCCATCTAAAAGAAATAGAAATATTACAACGCCATACGACAAGATTCAAATATCCTAGATAGAGACAATTGTTTAGGATAGCTCCTCATACATCAAACATCAGAGTATCAGGCGGAAGCGGAAAACAAGATCCGACTACGGATAAGAAGCAAATCGGCATAAGATGCCACATAAATAAACACATCCCGCCCACAGATCTCACGGATCCCCATCCCCGGAATCTCTACACCGAGTTATCGTTGCCAACATCATCTGTCTCCTCCACCCAGTATCCATCTTGCGAATACACCTGTTCATCTGAATCAAACAATTTATCATGTGAGACCCTAGGGGTACTCAGCAAGTCTTTATGCCTCTAAAGGGGACATATACCTGGGGTGACGCAATTGCAGCAAAAGATAATAACTAACAAGTCTATAGATACTCGCTAACCATCCGCCTAACCAATGATAGACGGATGTCCGTTAATTAGTAACACAGTTATAACAGTATAATTAACAGATCCATCCTCCTTCTCGCTTACCAACGAGAAAGCGGACGAACAACCCATCCGTTGGCAGTTTTATTAACCATTCCATGAGTATTGCACTATTTACTAGTCAGGTATTTAGTCAGATTAAAAGCGGTACTTTAGTTATACTTGTCTATGATCGAGAAACTGTGCTCCAAGTCGTCCATAACCACGTACACGGCTTTCAGAAAGATTTACGTTGTAGGGGAGCACAAATAGCAACACACACTCGATCAACCTCGGTAAAACCAAATCAAAACCCAACGAGGCATTCACGACAAAGCGATCACAGGATTCAGAAATATTTCAGGGGGCCACCCCATTAAGCTACCCGCAACGAAGTTGGCCAGCTCTGAGACGGACCCAAGGTTTGCGCCAATGGCTGTAAACGACTGGGAACCCGAAAGTGTGACTGGGCTTGTCGATACCGCGAAAACACTCCGCAATCCTAAACAGTACAAGTGCTTCTCGCACAATCTTAAGTGAAACAGTAAAGCATGGCATAATTACAGGATAGTAACAAAGCCCCAAACTACTTTGTGGCCCAAGAAATAGAGATGAATCAAGCTCTGTCTCAGGGGGGTCCACGGCCTCCCGGATGAGGATAGTGCGAATAGTCAAGGAACAGGAATCATGTACTCGGGGTCCTATGGGACACAAGTGAGCATGAAAAACCAAATAGCAGATATTGCTCACCGGTGCCTCTTTCATTAGTTATCCCATTACTACTCAGGTTTAGTTATTTAGGTACCTCGTGATCCACCAGACACTCACATACCCTACACATGTTGTTCTACGACTCGCATGGCTCAAACAACTCCTGTAGTAATGGCTCATGGGATGGAGGAACAAGCTTCGGTGGGGTTTAAAAGTAAAGGCTATGCAGTACTTGGGATTCAATTTAATGCAATCGCGACTCAATGATGCAAGAATAAGATAGAGGCAATATGTACTATATGTATGCAAGCATGTGGTAGTGCTTGCCTGGCAGCTCAGTTGAAGCGAGAGACGGATCTGGGTAGTACTCCTGGGATTCCAGATATTTCCCCTGCTCGACGTCTATTCGAAGAGAACCAAACAAATAAGGGCCAACATAAATAAAGTGCACAGGCATATGAATAAAATGAGACAAGCAAACAAGCATGCCATGATGAATGATGCACAATTTTCATGGCACTAATGTAGCATGGCAAGGGTGAAGTGTGGGGACGAGAATAAATCATTTTATTAATTATTTGGTCAAGTTTTATTGCCATAAACAGTTCTGATTTTTAATAATGACATGATGCATGCTTCAATTCATAACATGGAATGCCTAGTTAGAACGGGCTCATCGCGCGGATCGATTTAGACATATTATTTGTCGAATTTGGAGTTATAGAATTAAAGTTATTAATTAATTAAGAAAAGGCATTTTTATTGCAAATTTAATTATCTCGAAAATTTAAAGTGCTCAAATAATATTTTGAATGGCATATTTGAATTCCTCACATTTTTCTGATTCAGAAACATATATTATTTGTATTATTTGGAATTACACATTAAAAGTTGTTAAAAACAGAATTTAAATCATATTTAAACATTTTCTAGAATTGTTTTATAAAAACAAATAAACACAGAAACTTTTTATACCCAGGCCAACTCTAGCTCCAGTCACAGACAGGTGGGCCTGCGCTGACTGGGCGGAAATGGCGCATAGAGGCTTTTTGCACCGCGAGCTAAGCTGGCCAAGGCAACTGACAGGTGGGCCCGTGCCGCGGATGCCCCCACGCGCCAGTGGGCGAGAGGTCGGCGGACGGGGACGGCGGGTTGAGGAAACAAAAGTCAGGGTACTTTTTCATAAAAGTGCATCCGCGGCTGACAGGTGGGTCCGGGCTGGAGCGCGGGTTGAGGAAAACAAAAATGGCGGTACCTTTTTGTTAAAAGACCACAGAGGCTGGCATGTGGGTCCGCAAGGACTGCGGGTTGCGCACGCAAAAGGGGGGGTTATTTGCAAAGTTACCAACGTTTACTGTTTTTCTTCCAGGGGTTTGTGTGACGAACTGACGACGCGACCGACCGGTGCGTGACGCTGTGGGGAATCAAACTCGCGACCGATAGCGCTCGCGTAGCGAGGCGGAACCACTGCGGTGGCTAAGGGGCTGGTGTGAGGATCGGCGGCGCGGGGTAGATAGGGTTCTGCGGTGCATCCGCGAGGAGACCGACCGCGAACCCGGCGCACAGAGGGCGTTCGTCGGAGGGAACTATGCGACCAGGAAGCGACGGTGAGCAGGAGGTTGTCAGGGAGGTACGGGAGCTCACCGCGGGGCTGCTGGTGGGGTCAGATCGGGCCGGGGAGCGGCGGATCGGCGACGATGCAGACGGCCGGTGGTGTTAGGGTTTTATTGGGCGTGTTGGCGTGCCACGGTACAGGGTCGTCTCCTCCTTGGCTCTGTGCACAGCGGCGACGCCGGGGACCTCCTCGGCTTCCTCGACGACCAAGCACCTCGCCCGCCTCCTTCTAGCTAGGGTGGAGAGAACGACACCGACGATGGCCGCCGGAGATAGTAGAGAGAGGGGTTCCGGTAGGTGGATAAGGAGAGGGGTAAGGGCACAGCCCTGGGTGGATCTAGGCGATGCCAGGCAGAGAGGAGGGAGTAGATAGGGACGGGAGGGGAGAGGGGGTGCCGTGGGGGCTCGGGAGAAAAAGGTGGCTTTGGCCACCTTTTCTCTCTACTCCCTCACGTGCCCGACATGGGGAGGGGCTGGGGCAGGCAGCTGCGGCTGCAGGTGGGGCCAGAGAGAGGAGAAGGGGCTCGGTGGGGCTCTTGTGCAGCGAGAGAAAGAGAGGGAGGCCGAGAGGGGAGGGCTCGGGTAGATGGTGTCGAGCTAGGGTTGGGGGTAGCTCGTGTTAGGTTAGGGTAGATGGGGTGGGTCCTGGTTGGCAGAGAGAGAGCAGCTAGGGGGGATGCTCGGCATGGTGAGAGCAAGGTGGTGGTGAGGTTAGGGTAGGGAGGAGGGTTAGGGTTTAGGTTAAAGTGGGGTGTGATGGTGGTTAGGGTTTGAGCATGGACAAGACAAGATCAAGCAAGGGGTTTAGGGTTTGTTATGATCTACAAGATCAAGCATGATGTAAGGAGATGCGGTGAGGGGGGAGATTTGGTTGAACACATGGTGATGGTGAAGAAAAACACAAGAGAGAGAGAGATGTGTTTAGGGTGTGGGATATGAGCTCACAAGATCAAGTGCAAGATGGGGTGAGAGGGTTTTGTTCGACCCATGGAGATGGTGGAGAGAGAGAGATAAAGGTGGAGCTCAACAAAAGGAAAAGAATCACTTAGGTTGATTCCAAAAGACAAGATCCACTTCAAAAACAAAGAAAAACCCAAGGAGAAGAGATGGTAGAGATTTGCATGGCCCATGCTTGAATAGTAGATGCCATGTTTAATTTTTTGAAAACAAAAATAAACCCCATGGCATTTATTCCCATGCATTCCCAAAATATGGATCTAAGGCCAAGCCAAAAGAATAAGGTGGAGGTTCCATGTGGAGTATATGGATGATGCTCATATTTGAATATAATTTGGAATTGCTAGTGTGTATGTTCCACTAGGTGCATAATATCCTCAAAAATATTCCAACATGAACAAATATTCCAAAACAATCCATATGGAAGCTAGATAAAGGGTCCCACTCACAAAGCATGCAAAGGTGGCTCCACATATCCATAATGTGAAAACAACATGGTGCATATATGCATGTGGAAGTAGAAGTGGATCCATCCCAAACCTCATGAGCTAGAGGCAAACCAAAATAAATGCAAAGCTCTCATATGGTTGGACGGTGGAATTATGGGGTGGTACAAGAAAGGTGGTGGAGTTAATAAAAGATGTGCCCCCAACTCAACTTGGGCATCAAGCATTTACCAAGAACCAAATACAATATATCAAGAGGCAGATACAATTAATAATGCATATGATATAAGAACCAAATGAAAAAGGGTTTTATATTATGCTCAAATGCAAGGAGGCATGATGAAATGAGCATGATATAATTATGATGCAACAATTATATGTAGGAAGTAGCAATTATATTACTAGACCATGTAGCATTACATATGTTAGACAGATGGGATGCTACAACTCTCCCCCACTAAACAGGAATCTCGCCCCGAGATTCTAGGAAGAAGAAGAAGACACGAAGAGTGTAGGATACTTGGCACGGAGCTCGTCCTCGCGTTCCCAACTAGCTTCATCAACGGAATGGTGCGACCACTGCACCTTGCAGAACTTGATGGACTTGTTGCGAGTCCTTCTTTCTACGACTTCCAGAATTTTTATGGGGTGTTCTTGATAAGACAGATCTTCTTGGAGATTGATGAGTTCATGGTCCACGGTCCTGCCGGGATCCTTGAAGCACCTCTTGAGTTGATAGATATGGAAAACATCATGGACCTTGAGTTTTTCAGGGAGCTCAAGAGCATAAGCGACTTCTCCTCTTCTTCCACGAACTTTGAAAGGACCGATGTATCTAGGAGCCAGCTTTCCTTTGATACAAAAACGGTGGGTGCCTCACATGGGAGTGACACGAAGGTACACGAGATCACCAGGGACATATTCCATGTTCGTGTGCTTTCTGTCATAGTTGCTCTTCTGGCGACTTTGAGCAACCTTCAGGTTTTCAAGAATGATGTGAACCTTCTCCTCCGCTTGAGTTACAATGTCGGGGCCAAACAATGTTCTTTCACCTGCGCCCGACCAACCAATCGGAGTTCTGCATTTGCGTCCATATAGAACCTCAAATGGTGCCATCTTTAGACTTTTCTGGAAGCTGTTGTTGTAAGAGAATTCAGCATAAGGAAGGCATTCTTCCCACTTCATGCCGAAAGAGATAACGCAAGCACGGAGCATATCTTCCAGAATCTGATTGATCCTTTCCACTTGTCCTTGCGACGGAGGGTGGTAAGCTGTGCTGAAGTTCAATTTTGTTCCCAAAGCATTTTGGAAACTTCCCCAGAACTTGGAAGTGAAGATGCTTCCACGGTCTGAGCTGATCTCAAGAGGAACCCCATACAGAGAGACAATTTTGTTGATATAGAGCTCAGCCAACTGAATTGCAAAAATTGTTTCCTTGACTGGAAAGAAGTGAGCCACTTTAGAAAGCCTGTCGATGACAACAAAGATTGCATTGTTTCCCTTCTGCAACCTTGGAAAACCAATTATGAAGTCCATCTCTACTTTCTCCCATTTCCATTCTAGAGGCTTCAATGGCTGTAGAAGACCGGAAGGTTTCTGATGGACAACTTTAACTCTGCGGCAGACATCACACTCGGAGACATACTTGGCACAACATTGTTTCAAGCCAGGCCACCAATATTGTGTTTTCAAGTCCATGTACATCTTAGTGCTGCCAGGGTGGATAGAAAGAACAGAATCATGCGCCTCCTTAAGAACTTGCTCTCTTAAACCCGGGTAGTTCGGAACAAACATCCGGTGTTCAAAGAAAAGAGTGCCTCGGTCGTCGACGTGGAAGGACTCATACTTTGGAAGCTGAATGTTGGAGATGATGTTTTTGGCGTAAGCATCACCTCGCTGACTAGCACGAATCTTTTCTTCCAAGAGAGGGGTTGCCAGAAGATTCAGAAGATACCCTTGATCCACAATTTCAAGGTTGAGTTGGCGGAATTCCTCGCACAAGAGAGGCTGCTGTTCTTTCACCATGAGGTTGTTGACATAAGCTTTTCGGCTGAGGGCATCGGCCATGACATTAGCTTTGCCCGGAGTGTAGTTGATGGTCAAATCGAAATCATTAATTGCTTCAATCCACCTCCTCTGACGAAGGTTGAGATCAGGTTGTGTGAAGATATACTTCAGACTCTTGTGATCAGAAAAGATCTCACAACGGTTGCCAAGCAAGTAATTCCTCCATACTTTCAAAGCAAAGACAACTTCTGCGAGTTAGAGGTCATGTGTAGGATAGTTCATCTCATGCGTCTTCAACTGTCGAGAGGCATAAGCAACAACTTGTTTTTTCTTGCATAAGGACCACACCCAATCCTTGCAAGGAGGCGTCACAGAATATCTGGAAAGGCTTTGATGTATCTGGAGGAATCAAGACTGGTGTGGAAGTGAGCTTGTCTTTGAGTGTTTCAAAGCTTGCTTGACATGCAGGAGACCAAAGGTATTTCTTGCCTTTCTTGAGGAGATCGGTAAGAGGCTTCGCAATCTTCGAGAAGTTCTGAACGAAGCGACGACAGTAACTAGCCAAACCAAGGAAACTCCGGACTTCTTTGACATTTTTGGGTGGAAGCCAGTCAACAATTGTTCGAACAGTTTCTGGGTTGACGGCAATGCCCTTGGCAGAGATGACGTGACCAAGGTAGGTGACTTCAGGCAGCCCACTTGGAGAACTTTGCATACAGGCGGTTCTCGCGAAGCTTGTTTAGGACACACCGAAGGTGTTCTTCGTGTTCTTCCTTTGACTTAGAATAGACTAGAATGTCATCTAGATAGACCACAATGAACTTATCAAGAAACTCCATGAAAACCGAGTTCATAAGCCTCGAGAAGGTGGCAGGTGCGTTGGTGAGACCGAAAGACATGACCGTGTACTCGTACAGGCCATAGCGGGTGGTGAAAGCTGTTTTGGGAACATCTTCCTTGCGGATCTTGATTTGATGATATCCACTTCTCAAATCCAGCTTAGAGAAAACCACAGCTCCAGCTAGCTGATCGAAGAGGTCATTAATCCGCGGAAGGGGATATTTATTCTTGATGGTTTTAGCATTGAGAGCCCGATAGTCAACACAAAGTCTATCAGTCTTGTCTCGCTTCTTCACAAAGATGGTTGGGCTACTCCAAGAAGAAGTATTATGCTGAATGAAACCCAACTTCTCTTGTTCATCAAGCTGACGTTTGAGTTCAGCCAACTCAGCAGGACCCATTTTATAAGGACGCTTGGAGATAGGAGCGGTACCAGGTTCAAGCTCAATCACGAACTCGACCTCTCGGTCAGGAGGCATACCTGGCAACTCTTCAGGAAAAACATATGGGAACTCACAGACCACCGGAACACTCTGAATAGCCTCCATAGCATCATCATTCAGAGCCGCCAAAGAGAAAAGCTAAATTGCAGGAGTCAGACTTGGGGAATAGACTATATGGCCTTCAGGAATTTTTGGAGAAACCGAGCGTTCAGCACAATCAATCATAGCTGCATTTGCTGTTAACCAATCCATGCCCAAGATAACATCAATGTCAGAATTGCCCAGAATAATTAAGGAAGCCGGGAATGAAGAGCCACCAATCTCAATTTGATTGCCATGGCTGATTTTAGAAGATGCCATTGTTGCTCCAAGAGAAAGGACCATTAAACATTTAGGGAGAGGATCCATAGATAATCCATTCTCATCAGCAAAACTTGTAGAGACAAAAGAATGCGATGCACCAGAATCAATCAAAACTCGTGCAGGAACTGAGTTAACAGGAAGCATACCCATCATAACTCCAGGTGCATGCTCAGCTTGAGCGACGTTGACACAGTTGGCACTAGCAACCGTAGACCCGGGCTTGGTGTTGATGTTGAGAGCCCGAGGTGGACGTGCACGAACCATAGAAGAACTTGCCGCAGGTCTTGGAGGTGGTGGAGGAAGAGCTTTGTTGTTCATTGGACAATTCCAGTGTTGATGCCCAGTGTTCCCACAGGTGTAACAAGCACCAGGTGGACATGGAGCAGCGTAGCCAGGGACTCCGCCAGGCGCTCCAGGGTAGTTGTGGTTGTAGCCCCTAGGAGCCGCGGTGAAGGAGTTTGGTGGCCTTGTCGTGTAGCTTGACGGTCTTGGTGGAGCCGAGAGCGACGGTGGGGTGTTAGGAACCCACACGCGGCGCTTAGAAGGAGCTGTCATAGCTGAAGAGCTTGCTGCGTCGCGGCTGTGTTTCTTGGACTCCTCAAACACTTGCCTACTTGCTTCTTCCTGCAGAGCTGTATGTTGGAGTTCCAGAAAAGACCCCGGCCTTGCATGAGTGATTGCATATTTGATAGATGCATTGAGCCCTTGCCTGAACCTCTTTTGCTTCTTCTTGTCATCAGAGATCTCATCGCCACCATACCGATAAAGGTTCATGAAGTTTCAGATATAGGTATTGACATTGTCATTGCCCTGCTTGAGGTTGAGAAACACTTCCTTCATCCTTTCCATGATAATTTCTGACAGATATTGCTCTTTAAAAGCTCCAGTGAACTGCTCCCAAGTAGGCTGAAAACCATAGTGGTTTGCCTTGAGGTAATTCTCCCACCACAGAGCTGCATCTCCCTTCAGAAGGTGCGTGGCACATTTTACCCAATCTTGCTCTGGAACATCCGTAGTCATCAGCAACCTTGACATCTCCCGCAACCAATCATCGGCATCAAGTGGCTGATCAGACACCTCAAATTGGCGTGGGTTGAACTTCAGAAAACTCTTGATGTCTCCTCGCTTGGGAGGTGGAGGTAGCGGAACAAACTCATTCCTCCTGACACTTTGTTCAAATCGCTGCTGGTTCTGCTGCATTGCTCCTAAGGAATTAGCAATACTTGCCAACGCAGCCCCCAGTTCAGGTGGTATGTCCTCCTCAGAACGGCGTGGTGGTGCCATCCTGTGATTGATATAAAACTCAAGTCTGTACCATAATGGAGAATAATAATAATCCAAAATAGTACCAAAATGGAATTAACCAAGATTAAAGGATACAATTCACTAAGATGATATTAAAATATCAACAAACTTCAAAGCACCTAGAAGATATTAAGCATATCGCACACGACTGAACAAGGAGTGTGGTACACAAAGCTATCAAAGAAAAAAATTTCGCAAATTTCGGCATTAAAATACCACTATATGCGCAAAACCACTTAACGAATCAAGATTAGTAACTCTACCCATTCGATATACAAGAGCGAATGATAAGAGTAGTGGTATGGTTGCGACTCCATCCCGCACTCAAATCATTACTCCGCACATGAATAAGTAAAACACATATCCCAACTTCCTTCTTTCTGAGATGAACCTAAAGATAGTAACTACGGAAACGAACACCATACCAAGATAGCATCAGATAACAAAGAGTAAGACAGATCGTGCCGGTATACAACGCATCAGATAGATCGCGTCGGTTTACAGAGGATTGTCGGTATGGAATGTACCAACAGTTGATAACCAAAAGGCAGATAGTGATAACAAATTGGATGCAACAGATAGACACGGAATTCACACACACACCCACACAACCTATGGTACTACGGAACCCCGAACACGTGAATCCTAGTTTGAATTTTAGAAGAGGACTGAAAACGTTACACTTCCTTACCAGAGAAGGGTGGGTGGGTGGGTAAGAAGAAAAATGGAAGCAGTCCTACTCTCACGTTTTGTTTTTCCCTAGTATACATAGCTACCAAAATATTTGCTAGACTGACAACGACCATTTGGCTGAGACCCTGAAGGGCGGGATGGCTCTGATACCAATTGTAACTACCTCGGACCCTACGCTCTAGGTTCGAGCCTGGATGAAGCGGAAGTGGTTAAAATAGTATAGCGGGGGCCTAGAGGACCGCCCACGTGTAGACTCGTCGGCCGTCCTAACCACTTCCAAGACATCGGGACAAGAGCGAGCGGCGTAGGCAACAGGCGAAGAGATCAACTACATACACAAGTGAGTATGTATGCAAGCTACCATACAACAGTCTTCAGAGCCATTCCATCTAAAAGAAATAGAAATATTGCAACGCCATACGGCAAGATTCAAATATCTTAGATAGAGATAATAGTTTAGGATAGCTCCTCATACATCAAACATCAGATTATCAGGCGGAAGCGGAAAACAAGATCCGAGTACGGATAAGAAGCAAATCGGCATAAAATGCCACATAAATAAACATATCCCGCCCAAAGATCTCACGGATCCCCATCCCCGGAATCTCTACACCGAGTGATCGTTGCCAACATCATCTGTCTCCTCCACCCAGTATCCATCTTGCGAATACACCTGTTCATCTGAATTAAACAATTTATCGTGTGAGACCCTAGGGGTACTCAGCAAGTATTTATGCCTCTAAAGGGGACATATACCTGGGGTGACGCAATTGCAGCAAAAGATAATAACTAACAAGTCTATAGATACTCGCTAACCATCCGCCTAACCAATGATAAACGGATGTCCGTTAATTAGTAACAACAGTTATAACAGTATAATTAACAGATACATCCTCCTTCTCGCTTACCAACGAGAAAGCGGACGAACAACCCATCCGTTGGCAGTTTTATTAACCATTCCATGAGTACTGCACTATTTACTAGTCAGGTATTTAGTCAGATTAAAAGCGGTACTTTAGTTATACTTGTCTATGATCGAGAAACTGTGCTCCAAGTCGTCCATAACCACGTACACGGCTTTCAGAAAGATTTACGTTGTAGGGGAGCACAAATAGCAACACACACTCGATCAACCTCGGTAAAACCAAATCAAAACCCAACGAGGCATTCACGACAAAGCGATCA
Source organism: Avena eriantha (assembly GCA_910589775.1). Taxonomy (NCBI): domain Eukaryota; kingdom Viridiplantae; phylum Streptophyta; class Magnoliopsida; order Poales; family Poaceae; genus Avena; species Avena eriantha. The sequence goes on along the minus strand of OU342740.1, from coordinate 162,399,359 downwards.
AAGGATTCAGAAATATTTCAGGGGGCCACCCCATTAAGCTACCCGCAACGAAGTTGGCCGGCTCCGAGACGGACCCAAGGTTTGCGCCAATGGCTGTAAACAACTAGGAACCCGAAAGTGTGACTGGGCTTGTCGATACCGCGAAAACACTCCGCAATCCTAAACAGTACAAGTGCTTCTCGCACAATCTTAAGTGAAACAGTAAAGCATGGCATAATTACAGGATAGTAACAAAGCCCCAAACTACTTTGTGGCCCCAAGAAATAAAGATGAATCAAGCTCTGGCTCAGGGGGGTCCACGGCCTCCCGGATGAGGATAGTGCGAACAGTCAAGGAACATGAATCAAGCACTCGGGGTCCTATGGGACACAAGTGAGCATGAAAAACTAAATAGTAGATATTGCTCACCGGTGCCTTTTTCATTAGTTATCCCATTATACTCAGGTTTAGTTGTTTAGGTACCTCGTGATCCACCAGACACTCACATACCCTACACATGCTGTTCTACGACTCGCATGGCTCAAACAACTCCCGTAGTAATGGCTCATGGGATGGAGGAACAAGCTTCGGTGGGGTTTAAAAGTAAAGGCTATGCAGTACTTGGGATTAAATTTAATGCAATCGCGACTCAATGATGCAAGAATAAGATAGAGGCAATAGGTACTATATGTATGCAAGCATGTGGTAGTGCTTGCCTGGCAGCTCAGTTGAAGCGAGAGATGGATCTGGGTAGTACTCCTGGGATTCCTGATATTTCCCCTGCTCGGCGTCTATTTGAAGAGAACCAAACAAACAAGGGCCAACATAAATAAAGTGCACAAGCATATGAATAAAATGCGACAAGAAAACAAGCATGCCATGATGAATGATGCACAATTTTCATGGCAATAATGTAGCATGGCAAGGGTGAAGTGTGGGGACGAGAATAAATCATTTTATTAATTATTTGGTCAAGTTTTATTACCATAAACAGTTCTGATTTTTAATAATGACATGATGCATACTTCAATTCATAACATGGAATGCCTAGTTAGAATGGGCTCGTCGCGCTGATCGATTTAGACATATTATTTGTCGAATTTGGAGTTATAGACTTAAAGTTATTAATTAATTAAGAAAAGGCATTTTTATTGCAAATTTAATTATCTCGAAAATTTAAAGTGCTCAAATAATATTTTGAATAGCATATTTGAATTCCTCACATTTTTCTGATTCAGAAACATATATTATTTGTATTATTTTGAATTACACATTAAAAGTTGTTAAAAACAGAATTTAAATCATATTTAAACATTTTCTGGAATTGTTTTATAAAAACAGATAAACACAGAAACTTTTTATACCCAGGCCAACTCTAGCTCCAGTCACAGACAGGTGGGCCTGCGCTGACTAGGCGGAAACGGCGCATAGAGGCTTTTTGCACCGCGAGCTAAGCTGGCCAAGGCGACTGACAAGTGGGCCCGTGCCGCGGATGGCCCCACGTGCTAGTGGGCGAGAGGTCGGCGGACGGGGACGGCGGGTTGAGGAAACAAAAGCCGGGGTACTTTTTCATAAAAGTGATCCCGCGGCTGACAGTTGGGTTCGGGCTAGAGCGCGGGTTAAGGAAAACAAAAACGGCGGTACCTTTTTGTTAAAAGACCACAGAGGCTGGCATGTGGGTCCGCAGGGACCGCGGGTTGCGCACGCAAAAAGGTGGGGGGTTTATTTGCAAAGTTTCCGTTTACTGTTTTTCTTCCAGGGGTTTGTCTGACAAACTGACGACGCGACCAATCGGTGCGCGACGCCGCGGGGAATCGAACTCACGACCGATAGCGCTCGCATAGGGAGGCGGAACCACTGCGGTGGCTAAGGGGCTGGTGTGAGGATCGGCGGCGCGGGGTAGATAGGGTTCTGCGGCGCATCCGCGAGGAGACCTACTACGAACCCGGCGCACAGAGGGCGTTCGTCAGAGGGAACTATGCGACCAGGAAGCGACGGTGAGCAGGAGGTTGTCAGGGAGGTACGGGAGCTTACCGCGGGGCTGCTGGTGGGGTCAGATCAGGCCGAGGAGCGGCGGATCGGCGACGATGCAGATGGCCAGTGGTGTTAGGGTTTTCTCGGGCGTGTCGGCGTGCCGCGGTACAGGGTCGTCTCCTCCTCGGCTCTGTGCACAGCGGCCACGCCGGGGACCTCCTCGGCTTCCTCGACGACCAAGCACCACGCCCGCCTCCTTCTAGCTAGGATGGAGAGAACGACACCGACGGTGGCTGCCGGAGATGGTAGAGAGAGGGGCTCCGGTAGGTGGAGAAGGAGAGGGGTAAGGGCACGGCCCTGGGTGGATCTGGGCGATGCCAGGCAGAGAGGAGGGAGTAGATAGGGACGGGAGGGGAGAGGGGGTGCCGTGGGCGCTCAGGAGAAAAAGGTGGCTTCGGCCGCCTTTTCTCTCTACTCCCTCACGTGCCCGACGTGGGAAGGGGCCGTGGCAGGCAGCTGCGGCTGCAGGTGGGGCCAGAGAGAGGAGAAGGGGCTCGGTGGGGCTCTTGTGCAGCGAGAGAAAGAAAGGGAGGCCGAGAGGGGAGGGCTCGGGTAGATGGTGTCGAGCTAGGGTTGGGGGTAGCTCAGGTTAGGTTAGGGTAGATGGGGTGGGTCCTGGTTGGCAGAGAGAGAGAGACAGGGCAGCTAGGGGGGATGCTCGGCATGGTGAGAGCAAGGTGGTGGTGAGGTTAGGGTAGGGAGGAGGGTTAGGGTTTAGGTTAAAGTGGGGTGTGATGGTGGTTAGGGTTTGAGCATGGACAAGACAAGATCAAGCAAGGGGTTTAGGGTTTGTTATGATCTATAAGATCAAGCATGATGTAAGGAGATGCGGTGAGGGGGGAGATTTGGTTGAACACATGGTGATGGTGAAGAAAAACACAAGAGAGAGAGAGATGTGTTTAGGGTGTGGGATATGAGCTCACAAGATCAAGTGCAAGATGGGGTGAGAGGGTTTTGTTGGACCCATGGAGATGGTGGAGAGAGAGAGAGAGAGATAAAGGTGGAGCTCAACAAAAGGAAAAGAATCACTTAGGTTGATTCCAAAAGACAAGATCCACTTCAAAAACAAAGAAAAACCCAAGGAGAAGAGATGGTAGAGATTTGCATGGCCCATGCATGAATAGTAGATGCCATGTTTAATTTTGTGAAAACAAAAATAAACCCCATGGCATTTATTCCCATGCATTCCCAAAATATGGATCTAAGGCCAAGCGAAAAGAATAAGGTGGAGGTTCCATGTGGAGTAGATGGATGATGCTCATATTTGAATATAATTTGGAATTGCTAGTGTGTATGTTCCACTAGGTGCATAATATACTCAAAAATATTCCAACATGAACAAATATTCCAAAACAATCCATATGGAAGCTAGAGAAAGGGTCCCACTCACAAAGCATGCAAAGGTGGCTCCACATATCCATAATGTGAAAACAACATGGTGCATATATGCATGTGGAATTAGAAGTGGATCCATCCCAAACCTCGTGAGCTAGAGGCAAACCAAAATAAATGCAAAGCTCTCATATGGTTGGACGGTGGAATTATGGGGTGGTACAATAAAGGTGGTGGAGTTAATAAAAGATGTGCCCCCAACTCAACTTGGGCATCAAGCATTTACCAAGAACCAAATACAATATATCAAGAGGCAGATACAATTAATAATGCATATGATATAAGAACCAAATGAAAAAGGGTTTTATATGATGCTCAAATGCAAGGAGGCATGATGACATGAGCATGGTATAATTATGATGCAACAATTATATGTAGGAAGTAGCAATTATATTACTAGACCATGTAGCATTACATATGTTAGACAGATGGGATGCTACATTGGGGCTTCCCATTCTTCGACATCTTTGATCTTGGCGGGATCAATAGCGACTCCTCCGACAGACACAATATGTCCGACGAATCCTACTTCTTTCAGCCAAAACTCACATTTGCTAAACTTGGCATACAACTGATGCTCTCTAAGGGTTTCAAGAATGATTCTCAGATGTTTCTCATGCTCTTCCTCTGACTTGGAGTAGATAAGAATATCATTGATAAACACAACGAAAAACTTATATAGAAAATTCATAAAGATCTTATTCATGAGATTCATGAAATAAGCAGGGGCATTGGTTAATCCAAAAGACATGACCGCATACTCATATAATCCATATCTGGTGGTAAAGGCCTTCTTTGGAATATCCGTTGCACAAATCTTAAGTTGGTGATAACCAGTCCTAAGATCGATCTTAGAGAACACTCTGGCACCAGTCAACTGATCAAATAGATCCTCTATCTTTGGAAATGGGTACTTGTTCTTGATGGTGACATCATTCAACTTCCTGTAATCTGTGCAGAAATGGTTGCCTCCATCTTTCTTGTCGACAAACAGAATAAGCGATCCCATGGCGACGCGCTTGGTTGAATCAAGCATGTTGCCAACAGAGCATCCAGTTGCTTCTTCAGCTCCACTAACTCTGAGGGATTCATGCTATATGGTCTCTGAGCTATGGGTCCAGCTCTAGGGATTAGTTCAATAATGAACTCAATATCCCGATCTGGGGGGCTTACCATGCAATTCATCTAGGAATACATCGGGGTATTCACAGATTACTCTGACTTGGTCTATGGTGGGTAGGGCTAGACTCTTGTTGCACTTGAATTAACGAGGTACGGTTTCAGATATATGCTCTACTGATACTCCAGAGATAATGGTCATGGTGATGTCTTTCTTGGCACAGTCTATGAACCCTTTATGCTTCGACATCCAATCCATTCCTAGTACTACTTCCAAACCTTTGGTTCCAAGTACTATTAGATTGGCATAAAAATCTATCCCATGGATTCTGATAGGCACAACTTTGCAAAATTTTCTAGCTTTGGTGGTTGAACCAGGTATTTGAACTATCATGACATGCTTCAATTTGGTTGGGTGAATCTTACTAGTGCATGCAAATTCTTCAGTGACAAACGAGTGCGATGCTCCAGAATCAAACAACATTCTTGCTAAAACTAAGTTGACAGAAAACATACCCACCACGACATTTGGCGCTTCTTGGGCTTCTTCGGCGTTCATGTGGAAGAGACGGTCGTTGTGTTTGTGAGGTTTCCCTAGGGCGAATCTTCTTCCTGGTTGAACACGACGCTACTGCTGAGCTGGGGCATTCACATTGGCAGTGACGGCAATCTTCTTGGGGCACTCATTGGAGTAGTGACCCTTCACTCCACACTCAAAACAAGTAATCTGGGACTTGTCTTTTGCTGCGATAGGCACAACATTGCTTCCAGTTCTGGGTGCAATAGTGTTGTTGTTTTTGTTGGACTTTGGCGGTGCACGATTGAAATTGCTAGAGTTTCTGGGGTGGTTGTTGTTGTGGTTCCCTCTGGTCTTCACATTTCCTCCTCTACGGTTGGGGTAGCTTGGGCGAGACATTGGGGGTCAATTGTTCCGCGGGGAATATCCGGCAGACGGGTTGGGACGGTACTTCTGGTGACTATTGGATCCCGCTTGGCGCATCATCCAACGTTTCTGGTTGTCGTTGGCTTGGTTGATCTTCCCTTCCATCTGAATGGCAGAGTCGACTAGCTCTTCGAGATCCTCGAAACGGATTTTGACGAGTACAATCTGCATCTCATCATGCAGTCCGTTCAGGAATCTCTCCTTCTTCTTGGTGTCCGTGTTGATCTCATCAGGTGCATACCTGGCTAGGGACAAGAATCTATCACGGTACTCCACTACAGTCATTATGCCTTGCTTTAGCTCTCTGAATTCATCTCTCATTCGGGTGACTAAACCCTGCGGCACATGGGTGCGGCTGAACTTGACTTTGAAGGCTTCCCACGTCATCACTTGACCGTAGTTCATTGTGCGGGTGCTGTTCCACCATGCTCTTGCATCTCCTACCAGATAGTGGGTGGCAAACAGAACTTTCTCGTTGGTATCCACTCCGACAACTTCTAAGTTTTTCTCCATGGTCTGCAGCCAATCATCTACATCCAGTGGGTTTTCAGACTGGCTAAAGATTGGGGGATTGGTATTCTGGAAGTTTTTGAGTTTGGATCCATGATGATCCTGATTTCCATGGTTCTGATTATTGTGAGCCATCTGGGCGATCTGTTGCAAGGTGGCTAGATTTGCTTGGCGCTCTACCCTACTAGCTTCACGGTCTGCAATGAGTGTCTGCAGAATCTGCAACATTGGGTCCTGCGATGAGCTGCTCCCTCCTTGGTTTCCACGAGTCATCTGAAGATTGAGATAGATAATGGGGTAAGAGGTAAAGTTCTAAGGGTTATGGTTTTGGTTTCAAAGCTAAAACTTTGAGTTTGACTCAGGTTTTGCAAACTAACTTCTTTTCATTCATTCAAACAAGCACATGATACAAACTCACACACACCACAACAAAGAAAAACAGATGGTTTTAAGAACCATTCTGCAAGCTAAGATACAATGGGACTAATACTTCTCACTCCCATGATAGTGCTCTAGTGCATCTACTCATCATCGATGAAGTCAGAGTCATCATTGTCGGTGTAGAAGTCCATGGCATCATCCTCCAGGTAGTCATCATCATTGCTGAGGTATGAGTCAATATCCCCTTGGATGTCTTCACCTTCCTCTTCTTCTTTTGCCACAAGCTTAGCTTCTTTCTCCTTGATGGTCTTCTCGAGGTCGGCCACCTTCTTGTGAAGACGGTCGATGGTGTGATCCTTCTTTGCGCGTTGATGGGAAAGTGACTAACGATCCTTGACTAGCAGTGAGAAAGTCTGGGCCTTCTAGGCGGCAATGGCAAGGTTGTGGTTGGCGAACTATCTAGCATTGTCCAATTCCTTCTTTCTATCATACAGAAGGAAGTCGAGGTTCTCCACTTGACGTTTCAACTCCGGGTGACTTGGCATCTCCAGAGGCATTCCCATAGAATCACGCCTTGCATAGTGAGAAAAGCGGGTTCCCTGGATCAAGTTGACATTTTGTGCGCAAAGGCGAGCGAGAGCTTCATGCATTGCCCTGGCTAATCCATCTAGCCAGTTGTTCTCTCTCACGGTGAACTAAATCCTCTCGGACATTGGTGGCTCTAACTTGCCTCGAAGATCAACAACTACTAGCCATTGTAAGTCTCCTCCTGGGGGTCCATTGAGTTGAGCTCCAAGGAATTCCGGATGCAGATGCTCCAAGTACTCACAAAGTGCATCAAGATCCCTCTCGAAGATCAGTTGCCTCTGTTGCCCAACTGGTAGAACTTGTTGTACCGAGCTTCCATTTATAAGAATTTAGGATGAGAAAGTTAGTGAAGTGATCAAGTTTGTCAAAATTTTATGTAGTAATGTAAGAGTTTCTGAGGAACGTGTAACTTTTTGAGAGAAAGAATCCCAAGGGTAAGAGGGGAAATAAGTTTTCATAAATAATAACTTTGGTTTTTGAAACTAAGTTTTTGTCCAGACGTCCATTCTAACTAGGGTCTCCTATGGCCAAGATGGCTCTAATACCAACTTGTCAACACCCGGATTTTTAATCCCATAAGCCTGTTATGCCATACATCGCAATCCCAGGATTACCATTTTTGCGAGACATAATAGATTGGATATCACAGTACATCATCCATGGCCATCTTGGATGAGCTTGGCGAGACGGTATGCTTGATGGCGGGCTTGGGTCTCAAGAAGAGATTCTTGAGAAACCACTTGGTCATCACCATGATTCGAGTCCCCGCCTTGACTATATGCATGAACTTGATCACTATCTTCATCAACGTCAACCGTAGGAGAGTAATCATGATTTGGTGGAGATACATTAGCTTGGCCTTGGTCATTGATATCTTGGCCTTCTTCAACTTGACCTTGATCATCATTGACAAGAGGAGCTTCATTTTCTTGGTGAGGAGGAGCTTCATCGACTTGAGGTAGACTTGATCTCGGAGAGTCATGGACATGAAGATCTTGAGAAGAGCTTGGAGAACCTCGAGAAGCAATAAGTTGAACTTGAGGGGCAAGATGGTCTTGTGAGAGTGAAGGCTCCGCTTGAGTAGAGCTTGGTCCTTCTCCTTTGGCCACAAGGGGATCCTCAATGGGGTGGAAGAATCCCGCACCCATTCTTCTTATGGCTTGGGGAGGAATTTCATCACTTGGATCACGAACACCATCTTGCCTCACAAGAGACTCATGATCTTCATCAAACTCGACATTGCTAGATTCTTCAACTCTTCCCGTTGCTTTGTTGTAGACTCTATAGGCATGGGATTGATTTGAGTACCCAACAAAGATTCCTTCTTGAGACCTAGACTCAAACTTTGACAAGCGGACACCTTTCTTGAGAATGAAACATCTACAACCAAACACCCAGAAGTACTTGACATTTGGCTTGCTTCCGGTGATAAGTTCATATGGAGTCATGTTCTTTTTCTTGCATAGGTAGAGGCAATTGGTTTCATGGAAAGCGGTTGATATGGCTTCGGCCCAAAAGTTATATGGTGACTTGAATTCCGCCAACATGGTCCGGGCCGCATCCATCAAAGTATGATTCTTCCTTTCGGCAACTCCATTTTGTTGAGGGGTGTAAGGAGTTGAATATTGATGCTTGATACCCTCATCACTAAGAAACTCATCCAACATGCATTTCTTGAACTCGGTGCCATTGTCACTTTGAATGGTGAGGATAGTAGCATTGTGTTTCCGTTGAACTTGATTGGCAAAGTTGATGATGGTTTGCTAAGTCTCACTTTTGAACTTGAAGAAGTAGACCCAAGTGTATCTCGAGAAGTCATCAAAAATCACCAAACAATACTTCTTTCCCCTAAGGCTATCATGAGACGGAGGCCCAAAGAGATCCATGTGAAGAAGCTCCAAGCACCGTTCGGTGGTTATTTGGTTGAGGATCTTTTGAGGCTTCTCATGCATCTTTCCTTCAATACAAGCCCTGCACACAAGATCTTTGGCAAAGGAAATGTATTTTAGTCCAAGGATGTGGCCCCCCGTGTAGAGACTTTGCAAAGCCTTCATGTTTACATGGGCTAGGCGGCGATGCCACAACCAGCCCACATCGGCTTTCGCATAGAGACATATAACATGTGTAGAGGGATTTTCGGAGAAATCCACCACATACAAGGCATGCTCTACGTATCCAACGAAAGCCACCATGAGAGACTTTCTCCACATGAGGACCACGTAATGCTCATTAAAGAAGGATGAAAGACCCATAATGGCTAAAGCACAAACGGAAACGAGATTGTAACCAACGGTTTTGACAAGCATGACAATAACCAAGGATACATCCAGGGTTACTACCACCTTACCAAAACCCAATACCTGAGAGCTTGTTTTATCACTGTAGGAGGCTATAGTATTGGCAAAATTAGGCCTAATCTCTGACATGATAGACTTGCTTCCGGTCATATGGCTTGTAGATCCACTATCAAGCACCCATTTTGCACCACCGGAAGCAAAATCCTACAAGAAAATCAAGCTTTGGTTTTAGGTACCCATTTTGCAATGGGTCCCCTTTTGTTAGTCACAAGGGTCTTAGGTACCCAAATAGTCTAATGATATTCATGAGTGTAAGATGTGCCAATGTATTTTGCATAAACATGACCATCAAAAGATTTGCAAAGAATGTAAGAAGGGTTGTTCTTCCTGGCAAATTTATCACTTTGCACAAAGGTAGAAGCATGTGAGGATCCTTGAGCAAAGCTCTTTCTCTTCTTATTTTTCTTGTTCCTCCTCTTGTTCTTCTTCTTTTTGTCAACTTTCCCTTTTGCAAGTTGATCTTTCAACACCTTATTTTCCTCAAAAAGATTCACATGCTTGCAACAAGGGTTAGAATAACAAGGCAAATGTATAATAGGCGTAGCGGAAGACTTTGAATGTTCATTATTCAATTGAGTTTGAAGTCGCTCATGAGCCTCAAAGAGACTTGAGAATTAACTTTCCAAGGCATGATCTTCCTCCTTGAGTTTCTCAAAGTCCTTAAGACATTCATGACTAACACCAAACTCAACCTTTTCATTTCCAAGGACATTCAATGAAGCAAGAGCATGATCTCGTTCTTTAACAAGTTGCGTTATGAAGGCATTATGGTCATCTACAAGTTTAGCCACACTTTCCTCAAAATTTATTCTCATGTTATGTCCATCTTCAAGGAATTGAGATAGAGAGGCAATTTCATCGGCGACCTCTCTCTCATTTTTACCTAACATGTCAATAACCTCTTCCTTCTCATCTACCATTTCCCTAGCATGGTCAAGTTGGTTTACAAGAGTTTCACAGCACATTCTAGTATCATCATCTAGATTCTCCATGGATTTACACATGCTTACTATCTCTTTCTTAACCTCTAGACCATCTAGATCACGCAAATGAAGTTCATTTGCGGGAGACTTGGAAGTGGGTGTTACCTCGGTGGACTTGGCCATGAGACACTTTTGGTTGTGGTTGGTGATGTTCTCATTTGGTGAGTCGAAGAGAGATACCCGTGGGGTAGAAGAAGTAGAAATAGTGGCAACTCCCACGATATCTCCGCCTTGACCTTCACTCTCATCATCATCATCCACGCCCGAGAAGTACTCTTCATGGACCACCATTGCCCTCTCCTTGTTTGGAGAGTTCTTGTTGTGGAAGTTCTTGTTCAATGGGTGAGGAGGTCTTGGCTTTCTCTTGCGAATAAGACGGCCTCCATTGTCTTCTCTATTCTCGAAAGGGCATTGGGCTACAAAGTGACTCTTTTCGTTGCAATGGTAGCAAGATCTTGACTTTGGAGCCTTCATGGTTGAGTTGAATCTTGGGTTGTCCCTTGACATTGACTTCATGCCCGGTTTGTTCCAAAAGGCCCTTGATGCAAGAGCTAAGTGCTCATTAAAGGCATATTTGATGTCCTCTTGAGACCACTCACTAGTGTCTTCATCTTCATCAACTTCCACCACTTGAGCCTTCAAGGCTAGGTTCAACTTTTGAGACCCATAAGCATGAGCGGACTCCCCATTATTCTTGGTAATAGTCATGGCAATCACTTCACTCAACACATCTTGAGATTACATGATGTGGTAGTTGCTTCTCCCCTTGATGGAGTTGAGTTTTTCTCCTCAAAGGGAAGAAGGGCTTGAACAAACTTCCTCTTCATGAATTTGTCATCAACATAGGTAGCACCAAGGTCCCTCATAGTACAACAAAGAACCTTGAGACGACGATACATGTATTTGGGTGTCTCGTCATCTTGCATTGCAAAGCCATCAGACTCATTGTTGACTTCATCAAACTTGGAGCTTTGAATGCTAGCATTCCCGACATACAACTCGGTGAGATGATCCCAAGCTTCTTTGGCGGTGGAGAATTGGTGAATGTGAGCAATGTCCTTGGGAGTCAATGCCTTTTGGATCATTCCCAAAGAGGTGGCATTGAGCTTCTTGTCCACGACCTCGGCCCTGGTCAACTTCTTTGCATCATGAAGGGTTTCTTACATGGGGCTAGGCTTAAGGGATTGTAAGAGGGTCATCATTTCCTCAAACTTGGTCATCGTGAATGTCTCCAATCGATTGAGGTCATCCATGGAGGCCAAGTTCTTGGTGGTTGCACTCACACTCCCATCTTCGCCGGCCATTGTTTCTTAGGCGGTTAAGCCCGAACTAAGAGCCGAGGCTCTGATACCAATTGAAAGGCCCAACTTTGGTCGACTAGAGGGGGCTGAATAGGAGACTACCAATTTTTATTCTTTTCTTGCAATTTTAGGCTTTTCACAAAGTAAAGTTCAATAGAGATGCAACTAGATGAATTACCTATATGGCAAATGATACAACAAGTAAACAAGACGGTAATTGCAAGTAGTAAAGTAGAGGAACGAATAAACCGACGAGGGGACACGGAGATGAAATTCCCATAGTTCACTTCCAAGGAAGCTACGTGTACGTCGGAGAGGTGTCGGGGCCACCCGAGCGCCACAAAGGCCTCACCTTCTTATCCAGTGAGCACCACCACAAAGGTGGCCTCACAATCCACTAACCAGTGACCTTGAAGGCGCCAACTGAAACCTTTACAACAAGGTTGAGTGGAGACTCCACAACTCAATTGGAGGCCCTCAACTACACCATGAAGCTTCACAACAATTTCCCTAGCTCTGAGGATGCCCTACACCGTCTAGGGTTCCAAGAACCCAAGAGTAACAAGATCCACTAAGGATGGGTGGGGTAAATCACGATTCCTTTGGTGGAAGTGTAGATCTAGGTCACCTCTCCCAATCCTCAAAAGATCAAGAGATTTGAGTGGGTAGGGAGAGAGATCTAGGCAAGTAAAGCTCTTGTATTAATGGAGGAGAGAGAAAACGAAGAGATAAAATGGAGAGGAGGAGGAAGAGGGCCTTAAATAGGCCTCTTCCAAACGGGCAGATTCTGCCACTTCCACGAACCCATTGGTATTACCGGTGGTGGGCCAGTAGTTCCGGTGAGCGGTCTCCAAACAGTCCGAAGAGTGCCCACGGAACGGTCAAATTGACTGTTCAGCGAGCCCCCCCATGAACTGACCAGAACTGCCGATCCTAGTTATGATCCAACTACCGGCAAATAATCATCTTCATGCAGAGAAGTATCTGATATGATTTCATAGTTGCTAGAACTTGGTGCGTAACTGGGATCGGAATTACTGAGTCGTCAGGAGCTGACCGGTACTACCGGGCCAGGAGTAGTACTACCGCTCAAGGGGACTGGGGCTGGTCAGTGCAGGTTCTGGTCGGTACTACCGGCACTAGTTCCGATACTAATTCCGTCAAATAGGCATTTGGATACAGAAGTATTCCTGAGTTGATTTCATGTTTCCTGGAATTAGGGCCGGAACAGCAGTCGGAAGTTCCGCCCGATCAGCCACAAAACACCCTTTGGCGGTACTACTGGCGCCTGTCGATACTACCGGTCAGGGTAGAAACCACTCGAACTCCTCAGGGAACTCTCTCCCATAGGAAACTGGGAAGGCTGTGGATGTGTTGATATGGTATGTGCATGAAATAGTGATTTCCCACAACCTTCCAAGGTGGACCCCCTCTTGATAGTATGGTAGCCTATAACAAAGATAAGAGAAAGTGCAAATAAAAGCCACCGTCTTCAAGCTTCTTTTGGAGATAAGTCCACCAACTAAACCGTCCGTAGATAAAACCTACAACTTGGGCACACGGTTAAACCACACATGAAGTTGTCATCAACACCAAAATTACATGGAGAAAACAATGTCCTTTCAATCTCCCCCCTTTTGGTGTTTGATGACAACCTCACAAGATTTGCATAAAAGATAACAACAAGGAGAAACCTTAGACAATAAGAGAAATAAGAAGATCCCCCCAGATGTGTACAAGATATTGGAAAAATAGTTTCTGGAATGCAACAAGCACACATGAGAGGGATCTCCCCCATTCAAAATAAACTAACAAGGGTGCAAGGAAAGGAATACAAACGAGAGAGAGACTCATACCTTGCACAAATACCAATGGTGAGAATATCTATGTGGAGAAACAATATTAGATACATGAAGATACCTCCACATAATAACCGACCACTAGAACATTACACATAATCTCACCAAACATAGTAGCATACATAAATAAGATCCACAGATACATAACCACACATAACCAACAGAGGTCCACAAGCATACATAAATAAGGAAAAGCATGCACGAGCATAGAAAGATTAAAGAAAGAGCGAGCTTGTGACACAACCCATGCAAAAGCCGTAGCCCTAAAGGAACACTTTCTTCCCCTTTGGCATCAAGACGCCAAAAAGGGACAAAATAGACAATCTCAGCGCCCCACCCACCAACAAACGGAGGAGGAGACTCAGGGTCCCATGAGGCATTGTTCAAAGCGGGTGGAACAATCTTTCTAGATCGTGACTCTTTATCATTTTCAATAGTGTTGTTTTCTAAAAATGATTCTCCTTTACTACAAAACTGTTCCTCAAAGGGTGTCTTTGGGCATCCTTGGCTCTTCCTTCATTGAATGGTTATTGACTGGCACTACCATGATTCCAGTTTAATGAAGGTCAGGTATTATTTGGTTTTTTTTGGAGCATTTCATGTTTTCTGCCCAACGTGTCAAGCAAAGGCGAAGAAGCGGCATAGTTAAGTACCGTTGTTGCTAAGTGCAATTGGATACCAGTTTGACACTTTTTTATGTTTTCAGATCACACGGTGACACTCCTAGGTCGGTGGCATAAGAAGGCATGTTTGACGATTTCCAGGTAGTACCAAATGGTTTGCTGTCGTCCCTAAAAAGCTTTATGTTGAGATTGTTAAGAGGGGTACAATTGTGTTCGGAACATGTTGCTTGCTAGATGTAGTGGAAGTACGTTGTTCATGGTGATCTCGAGGTGCATCCATGGAAAGTAGTTCGACGGCCTAGACTTGTGTAGTCTTAATTCTTAACCTTGTGTACAAGAGCGGAACCTAATATTGGAAATTTATTCCGTCTAAAATTGACCGCTCTATGTTTGCCAGACTGCTAGAACAAGTTCTTTTCAAGTGGATTTCCTATAGTTATGTGTGAAGTGATTCACCCTAATTGTAGTGTTCTTGGTTCGGTGGAACAAGAGACTGATCATCGTTTCTCTACATGTGAAAAAGACGGATACTAGGAAACATAATCCTGTCACAACCGATTGCAAAACAATGCGCCTGCATGTATATCTATCTCACTGAATGCACTGCGTGAAAATGACATGCATACGGCGCGGCGAAGCGTGCTTGTTGGTCTAGTTATATACTTGACGGAAGAAATCACGTGCTATTAGTGATCCATGACATCGCCTATTAGCGATCGGTGATGTACCATAGATTCCGTATTTTGCCCAATCACCTTGCGCCGCGAGTCTCGCGTCACCTTGCGCTGCGCGTCTTGCGATCCTTCGCATGAGATTCTCAGACCGTGGGCCCACTAACGGATGAACCCTTCCACAATGACGTTTCCTACATGCCTTCCTCTCTCTCCTTGGTTGTCGTCTTCCTCCCTAGTCCCCTAGCCCATCCTCTATGCCTGGCCGCCTTGCATGAATCAACTGGGGTGGCATGTCCTCCTTTGGGGCCAGTGGCTCGCCGACTGCCGCTCCTGACGACCTCGTCATCTGTTCCATCACGTGCCTACTCGGTGGACAGCATCACTGTAAGATCCTGGTGGATTTCTCTAGCAGCTATCGATCAAATTGGAATTTGGATTTATCGGCTTGTTCCTCCCGTCCACCCCCGAGCTAGTTCATACATACGGCACTGCCGTCTGGTTCCTAGCCAAGTCAATGCTGGAGCTATTCTCCCCAATATAAAGAGAAGAACAGATAGACGATTACACAGGCCTTAGTGGGCCTAGGTCATGGCCTGCAAGCCAGCCAGGAAGCTTCCTTGTCCTCTTGGGCCACGTCGGCCCATTTGCCCGCTCCTCCTCTGCATTGTCGGCCTTGGTTGTATCCTCCTGGTGCGCAGGGTCGTTGACAATCCCCCCTTCTTCAAAATCTTCTTGTCCCCAAGCAGATGCCCATGGGAATTGCTGCTTTAGAGACTCCAAGTCTTCCCAATTGGCGAGCGACTCCGGGCACCCACTCCACTGCACCAGAACTTGTACAACTGTGTGAAGGTCTTGCTGGCACACCCGACGTTGAAGAACACGAACATGAACCTGAAAAAGCATCAGGTGAGGGCAACTGAGGCTTTACCTGACGAGCAAGTCCAATACATGGCTTCAGCTGGGACACATAGCAAACAAGATGGATCCTACTAGGCTGTGGTAATTCCAATATGTAAGCCACTTCACCAATGTGTTCCAGCACTCTGTAGGGTCCAAAAAACTTGAATGCCAATTTGTGGTTAGCTCGGTGCACCACCAAAAACCACATCACCAACTACAAAAACTCTCTCAGAATGTCTTTTATCAGCGCGATGCTTCATTCGCTGCTGCATTTGTAAGAGATGCTTCCTAACAGATGCCATGATCAATGTGCGCTCATCGAGCCAAGCTTGGATATCATGTGGTGCAATTGTATCTGTAATATCAAAATAACGAGGTTGCATGTCGTAAACCAATTCAAAAGGTGACTTGCGGAGAGAGGAATGCCAGTTTCTATTGTACCAGAGCTCACAGAGAGATAACCATTTAGACCAATGTTGTGGATGAGCGCTAATGAAGCAACGCAAGTAACATTCGATGGACTGATTCACATGTTCTGTCTGACCATCTGTCTATGGGTGATTAGCCGTGCTCATATGCAACTGAGTGCCAATCCCTGAAGATAGCTTGCCAAAACTGACTGGTAAACACTAGATCACGATCTGAGACCAAAGATAAGGGTATACTGTGTAACTTATAAACATTGTCAATGAACACCTCAGCAACCTTGGCAGTTGTGTATGGATGCTTCAAGGGTATGAAATGGACGTATTTGGACAGCTTATGAACTACCACACGAATGCAATTATACTGTCGAGAAGGAGGCAAACCTTCAATAAAATTCATTGTAGCCATCTCCCAAGGAACTGAAGGTACAAGCAGAAGTAAGCCAGCTGGCAGTGTACGTTCCGGTTTTGCCTGTTGGCAAATATGGCAATTCTGGACATACTTGACATATGATTTCATCCCTTGCCACTTGAATAAGGACACAAGCCGCCTATATGTAACGGGAAATCTAGAATGGCCACCCACAGGACTGTCATGGAACGCCGAAACCATAGTTTGTTGCACACCTGAATTCTGCCCCACTAAAATACGACCCCTATAGTGGAGCAAGCCAGCAAATAATGTGTAAGGAGGTTCTGCCTGAGGATCGATAGCCAATTTTTGCAGTAGCTGCTACGCGTGAACATCAGTTACATAACTGTCAGGAATCACCTCCAGCCAAGGGGTATATACAAGTGTCGTGGCTGCCATGAGGGGGGAAGCCTCAACTAGCTTGCGTGACAATGCGTCAGCAGTGCCATTGAAGATCCCTTTCTTGTACTGGATAACATACTGAAGACCCATGAGCTTTGTGAGTGCGCGCTGATGCCATTCTATATGCAGGCGCTGATTTGACAAGTATGTGAGGCTTTTATGATCAGTTCGAATGATGAATTCACCCAGTTGGAGGTACGAACGCCATTGTTGAACAGCTAGTAGAATAGCAAGATATTCCTTCTCATAAACAGACAAACTCCTATTCTTTGGGCCCAAAGCTCTCTTAACGAACGCCAAGGGATGCCCTTTTTGAGACAGAACAACACCAATACCAACATCGCATGCGTCAGTTTCGACCACAAAAGGAACTGAGAAATCTAGGAGAGCCAAGACTGGAGCAGTTGACAGAGCATTTTTCAGAACAAGAAATACAATCTCGTGGTCTTCAGTCCACATGAAAAGAGATCCTTTCTTCAACAACAAGGTAAGAGGGTGGATGATGATCGCATATTGCCAGATGAATTTGCAGTAATAACCACTAAGACCAAGGAAACCTCTCAACTCCTTCAAGGTCACATGCCTTGGCCAATCCCTAACAGAAGCTATCTTGGATTCATCAGTTGACACACCCTCTGTTGACATAACATGCCCAAGGTAGGCAATCTTCTGTTGCGCAAATGCACATTTGGACATTTTAACCTACCACCGATCCCTCTAGAGAATAGACAGGACTGTACGCTAGTGAATCAAGTGCTCCTCATAACTGCTGCTGTAAATCAAAATATCATCGAAAAAGACCATATCAAATTTCCTCAAAACTGGTGCAAGAGAGGCATTCATGGAGAATTGGAATGTCGCAGGAGGACCTGTCAAGCCAAACGCTATAACTCGAAACTCAAAATGCCCGTTATGAGTTTGGAAAGAAGTTTTGTACTCTTTGCCAGACACAAGACAAATCTGATGATACCCAACTCGTAAATCGATCTTAGAAAACCATTTGGAACTAGCCAATTCATCGATGACCGGAACTGGATACTTGCCCTTGACAGTGAGTGCGTTGAGATGACAATAATCAACCACAAGTCGGCACTGCTTTTCCTCATGTTCCCCCTTCTGGACCATGATCACTGGAGACGCAAAAGCGTTGTTGATATGTGTAATAACACCCTGCAACAGTATTTGCTGAATTTGCCTCTCCAATTCATTCTTCAGCTCTGGGGCAATGCGAAAAGGGCGCATCGAGTCAGGTCGAGCGCCAAGAATCAAGGGAATATGATGGTCGTATTGGCGACGAGGCGGTAAACCATAAGGAGCAGCAAAAACAGACTGAAATGTGTCCAACAATTCCTGAATTTCCATAGGAGGAATCTCATGTTCCTTATCTACAGGCTGTACCAATTGTAATTGGATAAGTGCGGGATTGGAATCCACACTACCCTCGCCATGTAGAACCACTAGTTGACCATCAATCATCATAGCAAGCGAATTGTGTGACCAGTGCGTGAGCAAAGGGCTATGCTTAGTCAGCCAATCATGGCCTATGATGCCATCATAGCTGGCTAAGAGTAAGACACGAAAGGTATCATGGAACTCATGTCCACCCGCAGACCAACTCAATAGAGGAAAACATTCAATATCTTGTAAGATATCACCACCAGCTACCTGAACTCGCAGGGGCTTCAGCAAGGATTCCTTACAAGAGAACAAATGAGATTTACCCTAATCCAAGAAGCAAGAGGAACTGCCATAATCAACTAGAAATAACAGTTGTTCTCCTTGGATCTGCACTTTCAGACACATAGATTTCTGAGGACAAGATGTCTGTTGAGCTGCTGCTGCCGAAATCATCATCAGCATTTTCCCTTGGGGTGTCTCTCCCTCTCCATCTGATTCCAATTCCTCGGGTTGCATGAAGTTAATCATTACTTGGACTATATGCAGGTTGATAGACTTGTTACAAGTGTGATCCCTACCCCATTTTTCACCATAGACAAAGCAAAATCCCTTAGCACGATGGTAAGCCTTCAGGTTACTCCACCTATCATCAGAAACTGACCTAGCCACCTGTTTCTTTTCGTCCACCGTTTTGGAAACCCACTTGGCAGGTGGTGGAGGTGGTTGTGCAGGTTGTGGAACTGGACTGAAAGTAGAGTAGAAAGGTGTTTGCTGACGGGGTTGAGTGGGTACAATACCTTCTCCCAGTTCTTCATACAAGAGGGCCATAGTGAAGGCCGAGTCCAGATCAGGTGGTTGTTGAATGGCAATAGAACCTTAACACCAGGTTGCAATCCATCTAGAAATCTTGTCAAAAAATACAGTGGATCTGGGTGAGAGTCGTAAGAAGACAAGGTGTCGATCAAATCCGAGAATCACTGAACATAGTCACCTATCGTAGTAGTCTGTGAAATGTGATACAATCTCCTAAGCAGAACTTGGTACTGATTCCTCATAAAACGAGCCTGAACCGCCTTGACAAAATCGAACCACTCAGACTGAGGAAATTTAGTCAGATACGCTTCGAGCCAGGTCGCCGTAGCACCAGAAAACTGACTCGAGCCATAAGACACCCAATTTCAAGCGGGAGTTCCCCACCGGCGAAAGTATTCTTCACATCTGCGCTACCATAATTTGGGGTTAGAGCCCTCAAACGATGGTAGTTCAACCCGTGGAGCAGAGGCATTAGTATCTAAATTCACCACAGCACCAAGCGAACACGAGGGAGAGGAGGTGAGATTAGAAATTGTACCTCCTGCCGGAGGAGGCATGTGGAGAACACAGGCCATCCCTCGGTTTGAAAAACTCGAGCAGTGCCCTTGAGGGCCGACAGTTCATTCCCCTTACTGCCAAATCTGCGTTTTCACCTCCCCGCTAGGTACGGGGCAAGATTCGGACGCAGGGCATGCTCCACTGTGGCCAAGAGTTGAGCGATCTCACCACTGAGATTGGACTTGGTAGCCGCCAACTCGGAGTCGATGGCGGATTTGACCTCGGCCAACTCCACGCCGATGTTCGCCTATACCAAGTGGATGTTGTCGGGGACCTCCCGAAAATGTTTGTTGGTGTCGTTGACGAAGGTGTGGACAGCGTTCATTTTATTTTTTTTGTGAGTGAGGAAACGTTGCTCATACGCCTCCTTGGTGTCTGCCCGGAGCATCTCATAGAGAGCCCTCGACTCCGGCAACAGATTGTCCATGATCTCGACGCGGCGGCGACAAGCAAAGCGAGTTTGGTGGGGATGGGCTGGAAAATCCAGATTGGAGAATTTTTTTTTGGTGGGGGATCGGTGGGCTCTGACACCAGATAAGATCCTGGTGGATTTCTCTAGTAGCTACTGATCGAATTAGAATTTGGATTTATCGGCTCGTTCCTCTCGTCCACCCCCGAGCCAGTTCATACATACGGCACTGCTGTCCGGTTCCTAGCCAAGTCAATGATAGAGCTATTCTCCCCAATATAAAAAGAAGAACAGATAGACGATTACACAAGCCTTAGTGGGCCTAGGTCATGGCCTGCAAGCCGGCCTGGAAGTTTCCTTGTCGTCTTGGGCCGCGTCGGCCCATTTGCCTGCTCCTCCGCAGCGTTGTCGGCCTTGGTTGTATCCTCCTGGTGTCTTAGATTTAAGGCTTGGACTCACGTGAGACTGCTCTACTGCCTCTCAGTTGTTGCAGGTTTGAGGACCTTATCAAATATAGAGTTCAAATTACTTATGCAAGTTTGCGCACATGGATTTTAGATGATGCTGCTGCTAGTTGGATCACACATGGACATTACGAAGACTCCTAAAATATGTTCAGCATGTACGCACTCTCATATCTTTCCACTGAATGATGCTTTCGATGTTAGATTTTAGCTTGCTAAATACTTCAGCAGCTGTTCTATCTGGAGCGGGATGTCTCTACAATCCAGATTTAGTGGCCAAAATTTGTTTATTTGCATATGCTAACGAGACCATTGGTTTTCTTTGGAATGGATATGTACAAGAGGTGTGTACAAGCTGCCATTTGAATCGTTTGCTTTCTGCCTATGATTTCAATATTCGTGATGGTGGTTACTTCAATACTCCTAATGGTGGTTATTACTCCCTCCGATCCATATTACTTGTCATTGGATTGGATGTATCTAGTACTAAAACATGTCGAGATACATCCATTTCTACTACAAGTAATATGGATCGGAGGGAGTACCAAATATTGCCTATGTTACGTGGTATGTTACCTCTTTTTTTCTAGAGGTTCGTAGTATGTGACTAGAATATGCACGGGTGTGTAGCAAACTCTCATAGTTAAGTGCTATCAGTGCGTTTCAGGGTTGCGACTAGAACACAAATACTGGTTCTAGCAGGTATTGTTGACCATCATTTATCCTTTCTCTTTGGCACATTCGATCTACGAAATCCTGTGATATCCTAAGACTACTTTTCATGTACATCTGTCATGGTAAGTCAGTGAGAATGCACCTCTAATCATATTAGTCTTCATCACTTCTTTTGAGTAGAACAAAGTTCTTACCACATCCTACAAGGCCTATCGTCAGCAATGCCTGAGCTTCTCAACAGATTTTCGGTTGAACTGATTGTGTTCCTTTGCATACAACCACGCTATATATGGGCCTTCCAAAGGTACCTACACTCATCATATTTTCTTGGTTATTTTCATCTGCCTCTCTTCCAGTGCCCTTACATTCCTTCAAGGACCTGTGCCACTATAGTTGTTGTAGATATGTCCAGCTGATAATTAGAAGAGTCGGTATAGATATGTTCAACTGATAATTGGAAGAGTTTGTGTAGGTACGCCCTACTGATGTTGGAAGAAGCTTCTATCGGTAATTCCACGCTCGATTCACTTTCAGTTGATATGTTCGCCAAATCGCCCAACATCTTGGGATGTAGTGGTTTGGCAAATTTAATCCCCAAGCTTGGTCTATGCATTTTTTATCTAGCCCTATAAGGTGTTCAATGAAAACCCAGTCAGACTTACTGGGCAGGATTAACCTATGTACAAAAATGAGACGATTCCATATATTTTATATTTTTCTGAAATTTAGCTACAACCAAGAATAAGGACAGGTACTTCGTTTAGCTTTTCATAATTATGCAATTCAGGTAATGAAGGAGATCAAGATGTTCCTAATTTGTACTGTTACTAATTCTCGTTTGTTTACCTAACATTCCATGTACCAAGAAGTTGCATGATCATTACTTTATGTGTCTTCTCGGTAGGTATGTTGCAATCTCCATAATTTCATTAAGCTTTACTAGATATTAACCTGACATATAGGAGCATTGTGAGGCAATTTTGAAAGTATAACACTCAGTCCTGACATCCTAGTATGTATCATCAGTTTCTACTTCTGAATGAACTTTTTTTTAAACCCGTTGAAGACTATCCTGGAGAATACCTAAGAGAAGCATGTAGGTATCACTAAGCACGCTTTGTATTACATTTGATAGTAAATACATGTCAACCTGATACTTTTTTATTTAGTAATCATATGAGTACAGAGCTTATTGTAGAACGATAGAGAGAGAAGGATTGGCGGAATATGTTAGATATATTATTGACCTCATGGGCGAGTATATATAGGCGTATATGGGATTATCTTGGAGTATGAGTCAAGTTAGGCTAGAGTCCTAACTATCCTAAACTACCATAATAACGTGTCCGTATAATACTCTAACATCCCCCCGCCGTCGTAGCGGTAGCATCGTGAACAACTGGAACGTCGCGGACGATAAGACTAGAGATAAACCGAACTAGCATACAGTAGGCTGACATCCCCCCGCAGTCGTAGCGGGAACGTCGTGGACGGTGCCGCGTCGTGGTTGCTTGGACTGTAGAGGAAGATGGTGATGCTCAAGCGAGATGGTAGCCCTTGTGCTGATGTCGAGAGAGCCGAGAGCGTGAGACGGTGCCGAGGTCAAGGTAGCCGTGTGAGGGGTCATCATGGTCGATGTCGTGGTCGGGGATGCCGGTGTCGAGGTAGCCGCACGTGAAGCCGCATGCGCATAGTGCGCGGGGAGGATGACGGAGACGCGTCGAGGCAGTCATCGAGGGTGTCGATGCTAGAGCTGATGCAGTCCAAGCAATCGAAGACGAGGTGAGAACCTTTAACGCTAGTAACTAAATCCCTTCTGTGATCGGGGACGAACGCACACTCCGGTTTTGCCAGAACCGAGTATGCAAAAAAGAACTCGTCGGTGACGTGGTCGAGGCAGTCGTAGAGGGGTCGATGCCGAAGAAGACGTTGTCGAAGCCGATGAAGACCAGGCGCTGATCCGAGCTTGCCAGACTCAGGAACGCGTCGGGTCGAAGGCACTCCCGGTGTTGCCAGTACCAGGCGTGCGGGGGCAGGGACCGTCATGAACTTGTCGCCATATCAAAAAGACTAGCAGAGGAAGTCTCCAGAGAGATTGCGACATGCAGAGCAGTGAAGGGAGAGATACCGGTGCTGTCCACGATTGTCGGAGTAGAGTAGAAGCAGGTGGTGTAGTTGGGGATGAGACAATGACGCTGACGGCGAAGTTGAGTGGACGAAGACGTAGAAGGCGGCAAAAACAACGGTGACCTGGGGTAGTCATGCTGGATGCCTGGAGTGGCGATAGGGTAGTTGGCGGGACCTGCGACAGCGAGAGGTCGTCCTGCAGGTTACCTTGTGAAGTGCGGCGGCAGTGCTCGAAGTAGGCGAGGAAGAAACCAGGCGACGTGACAAAGACCATGTGCAGACGGCGGCGATCCGCACCTGTAGGAGATGGCGCGGTGAAAGCCGAGGATGTCGATGCACCAGAATGGCGAAGTAGACTGCATGCAGCAACGCTACGACCCGAGGAGCGGAATAGCTACAGGACTGCAGGACGCAAGTCGGTGCAGCGGCTGGGAGACCACCAGCGATGTACACGCCAAGGAAGGCATTGAAAGTCGGTAGTGTGGACCAAAGAGCGGCGGCGCTACGGCCCGAGAGGGCGACGCAGCGGTAGCCCGTAGCTCGATCGATGGTAGGCGCGTGCTCGGAGACGTGCTTGGCGTAGACGGGCGTGGGATTGGTTGATCAGACCGATGGTGCGCCGTATGCGCCAGGGCATGGACGACACGTAGATTGGAGTCAATGGCGGCGCTGTCAGTGAAGTCCCGGACGATGACGATGAAGATGATCCGAGGGGGGCTGCGGTAGCCTTCCAAGGAAGGCGTAGCAGCCATTCGCGGTGCGCGGCAGCCTGCCGAGGCAGGCGCAACAGCGGAGGGGGCTGGCGCACGGATGCGGTGTAGATCGTCGATGCCAATGGTCGGAGTAGAGGCGCTGCGATGACGACGGCGGTGGGTGACTCAATCCGATCTAAGATCGGTAAACCAAAAAAACCGATCAAGAGATCGGAAAAAAAGACTTACAGGGCAGCCGATCACGGATCGGCAGACGAATCCTGTGTACGGGTTGCGCAGCCCCCGGCGGAGATCATGGAGATCGACCTCCCCAGGGGCGGCATGACGGAAGCGTGTTTCTCGGCTAGCGCGGCGCCATGGCGGGCGACGACGCTAGGGTTTGGGAAGTGGCGGCGGCGACGCTAGGTGGATGCGGCAGCGGCTAGGTCAATGATCTTGCCACTCTGATACCATGTAGAACGATAGAGAGAGAGAGATTGACGGAATATGTTAGATATATTATTGAGCCTCATGAGCGAGTATATATAGGCGTACATGGGATTATCTTAGAGTACAAGTCAAGTTAGGCTAGAATCCTAACTATTCTAAACTATCATAATAACCGTGTGTCCGTAGTATAATATTCTAACACTTATGTTGCATGCAACTACTTAGGTACATCGGCAAAAAATTCTTCTTTGTTCTGTGTTTAAATAGACATCTGATTGGATCCTTGCTGATTATATATCTAGCGTATGCACCACAATTCATTTCGAGCATGTAGTTAATTGAATTTGTTGTTTTGTCTTGGCGAGTCAATGTTGATTCCTCGACAACCTGTTGGTCCAAAATATCCATTGCAGTGAAGACTTTACAAAAAAAATTAAACAAAGACATTGTTGGCGTGCTATCCGACTAACATTTGAAAGGCAATCACATTTGAACTTTTTGTGTGCCAGATGACACTTAACAATTACGGTACTGTTATTTGAGGAGATGAAATTATGTTCGCTTCTATGAACTTTGGGTATGTGTGGACAGAGGTTCTCGAGGAGAGGATCTTGAAGTGGACGTTCTGAAGTTGTACTGCTGGATATGACCTTGTAGTTCATTCTGTCATATCACTATTTAGGGAAGATCCAGTACTACCAATGAGAGTAGTCTGCGTCAAGTATTTTACTTAGGAAGAACTATGTGAGATGATGCAAAGTTTATGAGGCAATGAACATATCCAGAACTGGAGTCACCTTTAGCTGTTTGGCCTGATAAATTTCTGACTCGCGATTTCACACGCATTTTTCTATATGAGTTTTCTAATGACCGTTGGAAAAGTTAATCATGCTTTTTACATTTCTCCCGTGTGACTATACCATACACATGCAGAAGGCAAATTGTGGAACGTTGTTGTGGTTTGTTGTCACTGCTCTATATGTTTTGCATGGTTAAAAAAAGATGAAAAAAAAGATAAAATAGTGCTAGATGAACTACACACTTTTTTAATATAGTAGAAACGGGCAACGTGAGAATTTCGGAAAATTCCTCATCAAACTCTGGTCATTGGGATGCACCAACTGTGATCTAACCACTATGCTACAATTACAAATAACAGTAACGTAAGCATGATATGGTGGGCATACGATACAAAAGTACAGGAAGAAATCACTTGATTAATCGATTCATTGCCAGATTAAGATAGGTGCACGGGTGAGTGATTATTTGATTACAAATCTATACTATTAATTAGACAATGGTACGATTCGTCAACACAAAAAAATTCCGTCTGCCTAAATTCTGGTCAGTTTTGTCCTTTGGAACAAATTACCCATGTTACCAGCACGTCAACCCGCACGATATGGTGAAAGTTTGTCCGCCGTTGTTCCCCGCCGCCTCGCTAGCCAATCTCCTAGGCGCCGTTGTTCCCCGCCGCATCGCTCATCCCCGCGTGCGCCTGACTCCGCGCGCCCCTGCTCGTCTCCAATCTTCGTCGGCGTCCTCGTGGTGCTCCTCCAGACTCGCGCGCCGGGCCGCAGGTAGTCGTCCATCCTCGATCTCCAACGCCTCGACCGGGCGTCCGTGTTCTGGCCATCGCTGGGATTTCCCCTCCAGCCGACGCTCGTCTAGCCGTCGCGACAGAGCTTGGGCGGATGGTGTCAGGCGGAGGAAAAACAGAGGCCACCGGCGCATGGTGAGGCGGGGCCGGACTCCGTGGCGTGACCCACGGCCTCCATGGTTACGGGGCTTGAGCACGGCGGGAGGGACCTCCTGCTTGTAGGGATGCAGAGGAGGCTTGGCTGGAGCAGGGGCCACGGATGGCACCGACGACATTGAAGCCGCCCCCGAGGTGAATGTCAAAGCTCTTCCTAGCTTGGTTGTCGGCAGTGTATGGCCACTTCTCCTCAGGGATGAATTGGTCCACAAGGGCCTCCGCGGAGCCGACGAAGCGGCAGGCATCCCTGGAGCAACTCCCCTTTAGGCCTTGTTCGGTTACACCCAAAATGGGAGGGGTTGACATGGAATGGCAGGGAATACAGTTCAATTCCTTGTCAATACCGCCTGATCCATGTCGATCCCACTCTAACCGAACAGGCCCTTAGTGCATAATTGCACGACAGTCGGTGCCTCGGCAGGAAGTAGCAGGTCAGTAGGTCGGCGCACAGCCGTATGGGGCATTGGGGGCACGTCACACAAATGGCCTTCACGGCTTCCTCCAACGGCTGGTTCCGGCGGTAGCAGTTAGTGTCGTGGCCGCCGGAAACGTTGAACCTTGCCGCTGCACTGGACCCTTCCAACCTTTAATGCGTAATGAGGCATGGGAGACACACCGCCTGCCCCTGTCACACTGCAAGAGTGTGATCGAGTCGATTTGTGAACACCCGTGAATGCTAGATAGAGACGCAAGCGGCGCAGGCACGGGTTATCCCGCCTCCCGCCTACTCCGTCCGCCGGCCTAACTAGGATTAGCGAGATATTAACATACGCGAAATTTGGGTCCCGTGGGACCCATCAAACTAGCTCGTCAATACTACTCCCTCCGTTTTAAAATATAAGATGTTTTAGCTTTGTGAAAGGGTATATCTAGACCTTTAAGTTCACTCTAAACCTACATGAATGTACATACTAAAAAGAGTCTATATACACTCTTTTTACAAAACTAAAACATCTTATATTTTGAAATGGAGGGAGTACTACTCAGACTGGCCATAGCAGAGTCCATGGGTAGAGCAATTAACAACTTCCCTGTATTATTTGTAGTCTGAGTTACAGGTGGAATTACCTAGGACGGTAACGCTAATCCCGCCGGGACAAAGCGGGGTTACTCAAACGAAATAAACACGCGTTGCTGGAGGAATGGGAGGCAGGATTGGCGGCATGCCCATCCCACTCGCATCGCTAATGCTAGATGCATAAGGGCTGCTACGGCATCTGCCGTACCTAGAAGATGGGTGGCTTCCATGCCCAAAAAAAGGCCGGGTGGCTTTATGCCTTGTCTACTTTCCTCGTATTTTTATCCACCAGAGTTTTGGGGATACGAGAGAAGTAAACAAGGCCTCAGCGGGAGGCAGCACCCTGCAGTCCAAGGCGTGCCCTCCATCCGGCAGCGTCACGTTGGGGTTGGCCGGTGGAATAGACATCGAGTCGAGCTGGCCCAGTCCATTCCACCCGCACACTGGCAACGGTGAGGCCCGTAGAATCGCGATCAGCTTCGAGGTCGCTCCGTCAGCCTAGTTGACAGTCATCCCAGACGGCCTCGCCGCCTCCGAGGAGTGAGGTTCAGACACTTGGAATTCAGTTGAGCCTTGAGTTGTGCGGCTCAGACTGTTCAAAAATTAAGCTGCTGAACAACAAATATGAGCAAGCGGGTGAGGACGTCGCAGCCACAAACAAGTTTATTCTTCCCTTCATGGATTGGGTAGAGGAGAAAAGGCATTTTCCCAAGATTGATTTCTTCGTCCGTTCCATGGTGAAGAAAAAAGTTCAGACTTTTATTCATGTTCTAGTAACAACTAGACAGAGAGGGAAAGTACTCTGCACACTACTCACGGAAAGCTAAATAGATTATACTCGTGGACTTCTACCGAGAGCTCAGTGCTCACACTTAGTAATGCTACATCATCCATGCACATTGATTTCTTACTGCTGTATCCGAATATGACTCAACTTGATTTGCTCCTGAGGCCTTTTCGAAAACTGAGATTTCCTATGCATCTAAAACATCCATAAAAGAAGACTATGGTTTTGAAGTTAGAGTTGAGTAAAGTTTTTGATAGTGTAATGGGATGGAAGAAAGGGGGTTGGATGATCATGTATTTCCTAAAACTGTCATTTTGTTGAGTCAGGTTTTCTTCTGGTGGGTCCGAAGTTTGGTCGTATCGGGCACTTGAAATGTTAAGTTTACGGACAGGGGTTTCAAAATACCGATATTCAATAAAGATCAATCGTATGAACGCATACATTCAAAATGCAACTAGAGAAGTGATACTAAATGAATTTATGCATTTAGTGGAACTTTTGTTGTACATCTTGCCTAGACTTGACTTAGGAAATGGGCCTTAATGTGTTTTCGTGGTTGATGGTTTATTCTAACATACTACCTATATAAAAGATGGCGTGATTTAAGCGCTATCAGCGATTCGGAACGATCCATGTTAACGACGGGTTACCTACGTGCACTGTAGATTTCACCTCCCGACCAATAGGGATTGGCCACGTCGTCTCAGTCCTGGTGTCTCACTAACATTTTGTGCCTCTTTTTATTTCCCCTCACGTCTTCTTCCGGGATTACGGGTTGATGGCGGGCTCCTAGGCGGTTACTGGCCGGTCAACACGCGCTATCGCGTTCTTTCACCATGTTTTCCTCAGCTAGCAAAACGTGTCCTCCCCTGGTGGTGTTGCCTTTTTTCGATGTATTTCTCCGGCGCCTCTTCCTGCTGCTGTATCGGACTGGCCGGCAAAACCGGCAGAAGAAGGGCTCCATGGGCGCCGATCCAAACTCTCTCTCTCTCTCTCTCTCTCACCGGCATCGGTGGCTGCACGTCGCTGAAGGGAATATGCCCGAGAGGTAATAATAAAGTGGTTATTATCTTATTCCTTGTTTATGATAAATGTTTATTTTACATGCTATAATTGTATTAATTTGGAAACGTTAATACATGTGTGTTTAATAAATAAAAGGAAAGTTCCTAGTTATGCCTCTCTTATAAACTAGCTCGTTGATTAACAAGATGATCAAGGTTTCCTGATCATGGACATTGTATGTTGTTAATAACGAGGTCACAACATTAGTGGAATGATATGATGAACATTCATTCGAAGTATAGCATTACGATCAAAGTCATTGTGTTTATATTGCTATAACATCATATGAAGTAATCCTAGTCCTTCGACCATGAGATCATGTCAATCAGTAACACTAGAAGAGTATCTTGATAACATCAAACGTCACACCGTGAAAGGGTGATTATAAAGGTGGGTTCAATGCTACGAAAGTGTTATGTAGACGCTCATGGATCAAGAGTGGGATTTTCCATCCCAATAACGGATAAATATACTCTGGGCCCTCTCGGTGATATCACATTAAGAATAGCTTGCAAGCAAGTGATGTGATCACTAGAATGTTATATCACGGGAACGAGAAAATAGTACATGTCGGTAATAAGATCAAACTAGGTATGAAGATACCGATGATCGAATCTCGAACATGTAATATATCGCGAGACAAAGGGATTTAGTTACTAGCGTTAAAGGTTCTTACGATCACAGAAGTCATCGTTGAATGTGTAGGAGTCAGTATGGATCTCCAGGTCTAGCTCCTGATTATTGATCGGAGAGGGGTCTCGATCATGTCTACATTATTCACGAACCGTAGGGTGACACACTTAAGGGATATCGACACCGTTTGGAGCAAATATGTTTCAGATAAAGATTTAAGAAAGCGCTGGAATTATTTCAATAGACACCGGAACTGTTTCAGGTGAAATTGCTGAAATTGGTTCTGCATGTAATAGTAAAATGTTGTAGGGGGTTTTATGTGAATGTTTGTTAATTAAAGTAATTAACAAAATTCTGAATAAAATTAATAAAAAAGTTTTATTAAATAAGAGAGCATTAAATTGGGAGAAATTTAATGCATTTAGAGTGGAGACTTTAATGGAGAATGTGAAGAGGCAAATTTATGTGGAGAGGGTTACCACCACATTAATGGGGGAGGTGAAGGGTCACCTCCATGGGGCGCCGGCCATGGGAGTGGTACCCTCCCCTCCTCCTATAAAAGGCCCTCCTCTCCTCACTTCTCACACACACCTCCTCGTGAAGGATCTCTCCCTCTTTAGTATTTTTCCCCATGGTCTCGGATTAGCGACATACATGTTTCCGGTGGCTTTATATGGAAAGGAGTTGCTGCTTCCGCTGCTTTGTTGGGGCAAGGGACGGAGGTTGTCAGGATACCGGACATGTGCGCGATCACGGATGCACCGCTGCTTTGTGGTGCTGGACTTGGTGGTGCTGGACTTGCTGGAGCTGGATCTGATGGACATGCTAGAGCTAGACCTGCTGGACTTCATCACGATCTTGAGATCGGCAAGTGTACAACTACATCGTCCATGAGTTCCATCTCATTAACAAAACTTTGTTGTCTTTGAGGATATGTTCTCTATGGATGTATATCCACCCGTTGCTTGTATCTAATAGATCTTGGCGTATAATAGTGCCCATCGTAGAATTTTTGTTTGTTTTCTATGCTGCGAACCCAGCAGTGGTATCAGAGCCTGATCTATGTGTAGGTTCTTTGCACAGGTCGAACACATAAGAGTATGTGGGCGATGATGATCATGTTATTGCTTCTTTCATGTATTTTGGATATTGGTGGTATAGTGGGATGAAGCGGCCCGGACCAACTTTACATGTCTTGCACATGAGACCGGTTCCACGACTGACATGCAACTAGTTTTGCATAAGTGGCTGGCAGGTGTCTGTCTCTCCTACTATAGTCAATATCTGATTTACAACGAGTTGCTAATAACTTAGTTATCATTGTTGTGGTTCGATGTTCGTAGGTAAGACCGGTTCTATCTTTGAAAGCCCTAAGCCACGTAAAAACTTGCAATTGATAAATTAGAGGCGTCTAGTTTAGATTGTTGCTGGGCTAGTGTCATGATCTGGTAATGTTGTAAGTTGATGTATGGTAGATACCCTTACAACACACTTAACATGTAAGTTCCATAGACATTGGCCTACACACAAAGGAATGATAGAGATCATACCATGATGCATATGATGGTGATCAAATGCATGGACCATATCATCCCACTTTACACATATGATGTTTGCATCTTATATTGCTAGTTTACCATTTTAGTAGCGTTATAACATGATCCCTCATTTAAATATAAAGATAAAATGTGTTCTTCTTTAAGTATGCACCGTTCTATGGATCGTGTTTCGAGACATCACGTGATGATCGGGTGTACTTGACTTTGCGCTTTCATACAACGGGTGTAAGATAGTTTTACACACACGAGTACTAAGGTTCTTACTTGGCGAGTCTAGCATGTACAGACATGGCCTCGGAACCCGGACCAAAATGTTAAGCATGAGTCATATAGTTGATGTGATGCCCATATTGATGCTCGCCTTTGAAGCTACACCGACTCACGTGATGATCAGACTTGGTATAGTGGATTTGGTTCATGTAATCACCAAAAAGGCACGAGGGATGTCGTTTTTGAGTGAGAGTTCATTTCTAATTTGGATTAGTCGAACCAAATTTGTCATAAACTAAATCAAAGTGAATTTGCATAATTTGTTGTAGTCATTGGCATCTGTTTACTATCTTATGCTTACTTTTAATTGAGATAATAGAACTACAGAATTTTGGATATTTACTTTACGAACTGGTATCGTATTGTTTTGAATGTCAATTTAAACTTTAGAAGTCCTATTGCAAACTTTCAGCAAACTCTATTTACTCCATGAAGTTTAATAAGTAGTATTAAATCAAGAGTAAGAATTCCAATGTTAGTATCTAAAGTATCATGTTTGCCTCCATGATTCTTGATATTCAAAAGTTGTTTTAATATTGAGGTTATCTAGGAGCTGAAATAATTGTTTCAGAAACCATCATGTGTGAACGATATTGCGATATCTAAAACAATATTTATGATTACAATATGATAGAGCATAATTTAACAAAATACGCGTTCTCACATTGTATGAGAATTTGTGAAGGTTGGAGACGCTAGGCGTCCTAATCTACTAAAAAGGTTTTGTGAACTGATATTATACTCGCGATTCTTCCTTATAGGCTATAGTAGCTTGATCATGAAAGTTGTCATGATAAGGATGAATAGAACATGTAAGTAAAAATGTTTACTACACTAATAGATTACTAAAGAATGGATTTTTTGAAAGAACACCAAACATTTGATGATGGTGATCCACTTTAAAGTGCAAGTCCAAAGGTATTAGTATTTGACTATATACACTTTGTACTATGTGTCATGTGAATGACACCGTTATTGATGTTGATAGATTCTTTTGAAAGAAAAGGAATTGCTGAAAGAGAATCTATAAAATATTTGGCAGAAAAGAAAAGGTTGGAGATGTCCAACTTAGGTATATAGAAGATATACATGTTATGACTGTATTCCTTGCTTGTTAAACAATGTGGTTCTTAGATATTGGATACCGGTATTGGATACCAAATTGGTTGGTGTGAAGTGTCATACAGAACAACACAATTCATGAACTTCAATGGCCTAAGTAACTAGCAAGAGAATAAGTGATGATGTTCGTCGAAAACAAATAAAGTGGTATTGTGTTTTCGTTGTCGTCAAACCTAGCCTTCAAGATTTGTTTTAAATTTTTTTATTTTGTTCTGGTATTACGAGAACAATGGTTGTTCAAATAATTACCGTATTCCATAAAGGATGGATGAACTTTTACAAGTCTAGTTGGAGAAATCACATCCATAAACAGTATTTGTAAAATGTCGTAAGACAAATGATTGTAAGATCACTTATGAAGTCACATCGCTGTTTGAATTATATTGGAAAGTAATCATGAAGAAACTCCATGTTGATGGATTTTTGGAGTCTTTTGATTTTGATCAATTGACGCTTGTGAAACTTTCCTCAAGATAATTGAAACTCCGTTTATAGGCCAAAGAGGAACGGATGACTAGCTTATTGGAAATTGTGCATGCTGATGTGCATAGTCCATTATGTGTAGCCATATGCGGTGGATATTTTTGCTTCATATGCTTTCTCTAGAAATTTGAGTTAATATATCTATATATTTACTTAATAAGGAAGAAGTATGAAACATTTGAAAATTGTTCAAAGACTTTCAAGATGAAGTGAAAAATCATTGTAACAAGAAAATAAAGAGTTTATGATTCGATCATAAAGAAAGATATTTGAGTTACATATTTAGCAAAACACCTAAGATTTTAGGAATTGTTCCATGAATTTGCACTTCCCGATAAACCACAGAAGTATGGTATGTTTGAGAGATCAAATCAAACCTTGTTTGACATGGTAAGATCAAAGGTGTCATTTATAAACCTTCCATTATGTTTTAAGGATTAAAGCTTTAGAGACTACCACTTTTACACTGAAAAGAGCACCATCGCGATCTGTTGAAATGACACCATATGAGTTATGGTTTGGGATAAAACCCGAGTTGTCTTTTCTTAAAATTTTGGTATGCTATGCATAAGTAAAATGTTTACAACCAAAGTCGGATAAGCACGTATTTGTAGGTTATCCCAAAGAATTTGTTGGGAATTCCTCCATAGCACCGAGGACAAAAGAGTTTGTCTCTTGGAACGTCAAGTTTCTTGAGAAGGAATTTTTCGTGAAAAGTTAAGTGGGAAGACAATAGAACTTTGATAAGGTTGTTGAACCTTAGCTATATGTGCTAAGTAGCGCAGCACCGGAATGTTTCCTAGTGGCGGCCACAATGCTCATGGCTCCCATGATTAGAAAGGGTGTCATCTTGGAGATTAGAGTTCCTATTTGAACCGTATGCATCGGGTAAGAATCAAATAGTGAGATTTGATAAACAAGCCGTTATTGTTTTGACAATGATGAACCGACCGCATGCAAAGAAGCGATGATGGGCCCTGACTCCATAAAATGACTAGAAGTCATAGAATCGGCGATAGTATCCATACACGAGAAATCAAGTTTCTGAACTTGGAAGAGCCTCCGAAAAGGCATGAAGCCTATCGGTCGTGTTTGGATCTATAAATAAATAGACATGGATGTTTAACATATATGAAATAGTCGGCATGGCAGAAAGGAGTTTACGACAATGTTCAAGGAGTTGACTATGACAATATTTGATCTTTCATAGCGATATTTGGTCTTGACGGATTAATATAGCAATCACTACATATAATTTGGTATATGGTAGTTGAATAAACGAAACAAGGTTCTTCTAATAGAATGGTTACCTGGGACATGTACATGACATGGTCCAAAGGGTTTTGTTAAATCAAAGGATGCTAAAAGGGCATGCAAACTTCAGTGGTTGACGTAAGCATAACGGAGTTGGAAACTTCACCATGATGAAACTCCTAAAAGAGTTTAAATTCATCGGAGATGATGAAGATGCTTGCATTTGCAAGAAATTAAGTGGGAGCGCTGAGACATATCTCTAATACATTATGTGGAGGACATGGTGTTGATTACAAATGATGTAACTTTTATTGAGACAAGATAAGAATTTCATTAAAAATAGACTTTGATGAAAGACTTGGGCAAAACCGGAATATTTGGCATCAATATCTATATGAATAGATTGAGGCGCTAATATGGTTGTGCTAGACATACATATATGAGATATTGAAAGCGTTTAATATGGAAACAACAAGAAAGGTTCTTGTTGCATGGAAATGATTGTATCAAGATTCAAATGTTTCAACACTTGGTGAGTAAAATCACATGAATATTTTGATCGATTATACCGTGATATGTATATATCCAGATATGTCCTATGCTCTAAATGTTATGAGTACATACCAGAATGATTCATAAGATGATCATCGGATGATAGTAAAGATATTCGTATGAGCTTTAGAAGAACTAAGAATATATCATGTATAAGTGACTAATAGTTAAAGATAGTTCATTGTAAAGTGTTACATTGATACTAGTTTTGTCACAAGATACAAATTAAATTTATATAAATTTAGACTATGGGTGGCACAATGTAATGGAAAAGATGTTCCATGATGGATTTGGATGAGTTCCAAAGTTGAGACATTGTGACGGATACTACAACAAAAGGCTAAGTATATGACTACTATAGTAGCAACAAAGGAGGGTATTTGTGTTAAGTAGTTTGTTATCAAACTAGGTGTGGTTCAAAGTGGGCTAATACTATGAAGATATATTGTATGACAATAATATCAACATATTTTAACCTGAACGAACCAAAGGTCTCACCAAAGGACCAAATTTATACAATGCCATCTCATTTGAGAATGAGTGATGCGTAGAGATGCAAAGACATGCAAATACACACGAACCTGAAACTGTCAGATCTGGAGATTATGTTAACCACTAGCAATCACATATATGCAACATTAGAAAGCCATCGCTGTTCAATATGCAAAGCTTTTCAAACTAGATTATTGACTCTAGTGCAAGTGGGAGACTGAAGGGAATATGCCCGAGAGGCAATAATAAAGTGGTTATTATCTTATTCCTTATTTATGATAAATGTTTATTTTGCATGCTATAATTGTATTAATTTGGAAATGTTAATACATGTGTGTTTAATAAACAAAAGGAAAGTTCCTAGTTATGCCTTTCTTATAAACTAGCTCGTTGATTAACAAGATGATCAAGGTTTCCTGATCATGGACATTAGATGTTGTTAATAACGAGATCAGAACATTAGTAGAATGATGTGATGAACATTCATCCGAAGTATATCATTACGATCAAAGTCATTGTGTATATATTTCTATAACATCATACGAAGTAATCCTAGTCCTTAGACCATGAGATCATGTCGATCACTAACACTGGAAGAGTATCTCGATAACATCAAACGTCACACCTTAAAAGGGTGATTATAAAGGTGGGTTCAGTGCTACGAAAGTGTTATGTAGAGGCTCATGGATCAAGAGTGGGATTTGTCCATCCCGATGACGGATAGATATACTCTGGACCCTCTCGGTGATATCACATTAAGAATAGCTTGCAAGCAAGTGATGTGATCACCATAATATTATATAACTGGAACGAGAAAAGAGTATATTTCGATAACGAGATCAAACTAGGTATGGAGATACCGATGATCGGATCTCGGACATGTAATATATCGCGAGACAAAGAGATTTAGTTACTAGTGTTAAAGGTTCTAACGATCACAAAAGTCATCGTTGAATGTGTAGGAGTCAGTATGGATCTCCAGGTCCCGCTGCTGATTATTGATCGGAGAGGGGTCTCGATCATGTCTACATTATTCGCGAACCGTAGGGTGACACACTTAAGAGATACCGACACCATTTGGAGCAAATATATTTCAGATAAAGATTTAAGAAAGCGCTGGAATTATTTCAATAGACACCGAAACTGTTCCGAGTGAAATTGCTAAATTGGTTATGCATGTAATATTGAAGTGTTGCAGGAGGTTTTATGTGAATGTTTGTTAATTAAAGTAATTAACAAAATTCTGAATAAAATTAATAAAAGAGTTTTATTAAATGAGAGAGTATTAAATTTGGAGAAATTTAATGCATTTAAAGTGGAGACTTTAATGAAGAATCTGAAGAGGAAAATTTATGTGGAGAGGGTTACCACCACATTAATGGGGGAGGTGAAGGGTCACCTCTATGGGGCGTCGGCCATGGGAGGGGTACCCTGCCCTCCTCCTATAAAAGGCCTCCCTCTCCTCACTTCTCACACACACACATCTCCTCGTGAAGGATCTCTCTCCCCCTCTAGTATTTTTCTCCATGGTCTCGGATCAGCGAGATACATGTTTCCGTTGGATTTATCTGGAAATGAATTGCTGCTTCCGCTGCTTTGCTGGAGCAAGGGACGGAGGTTGTCGGGGTACTAGACGTGTGTGAGATCACGGATGCACCGCTACTTTGTGGTGCTGGATTTGGTGATGCTGGACTTGCTGGAGCTGGATCTGATGGACCTGCTGGACTTCATCACGATCTTGAGATCGACAAGTGTACGACTACATCATCCACGAGTTCCATCTCGTTAACAAAACTTTGTTGTCTTTGAGGGTATGTTCTTTATGGATGTATATCCACCCGTTGCTTGTATCTAATAGATAGATCTTAGCGTATAATACTTCCCATCGTAGGAATTTTTTTGTTTTCTATGCTGCGAACCAATAGTCGCCGCTTCAGATCTATCCCTTTCCAAGACTATTGCCATCCTCTCTCTCGCTGGCCACCGGGGTGCTAGCTGCGTAAGATCCTCCATGTCAGACCTTCCTCCACCAGCCCCGATAATGGATTCCCTGGTGCTAGAGGCTGGGCCAACAACGACGAGGACGACGGACTCCGAGGGTGCTTCCTATTTCCCGTATCACACCGGTCCTGGTGAGGACGGAGATGGCTGCATCTACCACGGCACCGGCACATGCGCCACCGTCACCAAGCTCAGCCAGCTGAACTCGACCCCATGCTTCACATCTCCATCCTGCAGGAATAAAGTAAACCATGTGTCTTTCTTTCCCTTTCCTTCCAAACACAACCCTGGTTTTTTTGCCTCTGACCGTGAGGATGGAGGGGCTGGTTTCCATGGCCGTTCTTGATCTGCTGTTTTTTATGTCGGTCCTAGAACAGCTGCAGGCCACGGACAAAGGAGAAGCAAATATATCTCCATTGACAAGGTGCGGACGAGGATTAGGCACGTATACATGTGATGGTTTATGTTAAGATGTGTTGTAGTTCTGCAGTCCAATAGTGTGCTGTTATGTCACGGGTAAAGTAGTGTGCTTCCTTCCGTATCTCTTATTTCTCAACCGTCATAATTCCGCTGGACAACAAAAAAATATTAACCAAATGTTCACGATGAGCATACGCCAAA
This sequence comes from Avena eriantha, assembly GCA_910589775.1. Taxonomy (NCBI): domain Eukaryota; kingdom Viridiplantae; phylum Streptophyta; class Magnoliopsida; order Poales; family Poaceae; genus Avena; species Avena eriantha. Next base: position 162,361,278 of record OU342740.1, on the reverse strand, counting down.
AGTTTACTGCATATTCTCTTCTGTATCTATTTCCTTTGTTTGTTTGCATGTTTCTCTTACACTGTTCAATATGTTTAGTTGACTCTGATTTGTGTACCGAGCCAAGAGTGATTTTCTCCAAGTACTTAGATAGATTACTATATATTGTACATTCTCCTTCCTTGCATCTGATCCTGTTATATTACTTTCAGTTGTGGGAACCTAGGTGCTTCGTTTGAATAATCTGAAGGAAATGCCTCTTGCTACACACCCCATCATGTCTCATCTTCAAGGAATTCAAGGTTGAGTCCCTAACATGTTCTTCTCCTCTTTCTCCCCTTGCTTCTAATCTTCTCTTACCTCTGTAGCGACGGCGGCGAGGGGCTGCACGCTGACGAGCAGCAGAAGGCTGGATAAATTTCACAACTCATGTGTTTGATATGAAAGTAGAGAGGTATGTATAAGTTCTTGATTTGATCTTTACATCATAATTTATTATTTTCCTGTGGGAGGTAAATCATTATTATTCTACCTACAGTCGGTTTGTGTGTCCTTAGGGGTTAACATAACCACATGTAAGTTGATTGTGTGCTTATCTTGATAGCTATGCATAGGAAATTAAGGACCCAATGTGCCAGACCCTGTAGGTTTGTTTTAACTGCATAAATGACCATGTTGACAATAAAATATGAAGTGAGATTTGTAGTTTTCGAGTCAGGGGCAGTTCATTAGCTAGAAATCAGAGAAAGCCATTTATAGGAACAAAGTTTATATTTAGTCTTTTTTAATTAAGAAAAACATTAGTTGTCAGCTGCATTGACCTGCGGACAGTAAGTAACCTAACTTGTACGGATGCAGCGGAAAATATTGTTAGCAACAAGGAGATGAAGATGTTGATGTATAATCTGCTACATGTTGTCCTGTGTAGAGGGGCGTTGTGAGTACTGAGTCGTAGCAGATTGATGTTAATTTCAGCATTTTCGGCGAGATTTCTTCCGACGGATAAAGAGATTAGGATACTGATAATATGTTTGTTTTTCAGTGATCATGTTATTGTTGTGCCTCTGGCTACAGAGTTGCATGGCATACCTGCTTACATTGGCATTTATTTTTTAGAGAGTACATACCATAGCTTCATAAAAATTGGTGATATTTTTATTCATCCATTCATTGGCAAGAGCACTATCTGGTGGTTCTAATATTTAGGTTGAACTTTTGTTTAGTTGGAGAATATTATTTCATTGTCACTCTTTATTAATCCAAAATATACCTGATATTGTATTACATTCTGTCACATGCTATATATGGTTAAAAATATACGCCTTGCCTTTCTTTGGTTGTTGTGAATTTCATTATGTTCCTTTTCCGTACATCAAGTTTATGCCATAGACATGTTGTGGTGTCGTAATTTACTTGCATCATTTGGATGTTTTGGAAAAACTGCTGAGCACAAGGTTCTCACATATTGAATATGTATCAGTACTTATTTATGTATGCAGTTTTATACTAGGAAAAAAACCTTAAGTATAGGTGTATATACATTTTTGTTGAAAACCTGCTGACCATTATTGTTGTATGTTGTCCTATGGTAAGGTCTTCATTAGGTGGATATACAGTATATTGTTGTAGCAGAAGTGCAATCTTGGCCACCTACATGATGCATTATTGGACATCACAGAGATGGAGCCGCGTTGAGAAGCCAAGCCCTATGTCAGTCAATTATATATATGGCAATGTATTGATCCCAGTGAACAAGGTACAGCTGTCCCAGTAAACTCTGCTAAAGATGAAGTCACATAACACAGAGAAGAAAAAGGGACAAAAAATGAAGAGATCCATAATTATCGGAGAGCACGGATATATATCTGCCATTCTTCTCACCCTCTTTGCTATCTCAAAAGGTAGGAATTGGAGTCTCCAAGGTGAGGACGGGGGAACATTGCCCGTCTATGCCTTTTCTTCTGCTCTTCCTGTCGAACCATCACTCTGATGTTTTATTTTTTCCGAATTGGTGATCCAGTTCATTGCCTCATGCAAGATCTTTATGATTTTTGGTCAATCATACCTAATACTATTCGCATCCATTCGAAATTCTTAAGAAATTATCGAGAGTTGTATTTTGCAAGAAGCTTGAATCGACAATGCAGACTGGGTCGGTGAAAGATTTATCGCCCAAAGAACCGTGTCCAATGTTGTCGTCCAGCTCACCTAGATTTGGGAAAATAGGAATCGAGCAAAGGAGCTGTATGAGTTGGGGCTAATGTTTCGCGACCAACAGGTACCTCTCCAACATTCGATCACCTAACCCATCTCCCTAAATGTTGAGTTGCTCCGTGCATGTCTGCTCTCTGTGTACATTTAACATGCAATCCATTCTCTGTAGCCCAAACATCGAATTACCTATCCTATTCATCCACACTAGGACTCACCACTATTGCTTGCAACTCTCTTTTTTTCTTTCCCTTCTTGCCAATTCATTGCTGCCTCATGCTATCTTTTTGTATGTCATACTGTTGCTTACTAATACAGTTCGCACCCATTTGTACGAAATACAAACTTAAATCGAACTCATACTCCGGGGCAAACATGCTGAAGACCCTATGAAATTGGTCACCGTTTCATTTCCAAATAAATAAATGCAACTAAATCAATCCATTTTGTACACACTCGATGTCTATTTACTACATAATTGTTTACACATTGCAGGTACAAACTTTCTGTCGATGCCATAGATATTGAGCCCAATGACGAAAACAAGATATTAACTGGCTGGTTCATATCCTTGGCGAAGCCGTTACAGCCATCATGAAGGATGACATGTACGACGCTGATGATGAAGGGCTAACGCAGTGCCAAAAAGATCAAGGAGAAGAACAAGAGAAGGAGTAAGACCGCTGGGATAGATTAGAATCACCAACTCTCTTTTCTACAACATGCCAAAGACCAGGTAGCTCTGCTCCCCAGCATCAGTATAGGATAGAATAAGCGACTTGACCCTGATGTTTAACCATGTGGTTTAATCAACTACAATCTCCCTGTAATATAGAAGTAGGAGTGTAGAGATAGATTAGAATCAGCAACCCCTTCTGTGTAAAATAATGCAGACTAGGCAGATCGCTCTCATATTCAGGCATATAGTGTAATCAACTACGATCTACCCTGTAATTCATTTCGAATATATTATCGATGACTTACTATACTATTCCTCATGACTATACTATTCCTCATGTTGTTCATTCTCCTTCGCCTAAAACCACATCAACCACCTATCTAACAATGTATTTAGATAAAACTACCGAACCGGTATCGTAGGAGAGAAGAAAGACGCTCCAGAGGCGGCGACAAAAATCCATCTAGGGTTCCTTTCCTCCGCCGGCGACGCCACCGGTCCGTCTCGTCTCCGGTGGCCTTAGTGCCTTGGAGACATGGCGGACCACGGTCTCTCGCCGGCGGGAGGTCTCAGTACTGTATTTAGCCTGTTTTTAGTGGCTTCTTCAGGATGTTGAGGCGGCGGCTACGTCCTGAAGTCAGAATAAAATCCTCCCCGCCCTATCACATCAGCGGAGGGCGTGTGGAGTCGTACGTCCGACGGATCTCTTCGGATCCGGTCGTTTTTCGCTTTCGTTGGTGTGTTTGGAGGTCAGTCTCTTCCGATCTACGTTGGTCATCTTCGGCAATGGTTCCTACTCTGGTGCGCTGGTCCTTTGGGGCCTTAGCACGACGACTTCCTGTCCGTCTACTACAACAAGTTCTACTACGACAAGCTTTGCCCTGCTCCGGTGATGGAGGGGCGAGGACGGCGGCGCGCCTTCGGCTCGTGCCCGTGTTTATAGTCGTCGCTAGGTGGTCCAATGACCTATTTGTAATTTCTATTACTTTTAGAAACTTTTGTACTGCTCTTGATGATTATTAATAGATCGGTGGAATTTCGTAAAAAAAAACAATGTATTCAGATAAAAAACAAGCTACGGGTGCCGCGTGTCCATATTCCCTAGTCAATAAATTTATGGCATGTCAACTTAAATCGTCACATTTGAAAATGATGTTACGTGATTTTCACTATTCATAATGACTCCATGCCATTCAATTGACCGTAAGAGATCTAATAATATCAAATGTTGTCCACTCCTCAATAAAAATATACTCCCTCCGTTTCAAAATAAGTGACTTGAGTTTGTCTAGATTCGCATGTACCTGTATTCTAAAACATGTCTAGATACATCCGAATCTAGAAAAACCCACGTCACTTATTTTAAGACGGAGGGAGTAGTTATTTTATTTACTGTGGAGCCATAGCAACGCACGGGGTTTTGCTAGTAACAGTAACGTGCCGCCGCGCCAAATCCCCTAGTGGTCTGAAGTACATGCAACTGTGCAAACCTGAAGCTGCCGAACTGCCTCCACCTTCCAAGTTCCAATCCAGCCGCGTCTCTCCCGCCAAATACGGTTGTGGAAACCGCTCCATCGCTGCACCACGACATGCATGGACGAGTGCACGTACTTATCTCTCTCCTCCATCCTCTCCACCACCCCTTCCAAACTTGGCAAACGCTCCAAATCGCCCCAGTTTTCCCCCATTAAGCCAGCAGCCAGGCCGGCGAGGCTGCGTGCATGCATGCGGCGACGTCGGCCAGCAGCATGGCCTTGAACGACATTGGGAGGGGCGGTGCCGGCGCGGCCGCCAGCAACAGCGGCAGCGGCAACGACATAGGCCGAGGCGGGGCAGCCGGGACGGCGTCTAAAAAGCGCCTCGTGATGATCATCGCTGACCCGGGCCGTGAGTCCACCGCGGCGATGGAGTGGGCACTCTCCCACTCCGTGGTCGAGGGCGACGACATCTTGCTCCTCCACGTCAACATGCCGCCGAGCGGTGCCCCGGGCGGCGCACCCCCCTCACGAACCGGCTCCGGCGGAAGCAGCGGCGCCTCTCCACTCGGCGTATTCCTCGGCGGTGGGGGCTACGCAGACGGGGAGTTCATGGAGACGATGCGCACCGCGTGCAAGGCACGACACCCGCGCGCGAGGGTCCATGCGGAGCGCGTCGAGCCAGCCACCGAGGGCCACGAGGCCAAGGCGCAGACTATCCTCGCTGAGTCCCAGCGCCGCGGCGTGGAGCTCCTTGTCATCGGCCACCGCCGCTTCTCCAACTTTCTCGGGTAAAACCAAATCCCACACATACATGCATTGATCTTTTCATGTATGGCATAGACATGGTCAATACACCTGTGTTATTGCGGGGTGCAGGTTACGGAGTGGCAGCGGGTCGAGCCGTGGACACGACAGCACAGCGGAGTTCTTGATCGAGCACAGCAAGTGCCTGTGCGTGAGCGTACAGAAGAAGGGCCAAAACCCCGGCTACCTGCGCAACACGAAGACCCACAAGAACTTCTGGCTCCTCGCATGAACTTACTTACTCGTACACATATTGACTAGATCGATCAAAGAACATTTTTCAATTTTCACGTGCGTGTACCGCACGATAATTAATTTAGAGAAATGCATGTTTGATTGCATCGATTAAGAACGAGTTATGTCTGACTGGCCTGGTGAAAGAAGCGAGAGATAAGGTCTGTCAATTTTTGTTTGTCAGACATCTCTCGATGATCACCCGGTGTTTTTTTTTCGCGAAAAGATCACCCGGTGTTACGGAGGTGTAAATCCATAGATGGAGCTTTGCCGCTAGAACGAATTGAGCGTTTATATCACTGTACTAAGTGTTGGAATTCGTCCACGGATCGTTCACGTCAAACTCGACAAACACACGCAAAAAAAACCTAGCAAGGGCATGTATCTTGCTCTTTTTTCCTCAACTCTTGCGGTACAATTCGGCGGCTCTCACCTACTAGGTAGTGGACTAAAACGGCAGCGAAGCAGCACTAAACAACCTATAGAGACTTGATACAACTACCGGCTATCAGAGAGAGATAAGAAAGACCTGTGCGGGACCAACCTGATACTAACACCAATCATACCCATCCTGGTCTTTCCCCCTCGAGACCAAACGAGAAAGTCAAACCAAGGAACTCACACAGTTGACAGTTTTATTCATTCCATTATAGTTGTAGCCTTTACTAGTCAGATATAGATAGCATAAGTGATCCTGATAGCATAAGTAGTGGGCAGTTTTAGTTAACCATTCAGTTGTAGTTGCAGTACTTACTAGTCAGATACAATTAGCATGTGACATTCCAAACCCAGCAGTTGTTGGCACTTTTATTTCATTCCATTGGAGTTGTGATACTTACTAGGCAGGTATAACATGACACGATACACCCCAGATCCACCAGTTGTTGGTACTTTTATTATCCATTCCATTGTAGTGAAGCTGATTACTAGTCACATATTAAGTCAAATTTATAGCACTACTTTAGTTATGCTTGTCTATGATCGAGATACTGTGCTCCAAGTCGTCCATAACCACGGACGCAGCTTTCAGAAAGATTTACCCTGCAGGGATGCACAAATAGCAACACACACATGATCAACCTCGGAAAAACCAAATCAAAACCCAACGAGGCTTTCACGACAAATTAATCACAGGATTCATAAAAGATTTCAGGGGGGCCACCCCACTAAGCTACTTACAACAAAGTTGGCTGGCTCCGGAACGGACCCAGGGTTTGTGACGACGGTTGTAAACGACTAGGAACCCGAAAGTGTGTTTGGGCTTGTCGATACCGCGAAAACATGGCACGATCCAAAACAGTACAGGTGCTCCACGCACAATCTTAAATAAACCAGTAAAGCATGACATAAACAGGATAGTAATAAATCCCCAAACTAGTTTCTGGCCCCAAGAAATAAGAAATGAATCAAGCTCTGGCTAAGGGGGATCCATAGGGTCTCCCGGATGTGGATAGTGCGAATAATCAAGGAATAGGTATCAAGTACTCGGGGCCTACGTGACACAAGTGGACATGAAAAACCAAATAGCATATATTACCCACCGGTGCCTCTTTCATTAGTTATCCTAGCAATTTAATAGTTGTATTTAAAGTCATGATCCTCTCCACCGTAAAGCATATGACAACATTCCAACAACTGTGTGGTACTTCACGACACGGGAATCGCACCTGAGCAAGCGACTATGACTCACAAGACCATCTATCTACCAAACAACAGGTAATAGGAGGTGTCCAAGGCAATATAAAGGCTGCACAGAATATATCTGGTACGGAACACTAAAGCATCGCGACACGGATAACAATAGATCAACAGGAGGAAATAAAGACTATAAATGCAAAATAGGTAGAAAGGGGGAGAATGCTCGCCTAGGAAACACTGTCGAAGATACATTATCCGAAGAACTTGTCGATACTCGCATACACTCAACGGCCTAATCCGTGAAGAAGCGAAGCACTAGAATAAACACCGGATGCACTATTTAATACTATGGTAGATGATCAGGCATGATGCATGATATGATGCATGACATGGCGAAGATGCGATGCAACTAGGCAATATTAAGCGGAACCGGGGTCCCAACAATTAATTAGGTGGTTCATGTTGTTTAGCTACCCCACAATTTAAATGTTGTATTAACAAGGCAAAGCATGGCATCGGTTCGCTACACAAATTTAAATGGGGCCAATATAAGATTAGAATAGCCCACATATGGTCTCCATATTTAATTATTAGGTGAATCGACAAATGCCCCCAAATGCCAAAGCATGTGTGCGATCATGAATAATTTAATATGCAACAGGTTTATATAACATTTTATAAAATAGGGCTCGGAAAAGGGGTCACACATTGGATCGACGATCTTGGGGTTCCGAGGGTGTTCGGGTTCGGTCTCGGCGGGATCGGTCTTCGGACTCCGAGATCGGGCTTCAAGATCCGTGTGGAGAACATGTCGGTTCCACATCGAAGGCCTTGGGGTTTCAATGAACTTGACGTTCCAGGCATCTTCGGTTCGAGGGTCTCGGTGTCCATGAAGGAGAACATGTGGTTTCCGTGAAGGAAATCTAGCTCGACTTCGATTGCTGCTTGGCGACGGTACTAGGATCCATGGGAACATGCAAGTCCCGCACATACAAGCACACACGCCAAGATCACCGAGCTTCACAGCATAAACCACACGGTGGTCAGGGTCTTCTTTGGCCTGGACCAAAAGCTAGAAAAACGGCCAGAGGAGGCGACATCTGATGGCATGGACGGGGAGGACGAGCGCGAGCGACGACCGGACGCGGGACATAGACGCGTAGAGAGGGTCGAGGGAGAGGTCACCGATGCTAGGCGAGGCGAGGTGGTAGCGGCGGTCGGCGCAACGGCGGCTGTAGAGAGCAGGCGACGGAGCGACTTGGCGTGCAACTGCCGGCTTCGGGCGAGGCCATAGGAGAGGCACGGTAGAGGGCGTCGAGGGCACTCAGGCGAGCTTCTGAAGAGGAGGGCTGGACTCGAGACGACCGGCGGAGACCGCGCGGAAGCAGCTACGGGTGGCGGCATCTGCTGGGGATGGCCGACGGACGAACCGGGGAAGCGACGGAGCGGGCTCTGCGGGGAGGGGATGCGGGGCGCGCTTGGTCGCTGATGGAGGGCTTGTCGGGGACAGTCTTGATGGCTCACGCGGCTTCTGGTTGAGGAGGCGGTCATGGACAGGTGCTTGTACACCGAAGGAAGCTGCTGCTAGGGACGAGCCGGATGGCGTCGAGGCGGAGCAGCCCCTATAGCGTGCCGGACGAGGAAGAGCAGAGGCGCTAGATCTCAAGGAGGAGAAGCGATGCAGCACAGCATCTGGGTGGCCGTGGCCGGCCAGAATTAGCTGCAGCGGCGGTGGCGGCAGCGAACGCGGGGCCTAGCGGGGAGGCGGAAAGCGTCGCAGGGTAGGTGAGAGGAAGCGAGAGGCGTGCAACGCGTGGTGAGTGGGGCCAGGCTCGTGTGAAGGCGACAGGAGATGGGATCGCGTACAGGCTGGGTCGGGGTCGTGATGGGGTTGGCGAGTCATGCCACGCACGACATGTACGCGGGCTAGGGCATTGCGTGCATCGCGCACCATTTTGCGTTGCAGTGGAGCGGCCGTGCATCGCGGTACACCAAGGTGGGTCAAATGCAAAGCGTGCCGCCAGGCATGCGCGGTACCAGGGAGTGGCGGCGGCAGGTGTGGGACTAGGTGTAGGTAAGGTTAGGGTTTGGACTAGATAGATTTAGGGTTTCGGTCTAGATAGGTTGGACCGGGTGGTAGGTGGTCCGGCTGGTTGGGCCTCTGGCCCAATCGGCTGGACTGCCTCCTTGAAAACATTGTTTTATTTTAAGACATCTTTATAAATAGTTTTTAGACAAAACAAAATATCCAGAAACACCGGAGTTTTGATTTAAATAAAGACGGGGGTATTTAGAAAACAAAGATAGGCTTTTAGAAAATAGTTTTAGGCAAACAAATGCATGATGACATGACGATGCTCAAATACAATGTGGCATGATGACATGAGCATGTGGTCATGATGATGCACAAAAATAAAAACAACACGCGATTTTCTAGTAGTGATTATATCGGGGTGCTACATCCACCAGTGTCATTGCATGTGTGTTCTCTTTACTAACAACAACCAGAGTCATTGCATGTGTGTTCTTTTCACATACCACATATGGATCCACCAGTGTCATTGCATGTGTGCTCTTTTTACTAACAACAACCAGGGTCATAGCATGTGTGTTCTCTTCAGAGGCCACACATGGATCCACCAGTGTCATTGCATGTGTGTTCTTTTTCACAATCCACCTATGGATCCACCAGTGTCATTGCATGTGTGTTCTTTCTACTAACAACAAATGGAGTCATTTCATGACTGTTCTTTTAACATACCACATATGGATCCACTAGTGTCATTGAAATGTGTGTTCTCTTTAGAGACCACAGATGGATCCACCAGTGTCATTGCATATGTATTCTTTTTAGTAAAAAACAACCAGTCATTGAAATGTGTGTTCTTTTCAAATACCACATATGGATCCACCAGTGTCATTGAAATGTGTGTTCTTTTCAGAATCCACCTATAGATCCACCAGTGTCATTGCATGTATGCTATTTTTACTAACAACAAGCAGAGTCATTGCATGTGTGTTCCCTTCAGAGACCACACATGGATCCACCAGTGTCATTGCATGTGTGTTCTTTTTACTAACAACAACCAGAGTCATTGCATGTGTGTTCTTTTCACATACCACATATGGATCCACTAGTGTCATTGCATGTGTGCTCTTTTCACAATCCACCAATGGATCCACCAGTGTCATTGCATGTGTGTTCTTTTTACTAACAACAACCAGAGTCATTGAAATGTGTGTTCTTTTCACATACCACATATGGATCCACCAGTGTCATTGCATGTGTGTTCTTTTCACAATCCACCTATGGATCCACCAGTGTCATTGCATGTGTGTTCTTTTTACTAACAACAACCAGAGTCATTGTAATGTGTGTTCTCTTCAGAGACCACACATGGATCCACCGGCGCCATTGAAACGCGTGTTCTTGTTACTAACAACAACTAGAGTCATTGCATGTGTGTTGTTTTCACATACCACATATGGATCCACCAGTGTCATTGCATGTGTGTTCTTTTCACAATCCACCTATGGATCCACCAGTGTCATTGCATGTGTGTTCTTTTGACTAACAACAACTAGAGTCATTTCATGATTGTTGTTTTCACATACCACATATGGATACACCAGTGTCATTGAAATATGCCTTCTCTTCAGAGACCACACATGGATCCTGTAGCATCCCAATTGTCTAACAGTTGTAATGCTACTTGGTCTAGTAAGATATTGGCTACTTCATATTTATAATTGTTGCATCATAATTATATCATGCTCATGTCATCATGCCACCTTGCATTTGGGCATCATATAAAACCCTCTTTCTTTTGGTTTTTCTCTCATATCCATTATTAATTGTATTTTCCTCTTGATATTGTATTTGGTTATTGATATATTGTTAAAATGCCTAAGTTGAGTTGGGGGCATATCTCTTATTTCAATTCCATCACTTTTCTTTTCCACCACTTTATAATTCCACCATCCTACTAGTCCAGGAGCTTATTTGTATTTATTTTGGTTTTATCTAGCTCATGGGAAATAGGGTGGATCTAGTTCTTTAAATTCTCTTGCTTGGCCTTGTTTTCCACTTCTTAGAAATGCATAAGAATAATGCCATAATTTTATTGTTGTTTTCACCAAATAAATCATGGCATTATTATTTTGCATGGGCCATGCAACCTTCTTCACCACCTTTTCTCTCATGGGTTTTTGTTTTGTTTTAGTCGGTCTTTTTCTTTGTGGATCTTCCCCTTCCATTCCACCATCCCCATATTCTCATCCATATCTATTTCTTTTATTTTTATTTTTCTCCATGCATGTTGCAAATAAGGCCTTCTCCCATGATCCTCTTCTTTCTCTTTTCTTGGATTTTCTCTTCCACCTCATCTCATGTAAATTCAAAGCACTCATCATTTGTCCTCTTGGGTGAGCTTATAAACAAGTTTTTAAAACTAAAAACTAATTAAATCTCTAACCCTAGTTCTTCTTCTTTTCTCCCTAAACCTACATCTAATCTAAAAACCCTAACCTCACCATCTCCCTCTCAACTCCTCCCTCACACCTGGCCACCCTCTCCCTGGCCCACACCTAGCTAATCCTACCCCTCTCTCCAACCCTACACAAAACCCTAACCCTAGCCCATGTCTACCCTAGCCCGAGCTACCCCCCTCTCCTCTCTTTCTTTCTCTACCGGCCGAGCCAGCCCCACCTGCCTTCTCTCGTCCTCGGCCCCACCTGCAGCCCCTCCCCTCGGCCGCTACCCTGCCCTAGGACGAGCCCCAGCTCGCCCACGTGCTCGAGGAGAAGGAGGAAAAGGCCGAGGCTACTTTACCTGCCCGTGCCCACCAGCCTCTCCTCTCCCTCCCTCTCGCTTTACCCTCCTCCTCACGGCTCTCCAACATCGCCAGATCTGCCCCGAGCCGGCCCTCTTCTTCCCCTTCTTCCTCCCCGACGCCTAGCTCCTGCCGTCGGTCACCGCCGTCTACCTCTGCTCCTCTTCGTTCTAGCCGGCGTGCTCGTCGTGGAAGAGGACGAGGAGAGCAAGGATGGCCCACTGCACCACCCTGTTCACGCCAACGCGAAGAAGGGAGCCGCCAGCACCGCCAGATCCTCGCCGCTCTCTGAAACCCTAGATCGCCAGAGCGCCTGCGTCCTCGCCGCTCCGGAGCCTCCCCGCCCGATCCGACCACACCAGCCCACCCGCGGTGAGCCCCTCTATCTCCCTGACATGCTCCGCCTCGCCGTCATCGTCTAGCGCCGCCGCTCGTTTTGCCGAACGCCCACCGTGCGCCAGAGCTCGCCGGTGTCTGTAGGCTTTCCGCGCCGCAGCGAGCCTTACCTAGGCCCCAACCCTCCTACTGTTAGCTCCCCTAGCCTACCGCACTGGTTCCGTCCCTAAGCGCGCACGCCCGTGACCCGGGTTCGATCCCCCGCCCCGCGCCGCGCGCCGATTTTTCGTCAGACCGAGGAGAAGAAGAACAGTACCGGGTCGTGGTCATATTACATTAAGCCCCCTCTTTTTATTTTCGCCTCAACCCGCGGTACCTCGTGGCCCACTAGTCAGCCGCCCTGGCAATCTTGCCGAAAACCCCCCAGTTTTCTCCAGCCGTAACCCGCGCTCCAGCTCTAGCCCCACCTGTCAGCCTCTGGAGCTAACCCCACTGCCGCGTGGGCCCGTAACCGACGGCCCCATCTGTCACCCTCTGTGGCTAGCCAGAGCCGCGGTAGAAAAAGGTTTTCTGCGCGCGAGGCCCCAGTCCGCTTGGTCCCACCCGTCAGTGACTATGGCTGGGACGAGCTGAGTAAGAAAAATATTTCCTGTGCCTGTTTTAATTAAGCCTTTTCCAAAATTGATTTAAATTCAAATTCAAATCATATTTAAATAATTTTTAAAATACAAATCCAAATAATACAAATAATATATGTTTTGGAATCAGAAAAATGTGAGGAATTCAAATATGCCATTCAAAATATGTTTTGAACACTTTAAAATTTCGAGATGATTAAAATTACAATAAAATGCCCTTTTCCTTAATTAATTAATAACTTTAATTCTATAACTCCAAATTTGGCAAATAATATGTCTAAATCGATCAGCGCGACGAGCCCGTTCTATTTATGCAGTCCTTGTTCTGAATTGAAGCATGCATCATGTCATTATTAGAAATCTGAACTGTTTATGACAATAAAACTTGGTTTAATAAATGACAAAATGTTTATTTCTTGTATCCACACCTCACCTTTGCCATGCTACTTTAATGCCATGCAAATTGTGCATCATTCATCATGGCATGCTTGTTTTCTTGTCTCATTTTATTTCCTATGCTTGTGCACTTTATTTATGTTGGCCCTTGTTTGCTTGGTTCTTCTTCGAATAGACGCCCAGCAGGAGAATTACCAGGAATCACAGGAGTACTACCGAGATCCATCTCTCGCTTCAACTGAGCTGCCAGGCAAGCACTACCACATGCTTGCGTACATACAGTACCTATTGCCTCTATCTTATTCTTGCATCATTGAGTCGCGATTACATTAAATTGAATCCCAAGTGCTATATAGCCTTTACTTTTAAACCCCACCAAAGCTTGTTCCTCCATCCCATGAGCCATTACTACAGGAGTTGTTTGAGCGATGCGAGTCGTAGAAAAGCATGTATAGGGTATGTGAGTGTATGATGAATAACGAGGTACCTAAACAACTTAACCTGAGTAGTAATGGGATAACTAATAAAAGAGGCACCGGTGAGCAATATCTGCTATTTGGTTTTTCATGCTCACTTGTGTCCCGTAGGACTCTGAGTACTTGATTCCTGTTCCTTGTTTATTCGCACTATCCACATCCGGGAGGCCTTATGGACCCCCCTGAGCCAGAGCTTGATTCATTCTTATTTCTTGGGGCCACAATTAGTTTGGGGCTTTATTACTATCCTGTACTTATGCCATGCTACTACTTTATTTAAGATTGTGCGAGGAGCACCTGTACTATTTTGGATCGCGCCACGTTTTCGTGGTATCGACAAGCCCAATCACATTTCCGGGTTCCCAGTCGTTTACTGCCGTCGTCGCAAACCCTGGGTCCGTCTCGGAGCCGGCCAACTTCGTTGCGGGTAGCTTATTGGGGTGGCCCTCTGAAATATTTCTGAATCCTGTGATTGCTTTGTCGTGAATGCCTCGTTGGGTTTTAATTTGGTTTTTCCGAGGTTGATCGAGTGTGTGTTGCTATTCGTGCACCCCTGCAGGGTAAATCTTTCTGAAAGCCGTGTCCGCGGTTATGGACGACTTGGAGCACAGTTTCTCGATCATAGACAAGTATAACTAAAGTACCGCTTTTAATTTGACTAAGTACTTGACTAGTAAATATTGCAATACTCATGGAATGGTTAATAAAACTGCCAACGGATGATGGGGGTTATTCGTCCGCTTCCTCATTGGTAAGCGAGGAGGAGGATGGATCTGTTAATTATACTGTTATAACTGTTGTTCTTAAATCATGGACATCCGTCTATCATTGGTTGGGCGGATGGTTAGCGAGTATCTGTAGAATTGTTAGGTATTATCTTTTGCTGCAATTGCGTCACCCCAGGTTGTGTCCCCTTTAGCGGCATAAAGACTTGCTGAGTACCCCTAGGGTCTCACACGATAAATTGTTTGATTCAGATGAACAGGTGTACCCGCAAGATGGATACTAGGTGGAAGAGACAGATGATGTTGGCAACGATCATTCGGTGTAGAGATTCCGGGAACGGGGATCCGTGTGATCTGTGGGCGGGATGTGTTTATTTATGGGGCATCTTATGCCAATTTGCTTCTTATCCGTACTCGGATCTTGTTTTCCGCTTCCGCCTGATACTCTGATGTGTGATGTATGAGGAGCTATCCTAAATTATTATATCTATCTAGGACATTTGGATCTTGCCGTATGGCGTTGCAATATTTCTATTTCTTTTAGATGGAATGGCTCTGAGGACTGTTGTATGTGGCTTGCATACATATTCATTTGTGTATGTAGTTGATCCCATCGCCTACCGATTACGCCGCTCGTTCTTGTCCCGTTGTCTGAAAGTGGTTAGGATGGTCGAAAGTTCTACCGTGAGTGGCCCTGGGCCCCACCGTACTATTTTAACCACTTTCTCTCATCCAGGCATTAACTAAGAGCGTAATTCACCGAGGTAGTTACAATTGGTATCAGAGCCATCCCGCCCTTCAGGGTCTCAGCCAAAATGGTCGTTGTCTAGCAAATATTTTGGTAGTTATGTATACTAGGGAAAAACAAAGCGTGAGAGTAGGACTGCTTCCATTTTTCTTCTTACCCACCCACCCACCCTTTTCTGGTAAGGAAGTGTAACGTTTTCAATCCTCTTCTAAAATTCAAACTAGGATTCACGTGTTCTGGGTTCCGTAGTACCATAGGTTGTGTTTGTGTTTGTGTGTGTGTGTGTGTGTGAATTCCTTGTCTATCTGTTGCATCCAAATGTTATCACTGTCTGCCTTTTGGTTATCAACTGTTGGTACATTCCATACCGACAGGCCTTTGTACACCGACGCGATCTATTCTGATTCGTTGTATACCGATGCGATCTATCTTACTCTTTGTTATCCGACGTTATCTTGTTGGGGTGTTCTCTTTCGTAGTTACCAATCCTTAGGTTCATCTTAAGAAGAAGGTGTTGGGATATGTGTTTTACTGATTCATGTGCGGAGTAATGATTTGAGTGCGGGATGGAGTCGCGACCATACCACTACTTCTATCATTTGCTTTTGTATATTGAACTAGTAGAGTTACTAATCTTGATTCGTTAAGTGGTTTTGCGCACATTGTGGTATTTTAATGCCGAAATTTGCGGAAATTTTTCTTTGTTAGTTGTGTACCACACTCCTTGTTCAGTCGTGTGTGTTATGCTTAATATCTTCTAGTTGCCTTGAACTTTGTTGATATTTTAATATCATCTCAGTGAATTGCATTCTTTAATCTTGATTAATTCCATTTTGGTACTATTTTGGATTATTATCATTCTCCATTATAGTACTGACTTGTGTTTTATATCAATCACAGGATGGCACCACCACGCCGTTCTGAGGAGGACATACCACCTGGACTTGGGGCTGCTTTGGCAAGTATTGCAAATGCTTTGGGCACTATGTAGCAGAACCAGCAACACTTCGAGGAAAGCGTGAGGAGGAATGAGTTTGCTCCGCTACCTCCACCTCCCAAGCGAGGAGACATCAAGAGTTTTCTCAAGTTCAACCCACGTCAATTTGAAGTGTCTGATCAGCCACTTGATGCGGATGATTGGCTTCGTGAAGTGTCAAGGTTGCTGATGACTGCGGATGTTCCCGAGCAAGAATGGGTCAAGTGTGCTACTCACCTTCTGAAGGGAGATGCAGCTCTCTGGTGGGAAAATTACCTCAAGGCAGATCTTTTGGGTTTTTAGCCTACTTGGGAGCGGTTCACTGCTGCTTTCAAAGAGCAATATCTGTCAGAAATTGTCATGGAAAGGATGAAGGAAGTGTTTCTCAACCTCAAGCAAGGAACTGACAATGTCAACACCTACATCAGAAACTTCATGAACCTGTCTCGTTATGGTGGCGATGAGATCTCTGATGACAAGAAGAAGCAAAAGAGGTTTCGGCAAGGCCTCAATGCTTCCATCAAATATGCAATCACTCATGCAAGGCCGGCATCTTTTCTGAAACTTCAACACACAGCTCTGCAGGAAGAAGCAAGTAGGCAAGTGTTTGAGGAGTCAAAGAAACACAGCCATGATACAGCAAGCTCTTCTGCTATGACAACTCCTTCTAAGCGTCGTGTCTGGGTTCCTAACACCCCACCGTCGCTCCCTGCTCCACCAAGACCGTCAAGCTACGCACCAAGGCCACCAAACTCCTTCACTGCGGCTCCCAGGGGCTACAACCACAACTACCCTGGAGCGCCTGGCAGAGTCCCTGGCTACGTTGCTCCACGTCCACCTGGTGCTTGCTATACTTGTGGAAACACTGAGCATCAGCACTGGAATTGTCCAATGAACAACAAAGCTCTTCCACCACCACCTCCAAGACCTGCGGCAAGTGCTCCTTTTATTCGTGCACCTCCACCTCGGGCTCTCAACATCAACACTAAGCCGGGGTCTACGGTTGCTCGTGCCAACTATGTCAACGTCACTCAAGCTGAGCATGCACCTGGAGTTGTCATGGGTATGCTTTCTGTTAACTCAGTTCCTGCACGAGTTTTATTTGATTCTAGTGCTTCACATTCTTTCTTGTCATACAAGTTTGCGGAGAGTAATGGGTTACCTTCTGATGCTTTACCAACTCGCCGTATGGTGCAATCTCCTGGTTCAAACATGAGGGCTTCTAAAATCAGCCGTGACAATCAAATTGAGATTGGTGGCTCTTCATTTCCGGCTTCTTTAATTATTCTGGGCAATTCTGATATTGATGTTATCTTGGGCATGGATTGGTTGACAGCAAATGCAGCTGTGATTGATTGTGCTGAACGTTCGGTTTCTCTGAAAATTCCTGAAGGCCATATAGTCTATTCTCCAAGTCTCACTCCTGCAATTCAGCTTTATTCTTTGGCGGCTCTGAATGATGATGCTATGGAAGGTATTCAGAGTGTTCCTGTAGTCTGTGAGTTTCCAGATGTTTTTCCTGAAGAGTTGCCAGGTATGCCTCCGGATCGTGAGGTTGAGTTTGTCATTGAACTTGAACCTGGTACCGCTCCTATTTCCAAGCGGCCTTATAAAATGGGTCTTGCTGAGTTGGCTGAACTCAAATGTCAGTTGGATGAACAAGAGAAGTTGGGTTTCATTCAGCATAGTACTTCTTCTTGGGGTAGTCCAACCATCTTTGTGAAGAAGAGAGACAAGACTGATAGACTTTGTGTTGACTATCGGGCACTCAATGCTAAAACAATCAAGAATAAATATCCCCTTCCGAGGATTAATGATCTCTTCGATCAGCTAGCTAGAGCTGTGGTATTCTCTAAGCTTGATTTGAGAAGTGGTTATCATCAAATCAAGATTCGCAAGGAAGATGTTCCTAAAACAGCTTTCACCACCTGCTATGGCCTGTATGAGTACACGGTCATGTCTTTCGGTCTCACCAATGCACCTGCCACCTTCTCGAGGCTTATGAACTCGGTTTTCATGGAGTATCTTGATAAGTTTGTTGTGGTCTATCTGGATGACATTCTAGTCTATTCTAAGTCAAAAGAAGAACATGAAGAGCACCTTCGGTGTGTCCTAAACAAGCTTCGTGAGAACCGCCTGTATGCAAAGTTCTCCAAGTGTGAATTCTGGCTGCCTCAAGTCACATACCTTGGGCACATCATCTCTGCCAAGGGCATTGCCGTCAACCCAGAAACTATTAAGACAATTATGGACTGGCTTCCACCCATAAATGTCAAAGAAGTCTGAAGTTTCCTTGGTTTGGCCAGTTACTGCCGTCGCTTCGTTCAAAATTTCTCAAAGATTGCGAAGCCTCTTACCGATCTCCTCAAGAAAGGGAAGAAATACCTTTGGACTCCTGCATGTGAAGCAAGCTTTGAAACACTTAAAGAGAAGCTCACTTCCACACCAGTCTTGGTTCCTCCAGATACATCAAAACCTTTCCAGATATTCTGTGATGCCTCATTGCAAGGATTGGGTGCGGTCCTTATGCAAGAAAAGCAAGTTGTTGCTTATGCATCTCGTCAGTTAAAGACGCATGAGATCAACTATCCCACACACGACCTCGAACTCGCAGCAGTTGTCTTTGCCTTGAAAGTATGGAGGCATTACTTGCTTGGCAACCGTTGTGAGATCTTTTCTGATCACAAGAGTTTGAAGTATATCTTCACACAGCCTGATCTCAACCTTCGTCGGAGGAGGTGGATTGAAACAATTAATGATTTCGATTTCACCATCAACTACAGCTCGGGCAAAGCCAATGTCATGGCAGATGCTCTCAGCCAAAAAGCTTATGTCAACAATCTCATGGTGGAAGAACAACAGCCTCTCTTGTGCGAGGAATTCCGCAAGCTCAACCTTGAAATTGTGGATCAAGGGTATCTTCTGAACCTTCTAGTAACACCTCTCTTGGAAGAAAAGGTCCGTTCCATTCAACTTGGTGATCCTTACACTAAAAAGATCATCTCCAACATTCAACTTCCAAAGTACGAGTCTTTCCACGTAGACGACCAAGGCACTCTTTTCTTTGAACACCGGATGTTTGTTCCGAACTACCCGGGTTTAAGAGAGCAAGTTCTCAAGGAGGCGCATGCTTTTGTTCTTTCTATCCACCCTGGCAGCACTAAGATGTACATGGACTTGAAAACACAATATTGGTGGCCTGGTTTGAAACGATATTGTGCCAAGTATGTCTCAGAGTGCGATGTTTGTCGCAGAGTTAAAGCTGTCCATCAGAAACCTCCCGGTCTTCTACAGCCATTGAAGCCTCCGGAATGGAAATGGGAGAAAGTAGAGATGGACTTCATCACTGGTTTTCCAAGGTCGCAGAAGGGCAACAATGCAATCTTTGTTGTCATTGACAGGCTTTCCAAAGTAGCTCACTTCTTTCCAGTCAAGGAAACAATTTCTGCAATTTAGTTGGCTGAGCTCTATGTCAACAGAATTGTCTCTCTCTATGTAGTTCCTCTTGAGATCAGTTCAGACCGTGGAAGCATCTTCACTTCCAAGTTCTGGGGAAGTTTCCAAAATGCTTTGGGAACAAAACTAAACTTCAGCACAGCTTACTACCCTCAGTCGCAAGGACAAGTTGAAAGGATCAATCAGATTCTAGAAGATATGCTCCGTGCTTGCGTTATCTCTTTTGGCATGAAGTGGGAAGAATGTCTTACTTATGCTGAATTCTCTTACAACAACAGTTTTCAGAAAAGTCTAAAGATGGCACCATTTGAGGTTCTCTATGGTCGCAAATGCAGAACTCCGATTGGTTGGTCGGACACAGGTGAAAGAATATTGTTTGGCCCCGACATTGTAACTCAAGCGGAGGAGAAAGTTCACATCATTCTCGAAAATCTGAAGATTGCTCAAAGTCGCCAGAAGAGCAATTATGAGAGAAAGCACACGGACATGGAGTATGTCCCTGGTGATCTCGTTTACCTTCGTGTCACTCCCATGAGAGGCACGCACCGCTTTGGTATCAAAGGAAAGCTGGCTCCTAGATACATCGGTCCTTTCAAAATTCGTGGAAGAAGAGGAGAAGTTGCTTATGCTCTTGAGCTCCCTGAACAACTCAAAGTCCATGATGTTTTCCACATCTCTCAACTCAAGAAGTGCTTCAAGGATCCCGGCAGGACCATGGACCATAAACTCATCAATCTCCAAGAAGATCTGTCTTATCAAGAACACCCCACAAAAATTCTTGAAGTCGCTGAAAGAAGGACTCGCAACAAGTCCATCAAGTTCTGCAAGGTGCAGTGGTCGCACCATTCCGTTGATGAAGCCACTTGGGAACGTGAAGATGAGCTCCGTGCCAAGTACCCTACCCTCTTTGAGTCTTCTTCTTCCTAGAATCTCGGGGCGAGATTCCTGTTTAGTGGGGGAGAGTTGTAGCATCCCAATTGTCTAACAATTGTAATGCTACTTGGTCTAGTAAGATATTGGCTACTTCATATTTATAATTGTTGCATCATAATTATATCATGCTCATGTCATCATGCCACCTTGCATTTGGGCATCATATAAAACCCTCTTTCTTTTGGTTTTTCTCTCATATGCATTATTAATTGTATTTGCCTCTTGATACTGTATTTGGTTATTGATATATTGTTCAAATGCCCAAGTTGAGTTGGGGGCATATCTTTTATTTCAATTCCATCACCTTTCTTTTCCACCACTTTATAATTCCACCATCCTACTAGTCCAGGAGCTTGTTTGTCTTTATTTTGGTTTTATCTAGCTCATGGGAAATAGGGTGGATCTAGTTCTTTAAATTCTCTTGCTTGGCCTTGTTTTCCACTTCTTGGAAATGCATAAGAATAATGCCATAATTTTATTGTTGTTTTCACCAAATAAATCATGGCATTATTATTTTGCATGGGCCATGCAACCTTCTTCACCACCTTTTCTCTCATGGGTTTTTGTTTTGTTTTAGTGGGTCTTTTTCTTTGTGGATCTTCCCCTTCCATTCCACCATCCCCATATTCTCATCCATATCTATTTCTTTTATTTTTATTTTTCTCCATGCATGTTGCAAATAAGGCCTTCTCCCATGATCCTCTTCTTTCTCTTTTCTTGGATTTTCTCTTCCACCTCATCTCATGTTAATTCAAAGCACTCATCATTTGTCCTCTTGGGTGAGATTATAAACAAGTTTTTAAAACTAAAAACTAATTAAATCTCTAACCCTAGTTCTTCTTCTTTTCTCTCTAAACCTACATCTAATCTAAAAACCCTAACCTCTACCATCTCCCTCTCAACTCCTCCCTCACACCTGGCCACCCTCTCCCTGGTTCACACCTAGCTAATCCTACCTCTCTCTCCAACCCTACAGAAAACCCTAACCCTAGCCCATGTCTACCCTAGCCCGAGCTACTCCCCTCTCCTCTCTTTCTTTCTCTACCGGCCGAGCCAGCCCCACCTGCCTTCTCTCGTCCTCGGCCCCACCTGCAGCCCCTCCCCTCGGCCGCTACCCTACCCCAGGACGAGCCCTAGCTCGCCCACGTGCTCGAGGAGAAGGAGGAAAAGGCCGAGGCTACTTTACCTGCCCGTGCCCACCAGCCTCTTCGCTCCCTCCCTCTCGCTTTACCCTCCTCCTCACGGCTCTCCAGCATCGCCAGATCCGCCCCGAGCCGGCCCTCTTCTTCCCCTTCTTCCTCCCCGACGCCTAGCTCCTGCCGCCGGTCGCCGCCGTCTACCTCTGCTCCTCTTCGTTCTAGTCGGCGTGCTCGTCGTGGAAGAGGCCGAGGAGAGCAAGGACGGCCCACTGCACCACCCTGTTCACGCCAACGCGAAGAAGGGAGCCCCCAGCACCGCCAGATCCTCGCCGCTCTCCGAAACCCTAGATCGCTAGAGCGCCTGCGTCCTCGCCGCTCCGGAGCCTACCCGCCCGATCCGACCACACCAGCCCACCCGCGGTGAGCCCCTCTATCTCCCTGACATGCTCCGCCTCGCCGTCATCGTCTAGCGCCGCTGCTCGTTTCGCCGAACGCCCACCGTGCGCCAGAGCTCGCCGGTGTCTGTAGGCTTTCTGCGCCGCAGCGAGCCTTACCTAGGCCCCAACCTTCCTACTGTTAGCTCCCCTAGCCTACCGCACTGGTTCCGTCCCTAAGCGCGCACGCCCGTGACCCGGGTTCGATCCCCCGCCCCGCGCCGCGCGCCGATTTCTCGTCAGACCGAGGAGAAGAAGAACAGTACCGGGTCGTGGTCATATTACATTAAGCCCCCTCTTTTTATTTTCGCCTCAACCCGCGGTACCTCGTGGCCCACTAGTCAGCCGCCCTGGCAATCTTGCCGAAAACCCCCCAGTTTTCTCCAGCCGTAACCCGCGCTCCAGCTCTAGCCCCACCTGTCAGCCTCTGGAGCTAACCCCACTGCCGCGTGGGCCCGTAACCGACGGCCCCATCTGTCACCCTCTGTGGCTAGCCAGAGCAGCGGTAGAAAAAGGTTTTCTGCGCGCGAGGCCCCAGTCCGCTTGGTCCCACCCATCAGTGACTATGGCTGGGACGAGCTGAGTAAGAAAAATATTTCCTGTGCCTGTTTTAATTAAGCCTTTTCCAAAATTGATTTAAATTCAAATTCAAATCAGATTTAAATAATTTTTAAAATACAAATCCAAATAATACAAATAATATATGTTTTGGAATCAGAAAAATGTGAGGAATTCAAATATGCCATTCAAAATATGTTTTGAACACTTTAAAATTTCGAGATGATTAAAATTACAATAAAATGCACTTTTCCTTAATTAATTAATAACTTTAATTCTATAACTCCAAATTTGGCAAATAATATGTCTAAATCGATCAGCACGACGAGCCCGTTCTATTTATGCAGTCCTTGTTCTGAATTGAAGCATGCATCATGTCATTATTAGAAATCTGAACTGTTTATGACAATAAAACTTGGTTTAATAAATGACAAAATGTTTATTTCTTGTATCCACACCTCACCTTTGCCATGCTACTTTAATGCCATGCAAATTGTGCATCATTCATCATGGCATGCTTGTTTTCTTGTCTCATTTTATTTCCTATGCTTGTGCACTTTATTTATGTTGGCCCTTGTTTGCTTGGTTCTTCTTCGAATAGACGCCCAGCAGGAGAATTACCAGGAATCACAGGAGTACTACCGAGATCCATCTCTCGCTTCAACTGAGCTGCCAGGCAAGCACTACCACATGCTTGCGTACATACAGTACCTATTGCCTCTATCTTATTCTTGCATCATTGAGTTGCGATTACATTAAATTGAATCCCAAGTGCTATATAGCCTTTACTTTTAAACCCCACCAAAGCTTGTTCCTCCATCCCATGAGCCATTACTACAGGAGTTGTTTGAGCGATGCGAGTCGTAGAAAAGCATTTATAGGGTATGTGAGTGTATGATGAATAACGAGGTACCTAAACAACTTAACCTGAGTAGTAATGGGATAACTAATGAAAGAGGCACCAGTGAGCAATATCTGCTATTTGGTTTTTCATGCTCACTTGTGTCCCATAGGACTCTGAGTACTTGATTCCTGTTCCTTGTTTATTCGCACTATCCACATCCGGGAGGCCTTATGGACCCCCCTGAGCCAGAGCTTGATTCATTCTTATTTCTTGGGGCCACAATTAGTTTGGGGCTTTATTACTATCCTGTACTTATGCCATGCTACTACTTTATTTAAGATTGTGCGAGGAGCACCTGTACTATTTTGGATCGCGCCACGTTTTCGTGGTATCGACAAGCCCAATCACATTTTCGGGTTCCCAGTCGTTTACTTCCGTCGTCGCAAACCCTGGGTCCGTCTCGGAGCCGGCCAACTTCGTTGCGGGTAGCTTATTGGGGTGGCCCCCTGAAATATTTTTGAATCCTGTGATTGCTTTGTCGTGAATGCCTCATTGGGTTTTAATTTGGTTTTTCCGAGGTTGATCGAGTGTGTGTTGCTATTCGTGCACCCCTGCAGGGTAAATCTTTCTGAAAGCCGTGTCCGCGGTTATGGACGACTTGGAGCACAGTTTCTCGATCATAGACAAGTATAACTAAAGTACCGCTTTTAATTTGACTAAGTACTTGACTAGTAAATATTGCAATACTCATGGAATGGTTAATAAAACTGCCAACGGATGATGGGGGTTATTCGTCCGCTTCCTCGTTGGTAAGCGAGGAGGAGGATGGATATCTTAATTATACTGTTATAACTGTTGTTCTTAAATCACGGACATCCGTCTATCATTGGTTGGGCGGATGGTTAGCGAGTATCTGTAGAATTTTTAGGTATTATCTTTTGCTGCAATTGCGTCACCCCAGGCTGTGTCCCCTTTAGCGGCATAAAGACTTGCTGAGTACCCCTAGGGTCTCACACGATAAATTGTTTGATTCAGATGAACAGGTGTACCCGCAAGATGGATACTGGGTGGAAGAGACAGATGATGTTGGCAACGATCATTCGGTGTAGAGATTCCGGGAACGGGGATCCGTGGTGATCTATGGGCGGGATGTGTTTATTTATGGGGCATCTTATGCCAATTTGCTTCTTATCCGTACTCGGATCTTGTTTTCCGCTTCCGCTTGATACTCTGATGTGTGATGTATGAGGAGCTATCCTAAATTATTATATCTATCTAGGAAATTTGGATCTTGCCGTATGGCGTTGCAATATTTCTATTTCTTTTAGATGGAATGGCTCTGAGGACTATTGTATGTGTCTTGCATACATACTCATTTGTGTATGTAGTTGATCCCTTCGCCTACCGATTACGCCGCTCGTTCTTGTCCCGTTGTCTGAAAGTGGTTAGGACGGCCGAAAGGTCTACCGTGAGTGGCCCTGGGCCCCACCGTACTATTTCCCACTTTCGTTCATCCAGGCATTAACTAAGAGCGTAATTCACCGAGGTAGTTACAGATCCACCAGTGTCATTGCATGTGTGTTCTTTTTACTAACAACAACTGGTGTCATTGCATGTGTGCTCTTTTCACAATCCACCTATGGATCCACCAGTGTCATTGCATGTGTGTTCTTTTTACTAACTACAACCAGAGTCATTGCATGTGTGCTCTTTTCACAATCCACCTATGGATCCACCAGTGTCATTGCATGTGTGTTATTTTTACTAACAACAGGGAGAGTCATTGCATGTGTGTTCTTTTCACATACCACATATGGATCCACCAGTGTCACTGCATGTGTGCTCTTTTCACAATCCACCTCTGGATCCACCAGTGTCATTCCATGTGTGTTCTTTTTACTAATAACAACCAGAGTCATTGCATATGTGTTCTTTTCACATACCACATATGGATCCACCAGTGTCATTGCACGTGTGCTCTTTTTACTATCCACCTATGGATCCACCAGTGTCATTGCATGTGTGCTCTTTTTACTAACAACAACCAGAGTCATTGCATGTGTGTTCTCTTCGGAGACCACACATGGATCCACCAGTGTCATTGCATGTGTGTTATTTTTACTAACAACAACCAGAGTCATTGAAATGTGTGTTCTTTTCACATACCACATATGGATCCACCAGTGTCATTACATGTGTGTTCTTTTCACAATCCACCTATGGATCCACCAGTGTCATTGCATGTGTGTTCTTTTTACTAACAACAACTAGAGTCATATCATGATTGTTCTTTTCACATACCACATATGGATCCACCAGAGTCATTGAAATGTGTGTTCTCTTTAGAGACCACACATGGATCCACCAGTGTCATTGCATGTGTGTTCTTTTTACTAACAACAACCCGAGTCATTGCATGTGTGTTCTTTTCACATACCACATATGGAACCACCAGTGTCATTGCATGTGTGATCTTTTCACAATCCACATATGGATCCACCAGTGTCATTGCATGTGTGTTGTTTTTACTAACAATAACCAGAGTCATTACATGTGTGTTCTTTTCACATATCACATATGGATCCACCAGTGTCATTGCATGTGTGCTGTTTTCACAATCCACCTATGGATCCACCAGTGTCATTGCATGTGTGCTC
Organism: Avena eriantha; assembly: GCA_910589775.1. Taxonomy (NCBI): domain Eukaryota; kingdom Viridiplantae; phylum Streptophyta; class Magnoliopsida; order Poales; family Poaceae; genus Avena; species Avena eriantha. The sequence goes on along the minus strand of OU342740.1, from coordinate 162,335,107 downwards.
TTTTTACTAACAACAACCAGGGTCATTGAAATGTGTGTTCTTTTCACATACCACATATGGATCCACCAGTGTCATTGCATGTGTGTTCTTTTCACAATCCACCTATGGATCCACCAGTGGCATTGCATGTGTGTTCTTTTTACTAACAACCAGAGTCATTGTAATGTGTGTTCTCTTCAGAGACCACACATGGATCCACCGGTGCCATTGAAATGTGTGTTCTTGTTACTAACAACAACTCGAGTCATTGCATGTGTGTTGTTTTCCCATACCACATATGGATCCACCAGTGTCATTGCATGTGTGTTCTTTTCACAATCCACCTATGGATCCACCAGTGTCATTGCATGTGTGTTCTTTTTACTAACAACAACTAGAGTCATTTCATCATTGTTCTTTTCACATACCACATATGGATCCACTAGTGTCATTGAAATATGTGTTCTCTTCAGAGAGCACACATGGATCTACCAGTGTCATTGCATGTGTGTTCTTTTTACTAACAACAACTGGAGTCATTGCATCTGTGTTCTTTTTACATACCACATATGGAACCACCAATGTCATTGCATGTGTGCTCTTTTGACAATCCACCTATGGATCCACCAGTGTCATTGCATGTGTGTTCTTTT